>CM060702.1:174406260-175028760 GCA_030686995.1 Artemisia argyi
GAAGGTCAACTTTTTTTTAATATCCGATACTTATAAAGAAATAACCAAACAAATTTGTTTAATTATTTCTTTTGTTCGTTCATTGAAAAACAAAAAGAACACAAGATCTAGAGTTGTTATTTTGTTTCAAGAACGACTCTTATTATTCAAACTATTAATAACAAGTTCTTGATATTTGATACTCTTTTGTTTGATTGTCTCTTTAAAGATGTAAACAAATACTATGTATAATATTTACGTCTCTTGCAATTTTTATGAGTTATGAGATCGGGCCTCAACCAAGGTAAATATATGGATTCTCAATTTTTGTTGTAGCTACAATTATTATTGGGTTGCAATATTGCATTATTACTCATACAAATACAAATATTGTTTGTTGAGCTTTTGTATAACTTCTACTTTTTTCACCGATGATGAATTTTATAGATCAAAATGTTTGAGTGATACTTTACAACTTAAGTTGTTCATTCTTTCTTAAGCGCCAGTCTCATGTTTCGTATATAAGTGAGGTTATTTGCATCTGAAAAATCTCTATTTAGAAGCCTAAAAATCTAACAAGTCACATTAGTAAATTTCAACCTTAAATAAAAATAAACACAAATAAATACTTATTTTACGGTTATCACATTGAATAATAAATATAAAGGAAAAAGTACATAATTTTTGCTCAAACCCATTTGAAAAGTATAACAACAAATTGGTAAACAAAGTCGGTGCAACGCACAATCAATCATCAAAACTCGGACTACAAAGATCAAACTAAATAACCTCATATTTTTGTTCGTGTTGCTTAATGAAACATCAAGACCATTGGAGGTCTAATCCACGAAAAACTTCATCACCGATTTTATTTTAAGCTTAGATTTATTTAAATATCTGAAACAAGAAGGAGAAGAATGATAACAATCATGTTATTTACTTCTCCTTGGTTCGTTCAAATGAAGCAACATCACATGATAATTAAACCTACCGGAGACCCCTCTAGGATCTTGAAGCTTTATAATGCTTTCTTGAACTGATCTACCCAGAAAATGAAGAAATCAAATACGGTTATGTTTTTTATGTGCCTCTGTGGATTTGTTGTTTGATTCAGATAGATAGATGATGATTGATGAAGAAGGTTTGAGATGTGATGACTCACACAGAGAGATAAGAAAGATGTGGTGGCAGATCTATCTCTGCGTGTGAAAGATACCTTTTCAAGTATCCCTGATCAAAGCTAAGCATAGTAACTAAATACGCATAACCCTTGCAAAGCTGATGATTCTTTACGGTGAACAAAGCCCGTGCATCGCAATTCGAAATCCTTTAGTATAAAAGAAACAATCATGGTAAAGTAGTAACATTTAGTATCCTTTAGTAGAGTATCAGCATGGAAGGATGATCAAATCGAGGAACCTCAAAGATGAGAACCGCTAAGTAAGCAAATCAAACGTGCACTTACTACTTACAACCACCTGTACTAATGGTCAAATACATCTTTGAATATCTTTCATATGAAATATTTCTATTTGTAAAAGCTTAATAAAGTGAATCTTTCATATGTTAACACACCTAATTAACTGTTGCCAGACTAATGCTACTTCATGGTAATCGAAGCCCGTGCATCGCAGGGGCCATACTGTCTCGCTATAAATAAATAAAACATGTTTAGTTAATCTATAGTTAATGCAAGTATCAATTTATTACTCATCAATGCATTAAGTATCAATTTATATTCACCACTTGCCTAACTTTTTTGATAGACACAATGCATTTAATATTCATCAATGCCTCTTATAAATGAACAAATCAAAACAATGAAACCAAAATAACCCACAAACAAAACACCACAATAATTCATTCGAACCACCACCACAAAACCCAAATAATTTCAATCGAAAATCCAAACACACAATAATTTCGGAAATAAAACACCAATAAAACCCACAAAACACAATCAATAAACATAAACCATCAATCAGTTTATAATTAGTTTTGGAAATTAAAAGAAAGTTTTAAATGAAATAAGATCATACCTTTTGAATCTTTGATTAATGTTAATTAATTTAAAGATACATGTTGTGGAAAGGTTAGTATGTGAAAAGAGGCGCGATTTGAAAAAAAGAGAGGCGAGATCTAGGAAAAAACCCTAGATCTGAAATTCTTTAAATGTTGACCGGGTTATTTTTCGTTGACTGACCCGACCCGCCTAGCCCGATTTGACCCGCCTAGGCGGTTCGTTGACCACCTTTTGACCAAAATGCCTAACTTGTCTGATTTGGTGAAAATCGGGGCGGATTTGGTCCGACTAGCGCCTAGGCGGCCGCCTAGACCGATTTTTACAACACTGATTAGTATGGAGTCTAGGAGATCCATGGTGGGTCATGTTGGGATATGAAGTCAAAGTACTGCTATGTCAAAGCACTGCTAAATAGTCAACATGCTGATCAAGGTCAAAGTACTGCTATTTATTGAATATTATTCAAAGTATTTCGAAGAACAAGGACTTAATTGCAATATTGATTAAATGATTATTATGTAATATTGTATGAATATTCTAGAATTAGTTAGGGATAATTACTTGTCGTTCAAGTAGATAATGTAAACCGACTTAAGGTTATCTATATAAGGAGCCTTATGATGGTGTTAGAGATATAAGTTTTAGACGAAGTCATACGAAGTTTTCTAAGAGTCTTAGAGTTTTACAAAAAACGATTTTAGAGAAAGTTAGGGATTGTTAGTAAACCTGTAATTAGAGAGGCAGGTTTAAGAGTTGTTTTAATATTTACAAAGTTCTTCTTAGCTTTGTGTTAGTAGATTTAGCATACTTTACAAAGTAATATCATTGTTTCAATATTAACTGTTTTGAGTTATTCAAGATTGTTAAAACCTTACAAGCTACAAAGTAGTTTGGTCAGAGTATATCAATCTAACAAGTGGTATCAGAGAAAGGTTGGAAACTCTGATTAAGAAGAAAACCTATTAAACCGATTCTACTACAAACCCTTAAAGATGTTGACAGATGTTGCACCTGCTCCATCCATCACTGCTGTCAGAACTCCTATTGTCAAGAAGGGAGA
This sequence comes from Artemisia argyi, assembly GCA_030686995.1. Taxonomy (NCBI): domain Eukaryota; kingdom Viridiplantae; phylum Streptophyta; class Magnoliopsida; order Asterales; family Asteraceae; genus Artemisia; species Artemisia argyi. The sequence goes on from CM060702.1 coordinate 174,409,323, forward strand.
ATATGATTTATGGGCTATGAAGATGAGGCAGTACATTTCCATCACAGACCATGCACTATGGGATGTGATTGTCAATGGTAATATGCAAATTGAAGAACCATTGGAGATCCCTGGACAACCAACACCACCTAAGCCAACCTTACCAGCTGCTACCAAAAGAAATCAAGACAAGGCTCTCAACATACTACTCTCTGCCATTCTTGATGGTCAGCTATTGAAGTTTCATGATGCCAAGGATGCAAAACAACTATGGGCTGCTATTAAAACAAGATTTGGAGGTAATGATGCTTCCAATAAGATGCACAGGAACCTGTTGAAGCAGCAGTTTGAAACCTTCACTGTTGGTGAAAGAGAAAGTCTTGACTCTGCTTATGATAGATATCAAAATCTACTCAGCATGTTAGAGTTATATGGAGTTGAAGCAACAGTTGAAGATGCTAATTTGAAGTTCTTAAGGAGTTTGCCTTCTGCATGGCATGTGGTTGCTACCATGATTAGAGGACAACCTGGATTGGACACTATGGACTTTGATGATCTTTACAATAATCTAAAGGTGTATGAGCATGAGATGAAAGGTAATAAAGGTTCAAGTTCTCACAACATTGCTTTTGTCTCTTCTGAAAACGGAAGCAACACTTCCACTAAAAGTACTGCTCATCCTGTCCAAAGTACTGTTGTGGAAACACAGAATCCATGTACAACTTTGATCACTACCACTTCATCACATACCCCCAATTCAGATGATGTTCTGTGTTCATTCTTTGCTCAACAAGCTACTCTACCTGTTACTTACTAAGAAGATCTTTTTCAAATTGATGATGATGCTATGGAAGAAATTGACATAAGATGGCAGGTTGCCATGATTGCTGCAAGGATCAAGAAGTTTATGAACAAGACAGGAAGAGGTATTGATTTCAAGGCTAAGCAGGGTATATCATTTGAAAAATCCAAGATTGAATGCTTTAATTGTCAAAGGACTGGTCACTTTGCAAGGGAATGCAAGTTTGCAAAGTATCAAGCAAACATGATGATTGAACAACCTAAACCCAAGGTTGAAAGAAAAGAAGTCCCTATTGCTGAACCAAAGTTACAAGCTTTGGTTGCTTAAGAAGATCTGTCAGAAGTTGATTGGAGTAAAGAATTTGATGATGAACCAGTAACCTATTCTATGGTTGCACTAGAAGAGATTGATTGGAGCACAGCTTTTGATGAGGAACCTGGATTTGAAGCTTTGGAATCAAGAGATGGTCTAGGAAGCTTTGATTGGAGCACGGAAAGTGAAGAAGAACCTGTTCAACTTGCTATGATGGCTACTTCACCAAGTTCATCCACTATCTCTGAGGTATGTTCCAAATGTAGTAACTCTTATCAAAAGATGCTTAAAGAATATGAAACTAAAAGAGATAACTATAGAAGAGCTAGGTCTGAGATAGATGGTTATCAATTGACTTTAGAATCAATGGAAGCTAAGATAATCACACATGAGAATAATGAAGTAGCTTGGGCTGAAAAATATAAACAACAAGATTATCAATTAAAGCTAAGTGAGTGGAAGTTAGGATGTAAAGTTTCTGAATTAGAAAAGGTCACTAAAGAAAGAGATAAGTTGCTAGAAAAACTTGCTGTTTGGAAAGAATCAGGTCTGTCACATGTGAGTTTTGTTGAAAAACATAGAACAACAAACATTAAAACTGGCCTAGGTTATGATTCAGAAGTACTTTCATCTAGGAACCAAGAATTAAATCTTTCCCAGGAAACCTCAACTAGTGATGAAGAATTCACAAGTTTAGATGGAAACACATCTAGTGATGAGAAATCACCCTGTTCAACACCTCCTGAGTTTAAGAAAAACAAAAGTTACAATGAAGTTCCTCCACCCCCAGGCAGTTTTCAACCACCTAGGACAGATGTCTCTAGTTATGGGGTAGATAACCTAGAGTTTAGGAAAAAGCTTAAAGGTCAATCAAATCCTGAGCCTTTAGGAGAATCTGTTGAAGCACCTAGGGATGATAATAAGGTTTCTGAATATGAAAAAGATTTTTCAAAACAAGCAGTTCTTCCAAAAATTTCTCAAAGTACTGCTGATCATTCAGCAGTACCTACAAGAAACTCTTTTCAAAATACTGCTTATCAAAGAAAACCTTTTGGGAATAGATTTGGGATGATGGGTCCAAAGTTATGCTTTGTATGTTATAGTCCTCATCATTTGATCAAGGACTGTGATTATCACTCAGAATACTTAATAAAATACCCAAAGACCACATCTACAACCCATAAGCACAGAGAGAATAAACCAAGGAAGAATAAACCAGTTTAGAATTACACAAATAGGGTTAACCATAGTAATTTCTCAAAATATTATAGGTACCCTCATCAGAAAAGACCATTCTCCAAACCCACAGTACCTTCACAAAGCACTGGTCAAGCAGTACTTCCTCAAAGTACTGTTAGGAAGTTTCCCAGTCAAGGTACTACTAGTACAGACTCAAGTGTAAGACCTAAGAGATTCAATTCTTACAAAACTAGAAGGCCTTACAACCAAAGGAAAGCTGCTAGAACACAGAACCCAACACCAAAAGTTACAACTAAGTGGGTTAAGAAAGAAAGTACAACTGAGGGTGACAAAGTACTTTCAGAAAATAAGGGTGAAAAAGGGAGTGTTAATAATAAATCCACACAAGTTTTGGACTAAAAATAGTAGTTCTTGATAGTATTTTCAAAAACAGTGGTAATTACATACTCAAAAATTTTGAGTATGTTACTCCACAAGGGGAACACAAGTCAGTAATGGCTTGGGTTCCTGAAAGAAACTAACCCTTTTCATTTTTATGTAGGGCAACCCAGCAGAGGAGCATAAAGATCATCTTATTGTGGATAGTGGTTGCTCTGGAAGTATGACAGGAGAAAAGGAGCTCTTGTCAGATTTTAAGGCTTATTTTGGAGGATGAGTTGCATTTGGGAATGATCCTGATGGAGGGAGAATCACTGGCAAAGGAACCATTAAGGCAGGATCTATTGATTTTGAGAATGTCAGATATGTGAAGGAGCTTAAATTCAACCTTTTGTCAGTCTCTCAGATCTGTGACAAGAAGTACCCTGTGTTGTTTCTTGACACAGAATGTCTTATTCTCTCCCCTGAGTTTAGATTAGAAGATGAAAACTTGGTGATGCTGAGAGCACCAAGAACCAATGATGTGTATAGCATTGATTTGAAGAACATCAATTCTGTTGAAAGATCAACATGCTTGATTGCAAGGGCAACAATGGAGGAAGCACATCTATGGCACAAAAGACTAGGGCATGTTAATTTCAAAAACATCAATAAGCTGGTCAAAGGAGATTTAGTTAGAGGTTTACCTTCTAAAACATTCAAACTTGATCATTCATGTTTGGCTTGCAAGAAGGGTAAACAACACAAGGCTTCATGTAAGAAGATATAAGAAAGAACTATTAGGGAGCCTTTGGAATTGCTGCATATGGATCTGTTTCAGTTGTTAGCTTAAACAAGAAGAAGTACTATTTTGGTTATAACAGATGATTGTAGCAGATTTAGCTGGGTCTTTTTCTTGGGATTCAAAGATGAAACTTTTGATGTTATTCATGATCTTATAATAGCACTTGAAAATCAGTTGAGACTCAAGGTTAGAGGCATTAGATGTGATAATGGGACTGAATTCATGTCACACCCCCAGAATCGGGTCCAGCGGAAGCATACATGTAGCTGGGGTGTAACTCAATCGGTACCACAACACAAGTACAAAATGGTTTTCATTTCAATCATTTAGAATAAAATCGTTTAACCAAAAGTGTTGAATTTACATTGTTCAAAGTAGTGAGGAAGTAGGCCCTTAAAAATAGTTTAAACGGTCTCCATATGAATAATCAGAGTCTTCTATGACCATGCCATGCCCTGCCAAAACCTCCAGTAGCGTGCCATATGCTTAAAACCTGAAAATACATGCTAAAGTGTCAACACGAGGTTGGTGAGTTCATAGAGTCTTGTGAAAAAGAATGTAATGCATATGAATGAAGATTTCCCAGCAAAGGCATCGTAAATCCACTTAGTTCCAAGTCCTGCCATAAGAGACTTGTAACCTGTGTGTTTACGACCCACTGCCAAAAGTAATACGTTTACGTGAACAAAAGTAATACTTGTGTTTAAATTCTAAGATAAATATAGCAAAACGGCCATATAAATAATTTAGTCCATGAGGCCATATAATAAATCAGTCAAATGGAGAATCCGTAATAAGGTTGATGTAAAAACATCGTAATTCAGTAATAAATCAGTAATAAGATTGATGTAAAAACATCGTAATTCAGTAATAAAGTTTATAAAAAAAACCATCAGTATATAACTTTAATCGTATGTACAATAGCCTAAGTATAAAGTAAAGTAATAAGTTTTTCAGTCATAAAACTACATTGTCTCTTAAGCTCATGACACCGAAGCTAGACGTTACTTGGCCCCAAATGAGTGTTTACCAGACACTCGTAATATATTAGAAATGAAATGCATTCGTTTTCCTTATGGAGCAACCCAAACACGAATGGAGGAGTCACCCTCGATAGATCTATCCACTCACTCTCACTTGCATCTTAATTAACGGTCCATGATATTAAAGGGGACTTATGTCGTGGTAATAAGGCAACTTAAGCAATGTATGGAATTTAATACTTTGGCATTGTACAAAAATAATTTAAGTAGCCTATTCTCCTCCAAAAAGTAATTCAAATCGTATAAAAGTATAAAACAAGTATTTAAGCATGTATCTCCCCCAAAGAGTTTATAAAGTAATTAAACGAGTAAAAGTGGGGCTATGACTCACCTGGAGCGATAGCTACGATGACAAAAGTGGATACACAGAAATGAGGTTCGATCTCTAACCGCAACCTAATATAAGTAATAACGATCTATTTTAGACCATGACGTGATGTAATGAATGCACATGCAGATGATGCCTATACCACTCGTAATTTGGAAATACTAGTTATCGTCATAGTAAAATAGTTTCCATACTTAGGAAAAACAAGTCCAAATATAGAAGTATATAACTTGTCGTATTATCTCGTATGAAAATGTTAGCGTTATATTCCTCGTATCGAAAACCTTAAAATAACGTCGTTAAGTCGTATAAATATTCTTTTGGGTCATACGTATTCATTTGTTAAGAATATAGTCCTTAGTAACATTTCTAGAAAATATACCATTTAGTGCGTAAGTTATTATTTTTATTTGTGACCAAATATATATATATATATATAGTTTTGACGATGTTAAAACGGGTATAACTTGGTCGTTTTAAGCTCATTTTCCTCGTTCTTTATATCCACGGATTCGTTTTAGTATGTAGTATTATATTTTCGATAGCTCGGTTCCTCTAGGTTACGTTTAACACCTCTTTTTGCCCGTCGAAAACTGCCAAACAGCATGCAGTTTTTATAAAAATAGTTTTCGTCGTTAAATTTGCAAAAATCATATCTCCTTCGTTATAAGCTCGTTTTAATCCGTTCTTTCGCCTAAAGTTTCATTTTTGAAAGTATTTTCTAAATCTTTGGTCAAAAATTAACCACCATCTACTGATTTTCCCACGAATTAGAAATATGGACAGTAGGTATTTCTATTGTTTCAAAAATCATTTCTAGGGTTCAAATCTAGTTCTAACTTCAACCAAACCACTTTCAATCACCCAAAACTAGTCTAATCCTACCATACACCTTCTTAGGGTGTCATGGGTCCTTAAACACCATCAATCCACTAGGTCTAACAAGGGTTTCTCATGTTTTCATTTCTAGGGCTCAAAGTTAAATATGTACAAAATAGAGTGGTATAATCCATTATATGCATGAGTTCTTGTAAGAAAAGTATATAACCATAGTAATAACTTGTAAAAATTATAAAAATGAGTTTGTTAACTTACTTGAAGGTTTAGGGAGTTTAGATGATGAAAAACCTACTAATCCTTGAGTTTCTATCTCAAAACTCCAACAAGGATGACTAAGTGAACAAGTTTACACTATGATCTTTGAAAAATTGATGTTCTTGCTTATTGATTCACCCCTAGGCCGAGCATACAAGAGAGAAAAATGAGAGAAAAGTTTACTTGAACTTGGATAATTATTTGTGAGAAAATGGGATGAAAAGGTTAATTATATAGTTAGGGACAATTGTTAGTTGAGCATTAAATTTGGTTGGTGAGGTTTAAGCTTATTAGGATCAAGGGGGGGGGGGGGGGGGGGGTTGGCCGGCGCAAAAAGGAGGGAAGGGGGGGGGGGGGGTTGTCTTGGGTTTTAATTAGAAAAGTTAGTGGTAGTATTATGTAGTGTTAGTTTTAGGTTTTATCGGGTACCGGGTTTGTTAGAAATAAATTTTATTGAAGTTATTCGGGACATAATAAAGTCGTAAAAATTGTAAAAATATGTCGGGTACAAGTACGGAGAGTTTGGGTGATTATTGTTTAATTTTTATTAAAACCGTCGAAATTAAATTAGACGTACGATACGAAATAAATAAATTTCCAAAATACCGGGTAAATTAATATTATAATTTTTATATTATTAAAATGAATATAAAAATATATTGGGATAATAGTCGGGAGTGTCGGACATGTTAGTCACATTTATAGTTCGCGTATTAGTGTTTATTTAAAATAAACATACGTAAATCGTTAATTATACCAAAAGTATTAATTTAATTATCCTACGAGTGGAATAGTATGCAAGTGCCCTAATGATGATATGCAGACTATTTCTAGTTCGTATGAAATGTCCCTGATAACAATGCATGAATTCGCTCCTGAACCAATACGGTTACGCGAATTTGGAATACTCGTAAACTAAATTTACGATAAAATGAGTAATGCACATGAATAGTGGTTTTCTCTCGGAAATGAATAGTGTCAAGTGAATAGTAAAATTTCTGAACGCTTCTCAGAATATCAAATTGACCTCAAAAACGATGAATAGTACAATGATGAATAGTAATCGGTGAATATTAACTGATGAATAGTAAATTGTCTAGGTTTGGAAAATGACCGGAAATTACGAGTTGTGACAATTCAAGAATCAGCTTATGGATGAATTTTGTGCTAAGAAAGGGATTAAAAGAGAATTCAGTATTGCTAGAACTCCTCAGCAAAATGGAGTTGCAGAAAGGAAGAACAAAACTTTGATAGAAGCAGCAAGGACAATGCTTGCAGACTCCCAATTACCTGTTCCATTTTGGGCTGAAGCTATAAGTGCTGCATGTTATGTACTAAATAGAGTATCAGTGACAAAACCTCAGATGTATCAGACATCGTTTTATCAGAGATTGCTATGAGCATAGGCTTATCAATGTGGTTAAAGTCCATACAGATGATAATGTAGCAGATCTACTCACAAAGGGCTTTAATGTTTCAAGATTTACCTTTTTAGTTGTGAGTATTGGTATGATTAATAATTAAGCTATTATTGAGGGGAGGCATTAGTAGTTAGTCATTAGTTAAGGGGAGGCTACATGTATCATTCAATAGATAAGATTTTTATTCATTATTATCAAAGGGTTACATTCATTCTTCCAGGAGATACAGACAACCATGACAAAGACACAAACCTTGAGAAAACACAGAGGAACATTGACTTTCATGGAATCATTTATTTTCTCACCGGAACCACCATCAATTACTCGCTTTTGGTAAACCCAGAGATTATTGGACCTTGGATACAGGCGTTTTGGGCCACGGCTAGGGCTGAGATAGAAGATGGAGAGGATGTTATTCATGCTACAGTTGCTGGGAGAGCCATCCGTGTTACTGAGGCAACAATCAGGGAAGTTTTGCTGTTTGATGATGAGGGAGGCTCTGTTTTGTTTGCTAAACAAGAAGTTTGGGATGCACTAAGAGATATTGGGTATGAAGGTCCTTTGAACAGGATTACTTTTCAGAAAGCAATGGTAAGTCCTCATTGGAAGTATCTTATTCATGTTTTACTTCATTGCTTAAGTCCAAAAAGTACTGCTTGGGATCAATTTAGACATGCCATAGCTTCTGCATTAGTTGGACTTGTTACCAATCAGCCATTCAACTTTTCTTATATGATCCTTGATGGTATGATTGCCCATATTAAGGCTGGATCACCTTTTCTGATGTATCCTAGATTTGTTCAACTTATCTTAGAGAATCCACTTGATGGGATACCAAAACCTCAGGATTATGTACCTACTATTAGGATGCCACAAAAAGTGTTTACCTTTATGTCTCACAAGGGAGTTAATTTTTTGGGCAACAATACACCTCTTAATGCTTATGTTAGAGGTAGCACAGGCTGTTAGGGATGATGTTGATAATGCTAGTGGTTCTGCTAATTCTGATAATGCTGACCAATCTAATCATTTTGAGCATTCTGCATCAGTACATACACCTACACCACCAATTGCTTCACCATAGCCTGATGAATTAAGTGAAAGAACTCCCTCAGCCTCTGTTTCTAGGGAAAAACCTATTTCTGCTGAAGGTACTTCTCCACAAAGTACTTCTCTACAAGGTACTGCTTCAGAGCCTACTCCAGTACCTTCTCCCAATGATTATACTTCCACAGGTGGGTTTCAAACACCTGGAGGAGATGAGGGAATTGAGGGTCCTTTGGATAATTATGCTTTGACTAGAGAGTTATGGAGAATGAAGAAAGACATGGTTACTCAAACTGCAGAAATTAAAAGGTTAAGAAACAAGTTTAGAAGGCTAAAGAGGTTTGTGTGGCCTCTAGTAAATAATTTTAGGATTTATGTGAAAGAAAAGAACAATCTCAAAAGAATAAGTCTAAATCAGTCAAGAAACCCTCTAAGTCCAAGAAGAGACATAAGAAGTCATCATCTTTCAAATTGGGGAGGAATCAAGCTGATAATTTGAATGAAGATGATGTTGGGGTTCAATATTCAGAAGATGCTCATCTTTGGCACTATCCAGAAGAACCTTTGAATTTTGTGCTAGAGAAAAAGATTGAAGAGGATAAGAATATTGTACAAGAAGAAGCTGTTGAGCAAGATGCTGAAGAACAAAATATTCAAAGCACTCACAATCAAAGTACTGATGTTCAAAGTACTGTTGATGAAAGTATTGGTCTGCAAGGTACTGCTGCTATGGATATTGATGGAATTGGAACTTCTACAGCTGGACCTTCTACAAAGACTTTTGAAGATGAAGCTGGTCCTTCTAATCCTATCCAGCAAGAAGAAGTCAAGGAGCATACAACAAGTGATGATGAGACTATAGCTCAGATTATGCTAAATTTTGATAGACCTTCAGGAGGTATACATATTTCTGAGCCTGCACAACAAGTTTTTGAATCTTCTTCTGAATCTGAAGAATTAGATCCCAAAGACAAAGGTAAAGGGATTATGAAGCAAAAGAAGATTAAGAAGAAAAAGAAGAAGTTTACTCTTGCACAGCTGAGAGAAATAGAGGTAGCAAAGAATGAAGAAATTGCTAGACAACAACAAGCTGTGTATGATGCAAAATACTTGGAAGAAGTAAAGAAGTCAGTTGCTGTGACAAGAAAACCTACGACTATGGCTCAAGAAAGAAATTGGATGATTAGTTTCTTGAAAGGAAGAGGATTCAAGAATCTACAAAAATTAAGATATCCAGAAGTGAAAGCTCTATGGGATGAAGTACAAGAGTCTATTAAGAAAGATTTAGAAAGTTTTGTTCCCATGGATGTTGATAAGCAAAAGAAGTTAGAAGATATAAGAAAAGAACAGGCTGAGAAAAGGAAGTTGAAAAGGAAGAAAGCAGTTCAAGATTATCAATTGTCAAAGAGACTTAAAATGATACATGAAGACACAATTGATGAACTGAAGAATTATTTCAGAGTGTTTGATTTTAAGAACAAGAAAACAGAAGACTCTGGAAAGAAATCAAAGATTATCTCATTCTCTGTGGTTGAATCAAAAGAAGGGAATTATCTTATGTTCAACAGAGAAGATGAAAGCTTCACAGTGTTTAATATGTTATGGGATGTTCTGCATTTAATTGACAGACAAGATCTATACAGTTTATACTTGCAAGTGCAGACTTACTATGAGAATATTGAAGCAACAGGAGTGGGATTAATCTTACTTGGAGATTTGATAACCATTTGGGAAACAGAAGAAACAAGTGTTGATACTCTGTGGAATGATCAATAAAATTGGGAAATAACAAGATGGAGATTCTTTGAGTCATTAAGAGTTCATTCACTTGAGATGGAAGATGGTACCATGATTCACATGCTTGCTGAAAGAAGATATCCTCTGATAAGAGATATTATGCTCAGGATGTTGGATCATGGAATGGAGCCTGAAGATAAATCTGAAGTAGCTTTTATGGTGATTAAGCTATTTATCAGGTGGACTAAATCAGAAGAATAATATTACAAAGTGCTGGTATGATTTGTTTTGAATAATAAAGTATTTTTCTCAAAGTACTGTAAGACAAACAGTACTTTATCAAAGTACTGCTTGCTACATAAAAACCAGTATAAGTCCTTTAAAAAAATTAAAAAAATAATAAAGATAAAAGTTTTGATGTTTAAGATGAAGTAAATAAAAGGATTTGAAGAGAAAAACATGGTGTTAGTACTTGTACTGCACAACAAATGGTAATCAACTCACCATGTTTAACAGACAAGAAAGAGTTTGACTCATCATGAGGGTACGGCTCTGATGTGATAATCAAATCCGTTTTTAGTTGACAATTTACTAAAAATTGTATGGTATTCAACTCACCATATCTGTAAAAGTGAAGAGTTGGCTAGCCCACAAGAGAATGGCTTGTGGTAAAGGCTGTGGAAAAACTATTTATGGTAATTATTTCACCATGGTTGAGTTCAAAGAACTAACTAGTCCAAAAGCAAATGGCTATTGGTAAAGACTATTCAAATCCGTTGATAGCTGATGGTTTGCTAAAAATCATATGGTTATCAATGTACCATGGTTGTTCTAACCTAAACATTGGCTACTCCAGAGTTAATGGCTTTGGTGAAGAGACATCAAAATCCATTAAAAGTTCAATGACACCACTCACAGAAGTTTACACATCTGGAAGTGATGAGAACAGTATGAAACTTTAAAAGATTTGATGTACACTTTGTCAAAATTTTGCTGAGTTGCTGAGAAGATAATGATCAAGAGCACTTTGATATACAGGATTCAAAAGAGATAAATAAACAATTTTCCTGAATGATAAAGATTTTGAAGATTCAAGAAGTAAAGAAACTTGAAATCAAGCAAGTGGAGTTCAAGTTAGGGAAGGATTGTTGGGATATGAAGTCAAAGTACTGCTAAATAGTCAACATGCTGATCAAGGTCAAAGTACTGCTATTTATTGAAGATTATTCAAAGTACTTTGAAGAACAAGGACTTAATTACAATATTGATTAAAGGATTATTATGTAATATTGTATGAATATTCTAGAATTAGTTAGGGATAATTACTTGTCGTTCAAGTAGATAATGTAAACCGACTTAAGGTTATCTATATAAGGAGCCTTATGATGGTGTTAGAGATATAAGTTTTAGATGAAGTCATACGAAGTTTTCTAAGAGTCTTAGAGTGTTACAAAAACGATTTTAGAGAAAGTTAGAGATTGTTAGTGAACCTGTAATTAGAGAGGCAGGTTTAAGAGTTGTTTTAATATTAACAAAGTTCTTCTTAGCATTGTGTTAGTAGATTCCGCACACTTTACAAAGTAATATCATTGTTTCAATATTAACCGTTTTGAGTTATTCAAGATTGTTAAAACCTTACAAGCTACAAAGTAGTTTGGTCATCGTATATCGATCCAACAGGTCATATGAACCTTAGACATCCATCACATGCGTATTACATGGGTTATAGCTTTTAGCTCGGCCATGTGTAACGTGGACTTATTTTGTGTGATATAGATTTGTGATTTGTGTTTGTGGAAGCTGCAAAGTTTGAGGTGAGTTCATAGTCCCACTTTTTACTTTGTTTTAAACTTGGGATGGGAATGATGCTTGTGTTAATTGTTTTGAGTTATTGTGATTATGTGTGGCTTAAAAGCTTGGACTTATAATGTTATCGTATGAATGCTATATGTGATGATAATGCTATGTGGTTTAAAAGATGTGATGATAATGCTGTGTGGTACAACTGGGGGAAGTATCCAATTGGAGAGTAATAACTCCTACTCTCTATAATGCTGTCTGGTTATAATGCTGTATGGTTTATGTGGGATTCAATTGGGAGGATGCTTATCCTGTTGCTCGCGTATGTGACCTAATTGATGATAAGATTGGAGCGGGGGACACGTTCCGTCCCAGTTAATTTCTGTGTGGTTGGATCGGTGGGCACGTTCCGTCCCAATGGTTGCCTTATGTGTGTTGGTTGCCTTGCGAATACATGTAGCTTATATGATAACTATAATTATTTGTCCAGCTATTTTATAATTGCAGTTAATCGGTTGCCTATTGTGTATAAGTCTTAAACCTATGAATCTCACCAACATTATCTTGACGTTTTAAGCATCATTTTCAGGTGAGCTTTCTAAGGATAAGATAGAAGGATGTGATTAGACGAGACCTTAGTTGCATTGGAAGTAGTTCATCATCTATGTTTGGACTTATGTATTGTTTCGGATTTTGTTTTAGTTAGTTTGTTTTGGGGTATTGTTACAGCAGTTTGTGTTTGTACTTTACTCTATATTTGTGCATGTAGTTGTTCTCAATATAGGCACCAGGTGTTGTGATGATATCCATGAAGTTACACCCTTGCGTTTCCGCCTTGGCAAGGTGTGACAGATTGGTATCAGAGCCTTGGTTATAGAGAATTAGGTGGTTAAACCTAGACTACAACCTAGGAGTCCCTCATATAGTTGCATTTAGGGGCTATGTATAAGTATTGTATTTTATATGTATATTTTCCTTAAATTTGTGTGATGTTTTATTTTGTTTTGGATGCCTATTGAAACCCTATACGTAGTATTGTATATGTCAACTTTAGTACGTCATCTTCCCTCGCGTTAGAAGTTTCGTTGGGCTATTATTTTGCTATCAAGAGAAGTGATAGGATGAAGCGGATTAACCATAGAATCCGAGTTCCCGATAACATGTATCCATGTTCGGACAAGGAGAGGACGTTTATGGAAAACATTGGTGGAGAAGAAGTGGAAAGGTTTGTAACCACGGTGACTTATGGAGATGGAGCCGTTACCAAATACCCTTGGTAGTGTCCTCACTTCTCATAAGAAGGAGAGGTGGTTTAATCTAAACCTCGTGATTTGTATGCACTTGTGGATCATGCGAAATTGGAAGAAAAGAATAGAAATGGTTTTGCATGTGGTCAACTACCTCAACATGTAGGAAACAGGAATGGGTGGTTGAGTAAAGATGAAGGGGAGTTAGGATGGAACGGTGTGGATTCGGATCTAGAGTCCGTAGCGAGTAGTAAGTTGAATCGATCTGAGTGAGGAGGCAAGTGCGAGAGTGGAATTTTAGCCATTATGCGACGTCTTTTGTTTTGTGTCATGTTTTAAAATTCGTATATTGCCTTTTTTCGTCTGGAGCCATGTTGGAGCATGATTACTCTTGAGTATTGGATCGATCCTATCCAAGTGATTTTGATTATGGGGTTTACGTGATCGTTGGAATTGTTCCATGTAAGATGATTGTTTGCGACGTCTTTTGTTTTTGTTTGCATGATGTGTTGACATAGGAGGGAGTGCACTTGTGAAAGGGGGCATAGATAATTATGGTGGCCAACATAATTATACATGCGTCACAACACATGTGGACTTGCAAGTATGATAGCATGGATTGCATAGTGTATTAGGTGCTATGTGGTATATGTGCGTTATCATTGAGATGTGTGGTTTTGGAAGTAAGTATGCGTGTGGAATATGCTTATAACTATGGACGCGAATATAATTATAAGGGTATCACACACGTGGACTTGTGACCATTATTGCATTAATTGATGTTTGTTGTTATATGTTGTGGTAGATGGTATGTGATATCATGTTGATGATGGCTGTATGGTTACTGAAGTATTCTCTTAACCGTTTGGGCAGTCCTTATATGTTGGGGTGTGTAGGTGGTAAGATTACATCCTACCTATCATATGTTGATACCCCGATTATCTGTTGGTACTAATGTTGTGGTATTTAAGTTGATTCATTTGCTAAACACTCTGTTTGTATACCTAAGTCGTGATAGGTGTTGGGTAATCGAATTCATTTTTGTTGGATACTGGTTCGTTTCTTTCGTTATTCCTTGCATTTATTCCGCGAATAAATATTATATTGTTCTTCAAGTATGGTTGGTTCGTGACGAGTTGGTGCGGATATTTAATCCCCCATTTGCACACCAACTAGATTTCGTGACATGTTTTTGCGATCTGTTAGTGTCGATGTTTTTTTATGATCTTAATTTGCTCATTTTATGAATGATTCTTTACGTTCTACGCTTGGTTTGCAATGTACGTGATTTTTTTCCATGTCTTTCGCATTCGATTAAGAGGCTGTGTTAGAGTCTTCATGGCATTTTACAATTCGTTTTGGGTATTTCAAGGTCATTTGTTGGAAATTAATATTTTTATGGGAAATGAGGTGTGGAAAAAAAATGGTTATCAGTCTATTGTCGGAGTTATTAATAACAATTCTGCTATGAAAGTCTACTTATTTTACTGTGATAATAAGCACGATTTAGATATCTTAAATAAGTAAGGTGAGATACTATATTTTTAAAAATTAACCTTTGATGTTATAAAAATTATGCATAATGTGGAATTTAAGTCAGCGAGGATTTTCTTATATAAAATGGTTTTTATATGTTTTATAAAAAAGGTATAGTTAAGGTATATCATGTGAAAAACGATTTTTTTTGTGGGGTAAGGTCGAGTACGGGAATAAGAACTATATATGGTTCTTATTTATCAAATTTGATATGTATTTGGTTCCTCAAGTGTTGCTTTCATTGTGGTACGCTGGTAGATTTTCTATGGGTACGCATATTTTCTATTTTCATTGTATGGGTTTCATGAACATTTGCGTCTACTTTTATTGGGGACAAAAAATTCCTCATGGTGTTTTCCAGCTTTGATTTTGATATTCGATTTCTACGCTAGTCGGTAATTCGTGACCTTGGAGTTTGTTGATATATGTTTTAGTTTGACCAGTCATGGTTCGCGTCGTTTCTTAAGAATAGATTGTCAATTTGGTTATCATTATGTTTGTTGAGGAAGAAGAGGATGGTTGTCAAGTTGTTCAAGTGAGAGGTTTAGCTTCAAGATGTACGTTCTTTAGGTATGTGGTCAACGATAGCGAGTTTCGTGGACATTTGTAAGATAAAAGTAGTGCAGTGTGGAAAGTACCTAAGACACCATATAAGAGACGATTGTCCTTAGGATTGGCAGGTACTATTGACGATTCGTTTCAAACTTTTTATAGATTGCGTAGGCATCGCGGAGGTAGAAGATCCATAAGAGGAACTATGTGGTGCATGACTTAGAGTTTGGGAGTAGAACTTGGAGACGATATTTGTATGGAGCAAAGGGTGTTATCTACACAGATCATAAGAATTTTAGCATATATTTGACAAGAGGTTAATATACGTAGAAGAGAAGTTGGGTGTGGAATTTCTCAGTGATTACGATTGTCTGTTTTGCTACCATCAAGGAAGAGCGGACATCGTGGTAAGAGCACTGAGCAGGAGTGAACGAGTGAAACATAGATGTCTATGAGCAATGATTGTGATAATTCAGTAAAAAGGATGATACTGGCAGCCCAGAGAGAGATGTTCAAGGAAGAGAACATGTGAGGAGAATGATTACATGGTTTAGATCAACTAATGGAAGGAATGATGATGGAGGATTGTACTTCGTGGACCAATTATTGGTTTCATTGGAAGGAAGCATAAGTACATCAATCATGCAAGGTATTTGAAACATCCTAGGATGGATAAGACGTATTATTACCTTAACGAGAGTTGTGTTGGGAAGCAAGTATGAAGGAGAATATAGATACCTTAGCAAGTGTTTGATACGCTTGAAGGTAAATGTTAATGTCAATGATTATTGGAGAGATGCAAGAGTCAGAGATACATGAAGATTGTGGTAAGGAGGACTTAGCGAGATGTTACATATGATGAGTTGGTAGAGAGACGTGTGGTGTCGTGTCAATCAACTTATATCAAGATGAAATACTTACTTCGTGATTGTGGTAAATGTTTTATAGAGCCTTAAGATAGCGTATGAAGATGAGTACGACTTATCGTTCTTAAATGAATGGACTAAGTGAGCGTACAAATCAGGCGTTGGATGGTATGATGAGAGCATGGGTGTGTTTGAGTTTGGAGGGAGCTGAGGTATGCATTTATCTTTCGCTGAGTTCTCCCATAATAATAATTATCATTCTAGTATTAAGAATGTGCCGTTTGAAGTATTGTATGGAAGGAAATGTATATCACCTGTTCTATGGATAGAGGTTGGAACAAGCCAACTAATTGGTCCTGAACTGGAATGAGAGACTGCGAATAAGGTTTTCATATTTAAGAGAGAGATTTAGGGCAGCGAGAGATCGCTAAAAGAGTTATGCGGATAATCTCCGTAAGCCGGGGGGAGTTTAATGTTGGTGAATTTGTGATGATGAAAGTATTTCTTTGGAAAGGTGTTATGCGTTTCGGTAATAAATGCAAGTTAGCATCGAGATATGTAGGACTGTTTGAGATTTCAGAAAGGATTTGATTTGTGGCATACCGGTTGAAGTTAGCTGAGGAATTAAGTAGTGTACATGATACGTTTTACGTATCTAATTGAAAGAAGTGTTTGGCAGATGATAGTCTGCATGTGCCATTAGATGAAAGTAAGGTCGACAAACTCTTCGCTTTCTCAAGAAACCTGTTGAGATTATGGATCGAGATGTTAAGGGTTTGAAGTGTGGTGAGATAGCGTTGATAAAGGTATGATGGGATGCTAAGTGTGGTCCTGAGTTTACTTGGGAATGTGAGGATCAGATGAAATTTAAGTACCCAAATTGGTTTGCGGATATGGTTGGTTAAGTAGATCGTTTGTAGTTGGATTTAGATCATGGAAGTTAGCTGCAGGGTGTTCGTAAACGTTTTAATTAATGTTTGTTTTGTGTGTATCCATTATATGTGGTGTTTCTTACGGTTACCCCTCACCTTTAAACCTAGTTTAGTTGAGTTTTATCCCTAGCGAACACTACTCTTTGAGTTGAACGATCAATCCCTCGGTACTTGCCACTATACTATACTACAACGGTCAAGTACACTGCCTGGTGGGGATTGCAAGCTTCTCAAGATCCCTTGAGAGGTAAAACCTTTTGCAAGGTTGCAAAACCACGCATCAAGTTTTTGACGCCGCAGCCCGGGGAATAGTTATTGTCTAGGTTGAAAATTCTTTTTATTAGGTCTACTTGCTAGATTCCTTTCTAGTAAGGTTTTTATTTTTATTTTTATATGTCTTTTTTAGTCTATCTTTTTCTTCGTTCCTTTGTTCGTAACCTTTACCATCCGCCATCATGGAAGGTGGTAATCTCTTTGACCCCATCAACCCACGACAACAAAACCATCCACAAAACCCACCACAACCAAACCAACCTCCTAGACCCCGAACTTTAGGAGAGTACTCCCGTCCTAGCCACCAAGGCTATTGAAACACCATTGAGCTCACTCAAGGAGCCAATGTGTCTCCCTTGCGATCCGACAACATCCGATTGGTGCAAAGCGGATGTACATTCCATGGACTTCATTCCGAAGATCCTAATCAACATCTCAAGGATTTCCTAAAAATCGTAGATTCCATAGACCATGATGTTGAAACTCGAGAGACGTCCCGATTGCGTCTCTTTCAATTCTCTCTACATGATCAAGCTAGTCAATGGCTTGAGCGTTTACCTACGGGATCCATCACCTCTTGGGATGATCTCACCACTCATTTCCTTGCTCAATTTTTCCCACCGGGGAGAACTACTAAGCTTAGAAATGACATCTTGATGTTCCAACAACGTCAAGGTGAAACTCTCTATGAAGCATGGAGTCGTTTCAAGGACTTACTCCAAAAAGTCCCTCATCACGGCATAGATCTTTGGCTCCAAGTCCAAATTTTCTATGACCATATCGATCTCTTCACAAGGCGATCCATTGACCAAGCGGCCGGTGGCAAGCTACGTGATCTAAGTGCGGAAGAATCATGGGAACTCGTAGAAGATCTTGCTCTCTATGACAACGAAAGTTGGAATGATCCTAGTGATTTGAACAAAACGGTCAAGGAAATATCTTTGCCTTCGAACATTTCAAGCACTCCCGACCGTAGGATCATGGAACTTGAAGACCAAGTTAAGTTTCTCATGAAATCTTACGAAGCTCCTAAACCTTCAAACTAAGTGAACAAAATCACTTCTTCATGCGAATTATGTAGTGGTCCCCACGACACTCGTGATTACATGGAACTCCCCGAACAAGCTTTTGCGGATTACGCATCCTTGCGTACCAACGGACCGGGAGACAAGTGGTACACTTTCAAACCTGAGCCAAACCCTTACGGCGATTCATACAACCCCTCTTGGAAAAATCACCCGAACCTTAGGTGGAAACAAAACCAAAACATGCCCCAAAACAATTCTTCCACTCCATCTAATCGTTATCAACCAAACGGTCCACCTCATAACCGTACTTTCAACAACAATCCTTCCAACAATTATGGTAGTACCAATAATCTTGAAGGATTGATGTCCAAATTTACGTCATCTGAAGAAGCTCGTATAGCTAAGTTTGAATCCGAATTCAATCAACAACAAGCGAAGATGACCAATAAAATCGACAACTTGTTGAATGCCCTCAACAACCAAGTGCTAACTACACCAAAGAAGGACACTTGGGACACTAGTAGTGGAACCCAAATTAAGGACCCCTCATCATCTAAACATGTCCACTTTGTCAACGTAGTCACTATTAAGCCAGTCGATAATAATAGGGAAGAAAGTGATACGGGTGAGATTAAGGAAGTTGAGGATAAAAAGTTAGAGAAAGTTGAGGAAGTAGAAAATGTAGAGGAATACTTTGATAAATTACCTACCAAGGAAGAGCGGTAATACCATAAGGATCTATTCGATGACTCCGAAACACCATACGTCCTTGGTTCACCAATCATCAAAGCGGGTGATCCCTCTAACATTAACATACCATGAAACATTGGGCATGTGCATGTGAGGAAAGCCTACATTGATCTTAGATCTCCCATAAACATTATGACTAGGACCCATTACAATTGGGTAATAAAGAAGCAACTAGGCCTTAGGATGATTCCCAACACGGGTTGGATGAGTAACTTTGTGGGAAGAGTGAAAGGATTGTACGTCTTTGTAGGAAACTTCACTTACATTACTGACTTTTTGATTGTAGAGGATATTCGTCCGGTAATAGATGGTTGCCTAAGTCAAGTAGTGTTCAGAAAGCCGTTTGTTGAGACCTCTAAAATGAATTATGACCCATCTCTAGGGATAGTTAGGTTCAAGGATGAGAACGATGAGATAGCTTACCAAATGCCCTATAAGATTGAACAATTTCGTCTTTTATCAAACATCAAAAAGGAACATAAGCAAGCGGTCTACAATAGGAATGATGAGGATAGACGTAGAGGAGTATACTATGTTATGAATAGAATATTTGTTTTCTACAAGGAATGCTTGCAACTAGGTCCGGAATATAAAACCAAGATTGAAGATGACCTAGAAACCGTGACTAATGACGAGGTCACGTAATACCCCGTGACCTTGAGTCTAGCTACAAGACTCATAAATAAAGAAAAGCGCTTCTTGGGAGGCAACCCAAGTTTTATTTGTTTTATTTGTTTGATTGTTTGTTTGTTTGATTTTATTTGTTTCCGTATGTGTGCTTTATTTTTATTGTTTGTGGCTCATGTTTCAAAATAAATTGTGAAAATGCTTTAACTTGTTGTTTAACTTCGTCTTAACTTGATATAAAGGTATTTCACAAAAGATAAGTGTAAGGGAAATCAAAGTTTGTTTCTAAGAATGAGCTTGAACGTGAACCACAACAATATTAAATGAACATGCATATTAGTATTTGTTTGAGTTAAATGCTTGTATCGAGTCATAATGATGTTTTGCAGGAATTCCAGGAATTAAGGCGTAAGTTTTTCCAGAAATTTTCCGGAAACTTAACACAAGATTTCTGTCAGAGCACTCTGACGGCGTCAGGATTATAACCTGACAGCATCAGGTGTAAAAATCAGAAATTTTTTGCAAGTTTTGTTTTTCTACCGGATTCTTAAAGTTTTTGTTAATTCTTTAGTTTTAATAACTCCAGGAAATCTGCAAACATTCATTCCACAAGCATTATAACACTATACATATAGATTGTCGCCGATTTTACGCGATGTTTGCCTTGATTGTTTTCTCAGGTTTAACAGGTTATATTGGACAAGAAGATGATTTATATTTCTAGAGGGAAGCTTTCAATGTTGATTTTCTTGGAGGAGGATTTAACCTTGTTACCACACTATCCACACCGAACAAATCAGGGGAGTATTTGTTTCATTCTTTTACCTTCACTACTTTTACATCCTTTTTATTAAACATTGGGGATAATGTTCAGTCTAAGTGTAAGGGGAGGGTAAATGATATGATGATACCTTAGAGAATGCAATTGCACTTGAGTTTGTTTGTTCAATAGTAGGTGTGTAATAAAACTAAGAGAAATAGTTGTTAGGGAAACTTTAGCGCCAAATTTAAAATATTTTACTACATTTAGGAGTGAAGCTTTAGCCTTAATGAGCGTCTCATGGATAGGAGTTGTATGACTAGCAAAAAAACCGTACCACTCAAAAATTTCCACCCCAAATATGTGAGGTTTGCCCCTAGATTTGTTAGGAAAAGATGCTTATGAGTGTACCGGTAGTACTTAGATTCTAGAACTTGCGTTAGTGATGCATCCCGAGACTGCTAGTGAGACTACATTCGTGTAGTTAGGATTTACTACATGATAAGAGGCATTAGGATCACCCTTGTGTTAAGCCCGTATCATAATTACTTGACCAATGAAGTCATAATTACTTGACTAGTAAAGTCAATTAATTTTCCCACACCTTTGCGATGTACTCATTTTTAGTACATGATACCCCTAGTACACCCCTCCGAGCCTATCTTTTTCGTTTCTAACTTTAAGCATCTTACTTAAAGATAGAATTTGTTTACAATCCACCCCAAATTTACAACCAAATCGCCTTAGTCCTTGTATGCACTCATCTTTAATGCATTATTGTTACATGTTTAAACCCTTAGTTAATTGTCTAATTGATTACATGGTTGCCAAGTCGAGTCATATCTTGTACATATTGTTTTGGGACGATTGGGACTCATGGGTAAAATACTAGTGTTATGGAGTATTGGGGAAGAACATCATATATTACCCCATATGTGCGTTAATCATAAAAAGTACTCCAAGTGTTTTGATTATCTTGATTCGAGTCATTAAAATAGTTAATTGTAAAGTATGTAAAAGTTCAAGTGTAAGGGGGATGTAAATCCCCTATGATGTATTATTTTGGATGGTAGGGTAAGAGTGTATGCAAAAAGAAATCGAAAAATCAAGAAAAAGAAAAAGAAAAAGAAAAAAAAAGAAAAAAAAAATACGGACTACCATCCCGTTTTCTTTTATGTTTATTTTATATTTTTGTTAGTTTTTTATTAGCTTAAGTCGAGTCGAGTCTTGGCTTAGCAACGCCACATTGTACATGTAATAGACCAAGATGATTAACTCGCCACCAGTAAATATTGCCTTTATCCAACAAAACCGTGTTTACCATATCCCTACACCTCACGTTATAACCCTTTTAAAAGACCTCTTTGATAGTTTATCCTAGGTGCTTACGCCAAGTGTTGGAGGTTTGATCCTTTCCCAAGCCTATGGTAATCTATGTGCTATGACAGCTAGTGAGAGATATTTTTCATTTTCGTATTGTGATATGTACTTTATTACACCCGAGAGATGTGAGTATCTAAACACTATTTGTGAGGTGCAAGTGTATAATTTCCGTGCTCATTTTGGTTGAAGTGGAACGATTATTTGTTGCAATTACTTTTATATTATTGTTAAATGACCCCTAGCTTGTATTTTGATTAGAATAAAAGCGCATTTGCTTGAGGACAAGCAAAGCTCAAGTATAAGTGTATTTGATGAGACGAAAAGTGTACCGCTTTTAGGGGGTCATTTAAGCCCAAAGTTGAGATTATTTGATCAAATATTGCCCTAAATCGGTCCTTTTGTCATTTTAGGTACTTTTGAGGAGAAATCTGGAAAAGGAAGCATTTTGAACGTTTTTGGAGCGAAAAAGTGAAGAAAACGAAAAAGTCTCAAATTCATGCTGAAAACAGTACCTGACGGCGTCAGGATTTGCTTATGACGCCGTCACCCTTTGACAAAGAGGTGGATAATCAAGATTACACGTGACACGCCAGAGAGTTTTTGGAGGAATTACACGTGACGGCGTCACCAAGGCCATCAAGAGCAAATTACATGTGACGGCCAAGATCAAGTTTACACATGACGGCGTCAGAATTGGATTTAGGCAATACGAATATATTTATGGCGGCGAGTTGACGACGTCAGAACTTACTCTTGACGCCGTCAGACCCAATTCTCTATATATAGTTTTTGATTTTTCAATCATTAGTGTGCAACTTTGAGAGGAGAAATCCTAGACGAATTTTACAGTATTTTTAAGGGTTTCAAATCCTAGTTTCATCCATACTTAATTGAAGATAAGTTTTCCAATAATCATTCAATATGTCTATGTGTTGTTTGATTCTATCTTATGATTATCTTCACTTTAACATGCTAGGTTAGGTTTTCTTTGTGTTTGCTTAGATGTAATGAAACTTAGATATCGATTATTGTTGTTTAATTATAATTGTTGTGGATGAATGATTTCGATGTTAGGCTTAAGAAAACTGGCAGAATTCCAATTGGTAACTTGCTTGAACGTCTTAAGAAATATGATCAGATGTGTACTACTATAAATTGGTTATATTTAATGCATGTGTAACTACTAATGAGGCCATGTTAGGAGCTAGTAGTCGGCTCGACATAGGAAGAGGTAGAAGCTTATAGAGTTAGGGAAGATCGTACATGGCCCTACGAATGGTATTAAGGAATATAACCCGTCATCCATGCAATTGTAAAAAACTAATCAACCGGTAAAATATAGCTAGGGAGTAGTGAAATCTAAGTAAACATATTTTCTCTTACTATTGTTTTCGCCAAATTTACTTTAGTATCATTTTATTATAGTTTGTTTGCATTTGTAGTAATTTGGGTTAGTTGACTAGCAACTAATTTCGCCCATCTTTCCAAAACCGAGATTTTTACTTGCTTTTCATAAAATATAAAAATACAAAAGAATCATCCCTCACCTCTAGACCTAGTTTAGTTGAGTTTTAACCCTAGCGAACACTATTCTTTGAGTTGAACGATCAATCCCCCGGTACTTGGCACTATACTATACTACAACGGTCAGGTACACTGCCTGGTGGGGAATGCAAGCTTTTCAAGATCCCTTGAGAGTTAAAACCTTTTGCAAAGTTGCAAAACGACGCATCAATAGGTGTAGTGTATCTATTTTCGTGTATCATTGAAGTGTCGGAATGTTTTCTATCATGCGAATTCGGGTATTTAGTCGGTATACATTTTTTATGGTTCTTTCTCTGTGATTTTTATGGCATGGTAGAATCCCATATAGTCATAAGAATTGTTGACGATTTATGGTTTTATTGTGTGGTATTATTCCGCTTAAATATCCATAGACTTTCTTTTGCTGATGCTATTGGTGAGACGAGTAGTTAAAATCTCGGGACGCGATTTCTCTAAGTGGGGGATGATGTAAAAACCGTGATTTTAGCAGGTCAGTTTAATTGATAGTCTTGACTCGGTTGACGTTTTTTTTTGTATGCCATAGGTGATTGGAGTGATATATGTGTGATAGGTGCGTATGTTGGCACTAAATGTAACAATTCGCAATTTCAGGTTAACTTTTATTCCCGAAAATTTCACTATTCACTTTTACTATTCACATTTTACTATTCACTTTTCACTATTCATCTCAAAAATTTTTATTTCATATTCTCGTAAGTTAAACTATTTTAACGATAATCCGAGAGTTTGACGCTCGTCGGATCATTTCTGCAAAAATCACAAAGCCGTGTCCGAGATTTACTTTTAGGTTTAAACGTCCTTCCAGCATCCCGATATATCCATAAAACATTATAAACAATAGAAATATGATTTTCTCTCATTTTAGGACAATTCCAAAAGTTTCGGAATTTTACGTTTTTCAGTTCAGCGTTTTACGCGAATTACGCGTTTTAGACCCGTGTTTCCAGTTTTTAGCAGGGTTTTAGCACCCGATAGAACCTACCACTCATTTTATATTTTATTATGGACTATATTGACATGTTTAACAATACTTTCAAGTTTCATATTTTTAGGATACCCGGTTTTACGTTTCGTGACTTAACAACTTACGGTTAGCAATTTACGGGTCCAAAACTAGCTACATACTTAGGATAATACCATCAAAAGTCCACACCTTGTTCTCCAAGTTCTTGAACCGCCACTAGGGGGGGGGGGGCATTCACACTTGTGGCATCATCTCATGACTTTAGCCATTAGATCATTTTTAATTACAACTTTGTCTCCAAGTTTAAGCACTTTCCTAGTAAGCTTCCTAACCTCCTCATTCTTTCTATAAATAGAAAGCTCATTCCTTCCTTTCTTCACCACAAAAACGCCACAACCTTTTATCATAGCACCATGATCCTTTGATCTTCAATATACAAGTTACACTACAAAGTTCAAGGTCTTAGTATTCTCTACCTAGTTCTTAAGTTTGTTTGGTGATTCCATGGTTGAATTAGGAGCTACACAAGGTTACTAGGGCTGAAGTTAAATGGTTTTCACAAGGGTTAGATCAAGGCTAGCAAGGGTTACAAGAGTTATGGTGAAGGGTTTACAAGCTTAGGTTTAGTGTCTTAGTTCTATACTTGACTTCCTTTCTTTAGAAAGCCAAAAGTTGTAAGCAAACCCTTATACACTTTCTTGCTCAATATCATTTCATGCTTATTATGTTTCTTTCATGCTATATATGGTCTTTGTATTGTGTTCATGATGTTTAAAAATGGATAAAACAAGTATTGGTATACACATGTTAACTTATGACAAGTAAACAAGCAAACTAGTGATTTTTATGGAGAACCACGACCCCAATAGTATAACTTTGATATTTGACACTTACTTACTGTTAAAGAGGACTTAACACGGAAAACATAGCAATTTGAATCACCCAAAACGAGTACACGAGTCAAAAGTTATGACCATTTGAAGTTAGCGAAACCAAAACGGCAAATCTGCCTAATTAGCATTCTGATCAAATTATGATTTTGAAAGTCCCACTTCTGGTCCGATTCATCAAAAAGTTAAAACACGAAAGTTGTCCGGAACGACGTTTTCGTTCAGGAATAAAGAAGCTCGAGCCCTGAAAATGCTTTCTGAGTAATAATTTTCTTCAAATTCTTAACAGCCCATTTTAGACCAAAGTTACTATATAATCATTATAATTAGATGAGACCAAGAGGTCTAATGACCTAAAGCCAAGTCCACAACCATGGCTAAAGCCAAGGTTGAGTCTCACGACCATGGTAACAATGACCAAGGTCACGGCAAAGCCACGGCTAAAGACCATATAACTTTTAAAGATCAAAGCTTATATATATATATGTTATCGAATACTACAATAGTAGGGAGCCTCATGTGAGGAGTTCATTGAGTAAGCCGTCGAGACGAGTTGTGGATTTACGAGTTAAAGTGTCCTGGCTCCTCGAATGTTTACTCCATGACTTGTGAATTATGTCGGCCCGAACGGTAGTAAGAGATATACAACTTATACATGTTTCATAGACCATTTATATTCAACGACTTACACTATATACTAAGTACTACATCATGAACATTATGCAAGACATATATGGGAAATTTTTCATATTCTTAGACGTTACTCCAAACCTAAGTCGCAACGTTCTATTATAGGCTGCTCTTAGAGACTTTCGCGATTCGACTACCACTTTCATTTCTCATTACATAAGCTTAAGGTGAGTCATAGCCCCTACTTTTTCATACTTGTTTTAACTCTTTGGGGGGGGGGGGGGGGGATACATGCATAACTACTTGCTTACTTGTACAAATACTTGATCGCATTATACTTGATTGTTCTATACTTGATTGTCTTATACTTGATCGCATTATACTTGATTTCATACATACATGATTGTGTTATACTTAACTGCGTTATACTTGATTGTGTTACTGCCAGTGGCTCCAGATTAAGTTGCTGGATGACCATTGAGACTTCCGGTGGCTCCAAATTAAGACCTTGGATGACCATTGAGGCTATTGATACATCCTAACATTTGCGAATGTTGGATACATCATAAACGTGAGGTCTTCGGAGATGAAGTGTAGACTGACGACTAATTGCTAAACTGTTTTGATGAACTTATACATGTCTTTATTATACTATATTTGTAGCAGTGGGTTGTGAACACACAGGTTACAAGTCTCTTATGGCGGGACTTGTAACTGAGTGGATTCACGATGCCTTTGCTGTGTGAACATTCTTTTAAAGCTTTTCAACTGTTTTAAGACAAACTCTATGAACTCACCAACCATTGTGTTGACACTTTAGCATGTTTATCTCAGGTTAGTAAGGCGATAGCTAGTGCGAGGAACTTAGAGTCAAGCTGCATATTCTGAAGACTTACGCTTTTATCATTTACCATTCAAAACTTTGTATACATTTATGTATCATACTTTGGAATCTCATGTTTGTAACTTTGAATTCATTAATCGAATGGTAACTTTTCAAAACGTCTCATTTAGAGTTCGTTTTCTATAACTTGTACTTTGTATTATGAAGTAGCACCCCTATGACACAGTCTTCCGCTGCGGTATTTTGGGGGTGTTACAGATTGGTACCAGAGCCTTGGTTATAGAGAACTAGGTTGCATTTAGTACCTAGACTATAACTGCTATATACGTTGGGACTTTCCTCTTTATTTGCCTTTCACACAATACATACACTTATGCTTTTTGGTTAGAGGTTTGCTTAGTTCCACGCTGTTAGATGATGTGACTTTAGTATTATAAGGAGCCCCAGAGATTCGTCGAGTCATTAAAAACATGGAGCTCAGTAATAACTAATTAGTTAACTTAATCTTGTGTTTGATGAGACACAAGATTTGAGTTAAATAATATTATTGCTTAGCTTTAGGGATTTGATGACTGGATTATCTTACCATCTGCCTCAGAAGGCGGATTTTGTGTCGGAAATTCTTAAGTAGGATGTTTTAGAATCTCCTTATTTAAATGGATTGGGACGCCTCTTCAGTTAAATAAAGAAATTGTAAATCACCGAACCATGAGTTTATGATCCCTTACTTACATAAATTTGGACGCTTCTTTATGTAAGTAATGTGTTATAAATAAGTGGGCTTAATTGTAGCCGATACAACTCCTTAACCAGAACCTTAGACAAATCAGAGTGAACACCATTATTTTAGAGATCCTGAAATCCCGAATTCTCTTAGACACATCATAAGTAGTTAACATCAACAGAACTTCGGGGCGAAGTTCTCCTTAAGGGGTAGAGACTGTAACAATTCGTAATTTCAGGTTAACTTTTATTCCCGAAAATTTCACTATTCACTTTTACTATTCACTTTTCACTATTCATCTCAGAAATTTTTATTTCATATTCTCGTAAGTTAAACTATTTTAACGATAATCCGAGAGTTTGACGCTCGTCGAATCATTTCTGCAAAAATCACAAAGCCGTGTCCGAGATTTACTTTTAGGTTTAAACGTCCTTCCAGCATCCCGATATATCCATAAAACATTATAAACAATAGAAATATGATTTTCTCTCATTTTAGGACAATTCCAAAAGTTTCGGAATTTTACTTTTTTCAGTTCAGCGTTTTACGCGAATTACGCGTTTTAGACCCGTGTTTCCAGTTTTTAGCAGGGTTTTAGCACCCGATAGAACCTACCACTCATTTTATATTTTATTATGGACTATATTGACATGTTTAACAATACTTTCAAGTTTCATATTTTTAGGATACCCGGTTTTACGTTTCGTGACTTAACAACTTACGGTTAGCAATTTACGGGTCCAAAACTAGCTACATACTTAGGATAATACCATCAAAAGTCCACACCTTGTTCTCCAAGTTCTTGAACCGCCACTAGGGGGGGGGGGCATTCACACTTGTGGCATCATCTCATGACTTTAGCCATTAGATCATTTTTAATTACAACTTTGTCTCCAAGTTTAAGCACTTTCCTAGTAAGCTTCCTAACCTCCTCATTCTTGCTATAAATAGAAAGCTCATTCCTTCCTTTCTTCACCACAAAAACGCCACAACCTTTTATCATAGCACCATGATCCTTTGATCTTCAATATACAAGTTACACTACAAAGTTCAAGGTCTTAGTATTCTCTACCTAGTTCTTAAATTTGTTTGGTGATTCCATGGTTGAATTAGGAGCTACACAAGGTTACTAGGGCTGAAGTTAAATGGTTTTCACAAGGGTTAGATCAAGGCTAGCAAGGGTTACAAGAGTTATGGTGAAGGGTTTACAAGCTTAGGTTTAGTGTCTTAGTTCTATACTTGACTTCCTTTCTTTAGAAAGCCAAAAGTTGTAAGCAAACCCTTATACACTTTCTTGCTCAATATCATTTCATGCTTATTATGTTTCTTTCATGCTATATATGGTCTTTGTATTGTGTTCATGATGTTTAAAAATGGATAAAACAAGTATTGGTATACACATGTTAACTTATGACAAGTAAACAAGCAAACTAGTGATTTTTATGGAGAACCACGACCCCAATAGTATAACTTTGATATTTGACACTTACTTACTGTTAAAGAGGACTTAACAAGGAAAACATAGCAATTTGAATCACCCAAAACGAGTACACGAGTCAAAAGTTATGACCATTTGAAGTTAGCGAAACCAAAACGGCAAATCTGCCTAATTAGCATTCTGATCAAATTATGATTTTGAAAGTCCCACTTCTGCTCCGATTCATCAAAAAGTTAAAACACGAAAGTTGTCCGGAACGACGTTTTCGTTCAGGAACAAAGAAGCTCGAGCCCTGAAAATGCTTTCTGAGTAATAATTTTCTTCAAATTCTTAACAGCCCATTTTAGACCAAAGTTACTATATAATCATTATAATTAGATGAGACCAAGAGGTCTAATGACCTAAAGCCAAGTCCACAACCATGGCTAAAGCCAAGGTTGAGTCTCACGACCATGGTAACAATGACCAAGGTCACGGCAAAGCCACGGCTAAAGACCATATAACTTTTAAAGATCAAAGCTTATATATATATATATATGTTATCGAATACTACAATAGTAGGGAGCCTCATGTGAGGAGTTCATTGAGTAAGCCGTCGAGACGAGTTGTGGATTTACGAGTTAAAGTGTCCTGGCTCCTCGAATGTTTACTCCATGACTTCTGAATTATGTCGGCCCGAACGGTAGTAAGAGATATACAACTTATACATGTTTCATAGACCATTTATATTCAACGACTTACACTATATACTAAGTACTACATCATGAACATTATGCAAGACATATATGGGAAATTTTTCATATTCTTAGACGTTACTCCAAACCTAAGTCGCAACGTTCTATTATAGGCTGCTCTTAGAGACTTTCGCGATTCGACTACCACTTTCATTTCTCATTACATAAGCTTAAGGTGAGTCATAGCCCCTACTTTTTCATACTTGTTTTAACTCTTTGGGGGGGGGGGGGATACATGCATAACTACTTGCTTACTTGTACAAATACTTGATCGCATTATACTTGATTGTTCTATACTTGATTGTCTTATACTTGATCGCATTATACTTGATTTCATACATACATGATTGTGTTATACTTAACTGCGTTATACTTGATTGTGTTACTGCCAGTGGCTCCAGATTAAGTTGCTGGATGACCATTGAGACTTCCGGTGGCTCCAAATTAAGACCTTGGATGACCATTGAGGCTATTGATACATCCTAACATTTGCGAATGTTGGATACATCATAAACGTGAGGTCTTCGGAGATGAAGTGTAGACTCACGACTAATTGCTAAACTGTTTTGATGAACTTATACATGTCTTTATTATACTATATTTGTAGCAGTGGGTTGTGAACACACAGGTTACAAGTCTCTTATGGCGGGACTTGTAACTGAGTGGATTCACGATGCCTTTGCTGTGTGAACATTCTTTTAAAGCTTTTCAACTGTTTTAAGACAAACTCTATGAACTCACCAACCATTGTGTTGACACTTTAGCATGTTTATCTCAGGTTAGTAAGGCGATAGCTAGTGCGAGGAACTTAGAGTCAAGCTGCATATTCTGAAGACTTACGCTTTTATCATTTACCATTCAAAACTTTGTATACATTTATGTATCATACTTTGGAATCTCATGTTTGTAACTTTGAATTCATTAATCGAATGGTAACTTTTCAAAACGTCTCATTTAGAGTTCGTTTTCTATAACTTGTACTTTGTATTATGAAGTAGCACCCCTATGACACAGTCTTCCGCTGCGGTATTTTGGGGGTGTTACAGATTGGTACCAGAGCCTTGGTTATAGAGAACTAGGTTGCATTTAGTACCTAGACTATAACTGCTATATACGTTGGGACTTTCCTCTTTATTTGCCTTTCACACAATACATACACTTATGCTTTTTGGTTAGAGGTTTGCTTAGTTCCACGCTGTTAGATGATGTGACTTTAGTATTATAAGGAGCCCCAGAGATTCGTCGAGTCATTAAAAACATGGAGCTCAGTAATAACTAATTAGTTAACTTAATCTTGTGTTTGATGAGACACAAGATTTGAGTTAAATAATATTATTGCTTAGCTTTAGGGATTTGATGACTGGATTATCTTACCATCTGCCTCAGAAGGCGGATTTTGTGTCGGAAATTCTTAAGTAGGATGTTTTAGAATCTCCTTATTTAAATGGATTGGGACGCCTCTTCAGTTAAATAAAGAAATTGTAAATCACCGAACCATGAGTTTATGATCCCTTACTTACATAAATTTGGACGCTTCTTTATGTAAGTAATGTGTTATAAATAAGTGGGCTTAATTGTAGTCGATACAACTCCTTAACCAGAACCTTAGACAAATCAGAGTGAACACCATTATTTTAGAGATCCTGAAATCCCGAATTCTCTTAGACACATCATAAGTAGTTAACATCAACAGAACTTCGGGGCGAAGTTCTCCTTAATGGGTAGAGACTGTAACAATTCGTAATTTCAGGTTAACTTTTATTCCCGAAAATTTCACTATTCACTTTTACTATTCACATTTTACTATTCACTTTTCACTATTCATCTCAGAAATTTTTATTTCATATTCTCGTAAGTTAAACTATTTTAACGATAATCCGAGAGTTTGACGCTCGTCGGATCATTTCTGCAAAAATCACAAAGCCGTGTTCGAGATTTACTTTTAGGTTTAAACGTCCTTCCAGCATCCCGATATATCCATAAAACATTATAAACAATAGAAATATGATTTTCTCTCATTTTAGGACAATTCCAAAAGTTTCGGAATTTTACTTTTTTCAGTTCAGCGTTTTACGCGAATTACGCGTTTTAGACCCGTGTTTCCAGTTTTTAGCAGGGTTTTAGCACCCGATAGAACCTACCACTCATTTTATATTTTATTATGGACTATATTGACATGTTTAACAATACTTTCAAGTTTCATATTTTTAGGATACCCGGTTTTACGTTTCGTGACTTAACAACTTACGGTTAGCAATTTACGGGTCCAAAACTAGCTACATACTTAGGATAATACCATCAAAAGTCCACACCTTGTTCTCCAAGTTCTTGAACCGCCACTAGGGGGGGGGGCATTCACACTTGTGGCATCATCTCATGACTTTAGCCATTAGATCATTTTTAATTACAACTTTGTCTCCAAGTTTAAGCACTTTCCTAGTAAGCTTCCTAATCTCCTCATTCTTGCTATAAATAGAAAGCTCATTCCTTCCTTTCTTCACCACAAAAACGCCACAACCTTTTATCATAGCACCATGATCCTTTGATCTTCAATATACAAGTTACACTACAAAGTTCAAGGTCTTAGTATTCTCTACCTAGTTCTTAAATTTGTTTGGTGATTCCATGGTTGAATTAGGAGCTACACAAGGTTACTAGGGCTGAAGTTAAATGGTTTTCACAAGGGTTAGATCAAGGCTAGCAAGGGTTACAAGAGTTATGGTGAAGGGTTTACAAGCTTAGGTTTAGTGTCCTAGTTCTATACTTGACTTCCTTTCTTTAGAAAGCCAAAAGTTGTAAGCAAACCCTTATACACTTTCTTGCTCAATATCATTTCATGCTTATTATGTTTCTTTCATGCTATATATGGTCTTTGTATTGTGTTCATGATGTTTAAAAATGGATAAAACAAGTATTGGTATACATATGTTAACTTATGACAAGTAAACAAGCAAACTAGTGATTTTTATGGAGAACCACGACCCCAATAGTATAACTTTGATATTTGACACTTACTTACTGTTAAAGAGGACTTAACAAGGAAAACATAGCAATTTGAATCACCCAAAACGAGTACACGAGTCAAAAGTTATGACCATTTGAAGTTAGCGAAACCAAAACGACAAATCTGCCTAATTAGCATTCTGATCAAATTATGATTTTGAAAGTCCCACTTCTGGTCCGATTCATCAAAAAGTTAAAACACGAAAGTTGTCCGGAACGACGTTTTCGTTCAGGAACAAAGAAGCTCGAGCCCTGAAAATGCTTTCTGAGTAATAATTTTCTTCAAATTCTTAACAGCTCATTTTAGACCAAAGTTACTATATAATCATTATAATTAGATGAGACCAAGAGGTCTAATGACCTAAAGCCAAGTCCACAACCATGGCTAAAGCCAAGGTTGAGTCTCACGACCATGGTAACAATGACCAAGGTCACGGCAAAGCCACGGCTAAAGACCATATAACTTTTAAAGATCAAAGCTTATATATATATATATGTTATCGAATACTACAATAGTAGGGAGCCTCATGTGAGGAGTTCATTGAGTAAGCCGTCGAGACGAGTTGTGGATTTACGAGTTAAAGTGTCCTGGCTCCTCGAATGTTTACTCCATGACTTCTGAATTATGTCGGCCCGAACGGTAGTAAGAGATATACAACTTATACATGTTTCATAGACCATTTATATTCAACGACTTACACTATATACTAAGTACTACATCATGAACATTATGCAAGACATATATGGGCAATTTTTCGTATTCTTAGACGTTACTCCAAACCTAAGTCGCAACGTTCTATTATAGGCTGCTCTTAGAGACTTTCGCGATTCGACTACCACTTTCATTTCTCATTACATAAGCTTAAGGTGAGTCATAGCCCCTACTTTTTCATACTTGTTTTAACTCTTTGGGGGGGATACATGCACAACTACTTGCTTACTTGTACAAATACTTGATCGCATTATACTTGATTGTTCTATACTTGATTGTCTTATACTTGATCGCATTATACTTGATTTCATACATACATGATTGTGTTATACTTAACTGCGTTATACTTGATTGTGTTACTGCCAGTGGCTCCAGATTAAGTTGCTGGATGACCATTGAGACTTCCGGTGGCTCCAAATTAAGACCTTGGATGACCATTGAGGCTATTGATACATCCTAACATTTGCGAATGTTGGATACATCATAAACGTGAGGTCTTCGGAGATGAAGTGTAGACTCACGACTAATTGCTAAACTATTTTGATGAACTTATACATGTCTTTATTATACTATATTTGTAGCAGTGGGTTGTGAACACACAGGTTACAAGTCTCTTATGGCGGGACTTGTAACTGAGTGGATTCACGATGCCTTTGCTGTGTGAACATTCTTTTAAAGCTTTTCAACTGTTTTAAGACAAACTCTATGAACTCACCAACCATTGTGTTGACACTTTAGCATGTTTATCTCAGGTTAGTAAGGCGATAGCTAGTGCGAGGAACTTAGAGTCAAGCTGCATATTCTGAAGACTTACGCTTTTATCATTTACCATTCAAAACTTTGTATACATTTATGTATCATACTTTGGAATCTCATGTTTGTAACTTTGAATTCATTAATCGAATGGTAACTTTTCAAAACGTCTCATTTAGAGTTCGTTTTCTATAACTTGTACTTTGTATTATGAAGTAGCACCCCTATGACACAGTCTTCCGCTGCGGTATTTTGGGGGTGTTACACTAAAGCCCTTCGCGTGGTGTTGTTTTTGTGAGTGAGTAATGTTGATATTTGGATACCCTGCATTTTGATCGCCTTTGTGGTGTAGAAATGACTTGTGTAGTTTTGGTGTTTTTGTGTTTTTTCGTAACGAGTCTTCGTTCAAGTGTTTGAGCGTTATCGGGTTACGAGGAGTTTGTTTTTACGTGTTATACTTTTAAAGGGTGTGAAAATTTATTTTTGGAAACTTTATTTTGAAAATGATATTTTTTCGAGTCGTCGTAAAAACTAAGGTTTATCGCGTAAAACGTTAGGTTTCGCTGTGGGTTCGCATAAAATATAAAAAGTATGAGGTTTTGAGTGTAATAAATAAATTTAATAAAGAAATATAAATATATATTCCATATATATAAAAATCAGCCAAAGAGAGTTTTTAGGGGAATAAGGAAAGCAATTTAAGTCCAAATATCATTCTTAGGCCCAAAGATTATCTATAATTAATATATAAACAAACCCAAACAACCTAAAACATTTTTTTGTGAGTTTATGGTCGTCCAAGAGAGGGAAAGAAGAAGAAAAAAAATTGGGGTTTGTACTTTGGAAGCAATAATCAAGAATCAAGGTAAAAATTCTTAAAATATGTGTTCAATCAATTGATTAATTATTAGAATTCATGTAATATTAAGTATGATGGATCTAGGGTTTATAAGTTTCTGTAAATTAATTAATTAAAATATGTTGGGATCAATTAATGATTATATTATGATGATTGGTGAAGAAAATTGGTGCGTAAAACATGCTAGTTAATGAGTTAGGGTATGGACAGAAAATTAGTGCTGTAAAAGATTCGAATGTATTTAACTGATGGTGATGAGTTAGATCAATTGATTGATTAATTATTAGAATTCATGTAATATTAAGTATGATGGATCTAGGGTTTATAAGTTTCTGTAAATTAATTAATTAAAATATGTTGGGATCAATTAATGATTATATTATGATGATTGGTGAAGAGAATTGGTGCGTAAAACATGCTAGTTAATGAGTTAGGGTATGGACAGAAAATTAGTGCTGTAAAAGATTCAAATGTATTTAACTGATGGTGATGAGTTAGATCACAAAATTTTATTCTAAATTGAAGTTTAATAAAAGAGCTTTTCAAAAAGTCCGGCCACGAACGATTTCGAGGTCCGGAAGTTAATCTTTTGATTTTTCTTTGTTAAGGTATCAAAGCTGTAAAATCGGGACATATTTAGGTCATAAGTTTGGTAGTGAGATGTGGATGAAAAAGTGAGATTTAGCTTAGCCCTTCTGGTTGAGTTATGTTTCATATGTACTTGGACTCCCACGCGAAGGATTTGCGATAAAAAGTTGTAGAAGTATTTTAATTTAATTAAAACTTTTTGGTGTGTGTTCAGATCCGAATCTGGATAGTTTGTAAGTTTGATTTTATGAAGGTTACTTGTGTGTGTTTTTAGACCATGGCCTTCTGGGATTAGCTTGTATGCTTATGAGAGACTATGGTAAATTTTTGGTGTGAGTTATTGAGTCTTTAAAGTTATTATTTCATGTGGGCGAATGTACCCTATAATTATGCGTTTTCTGGTTTTAAAAGTGCAGGGGATTTAGTGAGCATTAGTATTTGTGGTGATTAGTATGGATTCCAGGAGATCCATGGTGGGTCATATGAACCTTAGACATCCATCATATGCGTATTACATGACTTATATCTGTTAGCTTGGCCATGTGTAACGTGGACTTATTTTGTGTGATATAGATTTGTGATTTGTGTTTGTGGAAGCTGCAAAGTTTGAGGTGAGTTCATAGTCCCACTTTTTACTTTGTTTTAAACTTGGGATATGAATGATGCTTGTGTTAATTGTTTTGAGTTACTGTGATTATGTGTGGTTTAAAAGCTTGGACTTATAATGTTATCGTATGAATGCTATATGTGATGATAATGCTATGTGGTTTGAAAGATGTGATGATAACGTTGTGTGGTACAATTATGGGGGGGGGGGTATCCAATTGGAGAGTAATAACTCCTATTCACTATAATGCTGTGTGGTTTATATGGGATTCAATTGGAATGATTCTTATCCTGGTGCTCGCGCATGTGACCTAATTGATGATAAGATTGGAGCGGGGGACACGTTCTGTCCCAGTTAATTTCTGTGTGGTTGGATCGGTGGGCACGTTCCGTCCCAATGGTTGCCTTGCGAATACATGTAGCTTATATGATAATTATAATTATTTGTCCAGCTATATTTTATAATCATAGTGAATCGGTTGCCTATTGTGTATGAGTCTTAAACCTATGAATCTCACCAACATTATGTTGACGTTTTAAGCATCATTTTCAGGTGAGCTTTTTAAGGATAAGATAGAAGGATGTGATTAAACGAGACCTTAGTTGCATTGGAAGTGGTTCATCATCTATGTTTGGACTTATGTATTGTTTCGGATTTTGTTTTGGTTATTTTGTTTTGGGGTATTGTTACAACACTTTGTGTTTGTACTTTCTCTATTTTTGTGCATGTTGTTGTTCTCTATATAGACACTAGGTGTTGTGATGACATCCATGAAGTTACAACCTCGCGTTTCCGCCTTGGCGAGGTGTGACATTCATCATCATCATTATCCGAATAACCAATCCTTAACCTTAGAAAACGGATTACCTACCTTTTTACCATCTTTAACCATGTATGGTGTGCTATTCGAAATAAAAAGAGGAGGAGCATTTGACGAACTAGGGATGCTATCATTGTTTACCACGTGTCTTCCATCAACAGTAGTAACGATATTCCATTGCTTGTACTAACCTTACCATTATGTTTTACATTAACATTAGAACCTTCATCCAAATCACTTAGAACACAAAAAACATTAGAGGTATGAACCACTTTGGTAGCAATTGCTGGTTGTCTAGACTTAGAAGCCTTCTTGTGTTGTCCTTGGAAGTTGACTCCTTTTTGTTGGCTTTAGAAGGAGAAATCTTGGTATTCTTAAGAGCAACCGGCCGATACTCAAATTTGTATATTTGAATAGCATTGAACTTCTTAATATTACCTCCTTTACGCTTCACATCTGTAAAACCATCATTAGAAAGACTCTTAGATACACCTAAATTAATATCATTGCTTTTACCAGTCCCATTCACGACACGTTTAAGGGCAGCTTCAGGACAGTCATCATGGCCATAAAGCAAACAAGTACTACACTGAGGTGGTTCCCACTCGTATTCAATACAAATGTTTTCTTTGGTAAACCCACTCCCTTCAAGATTTGGAACAACCAATACTAAATTGTCTTTGAATTCATTAGATGCATTAATTTCTATCAAGGCTCTCGCATAGCTGTTGCGCCCCATGACTCCAAACATATGATATTCGTGTAAGAATCTAGCATCATAGAGGTACCAATCTTTGAAGCAATCAAACTTAGACCATTCAATTCGATGTATAAGCAACAAAAGGAACATCATGAAACTTCACCCAAACCGGAACACAACACAGATCTTCCTTAAAGAGACTTACCGAGGGAGACCACTTATTAAGGAAAATGGGCATTTCACGAATCATCCAATGTCCATCCCGAAGTATAGACTCAACATCCTGTATAGACGAAAACTTGAAAGAAAAAAAAATGCATTCGTACTCATCGTAATTTTCTAAATTCCATACTTTTCCTAATTGTTGTGATCGAACCATTTTATTCATTTTTTTTTTTTTTTTACCATGTTAGAATGTTACTCTCATTCATCTATAGTGCATTCTTCTCGTTTCAAAATAAATGTTTATTTTTTTATTTTTGGATTGTCCCAAAAAAATATTCACTTTATATTTTAACTAATCAAAAAAGGTTTTAATGGGTCTGAACGATATTTGATCAGTAGATAGTGTAGTTAGTAAAAAATTATTAAATTTTATACAATTTGAATGATATTTGATCAGTAGATAGTGTAGTTAGTAAAAAATTATGAAATTTTATACAATTTGAAAATGAAAATTTATTTTACGACGAGTGAAATATAAAAAGGTTTCATGAACGTGAGTGTTTTAGACTAGCCTATTGCTCTGGGTTGAAATTTGCATTTCTCTTATTATTTTAATCTCATTTATAACCCAGATGCCACATTTGTAGTCTTTACATTAGAGAAAACTAATCCATCATTTTTTTAATCAGTTATTATATCGTTTTATGACATGAGTATTTTTTAAATTGTGGATCACTTGATAAATTAAGACCTGTACTCGTGACCTGTTGTCCTAAAAAAGTATATTTTTTCCGTATTTCCATAACGTCTGGACGTCACATGCAACCACATCAACATCCTCTATAAATACCATGAACCTTAACACCAAAAGAATCGCCAAACTCATATCTATCTTTCTAACACTGATAACTAAGGGTTCTATACTTCTATATCTCACTAATACTTTCTTAAATTTTTTTACTTGAATAAAAATGGCTAGGAGTTGTAGAACCCTTTTGTTTTGTGTGTTGCTTATGTTATTTTTAACCAGTGAGGTGTTGCAAATGAGTGAAGCAAGAAAGCTAGGTGAAAACTTTAAGGAAGGTAAGATGGTGAACGCAGAAAATAGTGATGCAAATCCTAGCCAAATGCCACCTTCTGGTGTTACGATTAAGGAAGGGGACTTGGACGCTTTTCGGCCCACCACACCTGGACATAGCCCCGGAGTTGGCCATTCCATTCAAGACTAGCTAGCTAGTTGCACGAGGCGGTATCAATCACCTTAATTATAGCAAAGGAACTTGTTAGTGTTAAGTTTGATTTTCATTTCTAGCTAGGTTCATTATTATTTGAGAAGATGTAAATATTTTTGTCATTCCTTTCTATGTTGTAATCCTCATTGAAATCAAGCTTCTTTCTCATATAAGTTATTGCAGTGCCTATTAACTCAACATTTATATTCGTCAATGCAGACATAAACATTCCCAATGACCCAAATATTAGCGTAACATGATAGTATTTATTAAATGTAGGAGCTATATGCAATGCATGGTAAATATTGTTTTAATTAGAACAAGATTGATGACAAGTCTCTCAATGGGTTTAAATTTGCATAACACTGAAATATACATGTCGGTTTTAAGAAGCAATAGATAGTCGAGGTATAATAAATCAACGAGAAGGTACAATGTATTGAATAATGTCTATTTTAGGACTTCACTTACTTCAGATGATTTGAAATATATATGAGATATATCTACGCATGTTTCCAAAATAATCAATTCGAGTTGTTGTTCCCACTTACTCTTACTGAGTTAATTTAACTATAATGAAGTTTTTTTTTAAGTAAAAGATTACTCTAGTAAAATATATTAATCACTAAAAAAGTTATAATATATATGAAATGTGGCTGAAATACTAGGGGTGAGCAAACAAAACCGAAAAAACCGAAACCGAACCAAAAACCGAAAAAACCGAACCGAAAAGATCGACCGAAACTAAAAACCGATGGTTCGGTTTTTTATTTTTTAAAAACTGAAAAATACGGTTCGGTTTCGGTTTTCGTTCAAAAACCGAACCGTAAAAACCGAACCGAACCGATTTATTAATAATTAATATAATACGAATAAATAACTAAATAAATGAAATTTATAAATTCATATTCAATTTTGTGGGTAGATTTATAATATATTTATCTTAATGTTTATGTTTATATGTGTGTTTGCCGTGTCGTGTGTTTACTTGAGAATATATCAATAAATATATGACGATGATCATATTATATGTATGTTCACTCGCACATGTGTCTCATATACATA
Source organism: Artemisia argyi (assembly GCA_030686995.1). Lineage (NCBI taxonomy): Eukaryota > Viridiplantae > Streptophyta > Magnoliopsida > Asterales > Asteraceae > Artemisia > Artemisia argyi. The sequence continues at coordinate 174,449,497 of CM060702.1, forward strand.
TATATGTAATTATAGAATTATGCAATAAATATTATTATGCTTAGATTGAAAAAAAAAATCTATATAATACAAGTTTGTTGGTATAAATTTGCCATGCCCAAATATAAACGGTTAGAAACCGAAAAACCGAACCGAAACCGATAATAAACCGAAAAAACCGAACCGCCAAAAACCGAACAGTTTCGGTTTTGGGTTCTATAAAAACCAAACTTTTCGGTTCGGTTTCGGTTTTAGCCAAAAACCGACCCAAACCGAACCGTGCACACCCCTATGAAATACTACATTAACCTTAAACTAAGCTTAAAAGACACCTATAATCAAGTTAAACAACTAAGTTTCATGTCTAAGATATGAGTTTTTCATTTAACAAAATTAATATTAGTGAACAAATAAAACACATAAATATAATTTTCAACATTAAACTTTATTGATATAAATCAAGAATTTTTACCCAAGTGTTTGTGAAACAACACAGAAGGATTGAATGACAAGTATGTGTGGTGATCTCCTCACTAAACTTAAACACAAACCAAAGTACGTGTTTAAGTAAGAACTATACTTAAACCAAAGAGTATCAAATCTAGCACTTATTTCTATTTGGAGAAGGAAAATGAATATTTGAGAGTGTTACAAAACTATTAATACAAGAGATACATTTTCCTTTGTTACAACACCCTGTTTATAGGCAAGGTTGAAGTGGAAACTCGTGATATAAAAAGTACGTGTCAACATGTGATAAGCCAAAGTACACTTTGTACTTTAGCTTCTATTTATATTATGTTACCAGACATACTTTGGGGGAACAAAGTTGACAACTGTTTGTATTTCTTGCTAACTATAGTACATCATAACTTTCGATAATTACTTTTAAACTTATCATCCCAAGATGTTTCCCACCTATTCATCAAAGACTTGAACATTCTACCAAAATATTAAGTCTTAGAGTGTCTTCAGTGAGTTGAGGAGATCTTCAGAGAGTCAGTGTGTTATTGGCATCACACACTAACTCCATCATCCTGATCTTGGTCCTTATCTTCATTCTATAAGTTCCGCCTCAGTTTGTGATGAGTCTTTCTTCTTAGACTCTGAAGAACTTCTTAATAATGACTCCGTGAATGTATTGTAACACTCAGGGACTTGTATATCATTTAGATTGTTTTTCATTCAAATTCTATATTAAGGGGTAGTGGGCATTGAATTAGCCCAACCACCCCCCCCCCCCCCCCCTATTTGGATAGAAAAATAGTCTAAGTGTTTTTTAGTGTAAGTGGGCAATTACAACTTCTTCTTACTACTGAATGTTAATTAAATACTGAAAGGATAAGGATACATAAATTGATAGATATAATTCAGAGTTACAAAGTACAAAAGAAAATTACAACATCTATCATATCATTACACTTAACATTTACAATTTAGCTTTCTTGGTGGTGAATAGGTGTTTGTCAGGACTTTGGCTCAAATGCAAATCAATTATTTCCACAAACCTCTCAGTCTCAAGGCATTTGTTTTCCAAAGCCTTGATCTTATAGAAGACTAGAGTGTTAGTACCACAAATCCCAACATCAAAGACTTTTTGGAAGGCATGCTCATCAAGTGCATCGATGAAGAAGATCTCATGCTCTGGTTTTTCAATCACCATTTGATCTCTGAACTTTACTCCTTTAGGAAGAGCCCTATATAGACCAGGTATGTATAAAACTGTTGTATTGATTTCTTTCATTCCCCTCATTCGAACATTAACATGTCCAGCAATCGGCCCTTGTATAGCATTAAAAAAAAGAAAAAAAAAAAGTCTATCTATAACCCCACGTAAAACATTTATACCCAACTTCAGATCACACAATAGGTACAAAAACGACGGTAACTTTTTACTAACTTCAAAACATAAACAACAAAAAACCAAACTTATACACAGAATATAAAGACAGCATCCAGAAAACCAAAAAACAATTAAACGGTAGCTTGTATATCCATTAGGGTATTTCAATGATTGTCTTTTTACGACACAAAAATTACGATTCACAGGGTAACCTAATTATCATAGCCAAGCAAGCACTTTCCAAATTAGATCTGCAAAACATAAGATAATCACTGAAATCCCACATACAGCAAACTTGCTCAAATATCAAATCGGTTGAAAAACATGGTTACCTTATATGCCATGCAGTTTTTGCCACACCAAACCTAAAGTTTGCTGCAAAAGACACATGCATTTATGCCTTTTGATTTTAATATAACATTGTGAGACCTTAAAAGTGGAGTGAACATCAATGCCTACGAAGAACACATATTTTCATACAGGTATTTACTTACCAAGACAACATGTAGGTCGAAAAGTAAAGTAAAACAAATTGCATACACATTATGATTAAAGCATGCATATAATAAGAAAATACAACAATATAAGAAACATCATGCAATACTCATCTTTAACCAAATGTGAGTACCTTTAAATAAAACAAGGAGATCCTAATCATGAACTACAACCATAAACTGCGATTAAGCCCAAAATCAATCAGTGAACATGAAAATTTTAAAGAAACAAAATTACACACATTACAACACTTATGAGAGCAGCACTCACAACCACAGCTTATACAAACCTGCTACTCTAACTAAATGTGATTAACAGTTTCTGCACTTCTGACCATAAGTTACACAGAAAACTACAAAGTTGCATGAAGTTGATCAACCTAAAAACAACAAGCATAACCAAATAATCCTTCTACCAAACTATAATGATATAGCAAGAAAAATTACCTATATATTAGCTATAAGTTCTGAAAAATCACATCATACAAATCAAATTTTAAACAGCAATAAAAAAAATTATACCTAAATACGAAATCAAAAAAGTTGAACTCAGTAAGGCATTCTACTCATCACTTACATCAAAACCCCTCAAACAAATTTCATGTTTTTGCATAAAATAAAATGCAGCTTTATTTTTCTTACATGCATATAACATTCACATAAGAAAACATCCTAATACATAAAACAACTACTGCCTGAGACAACCATTCATTGAACATTCACATCAGAAAACACCCCAAACCATCAAACGTTTGAAATAAAGTTACTCAGTCACCCTTTTTGTAAAAACATTGAACAAATAAACCATCAAACAATTAAAGTAAGTTAAACAAACACAAACACACATCCAAAGATTTTATAAGAACAGACAAACAAAAAATATATTGAAAGATCATGACAGCCAAATAAAACACAACTTATAAAAAACCATAAAAAATTAACACTTATGAAAATATATTGGAGTTATCACAAAGCTTTAAAGAACAGAAATACATACAAATCAGAATACATTCAAACCTCAATATCGATTCTCCGAACATTGAAGCCCTAAATGCTCGCCGACCTTTAATTTCAAACCCAACTAAACTAAAATTTAGAGAGAGGATTTAGACCAATATGTGTGTTTAGAGAACGAATAACCGGCAGTTGCGTTTAGAGAGCTAATAACCGGCAGTCACAATAATAAATTGTCCTAGAATGATAATGAAAAACAAGTATCCATATACCTAAAACTGTAATGTTTTACCTACAAGTTGGTGACAGTTTTGCTGTGTCACTAATATATTCTTGTAGTAATATTTGTGTTCTGAATCATCTATATAACGTTCACATAAATTTCACTATCTTCTGATTAATTTGTTAAGTGAAAATATAGTCACAGTCTAATTGTCACTAGCCCATAGTAATTCCCTCGTCTCATTGATCACTCGTTGTGTCTATTACTAAAAGAAAACCTTTTAGTTCCGATGTGGGAGCCATCGTTTGTGAAGGTTGGTTACGTAAAGTCGCAAATATAGTCGTGTAGGATTAAGACCGTGACATACCTGAACATTTATTCAAATATAGATAAACTTTTTTACATAAATAATTGACTAATATCTACAAATATATATAATGGACATGTAATGCTCTATGAATCAATGAACGAACTTTAAATGTTTTGCTACGGCTAAATGCCTATGAGATTTACAATCATACAGTAAAAGACAAGGATGACATGGGTACTCAGGAGGATTCTGAACCCCAAAAAGTATCTCAAACACTGAAAGAAGATGGAGAAATGTCTGCTTGTTGTGGGCATTTTCAAAAAATATCATCAGTTCGATCACAAGGTTCTTTTTACAATTGAAAGAAGATTCGGTGGGACATACAATGGGGTACAAGATTGAGGGTTGTATTAAAAACATTGAATAGATTATAGAGTCTCAAGGAGCGCACGAAGTGAAACAATGAATTTTTTGTCTCTAAATGTCCAAAGTCTTGCCCAAAGACTAAAAAAAGGTTGGGTTAAGAAGTTGTGTTCCAAAAACAGGGTGAATTTTTTGTCTCTTCAAGAAACAAAAATGGAGAGCGTTGATCTTTGCAACATCAATTTGTGTTGGGGTAATACGTCTTTTGATTACATCTGTGGGCCTTTAGTTGGTAATTCGGGTGATATCCTTTGTGTTTGGGATCTTTGTATGTTCGTAAAACATAATTCTACAATATATTATTCTTTTTGTCGCTATTAGAGGTAAATGGATTCCCAATTCCAAGGTTTTGCTTATTATCGCGGTGTATGCTCAAGATATTTCTGAAAAAAAAAGATTCTCTGGGATTATTTACACTCTACTATCAAATGCTAGGATGGTGAATTGATCATTATAGGGGATTTTAATGAGGTTCGCACTCAAGATGAACGTTTTGGCTCTATTTTTTAACACGCATGGGGCCACTATTTCAATGCTTTTATTTCGTCGAGTGGTTTGATTGAAGTTCCTATAGGAGGTTGCTCTTTCACTTGGGTTCACAAATCTACTACAAAAATGAGGAAGTTTGATCGCTCTCTTATCTCAGAAAGTTGGATGCAATCATGCCCAAATATCTCTGCCCTAACTTTGATCATTATTTGTCGAACCATCGTCCAATTTTATTTCTTGAGATATGCTTCGATTATGGTCCCACCCCTTTTCCTTTTCCCCACTATTGGTTCGAGATAGAAGGTTTTGACAACTTTGTGGAACATGTTTGGAACGAGTATTATCCTGACGACCGTAATTCTATGTCTCGTTTCATGAAAAAGATGCAAAATTCAAAGAAGAAGTTACGTACGTGGATAAACTCTAACAAGGAAAGCTTGAGAAATCAAACTTCTAAATTAAAGAGCACCATGGTTGACATCGACAAGATCTTAGATATGGGGAAAGTAAATTTGGATCTTTTAAATAAATGTACAAATGCGATAAACTCTCTTCAAGATTTGGAAAAACTGAGTCTTTGGAGATGGCTCAAAAAGCAAAAATTAAATGGTCCATTGAAGGAGATGAAAAATCAAAATACTTCCATGGTATTCTTAATAATTAAAAAAAATATATATATATAACCTTGCTATTAGAGGTATTTTAGTTGATGGCGTCTGGATCGATTCCCCTTCCATAATGAAGAATGAATTTATGTCTCAATTTCAACATAGATTTGATCGTCCTTCTTCAGTTCCCTTTTCTCTTGATATGATTTTTCCTAATCAACTATCCTTGGATACTAAAGATGATTTGGAGAAAAACATTACTAAAAATGAGTTAAAAAAGGTTGTTTAGGATTGTGGCTTGGATAAATCTGTTGGACCGAATGGAATCACGTTTGGTTTTTATAGAAGATATTGGAGTTTCTTAGAAAATGATGTTATGGAAGCTGTCTCCCATTTTTTCCAGTATGGTATGTGTCACGAACCACTAACTTCCCCTTAGGTTAGAAATGCCTTACTAACTTAGCTTAGGCCCTCACTAGCACCCTAGGATTAGAAATGCCTTACTAACTTAACTTAGGCCCTTATTAGATCTCATTAGGATTAGAAATGCCTATAGGATTTTCCCGAGTTAAATTTTTGCTTTAATGTATCATTATAACCTAACTAACCCTCAGACAAGCTCACGTATCCACCTATGCCAACCACTACTATGTTTACTTGATGTAAACATCCCGGTATGTCAAGTCAAGGTAATAAACATATTTTCACTAAGAAAGCTAGTACTATAATACCCTATACTTGCTAGAAAACCCTAAATGCACCTATGTGTTTCTAATTAGTTTTAAAACCCTAACTGCCTATCTGAACTTACATGCAAAGTGCTTAGGACTTAGATATAAGTTAAAATAGATACCTTAGGATATATTAGAAACCTTAGGACATAGTACAACCCCTAGAAACTTAGATACAAGTCATATAAGTACAAAACCTTAATTAGGTCATAACTTCCCGAAACTAGGTCAAAACTAGGTTAAAACTTTACCATAAGCTACCATCACTTATTATAAGCTACTAATAGTAACTAAACATCATTAAGACCTTAATTAAGATACTAAAACATAGATAAAACCCTAAACACTTATAAAACAAAACTTGATAAAAATTAGACATAAACACCTAAACTATGTTACTTAAGCACCATAATATGAACAAGCAACCATCCTAGCTCCTCTATATGAATAAGCTAGCACCCTAGCACCTCCAAGAACCCAAGATAGGAGGTGTGTGGAAAACTAGAAGGGGGGTTGAATAGTTTACCGCTTTTTAAATCCTTTTTAGCTTGAACATCCTTTTAAAAACTTTACGTTTGCTTAAAGATATAAACACAACGTTATATGTTTGATTCTTTGAAAAGCTTTTCATGTGAATAACAATTCTAACTTTACTTGTTTCATACTTTGAAAAGCTTTACTTGTGATGATCCTAACTTTGCTTGTTTAGTTCTTTGAAAAGCTTTACATTTGTTTGAAGATATAAACACAACTTTACTTGTTTAATTATTTGAAAAGCTTTATATGTGACTAGTGATTCTAACTAAAAGACAACATGTAATAAGCAAAGATAAAGAAAGAAACGATCAAACCATAACATGATTGTTTATCGTGGTTCGGCTACAAGGACTCTTTTTCCTTGCCCTATATCCACGCCCCGAGTTTCCAACTCGAGAGTTATAAGCACTAATCAACAAGCTCCTTTCATCAGCGGAGAAAACTTTTACAACGTCGCTTACACTTTACCGACACTAAGCTAGATGTCGAGTTCTTTTACACGGGTACAACTACTTCCATCGTCACTTACACTTTTACCGACACTAAGCTAGATGTCGAGTTCTTTACCAAGGGTACAACCACTTCCGTTAGTTCTTTTACAAGGGTACAACAACTCCCGACACACTACGTATTTTGAGGCCTAAAATACTAACCAACCACTTCTACATACATGACACAAATGAAGTATAAACTACCAAAGCTTATACATGACAAAGCTAACAAGACTTGCAACTTTAGAGTTGAAGCTTGTAACTTCTTGAATGATCTTGTGAAGTCCCTTGCTACATAAGAGAATCACACAAGTCAAATGTTACTGAGTTAGTTGAGAGAGTATGTGAAAATATGTCCTAAAGGGGTGACCCAAAACTAACAAATGGTTTGGTATTTATAACAAAAGATTCTGCAGGTCTGGCGGATATGGCGGACCCCTCAGAAGGGTTCCGCCCGTGTATCCCCAGGGTACCGTCAGAGCTGCAGTTGGTTTTGCAATAAATCTTCCAAACCAAACAAGGTAACATCTGATTACACCTAGTCAAACACAAAACTTGCAAGCAAACATATATTTAGTCAAACACACTTTCTTACCATAAATGTATATAGACAAAGCTTGCCCTAAATGTGATGTGACATTTCTATTTTAAGAAATAAATGTGATGTGACAAGACACTTTCTAATTAAAGAAATAAAAAACAATGTTTTGTTTAAAAGGAAATGTAAACATTAGTTTAAACAAGATTTAAACACTTAGAGTGATGATTTACTCTTAGCTAAAATTCATACTTTGTCATTAACAAAACTTAGCAAAGATCGTAAAATATAAATAACGTTTTTAGGCGATATTTGTATTAACAATCTCCCCCTTTTTGTTGATGATAAAACATAAACTTTATTTATAAGTAAGTCACTAGTTTTAGTGTTAAGTCTTATAAAGTTAGTATAAAAACTTGTTTTTGCTAAGATGATGTGATATGCAAAAAAAAATTTTTGAAATAAGTTTATATCTAAATTCTCTCCCTTTTTGTCGAAACAAAAAGAAGAGTAGCGAAGCGGAAGTATACACTTGCTCCCCTTGGATAATACTCCCCCTAAACGGAGTGCCAAGAGAGGAGACATGAATTTTGAACCAACAAGAAAAAGGTTAGTTGCCGCACAAGACAAGTCATGAAAGCATTTCATGTTTAGAACACAACTAAGAGTTGTGAAGTGGAATAATGCAACACTCATGCTCCCCCTTGAATATTACTCCCCTAAATAGAGTATCAAGGAAGGAAAACATGGATAATGATCCTACAAAAAAAAAGTTAGTTTCTAAAACACAAGATATATATATGTTACCATAGCAAGGTATAGTTCACTTATTATACCTAAATGGTCAACAAACAATGCAAACCTTGTAGTAGAATGAAATTCATTTCATGTAAAATTTTGACTCTTAAAAAGTCAAAGACAAGAAATTTGGATGACACCATCCTACTTCTAAAAATAAAGAAAAACTAAAAATAAACTAAGAACATGAAAAGCTACAAGGAAATCCTCATTTTTTTTAATGAGAAACATTTTCCAAAAACAAGGCTAAGGTTGTTTAAGGATGAAAATGTGTTTTGAGGGTTGTAGCGGGCTTTATTTTGAATGTTGTGGAGGTGACACGGTTTTGGTTTGTTGGTTTAAATGGTGAAACATTTTCCAAAAGAAACGGGTTTGTTTTATTTTGGAGACTCTAAACTTGAGGTGGTGTTGGTGCTCTAAACTTGGTTTGTTGGTTTTAATGAGCAACATTTTCCAAAAGAAACGGTTTTGTTTCATTTTGGAGACTCTAAACTTGAGACGTTCCACAATGTGGTTTAGGATAAACCTCATTTCATTGTTTAGAGGATCATGGATGTCTTTGTAGATAAGGTGAGACAACAATGGTTTTGGGTGGTGATATTCTTGTTGTGGTGTTTGGTTGTGGTCAAAAGACTCATTTTGGTCAAGCAATGACCTTGGTTTTTCATTTGTGAAAGGTGGTGGTTTTGTTGGTCTTGATGGAAGATCATTGAGATGCTTCTATTTTCTTATACGAAGAAAATAGAGATTCAAAGTGTTGGGAAGGTTCATGTGGTGGTGGTAGTTGAACAAAGTGACGAAGGCTTGGTTCTCTGAAAGGATTACCATGAAGGTTTATGTAAATGGGGTGAGACACAAATGATTGTAGGTGTGTATGACCTTGATCATTTAAAAAAAATTAGGGTCTAGCATAACGGTAAGCCAAACTCTCAAGCAATGATGGTGGATGAGGTGCATCATCCAATGACTCATTTGGTTGAAATATTAGTTGTTGTTGGGTTTTCGTTTTTTGGAAATGGTGTCAAAAAGTGACAATGAGGGAGGGCTTGATGGTTTAGGTAATAGGTTTTCAAAAGTTTCCAATAGTGGATGTGGTGATGTTGGTGGTGTATGGAAAAGTTCCAAAAAAGTTTTTGATGGTTTAAAAGTGTATATGTTTGTATTGCCATGTTTTGGAGAGGGTGTTGGTGTAGCAAGATTAAGCAAATCTTGAATGGTGATTACATTGGTATTGCAATGTGTTGAGGATGGTGTTGATGTATTGAGGTTAAGAAAATCTTGGATAGGTGAAGAAATGTTAAACGAAGCATCACTTGAAGATGATGAGCTTGACTTGACGGTTTTGTTGAAGCAACAAGGTTTAACACTAATCCTAGTGGTTTTTGAGAAGGATTTTGATGACTCGGATGATGTGTTGGATTTAGTCATTTCAAAGGTGTGGTTTTGGTGTTTTGAGAGAAGAAGTTTTGATGGTAATGGTGTGATTTGAATAGTTGCAAAACTTTCAAATTTATAGGATGAAAAGATGTTGAAATGGGTGTTTGGATTTGATGTTCTACCATTCAAAGATTGAGGTTTCAAATGATTTTCATGACCATGTCACATCATTTGATGTCAATCCAATGGAATAGGGTGGATTGAAAGACCAACATATGCACTCAATGCTTTGTGATCATGGGATGTGATTTGGTTGAAAACGTTTCAATGGTTTGAAGGATCCTTTAAAAGGGTTCCTTGGGTTAGTTATGTTTGAATTTGAATTTTTGGCGGGAAGTGGCTTCCTAATTGTTTTAGTGAGTGAGAGTTGTTCTAATATAGTTATTGGAGTTAATGGAAGATGTTTCTCACTTAGGATAATGGTTTGACACTTTACAAATTTTGAACTTAAGAAAAATGACAAAAATTTTCTGCAGGTGACTGGCGGAATCCTCGCGGTACACAGGCGGAACCCTGTTTTGGGTTCCGTCTGGTCCGTTGGGCAAATTCTGGGTTACCCAGAAAATACACTGGCGGAACCCATTCTAGGGTGCCGCCAGATCCGCCAGGCCTGAAAAAGCTGGCAGTCCGCGATTTTGACCTGCGAGACGATTTTCGAATTTTTCGAAAACTCCTAAAATCAAAAAGATAATGCATATCTGGTTAGGCAATGCAAAAATTGGACATGTAAATACACATATCATAGGACTTTGACCTTGAGGTCGAGGATTTCACTATACTTAGTGAAAATTGCCATAAGCATAAAAAATTGACAAACACCTCAAACATTGTCATTATGCATAAAAGTTCATACAAATATAATCCGACAAACGTAATAAAACAAGAACGTGAAAAACAATACAAATCACATCGTTTAACACATAAAAGGTTCTAAAACCTTCATAAGCCAAACACTCCTTAATCATGATTTTTACAACCGATCTATCTTCTTATTGAGCTTGCTTATGTACCTTCCAAAGCACTTGAAAATTCCTTTGGTTTGTTTGAACTCTTCGGATGCATTGTCAATGACGGGGAGTTCTTGAAGGTAGTCTAAAGGAGGTAACTTAGAGTTAGGAAGTTTATCGTCCTCACTTATGTCGGATGATGATGATGATGGTGTAGGTGAGCGAGTACGTTTGCCCTTACCTTTGAAAACTCGTTTATCACTTAGAGGGACGAAGATGTGGGGAACGAGAGAATAGTCAAGGCACATTCCATTATCGTTAGGAGGAATGGGTGAGATTGCTCTAAAGAGGCGGGTGAGAAGAATTCCATAAGGAAGAGCGGTTGTTCTTACCAAAGGTATGTCGGCCATTCTTTTGGCGAGGTAATAGGCTAAGTTAAAGGGTTGACCGGTGGAAATGCTATAGAGCATGTAGCTAAGACATGTGTTGACATGATCTCTATTTCCTATGGAACTTATAACGTTGGCTCTAAGAATCTCTTCCCATTTCTTAAATTGTGGTTTGAGCTCATTGATTTTCATACCAAAAGGGTCCTTATCTACCTCTTTACCCGATCGATTCTTCCTAGTTGTTGAGGTTCTAACAAATAGATGCTCACGAATTGCTTCCTTATTCGCAAGAGGATTGTCATATGGATGAAAATGCTCAATGGAGTCAAGACTAGAAAGAGGCCACTTATTCGTGTAGATGTTTGTACCTTCTAAGAAGGATGGATCAATGGTTCTACCCTTATGGACATATCGTTTTTCTAAGGCTTTGAAAACAACGATTTGAGTTTGAGTAAGACTTTTGGTTTTGTGGTGTTTGGGTAGGTACTTGATGGTGTCCTTGTGGTCATAGTGAGTTAGAGGAGGCATTATGATTCCTAGAAAATCAAAATTTCACATTTTAGTCTAAGTGAACGACTATTGTAATGTGTATGTTCTAGTGTGTGCCTATATGAAAACAATGTGGAGGTGCGGTTAACTTGACTCATTTTGATGCTTAAAAACGTTTTATAATGCAAGTGATGTTTCAATGACGTTTTTCATTTGTTTTAACAATGTGGTGAACGATGGTAAAGTATGATTGACGACCGAGAGTGGATATGTGAAATGAGGTGGTGATTGCTTAATAACACTTAAAGCTTGGATATCTTCTTTGTGTTCTTCACTTGCTAGAAAGTGGAAGAGACGCATTTCATAATGAAATTCACTTGACTTTTGACGACATAGACAAATATGTTAATGAGAGTATGGATATAACAATTTCCCTTTGTTTCAAAGAGCGACACAAGGGTGAACATAGGTTTATGTATCATGAAAGGTGGTTTAATCCTAATAGGTTAGGTTATAGTGGGGATGACACACTTATTTGGTTACGTTGTGGAATCTTCTTGTGAAGATGACTAGGTGGAGTTATTGGTGAAGATGATATTGACTCTTGGTTTCTTTGAGGGCATGGAAATGGTGGATGACTCGATATTGATAGGACAAAGGATAACTCGGTTTCTCATTTCACATTGGTTGTTTGAGGTTTGAGTGATGAAAGGTTATAAGGAAGATGCTTGAAGTTTTGCTCATTTTGTGAATCTCATGGGCTGAGATATAGCACAAGGTTAATGTAATGAGATGATGGTAAAAGAACAAATGAATGATTAAGTTAAGAGGGTGTTTGGTTTAGAAATTAAAAATAAAACATCCTGCAGATTTGGCGGACCAGGCGGAACCAAAGGGAGGGTTCCGCCCGTATGGTCTGAGGGTTCCGTGGGAACTGCAGGGAAAAATTCAAAAGGAATTGTCTTGATTTTTGTGGTTTTATCCTAATGTTCAAAACTAAGGTTTTTGTTAATATAAATAATTGACTGAAAACATTATTCATATCTTCCGATATCTCTATGTTTTGATAATCACAAAACTTAAACTAATCAAACCAAAGATCATGACGTAAACACGTATTTAGTAATAAATAATCACTTTCACCAACAAATCACTTAAGGTATGAATAAACAAAGTGTTTAGTGCAATGTATGATCAAAGAGGTAGTTAATTAATTAACACAAACTTTATTTAATCATATAAACATATTATATATTTTTGAAAAACACTTTTGGTAATAAAGAAAAATGTTTTAATCATACTAAATATATGATTTCAAATATTTAACCAAAATCAGTTAGTTTTTCACTAAATAAACTTTCCCCACTAAAAGACAAGTTTTCTGGCCGTTACAGATGGGCGGCCCCCTTAATTATAAGGGGCGGTCCCCTTAATTTTAAGGGGGCCGGCCATGAATTAAGGGGACCGGCCACGCTCCTCTGTCAGATTCTTTTGTCTATAAATACCACCTTAAACCTGGATTTTTTCCTCACCTTTTTGCACAAAAACTTTCTGTTCTAGATCTCCATTTCAATCCTAAAAATCCTTTGATCATTTCATAAGCCTTTGTTTCCAAGTGATCCAAAGCCTCATTCTTTCAAGTGCAAAGAGAAGAATACTTCTATTAGAAGTATTACAACTTAGTATCATCTTGCTATCTAAGTTGTTTGTTTACATTTTCTTGTATATCTTTCATACTTTGGTGAATAAGGTGTATGTATTAGTTAACTAGATTTAGTTGAAGAATCTAGAATTGTTGTAAGTGTGAAGTGTAACTTGAAGTGAAGAAGAAGGGTTAGATAGTAGTGGTGATAGGAGATTGTAGCAATAGGATCTTGTAGTGAAGAAATTAAGGATCTCTAGTGGAGAAGACTAGAAGACATTTGTAGATTGAAGTTGTGAAGACATTAGTGGCTTGAAGGTGTCAAGACATTAGTGCATTGAAGTTGTGAAGACATTAGTGGCTTGAAGGTGTCAAGACACTAGTGCATTGAAGTTGTAAAGATATTAGTGACTTGAAGGTGTCAAGACATTAGTACTTTGAAGGTGTGAAGAGAATAGAAGATTGGTGTATAGAAGATTGGTGTGTAGAAGATTGGTGTGAAGAAAATAGTTGATTGGTGTGTAGATTGGTGTGAAGATTGGTGTGTAGATTGGTGTGAAGATTGGTGTGTAAATTGGTGTGTATATTGGTGTGTACGGTTTTCTCCGCCATAAAGGAGGTTTTTGATCTAGTGAAGAAAACTCTCGAGTAGGTGACTCGGGGAGTGGAGTAGGGCAAGGAAGGTGTCCTTGTAGCCGAACCACTATAAATCCTTTGTGTCTCGGTTTGATCTTTCCATCTCTCACTCTTTGATTTATTACTTACTTGCATTTCACACATAGTCATAATTGATAGTATTGTGCATATGTTGATTTCACATAAAGATCAAACTAAAATTCATTCATAAAACTAATCTTACAAAAACCAACCTAGTACATATAATTATATCTATACACTACTACACATATATATGCTTACATAAAATATATGAAATTGTATATTCTTTCCAAACATTATACATAAGCATTGTATATATAAAACCTTTAATAAATCTTGTATTTATACTTTTGTAGTTAAGTGTTTTGAAATTGTACATTATACATAAGTAGTATTTATACAAAATCATAAATTAACTAGTATATATATTTATGTATTAAAGTGATTTGAAAGTTTTATCTTAGAAACTATCTTTTATAAAATAAGCAAAACGAAAAAGACGTAAAACTATTCAACCCCCCCTTCTAGTTTTCCACAATTGGTATCAGGAGCCACGTCTAACAAGATTTTTAAAATATACTGTATTTTAAAACTTGTAACGATCTATGGAATTCGAAAAATATCTAGAAGGAGAATTTACGCAAAAACCACCATTATTTGAAAATGATCATTTTCTTGAATGGAAAAATAAATTTGAAAATTATGTGAAATCAATAGATCTTGATCTTTGGCATATTATTTCAATTGGTGGTCTTAAACTAACCAAAATGGATTTTGAAAATCAATATAATAATCTTCAAATAAAAATTGATAAAAATACTAAAGCTAAATTACTTATTTTCAAAACTCTACCAAATGTTGAATATGAAAGATTATTTCCTTGTAAAACGGCAAATGATATTTGGAAATGCCTTTTAAAGTTTCACCAAGAGAAATGTAAAACCAAAGATGATAAACTTGATATTGCACATGAAATAGTTACTCTAGAAAATTTAATAGATAAATATTTAGTTGAAATAAACACATGTACTACTAGTTCAAATGTGATCATTGAAGGTACCAATAATGAAGAACACATGTGTCAAATCCGAAGAAAGCATGTTAATAAATCATGGTGCAACAAGGATGATAAAGACGATGTAAATACGGAATACGTGAACATCCTAACAAATGTTAATACAAATAGTGATGACAAGGATTACATGCTCCAAGATCCAAGCAAAACTACAAACAAAACATGGAGCGACATGAACAATGGAATTGATCACCATATAGCGAGTGAAGATTGTACAAGTACAAATAAGGTACAATTCAAAACCAAACATTTTTGCTATGATCAATTTACATTAGAATTTTCAAAAATGGAAAATAACTTCAAACACTTTTGCAACATTGACTCAAAAATTATTTTTAAAAATGAATCTTCAACATCCGCTAAAAATAACTTTGAAAAAGAAATAATTTTAGAAGACAAAATGTCTAGACTTGAAAGTAATATTGAAATTGATCTTGAATATAAAAATTGTCAAGACTATAAACATGAAATTAAAATGGAAAAGGAAAAAGCTAAAATATTGGCAAAATTCGAAAATAGTTCTAAATCTTTAAAATATCTACTTAACATTCAAAAGTCATTTTATGATAAAACCGGATTAGGATTTACGGCAGATGAGTATTTGACAAATACATCAAAACAAATAAAATTTGTTAAACCTAATGGAAAAATTTAGAACTATTATTATTTGCATCCATTGATTATTTCTCTAGTCAAGAAAGTTATTGTTTGTTTGTTAAAACAAACAAATAATGAATTCTTGTACTTCTCGACGACATCCTCTTCATATGCATTTAAGTGCATTGGATGTTCGCTACTAATCAACTCGGACCCATGAGAATCTGGGTACCAAGCTCTCTGTCATGTGTAGGTAATTAACGATCAAAGGAACTACTACTTTTTGGATCGCTCTATTCGCTTTCTTTCATTTGATGACCATTGACTTTATGGTGTGTTCGTTACTACCTCATGACGAAGGATTCTTGTTCTACCATTCTTAATCTGCACGACTTGTGATGATTGGTGCGACCGATAGTGTTTCTATGATCAAGTCTCCTTGATCCTTTTTGCATTGGGATATTACTTCGCTTCTTCAACTTGCTTTGGGGAAAACCTTCTTGACGTTTTATATTGCTCTCATGACCACTCTTAAAGAAGAGCTGGACCTGAGGTAAGTTTTCTTTTCAAAAACTTGCCTACATTACATTAAGATAGAGTATGCTTCAATTAGTATATTAATATGTTTTAATTTGCAAGTTGCTATGCTTTTAGATCATGAATACCAATATATGCATACATAACATTAGGATAATTAACCCTCTTATTGCTATGTCTATTATCATTTATTTTAGTTTTCATCTATATTGATAATCTTCTATGATCTAGAATAGAATACTTGCCATTTGTGCTATATGATCTTACTAGTTGCATTAATAGATGTGTTATAATTAAGACTTGCTAGTGACTCAATATTACAATGTGTCTTGTATACATGCATATATACATATGTCTATATTGCATTCATTGATGATTTTCTTTGTTCTTTCCTATCTCATTGCATTTAGATGTTCAATGTCTACCATATCTCTCTCACATCTTTAGTTGCCATTAGAGATGATTACATGTGACAATGGGCTGAATCGATTCTCTTGAAGTATATCTTTCACCTGAAATTTCTTGATTATCAAAATCAATACATCATATTTAAAAACTTCTCTCTTTGAGTTAAAACCCTTCGAATATCTATTTTATGCTTTTTCGAACAACATGCTTAATCATAAGCTATCATAACATTATTTTGATCTTTATCAAAGCAGAAACATTTTTCTTTTTGAAACAAAACAAAATTTGTTTTATTAGGATACAAACTTGAATGTATTTCAAAACATTAAGCCAAGTATTAGTGAATCAAGAAAACTTCATATTTGGTAATCTTCGATAGGTAAATTTAGGAACTCGATTTCTTCTAAAAGGAGAATGACTACTGGAGAATCTATTGACTAGAAATTCAATTTAACCTAACGGTTGAATTGCTTCTATGTGAGAAGTTGGGTGTGTGTAACCCGTAAAAACGGTTGTGTTTAGCCTGAATTGAGCACCACTAGTAATAGTCTCATACTCATTCTCCAACTTGATTAAATTGCACTTCCTATATATACCTAACGCTAGTTTACTTTTATGAACCTTGCTTCTCATTAGATTCTTTCGTTCCCAGATTTATGGCATTAAGTGAAAACTTACTTTCAAACATTGTTGAATAAAACTAAAAACATTTTGTTTAAAACATTATTATTTTCTCACATATGTCATAAACTTATGTGAAAATGACATCCACAATCTAATCAAATCATTTCATGATAATCATGGTTTGCCCATATGGATCTTGTTTTTAACAAGTCTTGAAGTTCATATAATCATATCTTCCCACTTGTTTATCATAAGCAATCTTAAATTTGTTTGCACTAATCCTACTTACCATTATCTTCATATAGTTGCATACTTAACTAGTTTGCTTTATTGCTTCCTTAGTTACCAAACTTAATTGAAATATTAGTAGATAACATGATTATTAGGAATTAATTGTTCACTCTAATCATTTCTATGATATTCTCTACATTCATGAATAGTATGCTCTATATAGCCTCAAGAGTTGAACTTACTTGAATCCAAATCCAAAAACACAACCTTTTTGAAAATTTTCTGCCAAAAACCCATTTCTGGCATTCTGGGAATCACCAGATGGGCGGCCCCCTTAAATCATAAGGGCGGCCCCCTTAAATTTAAGGGGACCGGCCTCCATTTAAGGGGACCGACCATCTGATGGTCGGGGATACTGTTGTCTTTATAACTTTTTGACCCATTTCAACATATACTTCCCAAAATTCACAAACATATTTTGTCCCATACTATCCCTCAAATTTTCCTTCCTAAACCACATTTCTCATACACTATAAATACTCTCCTCCCACCATTAATGCCATCACACCCAAACATGTCATCTTCCAACAACCAAAAACCAAAGATTTCAAGAACCGCAAGGATCTCCGTCAAACCCGTTTGGAGGAGGAAACTTGATTCTTGTCATAACCCTTGTGATGTTGTTTCAAGTCAACCAACAACTCAACCTCAAACCCACTCAAATGAGTCATCCCACAACCTATCTTCCACTAATACCCTCATTAATGCTTCCTCTTTTGATGAGCATGCTCAATCCCAAAACAACAATCCCAACATCTCAATCAACACTTCACATATTGCTAATTCAACAAAGACATCATCCACTCATGAAGAACCTCTTCCACCCATATCATGTTTTCATGATTACCCAAGCTCAAACATGTCTCCACCACCTAGAGTACCACCACCACTTCCTACAACCTCACATGCCACTCCAATGTTGCATGTGCAAACCTTCACCCAAGACAACTATCATGCTCCACCACCATCACCTTCCTCCGAACACTTGAAGTTCGTTGAGGAGCTAAAAGAGGCACATGAGCTTAGTGCTCTTTTAGCATTACATCTTGCTCAACGCAATTTGGATCCACCACAATCAAGCTCACCATCATCACCATATAACAAAAACCAACTTGAGAAGCATGTTAACAATTGCCCTTGTTGCTTTGAATGAGCACTTCACTTGGATTGAGTATCTTCTTACTAGATCTCAACAAACCCCATCACTTGAACAACATCACAACCCTCAACCAACAAACTCCACTTCAAATCCACCACCTCCAAGCTCTACAAACTCACCAACACCCATGGAACCAAGAGTTTACCTCCACCAAACCACCAAGCATTTGATATGCTTATGTTTTCTCATTTTCAAATAAAACTCCTCAACCATTTTGGGATTCAAGAAAGTTTGGTGACACTCCTTGTTGGCACTATAGGATGTTCTATGTTATTTAGAATTCTATTTGTATTGCCTTTGTAACAATGATTATGGGTTGACATAATCATTTCTCTATTATTGAATGGTTTAATATATGTTTCTTATTCCCTTGTGCCATGATTATTACTTGTTAATATTATGCTATATGTATTTGCTTGTGCCATGCTTGTGCTTCTAATATTTTTCTTGCAAGAATTACTTTCTCAAAACCTTGGTGCCCTCAAACGAGGGGGAGCATACATCAAGGGGGAGTTTTCTACCCGTTTAAACTTCTATCACGAAGCTTATTCGGCCTAACCTTTTTGATTCTACAAAAAGGGGGAGAAGTGAATGTAAACTTACTAAATACTTGTCTAAATATTAATTTTTGGATTTAATAAGTTTAGGTTTTGTAATCATCAAAAAGGGGGAGATTGTTGATATAAATAATTGACTGAAAACATTATTCATATCTTCCGATATCTCTATGTTTTGATAATCACAAAACTTAAACTAATCAAACCAAAGATCATGACGTAAACACGTATTTAGTAATAAATAATCACTTTCACCAACAAATCACTTAAGGTATGAATAAACAAAGTGTTTAGTGCAATGTATGATCAAAGGGGTAGTTAATTAATTAACACAAAGTTTATTTAATCATATAAACATATTATATATTTTTGAAAAACACTTTTGGTAATAAAGAAAAATGTTTTAATCATACTAAATATATGATTTCAAATATTTAACCAAAATCAGTTAGTTTTTCACCAAATAAACTTTCCCCACTAAAAGACAAGTTTTCTGGCCGTTACAGATGGGCGGCCCCCTTAATTATAAGGGGCGGTCCCCTTAATTTTAAGGGGGCCGGACATGAATTAAGGGGACCGGCCACGCTCCTCTGTCAGATTCTTTTGTCTATAAATACCACCTTAAACCTGGATTTTTTCCTCACCTTTTTGCACAAAAACTTTCTGTTCTAGATCTCCATTTCAATCCTAAAAATCCTTTGATCATTTCATAAGCCTTTGTTTCCAAGTGATCCAAAGCCTCATTCTTTCAAGTGCAAAGAGAAGAATACTTCTATTAGAAGTATTACAACTTAGTATCATCTTGCTATCTAAGTTGTTTGTTTACATTTTCTTGTATATCTTTCATACTTTGGTGAATAAGGTGTATGTATTAGTTAACTAGATTTAGTTGAAGAATCTAGAATTGTTGTAAGTGTGAAGTGTAACTTGAAGTGAAGAAGAAGGGTTAGATAGTAGTGGTGATAGGAGATTGTAGCAATAGGATCTTGTAGTGAAGAAATTAAGGATCTCTAGTGGAGAAGACTAGAAGACATTTGTAGATTGAAGTTGTGAAGACATTAGTGGCTTGAAGGTGTCAAGACATTAGTGCATTGAAGTTGTGAAGACATTAGTGGCTTGAAGGTGTCAAGACACTAGTGCATTGAAGTTGTAAAGATATTAGTGACTTGAAGGTGTCAAGACATTAGTACTTTGAAGGTGTGAAGAGAATAGAAGATTGGTGTATAGAAGATTGGTGTGTAGAAGATTGGTGTGAAGAAAATAGTTGATTGGTGTGTAGATTGGTGTGAAGATTGGTGTGTAGATTGGTGTGTAGATTGGTGTGAAGATTGGTGTGTAAATTGGTGTGTATATTGGTGTGTACGGTTTTCTCCGCCATAAAGGAGGTTTTTGATCTAGTGAAGAAAACTCTCGAGTAGGTGACTCGGGGAGTGGAGTAGGGCAAGGAAGGTGTCCTTGTAGCCGAACCACTATAAATCCTTTGTGTCTCGGTTTGATCTTTCCATCTCTCACTCTTTGATTTATTACTTACTTGCATTTCACACATAGTCATAATTGATAGTATTGTGCATATGTTGATTTCACATAAAGATCAAACTAAAATTCATTCATAAAACTAATCTTACAAAAACCAACCTAGTACATATAATTATATCTATACACTACTACACATATATATGCTTACATAAAATATATGAAATTGTATATTCTTTCCAAACATTATACATAAGCATTGTATATATAAAACCTTTAATAAATCTTGTATTTATACTTTTGTAGTTAAGTGTTTTGAAATTGTACATTATACATAAGTAGTATTTATACAAAATCATAAATTAACTAGTATATATATTTATGTATTAAAGTGCTTTGAAAGTTTTATCTTAGAAACTATCTTTTATAAAATAAGCAAAACGAAAAAGACGTAAAACTATTCAACCCCCCCTTCTAGTTTTCCACAGTTTTAGGTCTTATGAGTCCTTGACTAAGCCTAGGGATGATGAATGCTTCTCATTCAAGAGGTTTTGTGAAAACGTTGATAGAATGGTTAACGTATACGACTTTCTTAGTTAAGATGTTCCTCAATGAACATTTTTACCAAGACGATGATGATGGATCACAATATGTCAATTAAGAACATAATGGATTGAATTGTTGCTGTAGTAGATGCTTCCTTTGTTGAAGAGATAACAATGTTGATAAAAGAATTCCGTTGTTGACGTGTATATGCTTGTTCAAGCGGAGCTTGTTGATGTGCTTCTCCATTCGAAACTAATTTGAGAACCTTACGTGTTTTGGAGAATCATTGGGTAAGTAAGAATAAAAGTGCAAGTACCACTTGTGCTTTTCTTATCAACTTATTACTGCCATAATTCCATTTGGCATACACTATGGTTTCTATTCCCGTTCTTTTGGGATACCATAATCCTAGTTGTGTAGTACCTTACGATGTATCCAAACAAGCTTAACTGAAGAGTTGTTTAAGGATCTTCTTTAAAACGAGCACATAGACAAACACTAAACATAATGTTGGATCTAATTGTTATGAGAACAAGTAGTCTTCCGAACATTTCTCTACGTTTAGTTTTACCTACGGATTTACTAATCTCATTCTTGATAAGTCATCAATAACTTAACCATTGAGAACAAGAGAGTAACTAGGAATGTCTTTGAGTTAAAATCCCTTGCTTTTGGAGCTTGCTTTAATTATCAAAAAGACTTTCAAAAATTGACACTTCTAATCACATGATTACTTCAAAACTATTTTATTTCAATAGTTGTTTTACTCTAAATTCCAAAGACTGTTATTGTTGAATTTGCTTAGACACAACTATGACCTATAAATCAAGTTTTATAACTTATGTCAATTTTGCTTGATTCAATGTTTGACTCAAGGTGGGAAGATGTTATTTTGTACTTTTATTCTTAATGTTTTACACAACATACTTGTCTTGTCATCATTGGACTTTCGACTAAGTCATCATCTACCAAAGATGATATCTTAGAAGGAGGAGATCACTCGTTAAATGTTATATTCAACGACTCCTCGACTCTTTGGGTTTTCTTACTTAAGACACTATAAACTCTATTTGTTTTGAAAGAGTCCAAGAGGTACAACATCATGAGACTAAGTGTCACATTTGATTTGTAAATCCTAGATGTTGAAAACTCATTTTCTTCCACACATCCTAATGTATGCTAATGTAATTTATTTCACCTTGTGTGTTTTAATGAGATTATCATAAAGGAGTGACTGAAGAAAAACACAATTTAAGACTCAAAGTATGGTGTTTGAGAATGTTGTTTAACAAAGGTTTGTTTTGCAAGCATCACAAAAGTGTTGAACATTTTAACACTTAGGAAATTCTTAGTTAGCTCACTTGTAAGCAAGAGTTGAGTGAGACTCACTCAGGAGTTTCTCGTGTTTATCTATTGATGGTTAAAGAACCAAAACACCTTATATCTCCTACTAATACTAATGACGAAATTCCTTGTTGCATAGAATCTAATCTTAGTTACTACTAATAGCCGGTAAACACATTAGAGTATACTAATAACACATATTCCAACACATAATGCTAGAAACAAGAGACAATCAAAGTCAAGTTGAAGTAATGCGTACCTTTTAAATTGCATAGAGATGCTATCAAGAGGATAAACACAACGCGTAAAATCTTGGTTTGACGACATGCTTTGAGACTCAATTACTCATGTATTCAAGAAGGTTAGATAATCATATAAAAGCATAGAGCATGATAATCTTAAACTTTTTATCATGAGCTTCTATTAGAGATTGAATTATCTCTAAATCTCTCTTCTAGGTTGGACAACTTTTACTTGTTTTGTTTTACTAGTTGATGGTGCTTTTGGGTTAAATCCTAATCCGGTTTTATCTGTAAACACCCTTTGACTCCTCAATAATCTTTCAAGAGATTTTGAGCCTTCATCAAATTTAACTAATATTTTTCCTTTCTCATTTTGCTTTTTAATCTCATGTTTGTAATCTAGACATAATTTACATTCTAGATCAATTTCAACATTACTCTCAATTCTAGATATTTTATCTTCTAACAAGATTTACTTTTCAAAGATATTCTTAAAAGATTTTGACAACTCATTGTTAAAGATAGTTTTCAGGTCCATGTTGCATAAAAGTTTAGAATCATTTTCTAGTTTAGAAAACTCTAGGATAAATTTGTCAAGCAAAAGTGTTTGGTTTCAAAATGTACCTTGCTTGATGTTTTATCTAGTTGAGAATCACAAACCGGATGGTTGGCTTCATCTTCATCCATGTTATTCCATGAATCGCAAGCAAGTCCACTAAGAGCTCAACATGAGTAATCATCTTCACTTACACCTTCATTTAAAACATTTAAACTAGTAGCACATGTATTCATCTCAACTAAATGTCTATCTATTAATGTTTCTAAGACTTCTAATTCATATGTGAGATCAAATTGATCATCTTTGACTTGACATATTTCTTGATGAAAGTTTAACATATTTTTCCAAATATCATTAGCTGTTTGAAAAAAAAAAATACATTCTTTCATATTCGGTACTAAAGCTTTATAAATCATTGTTTTAGCTTTAGTATTATTATCAAGTTTGAGATAGTTATCATGGTTTTCAAAAACTTGTTTTCTTTGGTTTGAAATCACCAAAAGAAATAATATGCCAAAGATCTTGATCAATTGATTTCACATAGTTTTTAAAATTACTTTTCCATTCAAGTAAGTTTTCTTTTTCAAATTGCGGTGGGTTTTGAATAGGTTTCCTTTATTTGAGATTTTCAAAATCCATAGATCGATCCAAGTTTTAAAATACATTCTATTTTAAAGATCTTGAGTAACGTAGCTCCTGATGCCAATTGTGGAAAACTAGAAGAGGGGTTGAATAGTTTACCGCTTTTTAAATCCTTTTAAAAACTTTACGTTTGCTTAAAGATATAAACACAACGTTATATGTTTGATTCTTTGAAAAGCTTTTCATGTGAATAACAATTCTAACTTTACTTGTTTCATACTTTGAAAAGCTTTACTTGTGATGAACCTAACTTTGCTTGTTTAGTTCTTTGAAAAGCTTTACATTTGTTTGAAGATATAAACACAACTTTACTTGTTTAATTATTTGAAAAGCTTTATATGTGACTAGTGATTATAACTAAAAGACAACATGTAATAAGCAAAGATAAAGAAAGAAACGATCAAACCATAACACGATTGTTTATCGTGGTTCGGCTACAAGGACTCTTTTTCCTTGCCCTACATCCACGCCCCAATTTTCCAACTCGAGAGTTATAAGCACTAATCAACAAGCTCCTTTCACCGGCGGAGAAAACCTTTACAACGTCGCTTACACTTTTATCGACACTAAGCTAGATGTCGAGTTCTTTTACACGGGTACAACCACTCCCATCGTTGCTTACACTTTTACCGACACTAAGCTAGATGTCGAGTTCTTTACCAAGGGTACAACCACTCCTGTTAGTTCTTTTACAAGGGTACAACAACTCCCGACACACTACGTATTTTGAGGCCTAAAATACTAACCAACCACTTCTACATACATGACACAAATGAAGTATAAACTACCAAAGCTTATACATGACAAAGCTAACAAGACTTGCAACTTTAGAGTTGAAGCTTGTAACTTCTTGAATGATCTTGTGAAGTCCCTTGCTACATAAGAGAATCACACAAGTCAAATGTTACTGAGTTAGTTGAGAGTGTATGTGAAAATATGTCCTAAAAGGGTGACCCAAAACTAACAAATGGTTTGGTATTTATAACAAAACATTCTGCAGCCGGTAGACCCCTCAGAAGGGTTCTGCCCGTGTATCCCCAGGGTACCGTCAGGGCTGCAGTTGGTTTTGCAATAAATCTTCCAAACCAAACAAGGTCACATCTCATTACACCTAGTCAAACACAAAACTTGCAAGCAAACATATATTTAGTCAAACATACTTTCTTACCATAAATGTATATAGACAAAGCTTGCCTTATATGTGATGTGACATTTCTATTTTAGGAAATAAATGTGATGTGATAAGACACTTTCTAATTAAAGAAATAAAAAACAATGTTTTGTTTAAAAGGAAATGTAAACATTAGTTTAAACAAGACTTAAACACTTAGAGTGATGATTTACTCTTAGCTAAAATTCGTACTTTGTCATTAACAATACTTAGCAAAGATCGTAAAATATAAATAACGTTTTTAGGCGATATTTGTATTAACAAGGTGCATCACCTCCTTGTCACCCCTTTCTTCAAACCGACTCCCTCGGCTCATCACCACTACAACCGCCCTACCCAGCCCTCTAGCTACCACCATAGCTCATTCTTGTCACCTGATAGCATCACCACATCACCCCATAGCCTGCTTACTCACCCCTCCCCCGTCGTGACACCTAAACCCTTGTTTCACCCCAAACCGCCATACGCGACCTATAAATACCCATCCCCTATTCTCATTCTTCTTCACACCTCTCCTTTCTCTCTCTACCTCGCATTTCTATAGTATTAAGTAGTTAGAAGCAGTAGGAAATGTATATCTAGGCCTTGGTTGCGTTGTGTTGTGGATTGAAGTCGAGCGAGCCAAAAGAAACCCTAAAACCTTAGTTCATCCTTCCCCCGACCTAGGAAACCCTTAATTTATGTCCAAATAGTTTTAGAATAGACTTAGATGCTTAGTATATAACTTAGATAGCTACTAGATTGCGATGCATGCATGTTTGCCCTCGTAACCCTAGTTTTAGGTCGAATTACATGCTTATATGATATATAGCTTATTTACTTGATATAAATTGCATTATGTGGCTTATTTGAACTTATATGAGTTAGTTATAAGCTTAGAAACTAGATTGCCATGCTAAATTATGAATTACATGCATTTAGGACTAGTTTTGCAAAATATTACATGCATAGGGGTATATATTGTAAATTCCTGAAACTATAGAGTTTAGAGACTGTTTTTGACATTCCCTAGAAGATATTAGTGTAAGGACTAAATTTGCAATATATAAAACCTTAAAATAAACTAATAAAACAAATATAAAACTAAAAGGACTAAAACTGTAAATCGTATAAATATAAGGGTAAATAGAGTAAATAATAGAAACTAGTATAATCTAGGAACTATATGTGTTATTTCGTTAAAATATGATAGTTTAGGGACTAAATATGCATTAGTTAGAAAGTTATATGCCTATTTGTTATAAGTTTATAAGTTTAGGGTAGAAAACGTAAATATATATATATATATATATATATATATATATATATATATATATATATATATATATATATATATATATATAAATGGCAAAAATGGACTATTTTCATAAAATATAAAAACCTATTTAAGTTAGAAGCATAACACAATACTAGGGAGCTTCATGCGAGGAGTACTATGTGGATATTTCGTTTTGACGAGTTTGTTGGGTTTACGAATTAAAGTGCCCTGACTCCTCGAACGATTATTGCATATACTTCTGAGATATGACGGCCTGAACGGTGTTATTTTGTAACTAAACTCTAATAACAACATAACTCATTAATAGGAAACTTTGTGTGAGAAGTATTCTTCTGAATTATGATGGCCCGAACGGTATTATGCTGATCACATAATACAATAGTAGGGAGCTTCATGTGAGGAGTCATATACTTTTGAATTACAATGGCCCGAACGGTGTTATGTTATATATAAAAACCTAATAGTAATTAGTTAAGAAAACCTAGACTAAGACTTGACATACGCACACCCGCACTACTCCAGGATACGTGAGTGAGTTGTCTAAACCCCTACTATAATTATCTAGAGACTCAGGTGAGTTTTCATAGCCTCACACACTTTTAAATGCTTTCTAAATGATTTACAAACCCTGTGAGGGGGGTACATGCTTTAAAACCAAATACAAGTCTTTGCTCTGGTTATTGCACGAGTAAACTAACTGCCATCATTACGTAACCAAAATTCATGAATCTAATCGTTTGGGACGTTTTACCCTAGCGAACGCGAATATAGTTGATAGATCTATTGGAGTTTAACAACTCCCGTTGGTATTAACACCCCACTAGGTGGTACCAATAAGTACTATATTTGAACCCACTAAACGTTTAACTTTGGCAAGTTATCCTTCCCATGCCCTCATGGTTTAGTCTGCAGACCCCATGACGCGGATCGTTAATGTATGGTTCATGAGCTTAGTGAAATATACCTTCTTTCTAACACTAACCCTTTTCCACACATAGACTTTAAGCTGAACTCTGTGGAACTTGTATTTATACTTTAACTTTTTAAACCTATGACTCTCACTCAACATATGTGTTGACTTTTAAGCATGTTATCTTAGGTAATTAGGCACTATAGGAACCCTGGCACGGAGAACAACTGGACATGGGGACGTCCATAATAGTTATCATTCATCAATTTTGTGTCATAAAACGTATCTTAGGGACCTCTCTTTTGGTTAAAGTATATCTTTTACTGTAAAAAATCTGATGAATAAATGAATGATAACAACATTTTTCAAAAATGTCTCTTTTCGAGTCGTTTTCTATTATCTTGTCTTTGTTTCCATGAGTAATACCCCAAATACTTTATCCGCAGCGATCAGTTAAAAATGGGGTGTTACAGTATGTTCCTTAAAGGCGGAAATTCCTCCTTTATCACTTTGATCCCAAAATCTCAAAATGCTAATATGGTTAAAGACTATCGCCATATTAATTTTTTATAAGGATTTATTTGACACATTTTTAGGGGGTCATTTAAGCCTTAAGTCGTGAATATATGGTCAAATATTGCCTCAAATCGTTTTTTTTTTATTTTTTTTTATTCATTTTAGGTACTTGAGACGTGATTTCTTGAATATGGAGCATTTTGGACGTTTTGGGCTCAAGAATGAAGAAATCAACAAAGTCATGGAAAAGTCAGGATTTACACCTAACAGTGTCAGGTTATGGGCGCTGACGCCATTACTTGAAGATTGAAGATGTTGGAAATTACAACGTGACGTGCCAAAAACATTTTGGAGAAAAACACCTGACGGCGTCAGGTGTATTTGGAAGTAGGCCGTTAGGATTTAACTTTACACGAGACGGCCCAGAAGGATTATAGAGTGATGACGTCAGAAGCTGGATTGCACAAGACGAAACCCTAATCACGGTGTTCTGACGGTGTCAGGACTTATAACCTGACGCCATCAGCTTGTAAAATCGATATATAGTTTTGGAATTTTCATTCATTAAGTGTACAACTTTGGAGACAAACCCTAGTATGAATTTTCTGAGATTTCAAGGGTTCTCAAACCCTCTTTTCTCTCTTGTTTCATTGAAGATAAGTAATATTTTAATCATTCAATATGTCTATGTGTTATTTGATTATCTTTTATGCTTTTCTTCCTTTTAACATGTTAGCTTAGGTTATTTTGTGTTTGCTTAGATCTAATGAAACCTAGTTATTTATTGTAGATTAGTTGTCTATTGTTTAGTTGATTGACTCGCGTTAGGCTTAAGAAAACTGGCTAACCTCCTTTGTGTGACAAGCTTGAATGTCTTAAGAAACGTAATCGGATGGCACTATGGTTTTATTCGTTGTATTTAACGCATGAGTAGAAGTTAATGATTCTATGATAGGGTACTGAACGTGTCGTCATAAGAAGAAACTAATATTCATAGAGTTGGGAAAGATTACACCCCCACGACTGGTATTAAGGAATACAACGCTTCAACTAAAACAATCGCACTGTGACATTCAACGAGTAAACAAGAGATAAATAGGGAGTAATTAAGTCTAAGTAAACACGTTTGTCTCATTATACGAAGTCCACCAAATTTACCTTTCTTGTTATTTTTATTTTCTGTTTTTAGTTTAATTATTAGTTTTGGGTTAGTTGATTAGCAACTAATTCCGCCCCTACCTTCAAAACCGAGATTTAATTGCTTTCATAAAAAATTATAAAAATACAAAAAGAATCATCCCTCACCTTTAGACCTAGTTGACCTACACTTCAATCCTAACGATACTATTCCCCTAGAAAACGATCAATCCCCCGAACATACCTATACTACACTACAACGACCAAGTACACTGCCTGGAGGATTGCAAAACTTCTCAAGATCCCTTGAGAGGTAAAACCTTTTGTGAGGCCGCAATCCTCGCATCAAGTTTTTGGCGCCGCTGCCGGGAAATAGTTATTGTTTAGGTTTAATTTTTATTTCATTTAGGTCTACTCACTAGATTCCTATCTAGTGAGATTTTTATTTTTTTTTTAATTAGCTTTCTTTAGTCTATCCTTTTCTTCATGTCCTTGTTTGTAATCCATATCATCCGCCATCATAGAGAGTGATAATATCCTTGAACCCATCATTCAATCAAACCACCAAAACCCACCCGAACAACCTAGAGCCCGCACCTTAGAAGACTACTCCGGACCTAGCAACCAAGCTATCGAATCACCATTGAGCTCAACCAAGAAGCCAATGTGTCTCCCTTGCGATCCGACACCATCCGGTTGGTGCAAAGCGGATGTGCATTCCATGGACTTCGTTCCGAAGATCCAAACTAACATCTCAAGGATTTCCTTAAAAACGTTGATTCCGTAGACCTAGATGTTGCCACTCGAGAGAAGACACGATTGCGTCTCTTCCAATTCTTTCTACGTGACCAAGCTAGTTAATGGCTTGTGTGGAAAACTAGAAGGGGGGGGGGGGTTGAATAGTTTTACGTCTTTGTTTTTGTTTTATTTGTTTTGTAAAAGTTAGCTTCTAAATATTAGACGAAAATCTCAAAACTCTTTAATGCAAAAATATAGATACTAGTTTATTTACGATTTTGTATAAACATTACTTATGTATAATGTACAATTTCAAAACTCTTTAATGCAAAAGTGTAGATACTAGTTTATTTACGATTTTGTATAAATACTACTTATGTATATGTTGGGAAAGAATTTATAATTTCATATATTATATATATAAGCATATATATATGTATAAGTGTTTTAATATAAGTTTATGTACTTGGTTTGTTTTTGTAAGATTAATGTTATGAATGAATTTTAGTTTGATCTTTATGTGAAATCAATATATGCACAACACAAGCAATAATAATTATGTATGCAATGCTAATAAGTAAGTAATCAAAAAGTGAGAGATGGAAAGATCAAACCGAGAGACAAAGGATTTATAGTGGTTCGGCTACAAGGACACCTTCCTTGCCCTACTCCACTCCCCGAGTCACCTACTCGAGAGTTTTCTTCACTAGATCAAAAGCCTCCCTTATGGCGGAGAAAACCTTACACACCACAACTTTGTCACAACATAATCACAACTTCTACACAACTTCTTCACACCAATCTACGTCACACCAATTCTTCCTCACACCTTTCTACTTCACTCCTAGCTTCTTCACAACTTTCTACTTCGCTCCTAGCTTCTTCACAACTTACTACTTCGCTCCTAGTTTCTTCACAACTTACTACTTCCTAACTCTTTTTCTTCATGCCACTTGTTTCTTCACACCTTCACTACTAAGTCCTAACCA
This sequence comes from Artemisia argyi, assembly GCA_030686995.1. Lineage (NCBI taxonomy): Eukaryota > Viridiplantae > Streptophyta > Magnoliopsida > Asterales > Asteraceae > Artemisia > Artemisia argyi. The sequence goes on from CM060702.1 coordinate 174,480,270, forward strand.
CTACTCCAAGATGTATACTACTTCACAACTTCTAGGCTTCAAGGTCTTCTCAACTTCAAAGCTTCAACTTATTTCTCTTCACAACTATCTCGACTTCAATATACTACCACTACTTATTTCTTCTATCACTAATCCTATCCACCTCTACTTCTTCACTTCTAGTACTACTTCACACCTTCAACAAATCTAGATACTATATCTAAATCTAGCTAACCAATGTATACACTATATTCAACAAAGAATGAATGATATACAAGATGAAATGATCAAACAACTTAGATAGCAAGATGATACTAAGTTGTAATACTCCTAGTCTTGATACATAGAAGTATTCTTCTCTTTGCACTTGAATGAATGAGGCTTTGGATCACTTGGAAACAAAGGCTTATGAATTATAAGATCAAAGGATTTTTGAGATTGAAATGGAGATTTGAATCAGAAAGTTTTTAGTGCAAAAAGGTGAGAGAAATTTGTAACACCCCCAAAATACCGCAGCGGAAGACTGTGTCATTGGGATGCTACTTCAGGGCACAAAGTACAAGATATAGAAAACGAACTCTAAATGAGACGTTTTTGAAAAGTTACCATTCGAATAGATAAAAGTCATAGTTTACAAAAACAAAGATCCCAAAGTAGAATGATACATAAGTTTTTAAAGTGTATCGAATGGTAAATAATAAAAGTGAAAGTCTCCAAAAGCATGCCCTAAGACTCTCAGCTCCATACACCTGCTATCGCCTTTCTAACCTGAGATAAACATGCTTAAAAGTGTCAACACAAAGGTTGGTGAGTTCATAGAGTTTGTCTTAATACAGTTGAAAAGCCTATAAAGAATGTTCACACAGCAAAGGCATCGTAAATCCACTCAGTTACGAGTCCCGTCATAAGAGACTTGTAACCTGTGTGTTCACAACCCACTGCTACAAAATAATATGATTAAGATATGTATAAGTTCATAACAACAGTTTAGCAATTTGTAGTGAGTCTACACTTCATCTCCGAAGACCTCACCTAAGTATGTATACTTCCATGGTTGTGCCCAGAACCTTAATCTGGGGCCATAGGAAGTATATGTGTCTCCATGGTAGTGCCCAGAACTGAATCTGGGGCCATTGGAAGTATGTATGTATGTATCCATCACAGTTTAGTATAACACAGTTAAGTATAACACAATCACGTATGTATGACATCAAGTATAATGTAATCAAGTATAATGTTATCAAGTATAATGTTTCCCAAGTATAAACGTTATGTGAATCTGTACAAGTAAGCAAGTAGTAGCATGTATCTCCCCCAAAGAGTTGATAAAACAATTAAAAGAGTAGGGGCTATGACTCACCTGATGCAACAGCTACGATGACAAAAGTGTACACAGAAATGAGGTTCGATCTCTAACCGCAACCTAAAATGAATGATGAATGATCTCCTTTAGATCACCAAATGATGTTATGAATGTCCATGCTCATGTTTCTATACCACTCTAGTCTTTGGAAAAACACTTGTGTTATCAAAATATATAATCCAAGAATTTGGAAAAATATTGCTATTAGAAAATATATAATAAGCTAGTTGTAATATATATATACTTATATATATATCGTAAGTTTCCATGTTAGCGTTGAAATCCTCGGGTTGTAATCCTTGAAATGATGAAAACATTCTCGTAATAACTAATACTACATTAGTTATAAAGCTTGGTTCTTAATATTATGTCTAGCTTATAAATGTACTTCGTAGTTTTTGCGCCAAGTTTATATAAAAGCTGTCAAATATAAAATGGTTTTAGCCGATATTCAAACGTGAATATCTTTGTCGTTACTTGTCCGTTTTACTTGTTCTTTATGTCCACGGTTACGTCTTAGTATATAGTAATATATTTTGGAAAGCTCGGCTCCTCCGGGTTACGTCTAAAGTCTCTTTTTGTCCAATGAAAAACGTCCAACAGCAACTAATTTCCAGAAAAATACTTTTCGTCAACAATCTTGCAAAAATCATAACTCCTTCGTTATTAACTCTTTTTAATCCGTTCTTTCGCCTACGGATTCGTTTTTGAAAGTATTTTCTAAAAATTTTGCCAAAGTTTCCTTGGTGTTTACTGATTTTCCAGATTTTTACAAAACGGGACAGCATGTCTAAAATAAGTTCCAAATCAAGTTTTCAAGGTTTATAACTAATTTCTACCATCACCAAACCTCTTGTAATCACCACATAGCTAATCTAATCTTACCATACACCTTCTTAGGGTGCCATGGACTCCTAACCAAGTTATTAGAGCAAGGGGATTCATAACTAAAAAGTTAGGGTTTGTATGTTTCATTTTAGACAAAATAAAGAGTGGTATAGCTAGTTGTACATGGTTTTTAGCATGATACTTATGTAATACATGTAAAAATAGGATGATCCATGAAAAAATAAAGATGAAAACTTACTTGATAAAATGAGATGATTATAGGATGATTATGCTTGATGTTCTTGTGTTTTTGTTGCTTGATTCTTGATTAGGCTTGTAAAATGAACAAGTTTAGTGTTTTACTTTATGGAAAATGATCACTTGAGCTAATTATGGTGGTTTGGTCGTGGGTTTCAAAGAGCAAGAGGATGAGAAGATTTTTTTGATCTTTCTTGAAAAGTATGGATTATGATTCTAGGTTTTGATTTAGTAAAGTTATAAGAGGTTTATTTGTTAAATAATGATAAGTTAATGCTAGGGGTTAAAAGGGTGTGTCTTGGGCCGGTTTTTCAAAGGGTAGAAGGGGGGGTAGGGTGCTTGGTATTTAATTAGGAATTTGGTGTAGCGTTAAGTGTTATTACGCGTTATTCGTTAAAATCGGGTACCGGTTTTAATAGCAATAAACGTTCACGAAGTTAACCGGGATGAAATAAAGTTATAATAATGTTAAAAACATATTAAAAATATGTTGGGTACATTTACTGAGTGATCGGGTGATTATTGTTTAGTTTTCACGAAAACCGTCGTTATATTCGTACGCGTACGTTATTAATAAAATAAATTTCCAAAATACTGGGTAACTGAATGTTATAAGTTTTATGATGTTAAAATGGATATAAAAATATGTCGGGACCATCGTGGGAATATTTAGATATATTCGTCGTGTATAAACCGGGTGTTAACGTTTACTATAATTACTTATACGTAAAAACGTTAAATGTATCAAATGTATAAATTTGAAAATCCTGAGAGTGGTATAACATGAAAATGCTGTTATGATGATATGCAGACTATCTCCAGTCCGTATGCAGTGTCCTTAGCACTAATGAAATGAATTCGCACCTAAACCAATCCGGTTACGCGAATTTGAATACCCGTAAACTAAATTTACGATGAAATGAGTAATGCACGTGAATGATGAAAACTTTTCCGGAAATGAATAGTGTTTAGTGAATAGTAATTTTCCCAAATGTTTCTCAGAATATCAAAATGACCTCGAAAATGATGAATAGTAAAACGATGAATAGTGTTTTGATGAATAGTGATTTATGAATAGTGTTTTTCCAAAGTTCCCGAAATGACCTGAAATGACCTGAAATGACCTGAAATGATGAGTTGTGACAAAATTCCAGATTTGAGGTGGTATTTATAGGCAACAAAATCTGACAGAGGAGCGTGGCCGACCCCCTTAAAATTAAGGGAACCTCCCTTTATAATTAAGAGGGCCGCCCAGCTGTAACGGCCAGATTTTTTGTTTTTTAGTGGGGAAAGTTTATTTGGTGAAAAACTAACTGATTTTAGTTAAAAATTTGAAATCATATATTTAGAATGATTAAAACATTTTTCTTTATTACCAAAATTGTTTTTCAAAAATATATAATAAATTTATATATTAAAATAAAGTTTGTAATAATATCCCTTTGATCTTATAATGCATTAAACACTATGTTTATTCATACCTTAAGTGATTAGATGGTGAAAGTGATTATTTATTACTAAATACTTGTTTACGTCATGATCCTTGGTTTGATGTGTTTTCGTTTTGTGATTGTCAAAACATAGAGATATCGAAAAATATGAATAACGTTTTTAATCATTTATTTATATCAACAATTTCCCCCTTTTTGATGATTACAAAACCTAAACTCATTAAATCCAAAAATTAATTTTTAGACAAGTATTTAGTGAGTTTATATTCACTTCTCCCCCTTTTTGTAAAATCAAAAAGGTTTAAGCCAATAAGAAGGAAGCTCCCCCTTGATGTATGCTCCCCCTCGTTTGAGGGCACCAAGGGTTCGAGTATTGGAATTCTTGCAAGAAAAATATTAGAAGCACAAGCATGGCACAAGCAAACACATATAGCAATGGTAAAAGATAATTATAAACACATATTAAATCATTCATTAGTAGAAAATGATTATGTCAACCCATAATCATTGTTATAAAGGCCATAAAAATAGAATACTAAACTAAGTAGAGCATCCTAATGTGCCAACAAGGAGTGTCACCAAACTTTCTTGAATCCCAAAATGGTTGAGGAGTTTTATTTGAAAATGAGAAACATAATCATATAAAATGCTTGGTGGTTTAGTGGAGATAAACTTTTGGTTGCATGGATGTTGGTGAGTTTGGAGATGTGTAGCTTGTAGGTGGTGGATTTGAAGTTGGGTTTGTTGATTGAGTGTTTTGATGTAGTTCAAGTGATAGTGTTTGTTGAGATCTAGTAAGAAGATACTCAATCCAAGTAAAGTGCTCATTCAATGCAATGGTTTGTTGTTGGAGGAAGATGCAACAAGGGCAATTGTTAACATGCTTCTCAATTTGGTTGATGTTGTGTGGTGATGATGGTGAGCTTGATTGAGGTGGATCCAAATTGCGTTGAGCAAGATGTAATGCTAAAAGAGCACTAAGCTCATGAGCCTCTTTTAGCTCCTCAACGAACTTCAAGTGTTCGGAGGAAGGTGATGGTGGTGGAACATGATAGTTGTCTTGGGTAAAGGTTTGAACATGCAACATAGGAATGGCATGTGAAGTTTTAGGATGCGGTGGTGGTACTCTTGGTGGTGGAGACATGGTTGAGCTTGGGTAGTCATGAAAACTTGAAATGGGTGGAAGAGGTTCTTCATGAAAGGGTGGTGTTTTTGTTGAATGAGCAACATGTGAAGTATTGATTGAGAGATTGTGATTGTTGTTTTGGGATTGAGCATGCTCATCATAAAAAGAAGCATTAATGAGGGCATGAGTGGATGATAGGTTGTGAGATGAGTCATTAGTGTGGGTTTGAGGTTTAGTTGTTGGTTGACTTAGAACAACATCACTTGAGTTATGACAAGAATCAAGTTTCCTCCTCCAAACGGGTTTGACGGAGATCCTTGCGGTTCTTGAAATCTTTGGTTTTTGGTTGTTGGGAGATGACATGTTTGGGTGTGATGGCATTAATGATGGGAAGAGGGTATTTATAGTGTATGAGAAATGTGGTTTAGGAAGGTAAATTTTGAGGGATAGTATGGGACAAAATATGTTTGTTAATTTTGGGAAGTATAGGGTGAAATGGGTCAAAAAGTATCCCCGACCATCAGATGGCCGGTCCCCTTAAAATTAAGGGGGCCGCCTTATATAATTAAGGGGGCCGCCCATCTGGTGATTCCCATAATGCCAGAAATGGGTTTTTGGCATAAAATTTTCAAAAAGGTTGTGTTTTTGGATTTGGATTCAAGTAAGTTCAACTCTTTGAGGCAATATAGGGCATACTATTCATGAATGTAGAGAGTGTTATAGAAAAAAAATATAAAGTAGGCAATTAATTTCTAATAATTATGCAATCTACTAATTGATCAATTAAGATAGGCAACCAAGGAAGCAATAAAGCAAACTAGTTAAGTATGCAACTATATGAAAATGATAATATGTAGGCTAGTGGAAACATATTAATGAGTGCTTACAAGTAACAAGTAGGAAGATATGATTATATGGACTTCAAGACTTGTTACAAACACGATCCATATGGGCAAACCATGATTCTCATGAAATGATTTGATTAAATTGTGAATGTCATTCCCATAGAAGTGTATGACACATGTGAGATAATCAAATATGTTTTAAATAAAATGTTTTTAGCTATATTCAACAATGCTTTCAAATAAATTCAAGTGTGCATTACAATAAAATAAATTGAGTTTTGTTTCATAACATGTTAAAAAAAATTCAATCTTGATTTTGATTAAAATAAAGTTATGGTAGCTTATAGTTAAACATGTTGTTTCAAGAAAAATAAAATAGATATTTGAAAGATTTTTATTCAAAGAGTGAGTTTTTAAACATGATGTATTGATTTTGATAACAAGAAATTGCAAGTGAAGGATTTGAAATGGAAACTTATCATACTCAAGAGAATCAATTAAGCCCATTGTCACATATAATCATCTCTAATGGCAACTAAAGATATGGAAGAGAGATGGTAGATGTTTATGATCTAAATGCAATGAGATATAGAGGGACAAAGTAAATCATCTATGAATACAAGATAGACATATGTATATATACAAATATATATACAAAACACATCTGTTGACATAAATAATGCTTAAAAACATTATTAACATGTTATCAATATCTCTATGTTTTAATTATCACAAAATATAAACTCATAGAACTAAAACTTATGACATAAACAAGTATTTAGTGATTAATATTTCTCTTTACATCCAAATCACTTAAGGTATGAATAAACAAAGTGTTTAGTGCAATTTATGATCAAAGGGTATTTAATTAACTAATACAAAGTTTATTTAATTATATAAACATATTATATATTTTTGAAAAACACTTTTGGTAATAAAGAAAAATGTTTTATTCATACTAAATATATGAATTCAAATTTTTAACCAAAATCAGTTAGTTTTTCTCCAAATAAACTTTCCCCACTAAAAGACAAAGAATCTAGCCGTTTCAGCTGGGCGGCCCCCTTAATTATAAAGGGCGGTCCCCTTAATTTTAAGGGGGCCGGCCATGGATTAAGGGGACCGGTCACGCTCCTCTGTCAGATTATGTTGCCTATAAATACCACCTCAAACCTGGATTTTTTCCTCACCTTTTGCACTACAGAATTCTCTGTTCTAGATCTCCATTTCCAATCTATAAATCCTTTGATCATACATTCTTAAATCTTTGTTTCAAAGTGATCCAAACATCATCCCATCAAGTGCAAGAGAAGAATACTTCTATCCCTCAAGACAAGAAGTATTACAACTTGTTGTGATCTCCACATCTAAGTTGTTAGTGAATCATCATTGTTATTATTTCATTGTGTGATTAGTTGTGAATATTAGTTAGAAGGTAGTGTAGTTTGATATATATAGTGTGATTGGTTAGAAGAATAGTTGTGAAGAAGATAAGTTAGGAAGAAGATTGGTGTGTAGAAGAATAGGTGTGAGGAAGATTGGTGTGTAGAAGATTGGTGTGAAGAAGTGGTGTGTTTAAGTAGTGAATAGGTGTGAACTAGTTGTGTAGAAGTTGTGATTAAGGTGTGAAGATATTGTGGTGTGTATATTGGTGTGTAAGGTTTTATCCGCCATAAGGGAGCTTGTTGATATAGTGAAGAAAACTCTCGAGTTAGGTGCTCGGGGAGTGGAGTAGGGCAAGGAAGGTGACCTTGTAGCCGAACCACTATAAATCGCTTGTCTCTCGGTTCGATCTTTCCAACTCTTATCTATTTATTTACTTACGTTATTATTGCTTTATAGTACATACTTTGGGCTGTTCATATTGTGCATAACTTGATTTCATATAGCAACGAATCTATATTTTATAAAACAAAGAAAACTTTAAGAAAAAATTTTATAACAATTTAAAAACGAAGTAAAACTATTCAACCCCCCTTCTAGTTTTCCACAATTGGTATCAAGAGCCACGTCTAACAAGATCTTTAAAATATATTGTATTTTAAAACTTGTAACGATCTATGGAATCTTTAAAATATTTAGAAGGGCAATCTATGCAAAGACCACCACTATTTGAAAGTGACGGATTTTTATATTGGAAAAATAGATTCGAAACTTATGTGAAATCAAAAGATCTTGATCTTTGGCATATTATTACCTTTGGTGATTTTCCTCCTATTCAATATAATGTTGAAACTAAAATGAATGAAATTGTATCTTTTGAAGAACAAAATGATGATTTGAAAAAGAAATTAGCAAAAAATAATGAGGCTAAAATGGTAATTTATAATGCGTTACCACGCAAAGAATATGAAAGAATTTTTATGTGTAAAACCGCCAAAGAAATTTGGGATTGTTTACTAATTACTCACCAAGGTAATAGCCAAGTCAAAGATAATAAAATAGATCTTCTTGTACAACAATATGAACAATTTACGATTCCGGAAGAGGAATCAATTGATAATGCTTTTGCTAAGTTTAACACTATCATCACAAGTTTAAAAGCACTTGATGAGACATTTTCTAGTAAAAATTGTGTTAGGAAATTTCTTAGGGCGTTGCATCCAAAATGGCGAGCTAAGGTCACGGCAATCGAAGAATCAAAGAACTTGATGACGTTATCACTAGATGAACTAATTGGCAACTTGAAGGTTCATGAAGAAGTCATAAGAAGAGATTCGGAAATGGTCAAAGTCATGAAAGAACAACCCAAATCCATTGCTCTAAAAGCCAAAAAGGAACCTAGTGATGATGATGATGATTCAATTGACGAAAGTGAAGACGAAGAATATGCAATGGCCGTAAGAGAATTCAAGAAGTTCTTCAAGAGACGAGGAAGATTCACTAGATCATCACGAGACGAAAGAAAAGCATTCCAAAGGAATAGAAATGACAACTACAGGAAAAGAAAGTGCTTTAGATGTGGAAGTCCAAATCATCTCATTGGCGAATGTCTAAAGCCACCGGGTTATGAAAGTCAAGGTGCTTTTGTTAGTGGAACATGGAGTGATAGTGACAAAGAAGAAGTTGAAAAGCCAAGAGACGAAAAGTGTTTTATGGCAAAAGAAACCGACGAAATATGTTTAGGAATTGACTTGGAACCTGAGGAATGGATCAAAGATAGTGGATGTTCGAGGCACATGACGGGGAATCGCAATCTATTCTCTACATACAAGGCATACAATGGAGGTAACGTTATTTTCGGTAGTGACTTACGTGGAAAAATCATTGGCAAAGGTACGATCTCTCAAGACTCACTTACTATTGAAAATGTAGAGCATGTAGATAAATTAACATATAACTTGCTTAGTGTAGGACAAATATGTGATAATAAATGTAGAGTCACATTTACCGAAGATGATAGCGAAATAGTTAAGAATGGAAAAATTATAGGTAGAGGGATTAGAAAAGGTGGCATATATGTTATGAAACTAGGAAACAAACCTGAGGATAGGATATGCCTAACAACCCTAGATGAAAACTCTACACTATGGCATAGGAGATTAGGACATGCTAACATGCAACAAATACAATCTTTGGCCTCTAAGGAATTAGTTAGAAATTTGCCTAATCTAAAATATGACAAGCATTTTTGTGATGCATGTAAAATTGGAAAACAAGCTCATGCTAGTCACAAAGCCAAGAATATAGTATCCACTACTAGGTGCCTAGAATTATTACATATGGATCTTTTTGGTCCATCCGCTGTGCGGAGCTATGGAGGAAACAAATATACCTTAGTAATAGTAGATGACCACTCACGATACACGTGGACTAGGTTTTTAAGTGACAAAACCCAAGCCTTTGAAAAATTCGAAATATTTAGTAAAATGATTCAAAATAAATTAGGATGCTCAATAGTTGCCATTAGGACGGACCATGGTAGGGAATTTGATAACGAAGTACAATTCGGAAAATATTGCGAGTTAAATGGAATATCTCACAATTTCTCCGCTCCTTGTACTCCTCAATCAAATGGCGTAGTAGAAAGAAAAAATAGGTCACTACAAGAAATGAGTAGAACTATGTTAAATGAACAATCCATCCCACAAAAATTTTGGTGTCACGCCGTAGATACATCAACTTATATTTTAAATAGGGTATCAATTAGAAGAATTCTAGGAAAAACTCCTTATGAGTTATTAAGAGGTAGAAAACCAAACTTAAGCTACTTTAAGGTATTTGGAAGTAAATGCTATATTTTAAACACTAAGGACTATCTCACTAAGTTTGATCCAAAATCATATGAAGGAATATTTTTAGGATACTCACAAAATACCAAAGCATATATAATACTTAATAAACACTCCATGAAAGTAGAGGAATCACTAAATGTAACATTTGATGAAACACCACCACCTCCTAAAACATTACCTTTAGAAGATGATGATTTAGTCGAAGATGAAGCTATTGAGGTTAGTAAAACAAAACCCATAGGAAATGATAATGAAGACATTAACTTAGAAAATAGCAAAACTGTTAATATTAAAGAATCTAGATCACATCCATTAGATAATATAATAGGACATCTTAACCAAAGAACCCTTAGGTCACAAGCCCAAGATAAAAACAATTTCTTTTGTTTCCTCTCAGCAATAGAACCTAAGAATATTAGCGAGGCTTTAAAGGATGAAAGTTGGGTTATAGCTATGCAAGAAGAATTAAATCAATTTAAGGAAAATGATGTTTGGGAATTAGTCCCAAATCCAAAGGATATGACCATCATAGGAACCAAATGGGTATATAGGAATAAGTTAGACGAGAATGGAATAGTTACTAGGAATAAAGCTAGGTTAGTTGCCCAAGGTTATAATCAACAAGAAGGAATTGATTATGACGAAACTTATGCCCCCGTAGCTAGACTAGAATCGATTAGGATATTACTTGCCTATGCTTGCGCCCTAGATTTTAAGTTATTCCAAATGGATATGAAAAGTGCATTCCTTAACGGTTTTATCAATGAGGAGGTATATGTGGCACAACCTCCAGGATTCATTGACTTCGCAAAACCTAATTATGTTTATAAGTTCAAGAAAGCTTTGTATGGACTCAAACAAGCTCCCAAAGCTTGGTATGATCGATTAAAAGCTTTTCTTATTAAACATGATTATTCCATGGGAATGGTAGATAACACTCTTTTCACTAAAAGGAAAGACCCAAATCTCATCATTGTCCAAATATATGTTGATGACATTATATTTGGATCGACTTGTCAAGACATGTGTGATGAATTTTCCAAAATCATGCATGATGAGTTTGAGATGAGTATGATGGGTGAACTTAACTTCTTCCTAGGATTACAAATAAAACAATTAGAAGATGGAATCTTTTTTAACCAATCTAAGTACATTAAGGAAATGCTTAAGAAGTTTGGCCTAGAAGACTCAAAACCCATGAAAACTCCCATGTCTACGGAGGTAAAGCTCACAAAGGATGATGAAGGTGAGTCCGTAGATAACACCAAGTATAGAGGAATGATAGGTAGTTTACTATACTTGACGGCAAGTAGACCCGATATCATGTTTAGTGTCTGCCTTTGTGCCCGTTTTCAAGAGGATCCCAAAACCTCTCACCTAGAAGCGGTTAAGCGTATCTTCCGATACGTTAAAGGCACTATACACTTAGGATTATGGTATCCTAAGGAATCCGGCATAGAAACCATCGTCTATGCGGATTCGGATCATGCGGGAGACTACGTAGATAGAAAGAGTACTAGCGGTATTTGCACGTTTATGGGATGTTGTCTAACGTCTTGGTTTTCGAAGAAGCAAAACGCTCTTGCTATTTCTACCACCGAAGCCGAATATGTAAGCGCCGGAAAGGCATGTCAACAAGCACTATGGATGAAACAAGCTCTCGTAGACTATGGCATTAGGTTAGAAAATGTCCCCATTATGTGCGATAACAAAGGTGCGATAGATTTAAGTAAAAATCCGGTGCAACACTCTAGGACTAAACACATAGAAATACGTCACCATTTTCTTAGGGATAATGTACAAAAAGGAAATATATCTATAGAAAAGGTTGCATCGGAAGACAACATTGCGAATATATTCACAAAACCCCTTAAGCATGAATTATTCAACCACTTGCGTTTAGGATTAGGAATGATGGAACAAGTTGACTAAATTACATTGAATTAATTCAAATTTATAATTGCATGAAATTTATTTTTCTTCCATTCCACCTTTTTTGAGTCTAGGAATCTATTTCGCACAAAACTAAAGATTGAGAAGATTTATTTTCTTTGCATAATTTTTTTTTTTAAAACTCAATCAATTTTCTCTAAAAATCATTCTCACAATCTAGGAATCACATGAAGATCATTTTCCTTGCATTGTTGACTAATTCTAAAAACATTGTATTTCAAAATCATGCATAAACTCTCACATAAATTGTCAAGGTATATAATCTAATATATGTCTTTGACATTCATGATCGAGCAAAAATTGAATCAAGGAGATCATTTGGATTGTTTCTTAGGATCGTTATCTCTTTTTGCTTCTAGAAGTCGAAACAATCACAACTCCACATTTGTTGCATATAGACACTCACTAGGACAAATTCATTAGTAATGGTGTCATCTTGATCCATCATTAGTTTTTCACTCACTAATTGCCTTTGCCTTTTATCTAAGATAGGTGCCTTAGGAAGCTTAAGTGTGCTTGCCTTTAATTACCTCCTATTGCTTGTTATGTGTTGATTATTTGCTCTTATGCCTATGTGTTTTTGCATGCATGATATTTAATGATTAGATTAGATGTTATATTGCCTAAAGGAATTGAACTTGCTTGAATCCAAGTCCAAAAACACAACCTTTCTGCAAATTTTCTGCTAAAAACCCAATTCTGGCAATCTGGAAATCACCAGATGGGCGGCCCCCTTAATTATGTAAGGCGGCCCCCTTAATTTTAAGGGGACCGCCCCCTAATTAAGGGGACCGGCCATCTGATGGACGAGTTTACAGAATCTTTTCTGCTTTTTAGCCCATTTCAACCTACATTTCCCATTTTTCACCAACACATTTTGTCCTAATCCCCATACAAACCTTATCCTTCCTTTAACACACAAATATTACACTATAAATATCCCCAATCCTCAAAACTCTCCATTCATCCCATCATGAACTCTCCAAACAAACCAAAATCAAAAGCCTCAAGACTAGCAAGGATGACGGAAAAACCCGTTTGGCGACGAAAAAGCCCTCGAAACAAATCCATCATCATTAATGAAGTTGGAAGTCATTCCACACCCCCAACTTCTTACTTCCCAAACTTTGCATCAAACCAACAAGATCATTCATTTGATCCTCTTTACAAACCATACAACATTGGCCAAACATCTTCCTTCAAGCCAAACTACACATCTCAACCTCCAACCACTTATAATGATCCATACAAGTTTGATCAACCATCAAACTACAATTCCAACTACACAAACCCAACTCTTCCATACCAAACCTATGATCCCCTCCACATTGCCACGGAAAAACAAAAGTTCTGTGATGAAATAAACCAAATCCATGATCTTAGTGATCTCCTTGCTATGCATCTTGCACAACGCAACAAAGGGAAACCTCCATCATCACCCTATGCAAATTGCCTTCCCCACTCTCTCAACTTGGATCAAGTTACAAACCACACTCACTTTTGCCCTTGTTGCATATTCCTTCAAAAACAAATCCTCTACTTGAGTGAAGATATTTCTTGGATTGAATATCTTCTCACTCGTAATCATCCAATACCACCCTTAACACGGTACAACATCGTGAGATCCACTGTAACACCCCCAAAATACCGCAGCGGAAGACTGTGTCACAGGGGTGCAACTTCATAATACAAAGTACAAGTTATAGAAAACGAACTCTAAATGAGACGTTTTGAAAAGTTACCATTCGATTAATGAATTCAAAGTTCCAACATGAGATTTCAAAGTATGATACATAAATGTATACAAAATGTTTGAATGGTAAATGATAAAAGCGTAAGTCTTCAGAATATGCAGCTTGACTCTAAGTTCCACGCACTAGCTATCGCCTTACTAACCTGAGATAAACATGCTAAAGTGTCAACACAATGGTTGGTGAGTTCATAGAGTTTGTCTTAAAACAGTTGAAAAAGCCTCAAAAGAATGTTCACATAGCAAAGGCATTGAGAATCCACTCAGTTGCAAGTCCCGCCATAAGAGACTTGTAACCTGTGTGTCCACAACCCACTGCTAAAAGATAGTTTATATAATGCACCGGATTATATTCACCCAAGGTCAAGAATAGACACAAGGGCGGGGGCCTCTCCCCAAATAGTACTACGACATCCAAGGTCAAGTATAGACACAAGGGTAGGGGGCATCTTCCCATGAGTACTACCAATACCTCTCCGACAGAATAGAGTATTATGTATGCACGTAAATACGAATCTTGTATTTAAATTAAGCAAGTATAGTGTAATAAGTATGTATAACGCAATCAAGTATAATGCCAATCAAGTATAACACAATCAAGTATAAAGCAATCAAGTATAAATGTTTTGAGTATTTGTACAAGTAAGCAAGTAGTTGAGCATGTATCCCCCCCAAGAGTTAAAACAAGTATGAAAAGAGTAGGGGCTATGACTCACCTTAAGTCTATGTGGTGAGTAATGAAAATGGTAGTCGAATCGGGAAAGTCTCTAAGAGTAGCCTATAATAGAACATTGCGACTTAGGTTTGGAGTAACGTCTAAGAATACGACGAATTGCCTATATATGTCTTGCATAATGTTCATGATGTAGTACTTAGTGTATAGTGTAAGTCGTTGAATATAAGTGGTTTATGAAACATGTATAAGTTGTATATCTCTTACTACCGTTCGGGCCGACATAATTCAGAAGTCATGGAGTAAACGTTCGAGGAGCCTGGACACTTTAACTCGTAAATCCACAACTCGTCTCGACGGCTTACTCAATGAACTCCTCACATGAGGCTCCCTACTATTGTAGTATTTGATAACATATATATATATATATATATATATATATATATATATATATATATATATATATATATATATATATAAGCTTTTTGATCTTTAATAGTTATATGGTCTTTAGCCGTGGCTTTGCCGTGACCTTGGTCATTGTTACCATGATCTTGAGACTCAACCTTGGCTTTAGCCATGGTTGTGGTCTTGGCTTTAGGTCATTAGACCTCTTGGTCTCATCTAATTATAATGATTATATAGTAACTTTGGTCTAAAAATGGGCTGTTAAGAATTTGAAGAAATTTATCACTCAGAAAGCGTTTTCAGGGCTCGAGCTTCTTTATTCCTGAACGAAAACGTCGTTCCGGACAACTTTCGTGTTTTAACTTTTTGATGAATCGGAGCAGAAGTGGGACTTTCAAAATCATAATTTGATCAGAATACTATTTAGGCAGTTTTGCCGTTTTGGTTTCGCTAACTTCAAATGGTCATAACTTTTGACTCGTGTACTCGTTTTGGGTGATTCAAATTGCTATGTTTTCCTTGTTAAGTCCTCTTTAACAGTAAGTAAGTGTCAAATATCAAAGTTATACTATTGTGGTCGTGGTTTTCCATAAAAATCACTAGTTTGCTTGTTTACTTGTCATAAGTTAACATATGTATACCAATACTTGTTTTATCCATTTTTAAACATCATGAACACAATACAAAGACCATATATAGCATGAAAGAAACATAATAAGCATGAAATGATATTGAGCAAGAAAGTGTATAAGGGTTTGCTTACAACTTTTGGCTTTCTAAAGAAAGGTAAGTAACTAGTAAGGTACGGACTTTGTTAGACTTAAGCTTCACCCTTTGCAATCTATGATAAGCCGAGGTCATTTGAAGATTATAACGACGCCTTCTTGAAGTCCAAAGCTATTTGAAGATTATAACGACGTCTTTTTGGAGACTTTAAAGTTATAACAACTTTTCTTAGAAAATTTCCAAGATTGAAGATCAAACACTAGTTTTCTTTCAAAAACTAGTTAACTTTCTTACAAAATATAAGAAAAGTGCCTTAGGTTTTAGGACTTGAAGGTTATAAGAAGGTGTGGTGCAAGTTTTATATGTGTTTTAGCTTGGTATTTATAGGGTAGGAAAAATAGTTAACCATATATTGGGTTAGAATTTAACCATGGTTAGTTTAAGACACTTGTAATCATCCTAGAGATCAATGGTCAAGATCAAGCCACAAAATGATGACTCCTACCCCCCTAAGTCGGTTTATACATGATAAGGGTGACTAGATGAGTAGTCATGGTCTTTGGATGATAATATCCTAAGTATGTAGCTAGTTTTGGACCCGTAAATTGCTAACCGTAAGTTTTTAGGCCACGAAACGTAAAACCGGGTATCCTAAAAATATGAAACTTGAAAGTATGGTCAAACATGTCAATATAGTCCATAATAAAATATAAAATGAGTGGTAGGTTCTATCGGGTGCGAAAACCCTGCTAAAAACTGGAAACACGGGTCTAAAACGCGCAATTCGCGTAAAACGCTGAACTGAAAAACGTAAAATTCCGAAACTTTTGGAATTGTCCTAAAATGAGAGAAAATCATATTTCTATTGTTTATAATGTTTTATGGACATATCGGGATGCTAGAAGGACGTTTAAACCTAAAAGTAAATCTCGGACACGGCTTTGTGATTTTTGCAGAAATGATCCGACGAGCGTCAAACTCTCGGATTATCGTTAAAATAGTTTAACTTACGAGAATATGAAATAAAAATTTCTGAGATGAATAGTGAAAAGTGAATAGTGAAAAGTGAATAGTAAAAGTGAATAGTAAAAAGTGAATAGTAAAATTTTCGGGAATAAAAGTTAACCTGAAATTGCGAATTGTTACAGTCTCTACCCCTTAAGGAAACTTCGTCCCGAAGTTTAGTTGATGTTAACTACTTACGGTGTGTCTAAGAGAATTCAGGATCTCTAAAATAGTCGTGTTTACTCTGATTCGTCTAAGATTCTGGTTAAGGAGTTGTATCGGCTACAATTAAGCCCACTTATTTATAACACATTACTTACATAAAGAAGCGTCCAAATTTATGTAAGTAAGGTCTCATAAACTTATGGTTCGGTGATTTACAATTTCTTTATTTAACTGAAGAGGCGTCCCAATCCATTTAAATAAGGAGATTCTAAAACATCCTACTTAAGAATTTCCGACACAAAAATCCGCCTTCTGAGGCCGATGGTAAGATAATCAAGTCATCAAATCCCTAAAGCTAAGCAATAATATTATTTAATTCAAATCTTGTGTCTAATCAAACAAGAACTGTCACAAGATCAAGTTAACTAATTAGTTATTACTGAGCTCCATGTTTTTAATAACTCGACGAATCTCTGGGGCTCCTTATAATACTAAAGTCACATCATCTAACAGCGTGGAACTAAGCAAACTTCTAACCAAAAAGCATATGTGTACGTATTGTGTGTAAGGCAAATAAAGAGGAAGGTCCCAACGTATATAGCAGTTATAGTCTAGGCACTAAATGCAACCTAGTTCTCTATAACCAAGGCTCTGGTACCAATCTGTAACACCCCCAAAATACCGCAGCGGAAGACTGTGTCACAGGGGTGCAACTTCATAATACAAAGTACAAGTTATAGAAAACGAACTCTAAATGAGACGTTTTGAAAAGTTACCATTCGATTAATGAATTCAAAGTTACCAACATGAGATTTCAAAGTATGATACATAAATGTATACAAAATGTTTGAATGGTAAATGATAAAAGCGTAAGTCTTCAGAATATGCAGCTTGACTCTAAGTTCCACGCACTAGCTATCGCCTTACTAACCTGAGATAAACATGCTAAAGTGTCAACACAATGGTTGGTGAGTTCATAGAGTTTGTCTTAAAACAGTTGAAAAAGCCTCAAAAGAATGTTCACATAGCAAAGGCATTGAGAATCCACTCAGTTGCAAGTCCCGCCATAAGAGACTTGCAACCTGTGTGTCCACAACCCACTGCTAAAAGATAGTTTATATAATGCACCGGATTATATTCACCCAAGGTCAAGAATAGACACAAGGGCGGGGGCCTCTCCCCAAATAGTACTACGACATCCAAGGTCAAGTATAGACACAAGGGTAGGGGGCATCTTCCCATGAGTACTACCAATACCTCTCCGACAGAATAGAGTATTATGTATGCACGTAAATACGAATCTTGTATTTAAATTAAGCAAGTATAGTGTAATAAGTATGTATAACGCAATCAAGTATAATGCCAATCAAGTATAACACAATCAAGTATAAAGCAATCAAGTATAAATGTTTTGAGTATTTGTACAAGTAAGCAAGTAGTTGAGCATGTATCCCCCCCAAGAGTTAAAACAAGTATGAAAAGAGTAGGGGCTATGACTCACCTTAAGTCTATGTGGTGAGTAATGAAAATGGTAGTCGAATCGCGAAAGTCTCTAAGAGTAGCCTATAATAGAACATTGCGACTTAGGTTTGGAGTAACGTCTAAGAATACGACGAATTGCCTATATATGTCTTGCATAATGTTCATGATGTAGTACTTAGTGTATAGTGTAAGTCGTTGAATATAAGTGGTTTATGAAACATGTATAAGTTGTATATCTCTTACTACCGTTCGGGCCGACATAATTCAGAAGTCATGGAGTAAACGTTCGAGGAGCCTGGACACTTTAACTCGTAAATCCACAACTCGTCTCGACGGCTTACTCAATGAACTCCTCACATGAGGCTCCCTACTATTGTAGTATTTGATAACATATATATATATATATATAAGCTTTTTGATCTTTAATAGTTATATGGTCTTTAGCCGTGGCTTTGCCGTGACCTTGGCCATTGTTACCATGATCTTGAGACTCAACCTTGGCTTTAGCCATGGTTGTGGTCTTGGCTTTAGGTCATTAGACCTCTTGGTCTCATCTAATTATAATGATTATATAGTAACTTTGGTCTAAAAATGGGCTGTTAAGAATTTGAAGAAATTTATCAGTCAGAAAGCGTTTTCAGGGCTCGAGCTTCTTTATTCCTGAACGAAAACGTCGTTCCGGACAACTTTCGTGTTTTAACTTTTTGATGAATCGGAGCAGAAGTGGGACTTTCAAAATCATAATTTGATCAGAATACTATTTAGGCAGTTTTGCCGTTTTGGTTTCGCTAACTTCAAATGGTCATAACTTTTGACTCGTGTACTCGTTTTGGGTGATTCAAATTGCTATGTTTTCCTTGTTAAGTCCTCTTTAACAGTAAGTAAGTGTCAAATATCAAAGTTATACTATTGTGGTCGTGGTTTTCCATAAAAATCACTAGTTTGCTTGTTTACTTGTCATAAGTTAACATATGTATACCAATACTTGTTTTATCCATTTTTAAACATCATGAACACAATACAAAGACCATATATAGCATGAAAGAAACATAATAAGCATGAAATGATATTGAGCAAGAAAGTGTATAAGGGTTTGCTTACAACTTTTGGCTTTCTAAAGAAAGGTAAGTAACTAGTAAGGTACGAACTTTGTTAGACTTAAGCTTCACCCTTTGCAATCTATGATAAGCCGAGGTCATTTGAAGATTATAACGACGCCTTCTTGAAGTCCAAAGCTATTTGAAGATTATAACGACGTCTTTTTGGAGACTTTAAAGTTATAACAACTTTTCTTAGAAAATTTCCAAGATTGAAGATCAAACACTAGTTTTCTTTCAAAAACTAGTTAACTTTCTTACAAAATATAAGAAAAGTGCCTTAGGTTTTAGGACTTGAAGGTTATAAGAAGGTGTGGTGCAAGTTTTATATGTGTTTTAGCTTGGTATTTATAGGGTAGGAAAAATAGTTAACCATATATTGGGTTAGAATTTAACCATGGTTAGTTTAAGACACTTGTAATCATCCTAGAGATCAATGGTCAAGATCAAGCCACAAAATGATGACTCCTACCCCCCTAAGTCGGTTTATACATGATAAGGGTGACTAGATGAGTAGTCATGGTCTTTGGATGATAATATCCTAAGTATGTAGCTAGTTTTGGACCCGTAAATTGCTAACCGTAAGTTTTTAGGCCACGAAACGTAAAACCGGGTATCCTAAAAATATGAAACTTGAAAGTATGGTCAAACATGTCAATATAGTCCATAATAAAATATAAAATGAGTGGTAGGTTCTATCGGGTGCGAAAACCCTGCTAAAAACTGGAAACACGGGTCTAAAACGCGCAATTCGCGTAAAACGCTGAACTGAAAAACGTAAAATTCCGAAACTTTTGGAATTGTCCTAAAATGAGAGAAAATCATATTTCTATTGTTTATAATGTTTTATGGACATATCGGGATGCTAGAAGGACGTTTAAACCTAAAAGTAAATCTCGGACACGGCTTTGTGATTTTTGCAGAAATGATCCGACGAGCGTCAAACTCTCGGATTATCGTTAAAATAGTTTAACTTACGAGAATATGAAATAAAAATTTCTGAGATGAATAGTGAAAAGTGAATAGTGAAAAGTGAATAGTAAAGTGAATAGTAAAAAGTGAATAGTAAAATTTTCGGGAATAAAAGTTAACCTGAAATTGCGAATTGTTACATCCACCTCTTCCGCTCCATACTCCACTCCATATCCCTCTCAATCAAACATCTAAGATTTATGCTTATGTTTCCCTTCAAGCAAATAAAACAATCAACCATGGGTTTCAAGCAAGTCCAAATGCTCTCTTAGGCAATATAGGACTATGTCTTTTATTTTGTGTTATTTTTATCAATATGCTTCAAGCATATTGAATGTTGTAATGCTTATCATTATTGAATGAATCTATGTTTAGTTGCAAAATTGTTGCCTTGCATATATGTGTATCTTGCTCTCTTCAAATATTTTTGTAGCAAAGATCTTCATAGCTCGTTCCCTTGGTGCTCTCAAATGAGGGGGAGCATACATCAAGGGGGAGCATTCTACCCGTTTAAACTTCCATCGAGAAGCTTACTCGGCTTAACCTTTTTAATTTTACAAAAAGGGGGAGAAGAGAAATGTAAACTCTATAATACTTGTCTAAAAACAAGTTTTAGATATATTGAGTTTAAGATTTTGTAATAATCAAAAACGGGGAGATTGTTGACATAAATAATGCCTAAAAACATTATTAACATGTTATCAATATCTCTATGTTTTAATTATCACAAAATATAAACTCATAGAACTAAAACTTGTGACATAAACAAGTATTTAGTGATTAATATTTCTCTTTACATCCAAATCACTTAAGGTATGAATAAACAAAGTGTTTAGTGCAATTTATGATCAAAGGGGTATTTAATTAACTAATACAAAGTTTATTTAATTATATAAACATATTATATATTTTTGAAAAACACTTTTGGTAATAAAGAAAATGTTTTATTCATACTAAATATATGAATTCAAATTTTTAACCAAAATCAGTTAGTTTTTCTCCAAATAAACTTTCCCCACTAAAAGACAAAGAATCTGGCCGTTTCAGCTGGGCGGCCCCCTTAATTATAAAGGGCGGTCCCCTTAATTTTAAGGGGGTCGGCCATGAATTTAGGGGACCGGCCACGCTCCTCTGTCATATTCTGTTGCCTATAATTACCACCTCAAACCTGGATTTTTTCCTCACCTTTTGCACTACAGAATTCTATGTTCTAGATCTCCATTTCCAATCTATAAATCCTTTGATCATACATTCTTAAATATTTGTTTCAAAGTGATCCAAACATCATCCCATCAAGTGCAAGAGAAGAATACTTCTATCCCTCAAGACAAGAAGTATTACAACTTGTTGTGATCTCCACATCTAAGTTATTAGTGAATCATCATTGTTATTATTTCATTGTGTGATTAGTTGAGAATATTAGTTAGAAGGTAGTGTAGTTTGATATATATAGTGTGATTGGTTAGAAGAATAGTTGTGAAGAAGATAAGTTAGGAAGAAGATTGGTGTGTAGAAGAATAGGTGTGAGGAAGATTGGTGTGTAGAAGATTGGTTTGAAGAAGTGGTGTGTTTAAGTAGTGAATAAGTGTGAACTAGTTGTGTAGAAGTTGTGATTAAGGTGTGAAGATATTGTGGTGTGTATACTGGTGTGTAAGGTTTTCTCCTCCATAAGGGAGCTTGTTGATATAGTGAAGAAAACTCTCGAGTTAGGTGCTCGGGGAATGGAGTAGGGAAAGGAAGGTGACCTTGTAGCCGAACCACTATAAATCGCTTGTCTCTCAGTTCGATCTTTCCAACTCTTATCTATTTATTTACTTACGTTATTATTGATTTATAGTACATACTTTGGGTTGTTCATATTGTGCATAACTTGATTTCATATAGCAACGAATCTATATTTTATAAAACAAAGAAAACTTTAAGAAAAAATTTTATAACAATTTAAAAACGACGTAAAACTATTCAACCCCCCTTCTAGTTTTCCACAACATCATAATATTAAGTTACTAACAAGTCTTAATTGTAACACATCTATTAATGCAACTAGTAAGATCATATAGTTTAAATGGTAAGTATTCTATTATAGATCATAGAAGATTTTCAATATAAATGAAGACTAAGAAAAATGATAATAGACTTAACAATAAGAGGGTTAATTATCCTAATATCATGTATACATATATTAGTATTAATGATCTAAAAGCATGGCAACTTATAAATTAAATCATATTAATATACTAATTAAAGCACACTCTAATATAATGTAATATTGACAAGTTTTTGAAAAAAAAACTTACCTCAGGTCCAACTTTTCTTTAAGAGTGGGCATGGGAGTAATAGAAGACATCTTCGTCTTGAAATAGTAACGAACACACCATAAAACCAATACTCCAAAAGTGAAGAACAAAACGCCGAGACAATAAATGACCGCAACAACGTCATAGGCAAATCATGTGCAAAATGTGAAACATAGTGATAGGAACCAATAGTCGTCAAAAGTAAGAGAGCAAGGTGAGCAATCCAAAACGTAAAATTCTCTTCATTCGTTAATTACCTAAACATGATAAAGAGCATGGTACCCAGATTCTCATGGGTCCGAGTTGGTTAGTTGAGAACATCCATTGCATCTAAATGCACATGATGAGGATGTCGTCGAGAAGTACAAGAATTCATCAATAGTTTGTTTTAATCAACAAACAATGACTTTCTTGACTAGAGAATAAATAATGGGTGTAAATAATATTAGTTCTAAATTTCTCCACTAGGTTTAACAAATTTTATTTGTTTTGATACATTTGTTAAAGGATCATTTGTGGTAAATCCTAATCCGGTTTTATCATAAAATGCCTTTTGAATGTTAAGTAAATATTTTAAAGATCTAGAGCTATTTTCAAATTTTGCTAATATTTTTGCTTTTTCATTTTCCATTTTAATTTCATGTTTATAGTCTTGACAATATTTACATTTAAGATCAATTTCAATATTGCTTTCAAGTCTAGACATTTTATCTTCTAAAATTATTTCCTTTTCAAAATTGTTTTCAATGAATATTGAAGATTTATTTTTAGGAATCATTTTTGAGTCAATGTTGCAAAAATGTTTTAAGTTGTTTTCCAATTTTGAAAATTCTAATATAAATTGATCATAGCAAAAATGTTTGGTTTCGGATTGTAACTTATTAGTAGTTGTATAATCTTCACATGCTATATGCTGATCAATTCCATCGTCCATGTCGCTCCATGTTTTATTTGTAGTTTCGCTTAGATCTAGTTACATGTATTCCTTACCATCAATACTTGTATTCATATTTGTTTGAGTATTCTCACAAGCCGTATTATCATCGTCTTCTTCGTACTTGTTGCACCATGATTTATTAACACTCTTTCTTCGGATTTGGCTCATGTATTCTTCGTTATTGATACCTTCAATGATCACATTTGAACTAGTAGTACATGTGTTTATTTCAACTAAATATTTATCTATTAAATTTTCTAGAGTAACTATTTCTTGTGCAATATCAAGTTTATCATCTTTGGTTTTACATTTCTCTTGGTAAAACTTTAAAAGACATTTCCAAATATCATTTGCCGTTTTACAAAGAAATAATCTTTCATATTCAACTCTTGGTAGAGTTTTGAAAATAAGTAATTTGGCTTTAGTATTTTTATCAATTTTGATTTGAAGATTATTATATTGATTTTCAAAATCCATTTTGGTTGGTTTAAGATCACCAATTGAAATGATATGCCAAAGATCAAGATCTATTTATTTCACATAATATTCAAATTTATTTTTCCATTCAAGAAAATGATCATTTTCAAATAATGGTGGTTTTTGCGTAAATTCCCCTTCTAGATATTTTTTGAATTCCATAGATCGTTACTAGTTTTAAAATACAATATATTTTAAAAGTCTTGCTAGACGTGGCTCTGATACCAATTGTGGAAAACTAGAAGGGGGGGGAGGGTTGAATAGTTTTACGTCTTTTTTTTGTTTTGTAAAAGTTAGCTTCTAAATATTAGACGAAAATCTCAAAACTCTTTAATGCAAAAATATAGATACTAGTTTATTTACGATTTTGTATAAACACTACTTATGTATAATGTACAATTTCAAAACTCTTTAACACAAAAGTGTAGATACTAGTTTATTTACGATTTTGTATAAACACTACTTATGTATAATGTTGGGAAAGAATTCTTATAATTTCATATATCATATATATAAGCATATATATATATATATATATATATATATATATATATATATATATATATATATATATATATATATATATATATATATATATATATATATATATATATGTATAAGTGTTTTAATATAAGTTTATGTACTTGGTTTGTTTTTGTAAGATTAATGTTATGAATGAATTTTAGTTTGATCTTTATATGCACAACACAAGCAATAATAATTATGTATGCAATGCTAATAAGTAAGTAATCAAAAAGTGAGAGATTGAAAGATCAAACCGAGAGACAAAGGATTTATAGTGGTTCGGCTACAAGGACACCTTCCTTGCCCTACTCCACTCCCCGAGTCACCTACTCGAGAGTTTTCTTCACTAAATCAAAAGCCTCCCTTATGGCGGAGAAAACCTTACACACCAAATTACACACCACAACTTTGTCACAACACAATCACAACTTCTACACAACTTCTTCACACCAATCTACGTCACACCAATTCTTCGTCACACCTTTCTACTTCACTCCTAGCTTCTTCAGAACTTTCTACTTCGCTCCTAGCTTCTTCATAACTTACTACTTGGCTCCTAGTTTCTTCACAACTTACTACTTCCTAACTCTTTTTCTTCACGCCACTTGTTTCTTCACGCTTTCACTACTAAGTCCTAACCACTACTCCAAGATGTATACTACTTCACAACTTCTAGGCTTCAAGGTTTTCTCAACTTCAAAGGTTTAACTTATTTGTCTTCACAACTATCTCCACTTCAATATACTACCACTACTTATTTCTTCTATCACTAATCCTATCCATCTCTAGTTCTTCACTTCTAGTACTACTTCACACCTTCAACAAATTTATATACTATATCTAAATCTAGCTAACCAATGTATACACTATATTCACCAAAGAATGAATGATATACAAGATGAAATGATCAAACAACTTAGATAGCAAGATGATACTAAGTTGTAATACTCCTAGTCTTGATACATAGAAGTATTCTTCTCTTTGCACTTGAATGAATGAGGCTTTGGATCACTTGGAAACAAAGGCTTATGAATTATAAGATCAAAGGATTTTTGAGATTGAAATGGAGATTTGAATCAGAAAGTTTTTAGTGCAAAAAGGTGAGAGAAATTCCATTTAGGTGGTATTTATAGGCAACAAAATCTGACAGAGGAGCGTGGCCGGTCCCCTTAAATCAAGGCCGGCCCCCTTAAAATTAAGGGGACCGCCCTTTATAATTAAGGGGGCCGCCCAGCTGTAACGGCCAGATTTTTTGTTTTTTAGTGGGGAAAGTTTATTTGGTGAAAACTAACTGATTTTGGTTAAAATTTTGAAATCATATATTTAGTATGATTAAAACATTTTTCTTTATTTCCAAAATTGTTTTTCAAAAATATATAATAAGTTTATATATTAAAATAAACTTTGTAATAATATCCCTTTGATCTTATAATACATTAAACACTATGTTTATTCATACCTTAAGTGATTAGATGGTGAAAGTGATTATTTATTACTAAATACTTGTTTACGTCATGATCTTTGGTTTGATGTGTTTTCATTTTGTGATTATCAATACATAGAGATATTGAAAGATATGAATAACGTTTTTAGTCATTTATTTATATCAACAGCTTGAGCGTTTACCCGCGGGATCCATGACCTCTTGGGATGATCTCACTTCTCATTTCCTTGCTCAAATTTTCACACCGGGAAGAACTACCAAGTTAAGGAATGACATCTTGATGTTCTAACAACGTCAAGGTGAAACTCTTTACGAAGCATGGACTCGTTTCAAGGACTTACTCTAAAAAGTCCCTCATCATTGCATCGATCTTCGGCTCTAAGTCCAAATCTTTTATGATCATGTCAATCTATCCACAAGGCAAACCATTAACCAAGCGGCCAGTGGTAAGCTACGTGACAAGAATGCAGAAGAATCATGGGGAATCATAGAAGATCTTTGTAATAAACTGGAATTTTCCAAATTAATTTTTAATAATAAATGTCAATTTATTATTACCTAACTATTTATCTAAGCATACATGAGCTTACATAACTATTTTCGGGAAAGTAAACCCGCACACTGTAGCATACAGTGACTCACTACATAGTTTATTTCATCAGAAAATGTGAATATTTTCATTTTTTGACTATTATTGATCAATTACGAGAAATATCTCGCACACAACACCACACGCGTACCGACACAATCGTAGTAATGGCATAAACTCAATACTTGTCATCCGGAATTAATAAATTTCATTCTTATATTACTATTATAAAAACGTCCTCGTAAACAATATTACTCATGCTCACGACAACTCGGATAACACTAAATTAAACTGGAGCTCAACGAAATACGGGATAGAATTAGACTCACTAATCAAATACTACATTTATGTAAATAAACCCTTACCTTTATATTTGTTATTTACTTTCAATTTAAAAAAATGAACCGATTAAAATGTTTCCTCCTTCACCTCTTATCCCCACAAACCCACTTGTCTTCTACCTTTATCTCTCTTCTCTGCTACACGCTCCATCTGAATCTGCTACATCCATCCCCACATCAAACCAACTGATCGGTCCCCTTATCTTATCATCAACCTCTGCATCGGCATCAACCCCACAACCTGAATCAAATCAGGTCTGCCCTCTTGGATGATGACAAGAAATATTAAAAGGTACTTGTTCTGATCCAACCTCAGGGTCGACATGAGCCGCCAAGTGTTGATAACGTGAAGAGGGGACGACTACCTAATTCGACAAAGGGTCGACTGGTAACCAAGGAGGAAGGAGGTCAACCCTTCTTGAAAAGATTTTTATAACCCAACTCGGTTCACAAGGTTCCACACACTCTAAACAAACTATCAATCATAGTATCAACTCAAAAATAGTAAAGTTGTAAGCGGTATTCCAGGAGGGATCGATTTTTGAGTCCAAGAAGTGTGTGTATTGCTTATTGAATCGGTTTGGAGCTTCCACTTCGTGCTTTCTTAAATCGTGTAACCGACTCCTTGTTGTTGTAAGAACCCTGTTCCCTCTTCCTTGGATTCAGATCTGTAATCATGTTTATTGTTGATGGTTTTGTTTCATTGGAATATATGATTTTACCTATGTATTATCTAGTCCTTTTTGGTTGATTGTGATATGTCATCACTTTGATTTCTCCGTTAAACCGATGTTAAACTGTTTGTGTGGCAAAACTAAAGAGTTGAACTAACACTGGATCTACATTGGCTTGGAAGTGTTTGGATGTTCAGTTTATTTTTGATTAAGTCCGTTTGGTTAAAGCGCTTTGGTTCGGTACATGTTTTGTTTCATTGTTGTGTCAATCTATATTATGATGTTGCTTAATCGCGTAGTCCTTTCTTTTATTGCTCTCAGTCGAAACCCACGAACCACAAGGGTGGTCGGGTTATTGTTGTTTTGGCTCAAGACCAACTTACCTACAAAGGGTGTGTTATATTTGTTCTCATCGAGCCACCAGCAAACATCCACGAAGGGTGTTTGGCTTCGCCTTTGGTTCGACCTCCACCACCTACGGAGGGTGTTTGACCTTACTGTTGGATTCGTGCACCACCACCCACGAAGTGTGTTATGGCCTGGTTAGCTTCAACAATACATAGGAGTTGAGCCCTGGTGATGTTGCACCTATGTGTATGTTAATCGTTTCGTGTCACAAACACACATGGGGAGTATTTGTTTTGCCCGGTCAAAAGGTCTCAAGCCATACACTAAGGGTAAAATTGGTTCGTGCTTTGTTCACACGGCCGAGAGTATGTTCGGCTTACTTAAACTTGGTCACTCCCTGCTTGGTGTTAAACATTTGGTTCACTTTCCTTGCGTTAAAATTCTCACTTCAAAAATAAAACCTGGTCTTGTTCTGGTTGTTATTCCTCACAGATTGGACCAAGCCTATGTGTGTCAAAGGAGCCTGTGTATTTGTTTCACTTTGGGCCACAACCCACTTCACCATGAACTTGTTTTGGTAATCCGTATGTACTTCATACTCGACTTGTCCCACAACTCATTGCCGACTCGTCTTATTTCACTCGACCATGAGTTGCGACATAATCTATAACAACCTACTTTATAATCAAAACTATATACCTGCTTAACACATAAAACTATAAATCATCAATTAGAGTTAAAAGTTAAAAGTTATATCTAGACTATTGATTTATATTGCATATCTAAGCTTTTGATTTATTTCAACATATGAAAATTTACTTGGGCTTTATAAACTATATAAAACGAAGCGAAAATTAAAAGTGCTTGCTTATTTATATCGCCTAACCAACTTGTTCACACTCGAAATGATTGTATACGAAAACCTACTAAAGTTTTATAAAATTATAAAATGGCCTTTTACCTAAACATATGTTTTGTAACTTATAATTACAACGAGAAACCAACATGTATGCATGAGTCATGCATGTTTTCTCACCACTTAATATATATTCTATAAACACTTTTCATGTTTTCCCCAACAATGCTCGATAATCATCAACACTAATTTCTCGTCCTTGTCTTTCGTAAGCTTGCCTAACCAGTACCTTTCGTCATACACACTTAACGTTACTACTTGTGGTTATTTCCTCACACCTCGTCTTTCAGTCATTTTCGAACCAAGGACATCTCGTCTTCAATATCTTATTCATTGTATACTTATACACTTCCAAGAGCCAATATACACAAACATTTAGAAAACTATTTTCGAAATGCTGCCACACAAGCAATAATAACACAACACTTTAAAAACTTTTGAGTTTAATTTAATCTCGTTGAGTCTTAAACTTAAACTGTGAGCTAAAACATGCCTTACTAACCTAGGTCGCGTGTCGGTGCCGCACACTATCACTACTTGACTTTTTACCATCAAGCTGCTTCACTGAGGTAAGTTCATGGCCCCTACTTTTACTTGTTTTATAACTGTCTTGGGGGAGAATACATGCTCATTTATAACTAAACTCAATGCTTGTTTATACTTAAACTCGTTACTTGCTCTTACTTGAAACATGTCTTATTTACTTATTGCATACTGGATTACCTTATTATGGACTCAAGTGTTTAAATCATATATGTGAGTTTATAGCCCTACTTTACCTATACTTGTTTTTACAAACCTTGGGGTGAGAATCATGCAAAGCATTTTCTGGACCACAAACAATACTTTATTTTCCTAAAACTATTGCGCAGTTAGCCTAAGCCCCTGAACCTACAGTTATGCCCACCTTCATGAATCGTTAATTCCTGCTGGGAAGCGCGATTGATGTAAATAGATCTATTGGGGGTGACTCCCCCCGTTCGGTTGGCCAGATGGGTCAATGCGAGTGTATACCAAGTCGGACTACGAGTGTATTGGGTTAAACACTCGCTATGGGCCCCTGATTATTATTTATGTGCTACCTTGTAGCGCACTGAACTGTCGAGCTTCGGTTGCATGAACTTAGTGCTAGCGTAATAGACTATTTACTATGTGACATTATATTTGTTGTAATGATCACACACTCTACTCATGGTCCACAATTCTAATTTTTCTGTAAAGTAAACAGTATTTTCATGGCATTATGAGCCACGCAACGGTCACAAAATTCTCTATGGAACTCACAATACTACTGTTTTATTATAAACCTATGAACTCACCAACCTCGTGTTGACACTTTTTAGCATGTATTTTCAGGTTAAGGCGATAGCTAACTATTGAAGGTTTTGGCATGGCATGACATGGTCATAGACAACTCTGACATATATTTGGAACCGCTTAAACTCTTATATGGGCCTGTATTTCTGCACTATTTTGAACGATGTAAATTTGAATATTTTTTAGAATGAAAGTTATTCTAAACGGTTGAGATAAAAACCATTCTTTGTACTTGTGTTATGATACTGATTGAGTAGCACCCCAGTAACATGTATGCTTCCGCTGGACCCGATTTTGGGGGTGTTACAATCTTGCTCTGTTTAACAACGAATGTTAGAATGACCCCCGTGATTTGAACAAAACGGTTAAGCCAATATCTTTGCCTTCGAACAATTCAAGCATTCCCGACCGTTGGATCATGGAACTTGAAGACCAAGTCAAATTTCTCATGAAATCCTATGAAGCTCCTAAACCTTTAATCCAAGTGAACAAAATCACTTCCTCATGTGAATATTGTAGTGGTCCCTACGACACTCGTGATTGCATGGAACGCCCCGAACAAGCTTTTACGGACTACGCATCCTCACGTACCGATGGAGCGGGAGAAAAGTGGTTCACTTTCAAACCCGAGCCAAACACTTATGGTGATTCGTACAACCCCTCTTGGAAAAATCACCCAAGCTTTAGGTTGAAACAAAACCAAAATTTGACTCAAAATAATTCTTCAAATCCACCTAATCGTTTCCAATCAAACGGTTCATCCTCGAACCGTACTCTCAGCAATAATCCTTCCAACAATTACAATAGTTCCAACAAATTTGAAGGATTAATGTCTAATTTTATAGCATCTCAAGAAGCTCTATTAGCCAAGTTTGAAGCCAATTTCAATCAACAACAAAACGAGATGACCAATAAAATTGACAATTTGATAAAGGCTCTTAACAATCAAGGAATGACACCGTCAAATAAGGACGTTAGAAACACAAGTGGCGGAAGCCATATCAAGGATCCTTCATCATCCAAACATGTTCACTTTGTCAACGTCATTACTATTAAGCCACTAATTAGGAATTGTGATGAAGATGAAAGAGATAGAGTTGAAATAGAAAGTGATCCTAAGAAGGAAGTTAAGGACAATGACAAGGAGGAGGATGATGAAGCAGAGGATTACTTCAAAAAGTTTCCCACTAAGAATGAACTTGCATACTACAAAAATCTATTGGATGATCCTAATCCATCATACTATAAAAATTTACCGATCATTCGAGCCGGCAACCCGAACAACATAAACATACCATGCAATATTGGGCATTTGCATGTATGCAAAGCTTACATTAACTTTAAGTCCCCCATAAATATCTTGTCTAGAGCATTCTACATGTAACACACCCAATTCATAGATAGCAGCGGAAGCTAGATCTTGGGGTATTACTCATGGAAACATAGTCACAATAATCGAAAATGACTCAAAAGAGACGTTTTTATAGGAAAAAGAGTTACCATTAATTTATTCATCAGCGTTTTAGAGTAAAAGATAAACTTTTACAAAAGAGAGGTCCCACAGACTTGGTGTGAAGTAAAATATTATGAATGATAACAGGTCTGGACATCCTCATATCCAGTGCCACTCCGTGCCTTAAGTCCTAAGGGCCTAGTTACCTAGGATAACATGCTTAAAGGTCAACACTAAGGTTAAGTGAGAGTCATAAGTTTAGGTTTGTTATAGGGTTGAATACAAGTTCTACAGGGTTCAGCTGAAACCCTTGGGTTGTGGAAAAGTAATGATAGAGTATTATTGCAATAAGCTCATGACACCCCACGTTAACATGTCCAGGACATGGGGCACTGCATACCCTTGCATGACGGGACGTAATAAGGATTAACTCGCCAAGGTTAACCCTTTTAGTTTTCAAATATAGTGTTATTAGTACCCGGCAGGGGAAAACTAACGGGAGTTGTCAAACTCCTAATAGATCTATTCACTATACTCGCGTTCACTCGCAAGTAATTATGGTTCATGATATTTTGTAATGTAATGATGGCATAGAAGGTACTCGTGCAACAACCAAATAAAAAGACTTGTATTCGGTTTAAAGCATGTATCCCCTTCACAAGGTTTGTAAAGCATTTAAAAAGTGAGGCTATGAACACTCACCTGGGATTAGAGATGAGTGTGGGTGCTACTAGACGGCCTACTTATGCAACCTGGTGTAGTGTGTATGTCAAGCCTGCGTGGGTGGATTCTAAGTTCTCCTAATTAAGTATTCTTAAGGTTTTCTAGATTTAGATATAACATAGCACCGTTTGGGTCATCATAATCCAGAGGCAATTAAACCCCTCACATGAAACTCCCTAGTATTGTGTTATGTTGTTATATGCTTAAGTTATAAATAGAACATAACACCGTTCAGGCCATCATAATCCAGAGGTCATATAGTAAATGTTTGAGGAGCCAGGGCACTTTAACTCGTAAACCCAGCAAACTCGTCAAAACTAATACCCAAATGAAACCCCTCACATGAAGCTCTCTAGTATTGTGTTATGTTTTATTTAAAAAGATAGGTTTTATATTTATGAAAATACTTCAAATATATCCTTACGTTTACTAATTGAAAAAATATACCCTTAAGCTAATAACTTTTATAGTTTTAGTCCTTAACGGTAATAACTATATATAACTATATCCTTATACTATATAACTTTACAAAATAGGTCCTAATACTTTATACTTCTAAGATATAGCAAAAACAATCCCTAGACTTAATATTTTTAGAAAGTTACAATATATACCCCTATGCATGAAAACATTTGCAAAACTAGTCATTATCTATATAAACTATATTTTTATGAAACAAAAAGGTTTCCTAGCTTATGGGTAACTAATATAAGCCTAATAAAGTATCCTAGACCAGCTCTTGGCTCATGAAAAGGGTCGGTTGCTTGCAAACATGGTTTTGACTCAATTTAGGGTTTAGAAATGAAATCGACAAAATGAAAAGGGTCAAGGCTCATTCATGGGTTCCTAGGTGATCTAATACTCCTATATACAATGCTAGGTCAGTACTAAAGCTAATAGAATCAAAGATTAAGCTTACTTGGTCGAACTAGGGTTTAACGAGGACTTAGGGTTTTCTCGATGGAATTTCACTTCCACAGGGGTTTGTAGCTTGATTCCTTTGACTCCAAGGGCTTTTATGGGTCGAGTACTACTACTACTTACATAAAATGGAAGGTGGAAAGAAGAGGAGGTGTGGTTTGAAGTGGTGAGGGGTGTTCGACTATTTATAGGGTTGAGATGACTAAGGACCTAGAAAAGGGTGTGCGTGGTAGCATCTGGGGGGAGGTGACTCATGACAGCTAATAGGGTGACTAGGGGTGGCTAGGGACTAGCTAGGGGCTGGAAATAGTGGTGGTGACACCTAAGGGTGCCGCGGCTAAGCTTAACACAAGTAGGTGATCCACCTACATGTAAGCTACTATCGTTGTGTGTGCTTGGGTGCTTGGTGGTGATAAGGAGGGGGTAAGCTGCTAGGGAGGTACCTTGAGGTGCTTAAGGAGCTAGTTTGTTAAGGTTTTCCTAGGTTTAGGGTTAGTTTAGTACCTAGGCTTGGTTTAGGGTTTAGTGCCTATCTTAGGGTTTATATAGGGTTTAGGGACTATTATTAAGGTTTAGGGATCATTTCCTAAGTTGTGGTAGCTTATTCTAAAGAATCGGGAAGGTTTTGACCTTGTTTCGGGACTATAAAGCCTATTTAGGGTTCTGTACTTAAGGGACTTGTACTATGAGCTAGGAATAGTGGCACTAGGGTTTTAGTGAGGTAATGTAGCTAAGATATCATATACATGAGCCTGGGACACTTTTAAACTGGTTTGGTTGAGAAATTAGGGTTTTAGAGATAACCGCAAACACATAGGGTGTATTTAGGGTTTGTAATAGTTATAGTATACTAGAGTGATAGAATACTTACTGAAATGATGTTTAGATCTTAGGCTTGACATACTAGGAGGTTTACAAGGCATAACCTTGATCATATTTGGAAATAGTGGTTACGTAAGTCATCTAGGGGGCTATGTAAGCTTCTTACATAGTAGGTATGAGTAATGATACTTACAGGAATTTGTAATGAAATATGTGTTAAGATATAGTGGGGAAATGTGTTCTAGCGTTATGCTAAGGTATAGTGAGGATAGCTAAGGCATAATGGGGATAGGTAAGGCATAGTAGGGATTGCTAAGGCATAGTGGGGATAGCTAAGGCAAAAATTTTACCCTGAAAAGTGCTATATAGATAGGATAAATATAGTAACCTATGTGAGTTTTGTGAGATGTTACAGTCTTCCCTCCTAAAAGGGAAATCTCATCCCGAGATTTAGCTAGGAGTAGGAGTAGAATGGGGAAAAATATGAGGGTATTTGGTACGAATTTGATCCTCTCGTTCCCAGGTATACTCTGGTCCTCTTTGGGAGTTCCAGCGTACCTTAACGATAAAGATCCGACATTGTTTTAGATTTTTGACCTCTCGGTCCATGATTTCTAAGGGTTCCTCTACGAAATTGAGCTTATCATCCAACTAAAGCTCTTTCATAGGAATGACAAGAGATTCGTCGGATAGGCATTTCTTAAGGTTGGAGATGTGAAATGTGTCATGTACATTACTGAGCTCCTCCGGAAGCTCAAGTCTGTACGTCACTGGACCAATTCGCTCTAAGATCCTAAATGGTCCAATGTACCTCGGATTAAGCTTTCCTAACTTACTGAAATGAAAGACACCTTTCCTAGGTGACACCTTAAGCATGACACGATCTCCTACTTGGAATTCTAAAGGTTTACGCCTAATGTTAGCATAACTTTTCTGCCTATCTCTTGCAACTTGCAAGTGCCTACGGATTTGTACTATTTTCTCAGTAGTCTCATGGATTATCTCTGGACCCGTGAGTTGAACTTCTCCAACTTCGGCCCAGCAGACAGGGGATCTACACTTTCTATAATAAAGTGCCTCAAAAGGTGCGGCCCTAATACTAGAGTGATAACTATTGTTATAATAGAATTCGATCAATGGTAAGTGTCTTTCCCATCCTTTTCCAAAATCTATCACACAAGCTTGAAGAATATCTTCGAGTGTGAGAATAGTTCTTTCACTTTGACCATCGGTCTGAAGGTGATATGACGTACTCATGTCAATCTGAGTACCTAGGGCACTTTGCGTAGATTGCCAAAATCTAGAGGTGAAACGAGTACCGCGATCCGATATGATAGATATTAGCACTCCATGCCGGGAAACTATTTACTTTAGGTACAACCTTGTAAGGGTTTCCATACTATCAGTTTCTCAGATAGGGATGAAGTGAGTGGATTTTTGTAAGATGATCGACTATGACCCAAATGGTGTCATGTCCGTTCGATGCTTAGGGAGTTTTGTAATGAAATCCATCATGATTCTTTCCCACTTCCACATGGGAATCTCAAGTTGTATCAGTAAACCGGATGGTTTTTGGCACTCAGCCTTCACTTTGGAGCACGTTAAACACATGCCTACATATTTAACAATATTTGCCATCATGTTAGGCCACCAATAGTGTTTCTTCATATCCTGATACATCTTATCAGAACTCGGATGAATTGAGTACTTGGATTTATGGGACTCGTGCATAATCAAGTCTCTTAAATTACCAAAATATGGTAACCAACTCCAATTCTTGATACAACGAGTTCCATCTGGACGGGCTTTAAAAGCCTTTTTTCATTCCTCGCAAGTTCTCAGACGGAAGATTTTCTGCCTTAAGGGCATCATTTTGGGCTCTAAGAATTTGAGAGGGTAAGTTAGGATGAAGAGTCATAACTAAGGATCTAACCCTAAGAGGTTTGATTCATTCTTTACGGCTCAAGGCATCTGCTACTACGTTACCCTTTCCAGGATGATAACGAATCTCGCAGTCGTAATCGGTGAGTAGTTCAATCCAATAATGTTATCTCATGTTTAACTCTTTTTGATTTAGAATATGTTGTAGGCTTTTATGATCGGTGAAAACCGTATATTTTGTGCCATACAGATAATGTCACCATATTCTAAGAGCGAACACAACGGCTCCTAACTCTAAATCATGGGTGGTGTAGTTTTCCTCATGGGTTTTGAGTTGTCGTGATGCATAGGCAATGACCTTATCCCTTTGCATCAGTACAGCTCCTAATCCTTGATGAGAGGCATCACAGTAGACGACAAAATCATCATTACCCTCGGGTAATGCCAATATTGGAGCTTCGCACAGCTTCGCCTTCAGAAGTTGGAAAGCTAACTGTTGATCCTTTCCCCAGACAAACCTTGTGTTTTTCTAGGTTAACTCAGTCAAAGGTTTTGCAATCCTTGAAAAACCTTCAATAAAGCTACGGTAGTAACCGGCTAATCCTAAAAATTGGCGTATATCGGTAGGTGTCATGGGAGATGTTCAATTCCTAACGGCTTCTATTTTAGCTGGATCGACATGAATTCCTTGATAATCTATCAAGTGTCCGAGAAATTGCACGACACTAATAAAAAATCACACGTAGAGAACTTTGCATAAAGTTTCTCTTTTTTGAGTAATTCAAGGATTATTCTCAAATGAGTAGCGTGCTCTTTCTCGTTACGAGAGAAGATAAGGATATCATCTATGAACACTATAACAAATTTATCCAAATATGGTTTACACACCCGGTTCATGAGATCCATGAAAACCACAGGTGCATTTGTCAAACCAAATGGATTCACTTGAAAGTCATAGTGACCAAACCTTGTCCTGAAATCGGTCATAGGAATATCCTCTTCCCTAACTCTCCGTTGATGATAACCAGATCTTAAGTCGATTTTCGAATAGTCGCGTGACCCTTGAAGTTAGTCAAATAATTCATTGATCCTGGGTACTGGGTAAGGATTCCTAATGGTAAGTTTATTCAACCCACGATAATCGATACACATCCTAAAAGATCCGTCTTTCTTCTTTACGAATAAGACAGGAGCTCCCAAGGGTGATGTAATTGGATGGATGAAACCCATATTGATTAGTTCTAAGAGTTGTTCATATAGTTACTTCATCACTGAAAGAGCTAATCTGTAGGGTGATTGGGCAACAGGTGCCGATCCGGGAATTAATTCGATTTGGAATTCTACCTGGCGGACGGTAGGAAGTCCAGGTAAATCCTTGGGGAAAATGTCCGGAAATTCCCTAACTATGGGGATATCTTTTAGCCGTTTTTCGTCTGGCTTTATATCTGTTACTTGGATAACAAAGACTGGATAGCTGTGAGAAATAAACCTTTTGGTTTTGACGCAAGAGATGAGATTTAGTCGGGATCTACTCCGATTTCCTCGGATTATTAATGTTTCACCGTTGACATGAATATAAACAGTTTTCTCATCACAAAGAATCTTAGCACGATTCTCGGACAACCAATCCATACCCACGACAACGTCAAAACTACTGAGTGTGATTGGCATGAGATCGATTTGGAAAGGGTGGTTTAAGAGAGTCAGGGTACAACCCTAGATGACGGTGTTAGTACTAACTAGTTTTCCGTCGGCCAATTCTATGTCATAGTGGGTATCGAGGGTGCTAGGGGAAATCTTGATCCTAGAGGCAAGGGATCTATCTATGAAGCTTCTATCAGCTCCAGAATCAAATAATACCCTAACTAGATGTTGATTTAGAAAGAACATACCCGTAACTACGTTCGAGTCCTATTGATCATTCATATCCCTTAACATGTAGGCTTTTCCCTGGGCACCATCAGTATTCTTTTTAAGACATTTATTTGCATAGTGTCATTTTTCTCCACAAGCATGACAAGTAACCCTCACCGGTAGCTGGTTGATTCTTGTGGCAGGTCCCTTGAGCTTGCAATCCTTAGACTGGTGACCCACCTTGTTACAAGTGTTACACATAACAAAACAAGGCCCTGTGTGATGTAAGTTACATCTCTTACACAGAGGGGCTTTCCCAGCATAACCACTTCCCTCAGATGGAGTGGCAGCATAAGCTCTAGTAGCTTCTTTCCTAGGGTTTGGTTGAGGGTAAAGGTTCATACGATTATTGGTATTGTTGTTATGGTTACGAAAGTTGTTATTATTGTTAAAAGATCTCCGATCATCAAACTTTCGTTTATTATCTCGGCGCTCTAGCACAGAAGTTGTGCTTTGTTACTTGATCCATGAACCTCTGAGTGACGGTTATAGCTTTCTCTAAGCTTTGACGTTTAGAGGAAGTAACATTCCCTTCGATACTACG
Source organism: Artemisia argyi (assembly GCA_030686995.1). Classification (NCBI taxonomy): domain Eukaryota; kingdom Viridiplantae; phylum Streptophyta; class Magnoliopsida; order Asterales; family Asteraceae; genus Artemisia; species Artemisia argyi. The sequence goes on from CM060702.1 coordinate 174,518,709, forward strand.
AGGAAGACCTCCAATAAAAACTTCCATTGTCTTTTCAACAGTTGGCACTATTGTGGGACACAATGTTGCCAGCCCTGAAATCTCCTAATGTAAGTTTTTATATCATTCCCCTTTATAAAATTTGTCCTCCATTTTCTTGACCTCAGTCTGGGGGCAGTATTTCTTGATCAGAAGATTTCTTAAACTCAGTCTAGGTGGTCTTATAAGCTTCCTCAATACCCCTTGGTTGGGCATATGAGTTCCACCAGCACAAAGCCTCTTCTGTAAGAGTACCAGTAGCAAACTTGACTTTACAGTCCTCAGTACAGTTGCTACGGGCAAACACTGATTTGCTTCATTTGAACCAGCGGACTAATCCTACAGCACCTTTCGAACCTTTGAAATTGAAAGTTTGGCAGCTCAAAAATTCCTTGTAGCTACTCTTCTTTGCTACATTAATTTCTCTCGGCTCGGGGTTTCTAGGGGGTTATCGGCGTTATCCATGTTAACAGCTCTGGATTCTAGTGTCGCAGTCACAATGTCAGCAACTAGTTGCCTAATGGCATCCGGAGTCATGGCAGGGGTAGTAGACGTAGACGTTCTTGATGCGTGGTTTTTCAACCTTGCAAAAGATTTTACTTCTCAAGTGATCTTGAGAATCTTGCAATCCCCACCAGGCAGTGTACCTGACCGACGTAGTATATTGAGTGGCAAGTACCGGAGATTGATCGTTCTCTAGGGGAATAGTGTCGTTAGGATTGAAAACTAAGTCACTAGGTCTAAAGGTGAGGGATGATTCTTTTTGTATTTTTTATGTTTTTATGAAAGCAAGTAAAATATCTAGGGTATTGGAAGAGCGGGCGGAATTAGTTGCTAGTCAAGTAACCCAAAATTACTACAAATGCAAATAAAATAAAATAAAATAACAAGAAAAGTAAATGTGGTAAACTTCTTATGATAAGAAAATGTGTTTACCTAGATTTCACTACTCCCTAGCTCTCTTACTAATTAATTGGTTTGTTACAATTGTTAGGATGAAGGGTAGTTTCCTCAATACCAATCGTAGGGGCGTGTACGTCCTTCCCCAACTCTATAAGCTCCTGTCTCTTCCTATGACGACACGTTTAGTATCCTATCATGGCCTCCTTAATAGTCACTTATGCATTAAAAACAACCAATAAAACCGTAGTACACATCCGATTGCGTTTCCTAAGACATTCAAGCTTGTTACCGTATAGGAGATTAGCCAGTTTTCTTAAGCCTAACGCAAAATCAATCCCCAATACAATCAAACAAACCAACAATTAATAATTAATAGCTAGGTTTCATTAGATCTAAGCAAACACTAAGAAACCTAAGCTAGCATGTTAAAAAAAAGACAAGCATAAAAGATAATCAAATAACACATAGACATATTGAATGATTAAAAAGACTAACTTATCTTCAATTGAACATGGATGAAAGTAGGGTATGGAAACCCTAAGTTTACTGGAAACTTCGTCTAGGGTTTTTATCCCAAGAAAGTTCAAAAAATATATATACATATACAATTCTGACGGCGTCAGGTTTTAGCCTCTGACGCCTTTAGGTCGCCGTGTCTTAGGGTTTCATATCGCCCAAGAGATCTCTGACGCCGTCCCTTTATACATGTTTTGGGTCGTCTCGTGTAGTGTTAAAGGGGGACAACGTTGCTCCAGAAACACCTGACGCCGTCAGGTGTTAACCTGATAAATTCTTCTAGGGCGTCTCAGCATAAAAATCCATGGCATCTTGTCATAAGGTAATGGCGTCAGCTCCAAAGCTTGACGCCATCAGGTGTTGAATCCTGAATTTCTTGACTTTTCTTGTTCTTTTCATTCTTGAGCATAAAAACGTCCGAAAAGCTCCAAAATGCTCCATTTTCCAGAATTCATGTCCCAACTACCTAAAATGACAAAAGAAACGATTTTAGGTAATATTTGATCATAAACACATGATTTAGGGCTTAAAAGTGTAACAAATATTTCCTTATCAGTTATCTTAGTCGGTGCCGTTCTATCACTAATTGACAGATAGCCAGGAATAAGAAGGATATCATAAGTCGGGCATAATATAGAAATATGAGAATTCCGACAGAGATATTTTGTTCGACACAAGTTCTAACTAATAGAACATTGTAGAGGGAAGACGGAGGATTGAGAAAGGAATAATATCGTAAGTCGACCATAATGATGATTATGAGATCGACGTAGATATTATTACTATAACATCCCGTAAAAGTTTCCTACGATTAACACGTTATTACAACATAAATTAACCATTTTTACCCATAACAATTTTTTTTTTATATATACTTTGTCAATTACAACGTTATTCACTCTTACCTTGAAACGACATTTACACATGAACCTTAATAACCTAGATACCATACATAACTTAAAACGTTGATACTTAATAATTATACCTTTCAATACTTACCAAATACAATTTATATAAATCCCAAGCCTACAAAATTCCCATGTGTACTCACTAATAATAACGGACCCTTTATTCTTGGCTCCCTTCCTTTGAACCTGATTCACTAACGAACTCACCAAGCTCCATGGCCTAAGCACACCTCTAACTATTATTTTTACAAGTCACAAGTACATATTTGATTTGGCTCAGTTGATCGTAACTTTTACACAAGATATACCTCTTTAATTCACAACTCTATTTTCCATGCTTCTAAGAACCATGAATGACAATTGTTATCAACTTTCAAATATAATTACTATACTAGAATATTGATCAAGTTAAGGCACCTTACACGTTTCACCTCAAATTAAACAAATAGTAATGACACTTCGTATAAAATTCTAATGAACCACCAACTTTCTGTAACGAATTTAAAACCCAATTTTAAGGCTCTTCTGATCCGAACCAGGAAAAGTGTAAAACACGAAAGTTGTCCAAAATAATGTTTTACGTCTAGAATCGCGAGATTTTAAACCAAAAATGCAATACTAGGCTGTTATCTGTGGAATACGACCTGGACTCAAACTTGAAGACTCACCTCCCTCAAATGTAACCTACAACTCATGTGTAAACTCTTACACCACCTCCCTCAAATGTAACCTATAACTCATGTGTAAATTCTTACACACCACCTCCCATCTCCTTTGCTCCCCAAAGATGTTACCACCTTCCATGGTGTCGGATGGTAAAGAGTTACGAACAAAGGCACAAAGAAATAGATAGACTAAAGAAGACCTAAAAATAAAAATAAAATCTTACTAGAAAGGAATCTAGCAAGTAGACCTAATAAGAAGAAATTCTAACCTAGACAATAACTATTCCCCGGGCTGCGGCACCAAAAACTTGATGCGTGGGAATCGCAACAGGCTTTACCTCTCGAGGGATCTCGAGAAGCTTACAACCCTCACCAGGCAGTGTACCTGATCGTTGTAGTATAGTATAGTGACAAGTACCGGGGGATTGATCGTTCAGCTTAGGAATAGTGTCGCTAGGATTATAAAGCCTAAATACTAGTTCTAAAGGTGAGGAATCATTATTTTTTGTATTTTTATATTTTTATGAAAGCAATTAAAATCTCGGGGTTTGAAGGATTTGGGCGGAATTAGTTGCTATTCAACTAACCCAATACTAAGATGTAATCAAAATAAAATACTAGAAATGAAAATAAACTAATTAAACTAAAGTTGTGAGCAGTAATTGGAGAAAATGTGTTTACTTAGATTTCACTACTCCCTAGACATCTTTTACACGTTAATTACTTGTTATAATTGCATGGATGACGGATCGTATTCCTTAATACCATTCATGGGGTGGCACACATAACTCCCCAATTCTATGAGCTCTTATCTCCTCCTACACCATGCCCAACACAACTATAGGGATTGTAAACAGTGGCTCATGCATTAAATACAACCAATAAAGACCTAGTGCGCCTCGGTTCATCTTTCTTAAGACGTTCAAGCATGTTACCATTTGGAGATCTGCCAGTTTTCTTAAGCCTAACATATAAATCATTCATCCAAGACAAGAATAAACAAGTAATCAACACATAATCAATATCTAGGTTTCATTAGATCTAAGCAAACACAAGATAGATCTAGCCTAGCATGATAGAATTAAGACAAGAACATGATATAGACAACCAACACATAGACATATTGATTGAATTAGAAGAACACTTATCTTGATTAATCATGCAAGGTATCAAGGGGTTGGAACCCTTGAAAAACCTGTAAAGTTACACCAAAATCGTACTTAGGGTTTCTCCCAAAACTTCCCTTTTTTAATGTGTGAAAATTAGAAAACTATATATAGAAAAATAGGTATGACGGCGTCAAGACAAACAATGTGACGCCGTCACCTCGCCGCCAAAACTCTCCTCGGACTGCCTAGATCCACTTCTGACGCCGTCAAGACTTAAATACTTCCAGGCCGTCACGACTCTTTTACTCTTGACGCCCTTCCTACGTGACGCCGTCAAATCTGTTCTGGGTCGTCATGGAAATTCATGAGATTTGCTCTTGACGCCGTCAAGGTTTTGCTCTTGACGCCGTCACCTACTGTTCCCAGCATGGAAAATTAAGACTTTGGCGTTTTCTTCACTTTTATGCTCCAAAAACGTCCGAATTGCTTCCTTTTCCAAATTTCTCTCCCAAAGTACCTAAAATCACAAAAGGAACGATTTAGGGCAATATTTGATCAATTAAAGTCAATTCCGGGCTTAAATGACCCCCCAAAAGTGGTTCATTTTTCGCCTCATCAGTAAGTTTGTAAACATATTTATTTTGGACTGGGTACGAAAATCATTTAACTATTGGTGTTAAAAGAGTAACTTTGTATAACTTAAAAGTTTACATAGAAACTTAATTATGTTTGACAAGTTAATATTTTATGACTATATCATAGTAACATATACCGAGACCTACATTTTGAGGCGATAATGAAGTAATACTCATAAATAACTATATATTTCTGAATATATATAATTTATAACGTAAATTATATAACTTGACGTTATTATCGGTTAACTTGAACACACATTAAGAAATGATTATTCATACAATAAAACTCATCGGTTCACTTAACCAGGCGTAAACATGCAATTACTATAATCATTCGCCAACTTTTGATACATATCATTTATTTATAACGAGAAATATATAAACATTAAACGATACTTATACATAAAGACAAGTTATATTGTATATAACTTGCTCTTGAACTATTAAGCGTTTTGCCGCGCAAGCCACCTTTGCCACAAAAGTCATTTTGTCATCGAACACTATTCAAATCACGATTCTCGATAAGTCAAACTTATCTCGATAAGTCAAACTTATCTCGGACTTCCATATCATTCAGGTTATCTTGAAGTCATTTCCATTCTACCTCTGACATTACGTTATCTATGCCTATCAGAATCCTCAGGTGAGTCATAGCCCCTACTCTTACTTGTTTTACAATGGTTTATAAACGTTTTTGGGGGAGATACATGCTTAACTACTGTTTTTACTTTTACAAGTATTCATTAATTAAATACAGGACTATATTACATATAAACTTTACTAGTTTACACATTTTTATATCTCATAAGGAGATACCTGCTATAGACATGATTACAAATGATTTTTCAACGATATGCTATATTTGATCTCTATTGCCTAAGTTTCCTATTACCAAAAGTCCCTCGATCATGCGCCTTAATCACTTGCAGGGTGAACGTAAATAATTGTGAATAGATCTATTAGGGATTAACAATCCCCATTTGGTCGCTAAAGGAAAGCTATCAAATGCACTTTATTGATTTCATAGGTTACTGGTAAATAGCTATCCTGAGGGCCACTATTTCACATCATTATTATGGTTATTTTGATGTCTGTTAATCGTTGCGTGTCATGAGCTTAGGGCAATAGAACGGTAATAATGTAGCACTACAATGACTGATGTTAGGGGTGTACAATGTTGTAGCCCACTGTTTTATCAAACCCCAAGATTGTGTTCACTATATAGCAGGAAAAACTACAAACGAACTAATATTTTGGTGTTGACCCGATTAGGTCAAACAAACTACTATTTTGGTGTTGACCCGGTGAAGGGCAAACCAACGGATTAATTTGTACAAAATTGATTAAGGAAATCACTCATTTTCTGATTTTGATAAATCAACGATTTAAGCTATGAACATTATGGATTTACTCACACTTTAATTTGATAATCAGCTGTTATTATAATTACTATGGACTCACAAACTCTTTGATTTTGGTAATCGATATTCGAAACTATAAACTCTATGAACTCACCAACCTTTGTGTTGACACTTTTAGTTGTAGGGATATGAAATACACAGTTTTGTTAGATATAGGCAGTCTTTACTGGTGGCGAGTTAACAATCTTGGTTAATTACATGTACAAGATGGCGTTGCTAAGCCAAGACTAGACTCGACTTAAGCTAATAAATGAAAAATAACAAAAACATAGAATAAAAAGGGATGGTAGTCCGTATGTTTTTTCTTTTTCTTGATTATTTTTCGATTTTTTTTTTTTTTTTTTTTTTTTTTTTTTTTTTTTGTATACACTCTTACCCTACCATCCAAAATAATACATCATAGGGAATGAACATTTCCCTTACACTTGAATCTTTACATACTTTACATTAAACTAATCTAATGACTCGAATTAAGAAAATCAAAACATTTGGAGCACTTTTAAGATTATCGTACATATGGGGGTAATAAGTGATGTTCTTCCCCATTACTCCATAAAATAAGTACTTACCCATGAGTCCCAATCGTCCCAAAACAATATGTACAAGGATATGACTCGACTTAGCAACCATGTAATCAATTAGATAGTTAACTTAGGGTTTAACAAATAACAATAATGCACTAAAAATGAGCGCATACACGGAAGGCTAAGGCGATTTGGTTGTACATTTAAGTGGGGTGTAACAAATTCTTCCTTTAAGTAAAATGCTTAAAGTTAGAAACGAAAAGATAGGCTCGGAGGGGTGTACTAGGGGTATCGTGTACTAAAAATGAGTACAACGCTAAGGGTGTGGGAAAAATTAGTTGACTTAACTAGCCAAGTAATATGACTTAAATGGTCAAGTAATTATGATAAGGGTTTAACACAAGGGTAATCCTAATGCCTCTTATCATGTAGTAAATCCTACCACACGAATGTAGTCTCACTAGCGGTCTCGGGATGCATCACTAACGCAAGTTCTAGAATCTAAATGCTACCGGTACACTCATAAGCACTAATAGTAAATGCTTTTCCTATCAAATCTAAAGGCGAACCTCACATATTTGGGTGGAAAATTTTTCTGAATATACGGTTTTGTGCTAGTCATACAATCTCCTATCCATGAGATGCTTGTTATGGCTAAAGTTTCACTCCTAAATGTTGTAAAAAAATTTAAATTTGGCCCTAAAATTGCACTAACAAGTATTTCTCATAGTTTTATTACACATCTACCATTAAACAAAACAAACTCAAGCGAAAGTCCATATGTAAGGTATCATCTTTTTACCCTCCCCTTACACTTAAGATGAACATTGTCCCCAATGTTCAAGTAAAGAATGTAAAAGTGAAAAAGTAAAGAGAATGAAATCAAATACTCCCCTGATTCGCTCGGTATGGATAATAAGATGGCCAGGTTAAATCTTCCTCCAAGAAAATGAACAATCAAAGCTTCCCTTCCAGAATATAAATCATCTTCTTGTCATACGTAACCTGTAAAACCTGACAAAATAGACAAGACAACCTCGCGTAAAATCGGCGGCATCCTATATAAGCTACTAAATCCTAGAAAACAAGATAAGATATAATGCTTGTGGAATGAAGTTTGCGGATCTCCTGGAGATTATAAAACTTAATAATTCACAAAAACCATAAGACTCCGTTAGAAAAACAAAACCGGTAAAATTTCCAGATTTTTACACTTGACGCCGTCAGAAGTGATCTGCAGAAATTCTTATGTTAAGTTTCCGGAAAATTTCTGGAAAAACTTGGTCCTACTTCCTGGAAATTCCTGCAAAACTTCATTATGACTCAATACAAGCATTTGACTCTAACAAATACGAATATACATGCTCATTTAATATTGTGGAGAATCATGATCGGTTTGTTTCTTAAAAACATATTTGGGGTTTCCCCTTACACTTATCTTTTGCAAAAATACTTCTAGGTGGAGTTAAGACTAGGCCAAAACAACAAAGTAAAGTATTTCCACATTTCAGTTTAGAAACATGATCTACCAACAATAAAAATAAAACATGCATACAGAAGCAAATAACAAACAAACAAAATAAAATCACACAAAACATGGGTTGCCTCCCAAGAAGCGCTTTTCTTTATTTACGAGTCTTGTAGCTAGACTCAAGGTCATGGGTTACTACGTGATCTCATCATTGGAAATGATATACCCCATATAGTTGCGATCATTACTGTTATGGTGGTAGTGCCTCAATCTGTCGATACTCGCAATCACCATCCCACCTAATCTGCTTCTCAAATTAGCTACCCCATCTTGGCTCACACCTTCGATTGTGAATGGCCCATACCACCAAGGACTTGGTTTATCGGGTGGTATTGTTGTTTCTAAGTGTCTCAAGAGTACCAAGTTCCCTTCCTCAAATGGTACATGATTATCTATGGGTTGAGTATGTTCGAATTCGACCTGAACCTTATTGTTTTTGCTTTTCTCATTTTTGGCTTCCTTATAGTTTTTGATTCTTGCCTCCCATGCAAGAATTTTATTCTGAACACGAATGGGTGTCGTGCCAATGTTGTTTTTGATGATTCTCCAACTCAAATTCTCATGCCCATTTCGCGGGGTCATGGGGAAGCTAATCTTTCTTTTTCCAGATTTAAGCTCAATCTTCCTACCTTCATACTTAATGACAGCCCTAGCGGTGGTGAGGAATGGTGCCCCAAGGATTATTGGGATGCATCCATCCCCTTTATCATCGATGATCATAAAATCAACGGGGTACATGAATCCTGTGACATTAACTAATACATCTTCTGCGATTCCTAGGGGGTATACGTACGAGTGTCCAATAAGAGATAACCTAACACGAGTAGGTGCTGGCATTTTTGATGTTAGTTGGATGTAAATAGTTAGGGGCATAAGATTTACTTCCGATCCTTGGTCGGCGAAAGCACTAAGATGTTTCAAGTCCCCGATGCTCGTTGGTATTTCAAAGTTCCCACATGCCACCTGCTTAGTAGCTACCTTTTGTACCACTAGTCTTTCGAATACTGATCCTCCAGGTAGCGTATCATACTCATCTTTCACTTCTTCCTCATTTTCAGAACCCTGATTGGGAGGTTGGTTACGCCCATCACCCTTAATCCAATTTGTTATGGTGTTTTCATTTATATCATGTTTCAAGTAGTAGCTCAAAGGTTGGGATTCTGGTGGTTTTTCTAAGGTCTGTTTAGCAGGAGTTTCTACCTTCTCGTTATCTTTTTGGACGATGGTGATGGAGTTAACAAATTCGGTGGTGGGAGTGGCGCTTTCTTTCCTTAGTAGTATTCTTTCGGGGGTTCTCTGGTTGGCATACTCCTCTAATAGACTCATCATTTCATTCATTTCCTCCTGCATTTCCTCTTTCTGCTTATAAACTGCTTCCTCGAATCTAGCAAGCCGATCTGAGTGAGTTGCCATATATTCTCTCATCCTAGCTTCAAACTCCGAACTAAGCTCTTTGGGAGGGGAACAAGGTGGGGCATAGTTCTGAAAAGTCTCGGCAATTTCTCTAGAGGGTGACTCAGATAATGGTGCCGAAGTTGTTTTTGAGACAGAATCGACAGTAGCCCGTCTAGGACTCAAAGGTCTCCTTTGCCTTTCCTCAAAATAGTCAACTTTTGCCTCAAGTTTGCATAGGAGTTCATCGGGGATTTCGGTGGTTCCTCCAGATCTCGAGACTGCGTTGATGGCCACTTTTATCGTATGTTTAAATTCCCACATCTCATGATTATCAACAGCGAGCTCTTCGATAATTGCCCAAGACTCCTCGGCGTTCTTATCACGCAATTTACCTCCCGCGGCCCTGTCGATGGTGCGCTTAGTGTGATAGTCAACATGGTCGTAGAAAATCTGGACTAATAACCAAAGGTTTATGCCATGATGAGGGATCTTGTGGAGGAGATCCTTAAAACGGGCCCAAGCCTCGTAGAACGTTTCACCCCGCTGTTGCTCAAACATCAAAATGTCCCTTCTAAGCATTGCAGTCTTTTCCGGCGGAAAGAATTGGGTAAGGAAGCGATTGGGGAGATTGTCCCATGTGGTGATGGATCCCGCGGGTAAACGCTCAAGCCATTGACTAGCTTGATCCCGTAGAGAGAATTGGAATAGGCGTAAACGGGTAGTCTCTCTAGTTTCAACATCTAGGTCTATGGAATCTACGATTTTGAGGAAGTCCTTAAGATGTTGGTTTGGATCTTCGGAACGAAGTCCATGGAATGCACATCTGCTTTGCACCAACCGGATGATGTCGGATCGCAAGGGGGTCACATTGGCTCCGGTGAGCTCAATGGTGTTTCGGTAGCCTTGGTGGCTAGGTCGGGAATACTCTCCTAAGGTTCGGGGCCTAAGGGGTTCTAATGATGGGTTTTGTTGTGGTGGGATGACGTGTTCAAAGATGTTACCACCTTCCATGGTGTCGGATGGTAAAGAGTTACGAACAAAGGCACAAATAAATAGATAGACTAAAGAAGACCTAAAAATAAAAATAAAATCTTACTAGAAAGGAATCTAGCAAGTAGACCTAATAAGAAGAAATTCTAACCTAGACAATAACTATTCCCCGGGCTGCGGTGCCAAAAACTTGATGTGTGGGAATCGCAACAGGCTTTACCTCTCGAGGGATCTCGAGAAGCTTACGACCCCCACCAAGCAGTGTACCTGGTCGTTGTAGTATAGTATAGTGACAAGTACCGGGGGATTGATCGTTCAGCTTAGGAATAGTGTCGCTAGGATTAGAAAGCCTAAATACTAGTTCTAAAGGTGAGGGATCATTATTTTTTGTATTTTTATATTTTTATGAAAGCAATTAAAATCTCAGGGTTTGAAGGATTTGGGCGGAATTAGTTGCTATTCAACTAACCCAATACTAAGATGTAATCAAAATAAAATACTAGAAATGAAAATAAACTAATTAAACTAAAGTTGTGAGCAGTAATTGGAGAAAATGTGTTTACTTAGATTTCACTACTCCCTAGACATCTTTTACACGTTAATTACTTGTTATAATTGCATGGATGACGGATCGTATTCCTTAATACCATTCATGGGGTGGCACACATAACTCCCCAATTCTATGAGCTCTTATCTCCTCCTACACCATGCCCAACACAACTATAGGGATTGTAAACAGTGGCTCATGCATTAAATACAACCAATAAAGACCTAGTGCGCCTCGGTTCTTCTTTCTTAAGACGTTCAAGCATGTTACCATTTGGAGATCTGCCAGTTTTCTTAAGCCTAACATATAAATCATTCATCCAAGACAAGAATAAACAAGTAATCAACACATAATCAATATCTAGGTTTCATTAGATCTAAGCAAACACAAGATAGATCTAGCCTAGCATGATAGAATTAAGACAAGAACATGATATAGACAACCAACACATAGACATATTGATTGAATTAGAAGAACACTTATCTTGATTAATCATGCAAGGTATCAAGGGGTTGGAACCCTTGAAAAACCTGTAAAGTTACACCAAAATCGTACTTAGGGTTTCTCCCAAAACTTCCCTTTTTTAATGTGTGAAAATTAGAAAACTATATATAGAAAAATAGGTATGACGGCGTCAAGACAAACAATGTGACGCCGTCACCTCGCCGCCAAAACTCTCCTCGGACTGCCTAGATCCACTTCTGACGCCGTCAAGACTTAAATACTTCCAGGCCGTCACGACTCTTTTACTCTTGACGCCCTTCCTACGTGACGCCGTCAAATCTGTTCTGGGTCGTCATGGAAATTCATGAGATTTGCTCTTGACGCCGTCAAGGTTTTGCTCTTGACGCCGTCACCTACTGTTCCCAGCATGGAAAATTAAGACTTTGGCGTTTTCTTCACTTTTATGCTCCAAAAACGTCCGAATTGCTTCCTTTTCCAAATTTCTCTCCCAAAGTACCTAAAATCACAAAAGGAACGATTTAGGGCAATATTTGATCAATTAAAGTCAATTCCGGGCTTAAATGACCCCCCAAAAGTGGTTCATTTTTCGCCTCATCAGTAAGTTTGTAAACATATTTATTTTGGACTGGGTACGAAAATCATTTAACTATTGGTGTTAAAAGAGTAACTTTGTATAACTTAAAAGTTTACATAGAAACTTAATTATGTTTGACAAGTTAATATTTTATGACTATATCATAGTAACATATACCGAGACCTACATTTTGAGGCGATAATGAAGTAATACTCATAAATAACTATATATTTCTGAATATATATAATTTATAACGTAAATTATATAACTTGACGTTATTATCGGTTAACTTGAACACACATTAAGAAATGATTATTCATACAATAAAACTCATCGGTTCACTTAACCAGGCGTAAACATGCAATTACTATAATCATTCGCCAACTTTTGATACATATCATTTATTTATAACGAGAAATATATAAACATTAAACGATACTTATACATAAAGACAAGTTATATTGTATATAACTTGCTCTTGAACTATTAAGCGTTTTGCCACGCAAGCCACCTTTGCCACAAAAGTCATTTTGTCATCGAACACTATTCAAATCACGATTCTCGATAAGTCAAACTTATCTCGATAAGTCAAACTTATCTCGGACTTCCATATCATTCAGGTTATCTTGAAGTCATTTCCATTCTACCTCTGACATTACGTTATCTATGCCTATCAGAATCCTCAGGTGAGTCATAGCCCCTACTCTTACTTGTTTTACAATGGTTTATAAACGTTTTTGGGGGAGATACATGCTTAACTACTATTTTTACTTTTACAAGTATTCATTAATTAAATACAGGACTATATTACATATAAACTTTACTAGTTTACACATTTTTATATCTCATAAGGAGATACCTGCTATAGACATGATTACAAATGATTTTTCAACGATATGCTATATTTGATCTCTATTGCCTAAGTTTCCTATTACCAAAAGTCCCTCGATCATGCGCCTTAATCACTTGCAGGGTGAACGTAAATAATTGTGAATAGATCTATTAGGGATTAACAATCCCCATTTGGTCGCTAGAGGAAAGCCACCAAATGCACTTTATTTGATTTCATAGGTTACTGGTAAATACCTATCCTGAGGGCCACTATTTCACATCATTATTATGGTTATTTTGATGTCTGTTAATCGTTGCGTGTCATGAGCTTAGGGCAATAGAATGGTAATAATGTAGCACTACAATGACTGATGTTAGGGGTGTACAATGTTGTAGCCCACTGTTTTATCAAACCCCAAGATTGTGTTCACTATATAGCAGGAAAAACTACAAACGAACTAATATTTTGGTGTTGACCCGATTAGGTCAAACAAACTACTATTTTGGTGTTGACCCGGTGAAGGGCAAACCAACGGATTAATTTGTACAAAATTGATTAAGGAAATCACTCATTTTCTGATTTTGATAAATCAACGATTTAAGCTATGAACATTATGGATTTACTCACACTTTAATTTGATAATCAGCTGTTATTATAACTACTATGGACTCACAAACTCTTTGATTTTGGTAATCGATATTTGAAACTATAAACTCTATGAACTCACCAACCTTTGTGTTGACACTTTTAGCATGTGTTTATATCCATAATGAGCAAAGATGGCAAGGAGGAGCACGGATACTTATAAAGGCAATAAATTTTCCTATCATTCGAAAACTTATTAAATAAACTTTGGGACAAATGGGGACCTCTTTTAAAGCTCTGTTGTTTATATTCGCATGATAAATCTTTAAAATGACTAAAATGACAATCATTTTCTAGTACTAAACTGTGCACTATGAAGTAACACCCAATCTAATTTCCGCTGCTTGTTTTCAAAACTGGGGGTGTTACACTTACAATGTCCTAACTAATAGAACATTGTGGGGAAACGGAGGATTAGAAGTACAAGTTCTAACGCTTAGAACATTGCAGGATAGATGGGAGGGATGGAAGTCTAAAACGAATGATGGGAATCCTAATAAGCACTAAGTTTTCTAGGATCTTGCTTAAGGTCTCGGTATGATCCATAGTGAAGTATCTAAATTCCTAGTCATAGATTCCTTAAAGAAATAGTCGGGTATAACTAACCTAACTGGAAATACATCCTGTCGATGATGATGTAAACTCGTCATAAGATTCGGAATCTAAGTTTCTAGGTCTTAGGGAAGGCTTGGGATAACTAAAAGGTATAAAGTCTATGATAATTGATGAAGCGAAAAGTGTACCGCTTTTAGGGGGTCATTTAAGGCCAAAGTCGAGATTATTTGATCAAATATTTCCCTAAATCATTCCTTTTGTCATTTTAGGTACTTTTGAGAGGAAGTTTACAAAAGAAAGCATTTTGGACGTTTTTGGAGCAAAAAAGTAAAGAAAACGACAAAGTCTCAAAATCATGCTGGAAATTGCACTTGACGGTGTCACATATTTCTAGTGACGGCGTCATGAGTTGACAAAGGGGTAGATAAATCAAATACACGTGACGCGCTAGAATGTTTTGTGAAGGGATCATGACGGCGTCACGTATTAAGTTGTCAAGGCCATCAAGAGTAAATGCAAAGAGTGACGGCCCAGAGTCCATAAAGAGTGACGGTGTCAAAAGTGGATCTAGGCAATACGAGTTTATTTTGGCGGCGAGTTGACGGCGTCACACTTATCTCTTGACGCCGTCAGATTACAAAATCTATATATAGTTTTCTAGTTTTCATTCATTGTGTGCAACTTTGAAGGGATTAAACCCTAGACGAATTTTATAGTTTTTTTTAAGGGTTTCAACCCTTTGTTTCTTCCATGCTTAATTGAAGATAAGTCCTTTATCAAATCATTCAATATGTCTATGTGTTGTTTGATTATATCTTACGCTTGTCTTCTCTTTAACATGCTAGGCTAGGTTTTCTTTGTGTTTGCTTAGATGTAATGAAACTTAGATTGATTATGGGTTGGTTGTTTGTTTATAATTGTTGTGGATGAATGAATTCGATGTTAGGCTTAAGAAAATTGGTAGACTTCCAATTGGTAACTTGCTTGAACGTCTTAAGAAACATGATCGGAGGTGTACTAAGATATATTGGTTGTATTTAATGCATAGGTAACTACTAATGAGGCCATGTTAGGAGCTAGTAGTCGGCTCGACATAGGAAGAGGTAGAAGCTTATAGAGTTAGGGAAGATCGTACACGGCCCTACGAATGATATTAAGGAATATAACCCGTCATCTATGCAATTGTAACAAACTAATCAACCTGTAAAAGATAACTAGGGGTAGTGAAATCTAAGTAAACACATTTTCTCTCATTATTGTTTACACCACAATTAGTTTAAGTTTAGTTTATTTTATTTTCATTGCATCTTTAGTTATTTGGGTTAGTTGATTAGCAACTAATTCCGCCCACTTCTTCCAAAAACCGAGATTTTAGTTGCTTTCCTTTAAAATATAAAAATACAAAAAGAATCATCCCTCACCTCTAAACCTAGTTTTAGTGAGTTTTAACCCTAGCGAACACTATTATTTGGGTTGAATGATCAATCCCCCGGTACTTGTCACTATACTATACTACAACGAACAGGTACACTGCCTGGTGGGGATTGCAAGCTTCTCAATATCCCTTGAGAGGTAAAACCTTTTGCGAGGGCGCAATTTCAAGCATCAAGTTTTTGGCGCCGTTGCCGGGGATTGTCTATCTTTACATTTATTCCTCAACTTTCGCAAAGGACTGCGGCGCCATCAAGTTTTTGGCGCCGTAGCCCGAGGAATAGTTATTGTCTAGGTTAAAATTTCTTTTTATTAGGTCTACTTGCTAGATTCCATTCTAGTAAGATTTTTATTTTTATTTTTATAGGTTTATTTAGTCTATCTTTTTCTTCGTTCCTTTGTTCGTAACCTTTGCCATCCGCCATCATGGAAGGTGGTAATCTCTTTGATCCCATCAACCCATCACAACAAAACCATCCACAAAACCCACCACAACCAAATCAACCTCCTAGACCCTGAACTTTAGGAGAGTACTCCCGTCCTAGCCACCAAGGCTATCGAAACACCATTGAACTCACTCAAGGAGCCAATGTGTCTCCCTTGCGATCCGATACCATCCGGTTGGTGCAAAGTAGATGTGCATTCCATGTACTTAGTTCCGAAGATCCTAATCAACATCTCAAGGATTTCCTCAAAATAGTAGATTCCATAAACCTTGATGTTGGAACTCGAGAGACGACCCGATTGCGTCTCTTCCAATTCTCTCTATGTGACCAAGCTAGTCAATGGCTTGAGCATTTACCCGCGGGATCCATCACCTCTTGGGATGATCTCACCACTCATTTCCTTGCTCAATTTGTCCCACCGGGAAGAACTACTAAGCTTAGAAATGACATCTTGATGTTCCAACAACATCAAGGTAAAACTCTCTATAAAGCATGGACTCGTTTCAAGGACTTACTCCAAAAAGTCCCTCATCATGGCATAGATCTTTGGCTCCAAGTCCAAATTTTCTATGACCATATCGATCTCTCCACAAGGCGAACCATTGTCCAATCGGCCGGTGGCAAGCTTCGTGATCTAAGTGCGGAAGAATCATGGGAACTCATAGAAGATCATGCTCTCTATGACAACGAAAGTTGGAATGATCCCCGTGATTTGAACAAAACGTTCAAGGCAATATCTTTGCCTTCGAACAATTCAAGCACTCCCGACCGTAGGATCATTGGTATGTGTTAATTCACAGACCATTTCATGGCCAAATACCGACCCAAATGGACTAAATAAGCTAACAAACGCCAAAGAAAACATGTTTTTTGTGATTGTGAATGTGCATGTACGGATATTACGCAAAATGTCGAAAAACAAACAGAAATCAGCAAAAACGAGCACGAGAGTAGAACGTGTGTAGATTAGTCAAGGAAAGTCAATTCAGAGCCTTAAGAATCCTCAGAGATATGTGATTTATCAGTTTTGATCCTTGGATGAAGTATCATGAGATTTTCAGAATTGGTCCTCTAAGTTCCAGACTTTGGCAGTTTTAGTCCCTGGAAGATACTTTTAGGCCTATTATATCTATAGTCCTTGGAAAATCAGAAAGTGACAACAAAAGCCCTTGGATTACACTTTTGAAGAATGTCAGATTTGGTCCTTTGAATTTCAGTTTTTACATTATTGGTCCTTATATGTTCCATACAAACATCTGAAAATAAAAACCAAAAGCCTAGACCAAGTTATAAATAAAAGCTCCTAAGCCCAATTCACTATCTTAAATCCAAAGCCCAACACACCCCACAAACTAAACCCGGATCCATCCAGCACCACAACCCGGTCAACCTTTAATACCAAAGGGTTAAATAAAGTTTTTTTATTATTACCCGCCCCCTTTTTTCCCCAATATTACCCAGGAACGTAACACCATGAACCCTAATTACCCTGATCATAAAATTACTACAAGTAAGGGTGTTATTGTCAAATCATACGCTTCTAGAAGGGTGTCAGGAGTGTCAGAGCGTGTCAGAGCCAAAGAAACATAAATTCATCCAAGTGGCAGTATCTCATTGGTTCGACCACGTCACAAGATCTAATCCAAGGGATGATATTAGAAGGCAAATGATTGGGAGTGATCTAAAGGCTCAGGATTGCTAAGAAGAAGCACACCACACGGATTGCCAAGCTGGCAATCCGTGGATACTCATCTCCTCCTTGTTAGTATCAATAGAGGTGTTAGGATAGAGTTTTAGGTGTGGAGTGTTAGGCTAGCGAAGCTCTGCCCTTTTCAATTTTGAATTGTAGTAGTATTTCGATTTCAATTGTAACTCTTATTTTTAAATGCAAATCAGTCTTTCTTTTAAATTTAGTCTTTTACAATTTACTGCTTATTGTTGATCTTACATACCTGTTTTGTTAGTTTAAGTCTTCTTTACATCTTTTATATTTCATCTCAGATTTAACTAGTTTTAAAGTTACTTTGAAATCAGAAAATTTAGAAAGAGAAAAAAGAAGTTGTTGAAAAGTGCTTTCAAATAAGCATTGTTTGTAGTGAATTAAATCTCCTTTTAACTGTTTAGTTTATGTGAGAGAGTAGTTAGATTTCAAATTAGTTTCACTTAAATTCTGTTTTCTAGCCTTTGTACAATTAGTAAATTCAGAAAATAGAAAATATAAAAATAGCTTTTCATTTGTGATCAGCTTTCAAACAAGCTAATAGATTAGATTGAATCTCATTTTAGCTCTTTAGCTTTGGTGAGATTGTTTGTTAAATTTCATTGCTCAAAGTTTCATTCATAGTCAAAGATAGTCAACTGTGGTGAAAATTGGTGGATTACTGGAGTGTGATTGATGGATTGGAACAGACAAGGAAGGTTCCAGCCTGTCACAAAGACAGGCTAGCGTAGTGAGCCTCTCTGTTCTTGCTGAGAGGATTATAATTGTAAGATCTGTTTTTATTTTCTTGTTTCAATTCTAGCATAAATCTGTTAATTGAGTTACTGTAGCTTCAAGTTGATCTGGTTGTTTGATTTACTTCTGTTATTGTTATCTTAGTTGTTTTGATTAGTAGTAT
The DNA here is from genome assembly GCA_030686995.1 of Artemisia argyi. Taxonomy (NCBI): domain Eukaryota; kingdom Viridiplantae; phylum Streptophyta; class Magnoliopsida; order Asterales; family Asteraceae; genus Artemisia; species Artemisia argyi. The sequence continues at coordinate 174,537,440 of CM060702.1, forward strand.
AGAGATTAGTAGTATATTTTATTGTTTCATAGTGTTAGCTGCATTTTAGAGAGTGGTTGGATCTGTTGTTAACTGTTAGTTGCAGCAGTGTAGTTGTCGGTAGATCAGTATACTTAGGCTAGTTTAGAGTGGAAACAGTTTATAAGATCATAAAATAGATAGAACATAACATAAAAAGTCAAAGTTAGATAATACATCAGATAATTGCTAGTGTATGATTTAACAGTTAGAGTAATGATAGCTATAATTGCAATTTAGATCATAGTAGCTTAATTTAGATTAACTTTAGCTTATAATAGCTTATAAGAGTAGAATCAGTAGAGTAAAATTGCAAAAAGTCATAGTAGTTTAGTAATTGAATAAGTCAACTATTCTAAGCTTTTTGTACCTGAAAGCAGCTGAATTTAATTAATTTTTTAGCATCAATTAGTGGTTAGAGATAGGGTTATTGCTGTTTTTAGATACTTAATAGTATAGAGTGTGTTTTGCCCCCTTAATCTTCTAGCTTAGAGCATATTAGGTGTAGCTTATTTGCACTGCAAGTTAGTGGTATAGGATTTGTTTCTGATTTTTAACATAGGTCTGCTATTGTTATTTTGAGCTTATGATTGTGTGTAATTGTCACTTATGAGTTGTATTAGCTGTAATTTAGCTGTTTCTATCAGATTTTAGTTGCTGGCTTATTAGTTTCCTTATCTGCTTATAATTGAGCTTTTTGCATAACTGCTTATTGCTTGTTTCTGTTGTTTCTTTGCTTATATCTGTGATTTCTGAATATATTTGAGCTTATTGTTTCATTTTACATCTGTGATTCAAGTTTGGTTTAATTCTGCTGCAAGTGCTTATAAATAAGCACTTGCCATAAGCTGTTTTAGCTAAAATAAGCAATTCTGCTTAACTTTTTCTTTTCAAAATTTTTCTGCAAAGTTTCCATATAGTTTTAGATTTTCTGTAAATTTTTCATATTTTTCTGAGTTGTTTTGATATTTTTCTTAATTTTTCTTCTATATTAATCATTTTTAAATCATTTTTAATAATCAAAAATCCATAAAAAATCAGAAAAAGCTTTTAAAAATACAAAAATATTTTAGATAATTCTTTTATAATATTTTAGAATTTTCAGATTAGATTTTATATTTTTCCCATTATTTTTCACATTTTCTTTTATTTTTAATTACTTTTTAGTTCAATAAATAGAAAATAAATCATAGAAAATCAATAAAAAGCCAAAAAAATATTTTTCTTTTTCTCAAAATTCTTTTTAATAGTTTAAGATTTTTAGAAAATTGTTTTACATTTGTCGGATCGTTTTTAGAATAAAAGTCACATTTTATTTCGTTCGTTCCGTTTAAAAATTGCGTTTGCATTTCCGTTTTCCAATTATAGACTTTTGTGCGTATATAACTTGTACTCTTTGCATTATTCACTTTTCCTTTTCATATTTTGAATTCCACAATCACTTCTCACTATTCACTCTGCACTACACGATTCCCAATTCGATTTTTCGACACTCCATTCGATTTTCGTTGGGAGAACGACCCGGGAAATACTTTCCTAAGTATTTCTTCGGAAAATAAATATATACTATAATTGACACACATCAATTTTTGGCGCCGCTGCCGGGGAAGGTCAAAGTGAGGTTTTGAATATCATTTTGAAAAATCGTGTTTTGTTAAGCCTTCCTCTATTTTGTATATATATTTCTATAAAAATTGAAAAATTCAAAACACTTTTCCTAAAGTGTTTACAAAAATACCAAAAAATTAATAAAGTTACAGCCTCGACTCTGCCGTGGAAGGGAGGGCGTTGTAAACCAAAAAAGTCTCACAATATAACAAAAACGTGAAATTAGTTGTTTATCGGATTATTTCAATTACTACAACCGATTAAGCGGGAAATACGGAAGCTAAGACATTAAATTGCTAGCTGAAGAGAGATCCATTCTTCTCTCCCGTCCCGTCGCGCGTGGTTTTGAAAGAAACGGTTTTCAATTAACGTTACGTTTTATAAAAAGAAAAACAAAAGAAATAAAAAGTTTTTGAAATATATATATATATATATATATATATATATATATATATATATATATATATATATATATATATATAAACAAAAAGATTTTCTTTTCTCTTTTCTTTTTCATTTTCTTTTTAAATTTGCTTGTGGTGTATGCACACCCGTTCTTCTTTTGAGAGTCTTACGTCTCCATTTTCAAACCCCGAGCGGGTTTTACGACATACTAGTCAGGTTCATTTCCTTGACGACTAGGAGATGAACCAAAGAGAACAACACAACGGACCCCCGCCGATGGGTGGTCCGCAGCACAATGTTATCCCGCTGATGGGACAACAACCGGCATTTGATCCACGTCCAATGGAAGAACAACTCCAATCACCATTCAATGGTGTGAGGAGAGCTATTGTGATTCCGGACATCAATGCCAATTTTGAGATAAATCACGGATTACTCAATTTGATCACGGGTATATCCTTTCACGGGTTTGATAACGAAGACCCATATGCTCACATCAGAAATTTCACCGACATCGCTGAGACCATAAGAATGAATCAAGTTCTTCACGATGTGGTGAAATTGAAGTTATTTCCTTTCTCCTTAAAAGGGGCAGCCCGGACTTCTCTGGAAAAGGAACCGCCTAATTCGATTCACACTTGGAATGATATTGCTTCCATGTTCGTGAATTATTTCTATCCTCCCTCTAAAACTTCTAACCTACGATCCCAAATCTTTCGGTTCCAACAAGCTTTTGATGAATCATTTAGTGAAGCTTGGGATCGATTCAAAGATTTGAAGGAAAAATGTCCTAACCATGGGTTCACCGACCTTCAGTAGATTGACACTTTCTATAATGGGTTATGTCATGCTGACCAAGACTCACTCAACTCTGCTGCGGGTAGGAACTTGTTGGCTAGGAACATGAATGATGCTTTCATAATAATTGAGAATAAGGCTCGTGTGAGAATGTCTAGGAATAAACCTCAAGTGTCGAATAATGATAAAAATAATGATGAAATGATGAGTATGCTATTGGCTTTAACAAAGAAAGTTGATGCAATTTTAATTGAAAAATCAAACCATCAATTCAATGTGGTTAGTCATGGTTGTGAGACTTGTGGTGGTCCACATTTGTATTATGAATGTCCGGCCACCGGTGCCTTTTCTCATGAGAGCGCGTATGCTGCAAACACGAGTAACAACGGTTATCCACAACCTCAAGGAGACCGTAATCTCCTCAGCTACCGTTCTACTCATTATCTTGGACCACCCGTTCTCGAACAACCAAACCAAGTCAATCAAATCAACCAGAATCATAATGTGCAGAATCATAATATTCAAGGAAATCAAAATCAGAGTCAAGCTAATAACGGTTTTCAAAATCATAATCAAGGGTTTAATCAAAACCGGGGTTTTCAAGGTAATTACAATCAAGGCCCGCCTCAAGGGAATTTTCAAAACCAACAAAACTATGGAAACCCTGGGAATTTTCAGAACGCTAATCATGGGAATCAAAATCTTGGTAATTTCCAAAACCGTGGGCAGAATTTCAACAATAATCAAAATCAAGGTGTTATTCAAAATCCGTCGCCCACGGAAGATTTGATTAAGCAATTACTTCAAAACCAACAATCTTGTATGGCAAAATATGAAGAATCAACAAGGTTTTTTGCAAATCAAATCAGTGATATTAACAACGTTTAAATGATCGACCCTCGGGTTCGGGTACTACTTCTTTGCCAAGCAACACGATCGCAAATCCGAGGGGCTAAGTTAAGGCGATCACGACTCGCAGTGGTGCTAAATATGATGGACCCACAACTCCTACTACCTCTTCTTCTTCGTCTCCGCCTAAGGAAGTGGACTGTGAGACCGAGGCGACAAAGGACCCGGTTCCTCCTATTAATAATGGAGGAGCTGAAAACGTCCAACCTCCGGTCGTCCAAAAGTCAAAAGATAAAGAAAAAGTCGTTTTTGAAAACAATGAGAAATACAATTCTAAATTGCCATATCCATCACGATTTAATGATGAAGAGCTCCGTGCAAAGTCTAAAAAACAAATGGAAAAATTTCTGGATATTTTTCAAAAATTGCACTTTGATATAAGTTTTATGATGCTCTCGTGTACATGCCAAAATTTACTTCGACGTTCAAAAACCTCATAAGTGATAAAGAGAAATTGCTTGAATTAGCCGAAACGCCGATAAATGCTCAATGTTCCGTGATTCTTTTCAAGAAGCTTCCCGAAAAGCTTGGTGATTCGGGAAAGTTTCTCATTCCTTGTTCATTGAAAGATCAAGAAGTTTGTAATGCCCTGGCCGATTCAGGTGCGAGTATTAACCTCATGCCATTATCGATCTATGAACAACTTGGAATGGGGGATCTTAAACCGACGAGAATGACTTTAGAGCTTGCTAATCGATCGATAACTCATCCAGTTGGAATTTAGGAGGACATTTTTGTTCATGTGAATTCGTGTACTTTTCCGGCAGATTTTGTTGTTGTTAATTTTGAGGCTGATCTGAGAGTTCCTCTTATACTAGGGCGACCGTTTTTACGAACCGCAAAAGCCCTAGTAGATCATCTTGAGGATACTCTAACTTTACGACATGATGATGACATAATGATTTTTAAAGCCGATTCTTCGAAATCAAAGAAGTACTCCGTCAAAAGCGTTGATGTTTGTGATTATTCCTTTGATGATTTTGTGAAAACTTTCGTCTCCGACTCTTCCCCATCATTACCTCCTACTAAGGAATTTGATTCTTTTTGGGAAGAGGTCGATGAATTTCTTGCTATTGAAACGATTCTGTTTTCTGAGACTGGCGAATCTTCGATTCGGAGGGAGATATTATTTTTCTTGACAATTTGTTAAACGATAAACCTTCAATCCCTCCGGATAAAGTTAAGACGAATATTGAGCTTATAATTGACGATCCTTTGGAGCCCGAGCTCGAGGAATTTTTACCCGACTTTGAGAAATTTTCCTTTGATACGACTGAGGAGATGAGTGGCAATCCCACTTATCGTCCTGATTTTTCTTATACGACTTATGAAGCTTTTCATTTTGATATCGATCACTCGGAAGAGACGAGTCGTGGCAGAACCACTTCTCATGCTTTTATCTCTCTTTCGGAGTATGAGTCATTTTGTTTTGATGAATCTGAATGTGAAATTGAAAAGTTTTCTAATCCTGAATATGAAAGTTTCAGTTTTGATCTTGAAGTTGATAATGATCCGGGTGGTGTTCTTAAAAATGAGAGTTTTAATGAAAATTTTATCCCATCCCTCCCACCCGGAAAAGTTTTTAAAATGAGCTTGAATGATAAAATTCATAATTTCACAATTATGAAGTTTTCTTTTGATGATGATGAGTTTTTCAAGATTGTTATCATGACCTTCATGCCGTTTGTAACATTTGGTGTGATTTCTCTTATCCTTCACTCCGTGGGGAGTGAGGATGTTGTTTTTGATCCTGGTATCGTTTTTCAAAGTTTTCACCATTAAAATACCATCGGTTATCTCTTCGGGGTGGAACTTTTAACTACTTCATATGTTTTTCCAAATATTTTGAATGAAAACCCTAGTGAGATTATTTTTCCACGGATTTTTTTTTCCCAAGGATGAATTAATTCGGGGATCGAGTCAAGCTACGTGACTCGGAAAACAAAAACAAAGCGCTTCGTGGGTGGCAACCCATGCTTATCCAATTTCATCTTCTTATTTTCTATTTTCTAATGAATAACGTGAGGAGGGGGTGCCTCTTCTACCCTTGTGTTCCGTTGTTGTTTGTGATGTTTGTTAGGATTGTCCGCACTTTATGATGACTCTCGTGCTCGTTATCTTCTCTCCGCTTGAGTTTCATTCATCGGTGCTTATTGGAAATCATATATCCGTGAATCTTATCGACTAACGTTTTCTTTGGCATAATTAATAAACGGCCTAGAATTTTGTTAGGATTACCTTAATCCGTAAAAACATTGAGGACAATGTCTCATTCTAGTCTGGGGGAGGGTGAATCTTCAATTCGATGACCTTGCATTTTTCACAAATGTCGTGCACTCTTGCAACTCTGTTTTTCCACCAAAAATAAAAAAATTGAAAAAAATTAAAAATTTCAATAATTTTGAGAAAAGTCAATGAAAAAGTCATGAAAAAGCACAAAAAAATGAGAAAAAGTTGAAAAGTTGTGCAAAAATATAATAAAGTTTGAATAAGTGTTTTGACACCTTGTTGACTTTCTTGCTGGCGAGAGTATGAATAAATATTTTGACTTGACCGGGCGTGTTGAGCCCTAGCTTGTTCCCTTAACCAATGATAATCATATAAGCTTGTGCTAGTTTTATACACAAGGAGCTATAAAATGCGAATTCTTTCTTAAGAATCTGCAAGTTCTCGTATTTGACTGTATACATGCGCAGCTTAAAAGCTTTCGCTAGTCTTTTACATCAGGAGCTAGAAAACGTGAATTCTTCTTCTAGAATTTGCAAGTTTCCGTAACTGACATTATATATGCGTGGCTGATTATCGGCTAAGTATTTGCTGGTTTCATTATTTGGAATCTTAAATTGCGAAGAGCGAGAAATGATAGAGTTTATTCAGAAGTTAGATGCTAAACGTGGAGTAGTGGTTCTTTTAGAGCTCATGAGAGGTACTTGTGGCTTTTTACTCCCATAAAATACGTCACCCATATATAATAGATGTTCTAGGTTAGTTAGTGGTATTTCGGTTTGAATAATATTTAGTTTTTTGTTTTCTTAAGAGAATTTTTGCTTTAAAAGTTGGGTACATATCAAGGAACATCAAAAATAAGAGCAAAAAGTGAAAAATCAAAAGTCAAAAGTTGATTATCTATGTGGTTTTGGAGCTACCCGATAAGCTTCCATTGATATATTGAGAAAAGTCAAAGAAAGAAAAAAGTGAAAAGTATGAAAAATATGAAAGTATGAAAAAAAGTGAAAAATGAAAAAGTGAAAGTTGAAAGTTATGTTGAATAAGAGTTTGAATGTAAATAAGTTGTTGGCGCGTGAGGTGCATGTGCGTAATTCTGAATTAGACACATGAGGTGCACGTGTAGTACTCCGCAACTTATATTTATGATGTTGTATGTACCAAAATTCCTTGATGTGGACCGAATTTCTATTGCAGTGGTTCTTAAGAGAAAATGAATAACTACTTATCGTTTCAACTTAGGTGTCACTATCGGACTAAAAAGTATCAAAACGAGAAAATAAGAAGCAATTCATTTCTCAATCAAAATAAAATTTGAGATACAAAACTTAGGACATGGGAGTAAGAAGTTTCCACAAGTAACTTTTATGAGTAGTATTAGCATCTAACTTGTAGATAAGTTGTGATCTCGTTTGTACGCTTAGTTTGGGGACTCGTGAAAAATCAAGGATGACGATTTTTATCCGTATGGTCGCCTCTTAAATAGAAGTGTTTCTACTCGTTAACCCTAATAATTATTGCAAAATAATGAAAGTTCAACAAACCGTCACAAGTATGAAGTATGAAAAGTACAAAAATAGAAGTGAATGTGGAATAAAGGAATAAAGGAAAAATTTTGGAAAACGGAGCGTTTGCGGGTATAAATGATTTTAAAAAGTTAGTAGGAAGAGTTTTGAAATTATTTATCCCAAAAGCGTGAATTGATCACATTGCATGAGGACACGACAATACCTTAATCTGGGGGATTTTGGTATGTGTTAATTCACATACCATTTCATGGCCAAATACCGACCCAAATGGACTAAATAAGCTAACAAACGCCAAAGAAAACATGTTTTTTGTGATTGTGAATGTGCAGGTACGGATATTACGCAAAATGTCAAAAAACAAATGGAAATCAGCAAAAACGAGCACGAGAGTAGAACGTGTGTAGATTAGTCAAGGAAAGTCAATTCTGAGCCTTAAGAATCCTCAGAGATATGTGATTTATCAGTTTTGATCCTTGGATGAAGTATCATGAGATTTTCAGAATTGGTCCTTCAAGTTCCAGACTTTAGCAGTTTTAGTCCCTGGAAGATACTTTTTAAGCTTATGATATCTATAGTCCTTGGAAAATCAGAAAGTGACAACAAAAGCCCTTGGATTACACTTTTGAAGAATGTCAGATTTGGTCCTTTGAATTTCAGTTTTTACATTGTTGGTCCTTGTATGTTCCATTACAAACATCTGAAAATAAAAACCAAAAGCCTAGCCCAAGTTATAAATAAAAGCTCCTAAGCCCAATTCACTATCTTAAATCCAAATCCCAACACACCCCACAAACTAAACCCGGATCCACCCAGCACCACAACCCGGTCAACCTTTAATACCAAAGGGTCAAATAAAGTTTTTTTATTATTACCCGCCCCCTTTTTTCCCCAATATTACCCAGGAACTTAACACCATGAACCCTAATTACCCTGATCATAAAATTACTACAAGTAAGGGTGTTATTGTCAAATCATACGCTTCTAGAAGGGTGTCAGGAGTGTCAGAGCTTGTCAGAGCCAAAGAAACACAAATTCGTCCAAGTGGCAGTATCTCATTGGTTCCACCACGTCACAAGATCTAATCCAAGGGATGATATTAGAAGGCAAATGATTGGGAGTGATCTAAAGACTCAGGATTGCTAAAAAGAAGCACACCACACGGATTGCCAAGCTGGCAATCCGTGGATACTCATCTCCTCATTGTTAGTATAAATAGAGGTATTAGGATAGAGTTTTAGGTGTGGAGTGTTAGGCTAGCGAAGCTCTGCCCTTTTCAATTCTGAATTGTAGTAGTATTGCGATTTCAATTGTAACTCTTATTTTTAAATGCAAATCAGTCTTTCTTTTAAATTTAGTCTTTTACAATTTACTGCTTATTGTTGATCTTACATACCTGTTTTGTTATTTTAAGTCTTCTTTACATCTTTTATATTTCATCTCAGATTTAACTAGTTATAAAGTTACTTTGAAATCAGAAAATTTAGAAAAAGAAAAAAAAAGTTGTTGAAAAGTGCTTTCAAATAAGCATTGTTTGTAGTGAATTAAATCTCCTTTTAGCTATTTAGTTTATGTGAGAGAGTAGTTTGATTTCAAATGAGTTTCACTTAAATTCTGTTTTCAAGCCTTTGTACAATTAGTAAATTCAGAAAATAGAAAATATAAAAATAGCTTTTCATTTGTGATTAGCTTTCAAACAAGCTGATAGATTAGATTGAATCTCATTTTAGCTCTTTCGCTTTGGTGAGATTGTTTGTTAAATTTCGTTGCTCAAAGTTTCATTCATAGTCAAAGATAGTCAACTGTGGTGAAAATTGGTGGATTACTGGAGTGTGATTGACGGATTGGAACAGACAAGGAAGGTTCCAGCCTGTCACAAAGACAGGCTAGCATAGTGAGCCTCTCTGTTCTTGCTGAGAGGATTATAATTGTAAGATCTGTTTTTGTTTTCTGGTTTCAATTCTAGTATAAATCTGTTAATTGAGTTACTGTAGCTTCAAGTTGATCTAGTTGTTTGATTTACTTCTGTTATTGTTATCTTAGTTGTTTTGATTAGTAGTATAGAGATTAGTAGTATATTTTATTGTTTCATAGTGTTAGCTGCATTTTAGAGAGTGGTTGGATCTATTGTTAACTGTTAGTTGCAGCAGTGTAGTTGTTGGTAGATCAGTATACTTAGGCTAGTTTAGAGTGGAAACAGTTTATAAGATTATAAAATAGATAGAACATAACATAAAAAGTCAAAGTTAGATAATACATCAGATAATTGCTAGTGTATGATTTAACAGTTAGAGTAATGATAGCTATAATTGCAATTTAGATCATAGTAGCTTAATTTAGATTAACTTTAGCTTATAATAGCTTATAAGAGTAGAATCAGTAGAGTAAAATTGGAAAAAGTCATAGTAGTTTAGTAATTGAATAAGTCAACTATTCTAAGCTTTTTGTACCTGACAGCAGCTGAATTTGATTAATTTTTTAGCATCAATTAGTGGTTAGAGATAAGGTTATTGCTGTTTTTAGATACTCAATAGTATAGAGTGTTTTGCCCCCTTTATCTTCTAGCTTAGAGCTTATTAGGTGTAGCTTATTTGCACTGCAAGTTAGTGGTATAGGATTTGTTTTCTGATTTTTAACATAGGTCTGCTATTATCATTTCGAGCTTGTGATTGTGTGTAATTGTCACTTCTGAGTTGTATTAGCTGTAATTTAGTTGTTTCTATCAGATTTTAGTTGTTGGCTTATTAGTTTCCTTATCTACTTATAATTGAGCTTTTTGCATAACTGCTTATTGCTTGTTTGTGTTGTTTCTGTGCTTATATCCGTGATTTCTGAATATATTTGAGTTTATTGTTTCATTTTACGTCTGTGATTCAAGTTTGGTTTAATTCTGTGGCAAGTGCTTCTAAATAAGCACTTGCCATAAGCTGTTTTAGCTAAAATAAGCACTTCTGCTTAACTTTTTCTTTTCAAAATTTTTCTACAAACTTTTCATATAATTTTAGATTTTCTGTAAATTTTTCATATTTTTCTGAGTTGTTTTGATATTTTTCTTAATTTTTCTTCATTATTAATCATTTTTAAATCATTTTTAATAATCAAAAATCCATAAAAAATCAGAAAAAGCTTTTAAAAATGGAAAAATATTTTAGATAATTCTTTTATAATATTTTAGAATTTTCAGATTAGATTTTATATTTTTCCCATTATTTTTCACATTTTCTTTTATTTTTAATTACTTTTTAATTCAATAAATAGAAAATAAATCATAGAAAATTAATAAAAAGCCAAAAAAAATATTTTTCTTTTTCTCAAAATTCTTTTTAATAGTTTAAGATTTTTAGAAAATTGTTTTATATTTGTAGGATTGTTTTTAGAATAAAAGTCACGTTTTATTTCGTTCGTTACGTTTAAAAATTGCGTTTGCATTTCCGTTTTCCAGTTTTAGACTTTTGTGCATATATAACTTGTACTCTTTGCATTATTCACTTTTCCTTTTCATATTTTGAATTCCACAATCATTTCTCACTATTCACTTTGCACTACACGATTCCCAATTCGATTATTCGACACTCCATTCGATTTTTGTTGGGAGAACGACCCGGGAAATACTTTCCTAAGTATTTCTTCGGAAAATAAATATATACTGTAATTGACACACATCAATCATGGAACTTGAAGACCAAGTCAAGTTTCTCATGAAATCCTACGAAGCTCCTAAACCTTCAAGCCAAGTGAACAAAATCACTTCTTCGTGTGAATTTTGTAGTGGTCCCCACGACACTCGTGATTGCATGGAACTCCCCGAACAAGCTTTCGCGGATTACGCATCCTCGCGTACCGACGGAGCGGGAGACAAGTGGTACACTTTCAAACCCGAGCAAAACCCTTACGGTGATTCATACAACCCCTCTTGGAAAAATCACCCGAACCTTAGGTGGAAACAAAACCAAAACATGCCCTAAAGGACAGTCACTGGCTGGCGTATGTGCATTGATTATAGAAAGCTAAATGATGCCACCTGAAAGGATCACTTCCCTCTCCCATTCATAGACCAAATGTTGGAAAGATTAGCAGGACATGAGTACTACTGTTTCTTGGATGGATTTTCAGGGTATTTCCAAATTCCCATAGCCCCTGAGGATCAAGAAAAAACCACGTTTACTTGCCAATATGGAACATTCACCTATAAGAGAATGCCTTTCGGGTTATGTAACGCTCCCGATACTTTTCAGCAATGTATGACCGCAATCTTTCATGAGTTAATGGAAGACAGCATGGAAGTCTTCATGGTTGATTTCTCGGTCTTTGGGAACTCTTTCGATCGTTGTTTGGCTAACCTCGAAAAAATGCTCAAACGTTGTGAGGAAACCAACTTGGTCCTAAACTGGGAAAAATGCCATTTTATGGTGAAAGAAGGTATTGTGCTTGGACACATAGTCTCCGGAAATGGAATCGAGGTGGACAGAGCAAAAATTGAAGCTATTTCCAAGCTACCCTATCCAACTACAGTCAAGGCAATACATAGCTTCTTGGGTCATGCCGGTTTCTATAGGAGATTCATTAAAGACTTCTCTAGAATAGCTCGGCCAATGACTTAGTTGCTTGTAAAGGATGCCCCTTTCGATTTCTCTCAAGAATTCAAGGATGCATTCGATCGGCTGAAGCAGGAACTCACGCAAGCCCCAATTATGGTTACACCTAATTGGGAATTGCTCTTCGAAATCATGTGCGATGCTAGGAACTATGCCGTTGGAGCAGTATTGGGCCAAAGGCTTAACAAACACTTCCAACCGATATACTATGCTAGCAAAACTATGAATCCTGCTCAAGAAAACTACTCTACTACTGAAAAGGAGCTATTGGCCGTAGTATTCGCTTTTGATAAATTTCGCCAATATCTGGTCCTTTCAAAAACGGTCGTCTTTACAGATCATTCGGCTCTTCGATACCTCTTTGCTAAGCAAGATGCTAAACCTTGAGTAATTTGGTGGATCTTAATGTTTCAAGAGTTTGATGTTGAAATCCGTGATAAGAAGGGGGCAGAGAATTTAGCTGCTGATCACCTCTCTCGTCTCGAAAATCCCTGTCTCAATGAATCTGACAAGAATGAGATTCGGGATTCATTTCCTGAAGAGCAGCTCATGTCAATAAAAGATTCTGAGCCATGGAAAGCAGATTATGCTAACTATCTGGCTAGTAGAATTATTCCAGAACACTTGAACAGACACGAAAGGAAAAGGTTCTTTGCCCAATTAAAATACTACTTTTGGGATGAACCTTTCATGTTCCGAAGATGTCCTAATCAAGTAATCATGCACTGTGTTTCGGAAAAAGAGGCAATGAAGATAATGAAAGAATGTCATTCAGGGCCCTAAGGGGGCATCATGGGATGAACACCACTACACAAAAAAAATTCGATGCAGGATTCTATTGGCCTACAATATTTCGTGATGTAAAGGGGATGATACAAGCATGCGATGCATGTCAACGAGCTGGGAATATATCAAAAAGGGATGAAGCCCCTCAGAATTTTATACAAGTTTGTGAGGTTTTTGATGTTTGGGGAATAGATTTTCTGGGCCCATTCCCGTCTTCAGGAGGGAACGAATACATCTTAGTGGCTATTGATTATGTTTCAAAATGGGTAGAAGCACAAGCCCTTAGGACCAACGATGCTAGGGTAGATATTCATTTCTTAAAGAAATTGTTTGCTAGGTTTGGCATTCCTAAAGCTCTCATTAGTGACAAGGGAACCCATTTTTGCAACGCACAAATGGAGAAGGTCATGAAAAGATATGGGGTCTCCCACCGATTCTCCACCGCTTATCACCCTCAAACCAACGGTCAAGTTGAAAACACCAATAGAGCGATTAAGAGAATACTCGAAAAGACGGTCAATCAGAACAGAAAGGGTTGGTCATTTAAACTCGACGAGGCTCTATGGGCATTCCGAACTGCCTAAAAAACACCTATTGGGATGACCCCGTTCCGCATGGTTTATGGCAAGGTGTGTCACCTTCCTGTAGAGCTGGAACACAAGGCATATTGGGCACTTAAAACATGTAATTTAGACCATACGGTCGTAGGAACAAATAGGTTCTTACAGCTCCAGGAGCTTGATGAATTAAGACTGGAAGCATATGAATCCTCCGTCACCTATAAAGAAAGGGTAAAAAGATGGCATGACCAACGAATTAAGAGACCCAAGGAGTTCTCAGATGGAGACAAAGTTCTATTGTATAACTCCCGTTTAAGGTTATTTCCAGGGAAACTTAAATCCAGATGGTATGGACCTTTTACCATGAAAAGTTCCTCTAAAATCGGATCCGTTATGTTAATGAACAATGAGAGTAGAGAATTCACGGTGAACATACAATGAGTTAAGCATTATCAAGAAAATGGTAATAAAATGATCAATGACGAGGACATAACATTCGATGACGAGCTCATGTAATAACCCATGACCTTGAGTCTAGCTACAAGACTCATAAATAATGAAAAGCGCTTCTTGGGAGGCAACCCAAGTTTTGTTTGTTTTATTTGTTTTGTTTGTTTGATTGTTTGTTTGTTTGATTTTATTTGTTTCCGTATGCATGCTTTATTTTTATTGTTTGTGGATCATGTTTCATACTAAATTGTGAAAATGGTTTACCTTGTTGGTTGTCTTAACTTCATAAAATGGTATTTCGCAAAAGATAAGTGTAAGGGAAACCTAAATTTGTTTTTAAGAACAAAATTGAACATGACCCACCACAATATTAAATGAACATGTATATTAGTATTTGTTTGAGTCAAATGCTTGTATCGAGTCATAATGATGTTTTGTAGGAAATTACAGGAATTAAGGCGTAAGTTTTTCTAGAAATTTTCGGGAAACTTAGCATGAGATTTCTGTCAGAACACTCTGACGACGTCAGGATTAACACCCGACGGCGTTAGGTATAAAATTCTGGAAATTTTGCAAGTTTTGTTTTTCTAACGGAGTCTTAAAATTTTTGTTAATTCTTTAGTTTTATAAATTCCAGGAAATCTGCAAACATTCATTCCACAAGTATTATATCCTTATATATATAGATTACCGCTGATTTTACGCGAGGTTGCCATGATTGTTTTCTCAGGTTTAACAGGTTATATTGCACAAAAAGATGATTTATATTTTGTAACACCCCCAAAATACCACAGCGGAAGACTGTGTCATTGAGGGTGCTACTTCATAATACAAAGTACAAGGTATAGAAAACGAACTCTAAATGAGACGTTTTGAAAAGTTACCATTCGATTAATGAATTCAAAGTTACAAACATGAGATTCCAAAGTATGATACATAAATGTATACAAAATGTTTTGAATGGTAAATGATAAAAGCGTAAGTCTTCAGAATATGCAGCTTGACTCTAAGTTCCACGCACTAGCTATCGCCTTACTAACCTGAGATAAACATGCTAAAGTGTCAACACAATGGTTGGTGAGTTCATAGAGTTTGTCTTAAAACAGTTGAAAAAGCCTCAAAAGAATGTTTACATAGCAAAGGCATTGTGAATCCACTCAGTTACAAGTCCCGCCATAAGAGACTTGTAACCTGTGTGTTCACAACCCACTGCTAACATATAGTATAATAAAGACATGTATAAGTTCATCAAAACAATTAATCAATTAGTCGTGAGTCTACACTTCATCTCCGAAGACCTCACGTTTATGATGTATCCAACATTCGCAAATGTTAGGATGTATCAATAGCCTCAATGGTCATCCAACAACTTAATTTGGAGCCACCGGAAGTCTCAATGGTCATCCAGCAACTTAATCTGGAGCCACTGGCAGTCTCAATGGTCATCCATCAACTTAATCTGGAGCCACTGGAAGTTTCACAATCAAGTATAACGCAGTTAAGTATAACACAATCATGTATGTATGAAATCAAGTATAATGCAATCAAGTATAAGACAATCAAGTATAAAACAATCAAGTATAAATGTTTTGAGTATTTGTACAAGTAAGCAAGTAGTTGAGCATGTATCTCCCCCAAAGAGTTAAAACAAGTATTAAAAAGTAGGGGCTATGACTCACCTTAAGCTTATGTAATGAGAAATGAAAGTGGTAGTCGAATCGCGAAAGTCTCTAAGAGCAGCCTATAATAGAATGTTGCGACTTAAGTTTGGAGTAACGTCTAAGAATACAAAGAATTGCCCATATATGTCTTGCATATAGTTCATGATGTAGTACTTAGTATATAGTGTAAGTCTTTAAGTATAAATGGTTTATGAAACATGTATAGGTTGTATATCTCTTACTACCGTTCGGGCCGACATAATTCAGAAGCCATGGAGTAAACGTTCGAGGGGCCAGGACACTTTAATTCGTAAATCCACAACTCATCTCGACGGCTTACTTAATGAACTCCTCACATGAGGCTCCCTACTATTGTAGTATTTGATAACATATATATAACTGTTTGATCTTTAAAAGTTATATGGTCTTTAGCCGTGGCTTTACCGTGACCTTGGTCATTGTTACCATGGTCTTGAGACTCAACCTTGGCTTTAGCCATGGTTGTGGTCTCGGCTTTAGGTCATTAGACCTCTTGGTCTCATCTAATTATAATGATTATATAGTGACTTTGGTCTAAAAATGGGCTGTTAAGAATTTGAAGAAAATTATCACTCAGAAAGCGTTTTCAGGGCTCGAGCTTCTTTGTTCCTGAACGAAAACGTCGTTCTGGACAACTTTCATGTTTTAACTTTTTGATGAATCGGAGCAAAAGTGGGACTTTCAAAATTGGCAGAATGCAAAACAGTTTGCATAGGCAGTTTCGGCGTTTTGGTTTCGCTAACTTCTCATGGCCATAACTTTTGACTCGTGTACTCGTTTTAGGTGATTCAAATTGCTATGTTTTCCTTGTTAAGTCCTCTTTAACAGTAATTAAGTGTCAAATATCATAGTTGTACTATTTTGGTCGTGGTTCTCCATAAAAATCACTAGTTTGGTTGTTTACTTGTCATAAGTTAACATATATATATCAATACTTGTTTTATCCATTTTTCAACATCATGAACACAATAACAAGAACGTATATAGCATGAAAGAAACATAATAAGCATGAAATGATATTGAGCAAGAAAGTGTAATAGGGTTTGCTTACAACTTTTGGCTTTCTAAAGAAAGGAAGTCAAGTATGAAACTAGGACACTAAACCTATGCTTGTAAACCCTTCACCACAACTCTTGTAACTCTTGCTAGCCTTGATCTAACCCTTGTGAAAAACATTTAACTTCAGCCCTAGTAACCTTGTGTAGCTCCTAATTCAACCATGGAATCACCAAACAAACTTAAGAACTAGGTAGAGAATACTAAGACCTTGAACTTTGTAGTGTAACTTGTAGTTTGAAGATCAAAGGATCATGGTGCTAGGGATTAATGGTGTGGCATTTTTGATGATGAAAAGATGAAGATCAAATTGTTTCTAGTTGGCTATTTATAGCATGGGAAAATTAGTTAACCATATCTTGGGTTAGAATTTAACCATGGTTTGTTTTAGGATATTTAGGAAGCTTAATGGCCAAGTTTAACACATGTGATGAATCCAAGACTTCAAGTATAAGATCAAGACACATGCTAGGTGACTCCCCCCCCCCTCCTAAGTCAGCCATAATGAGATAAGGGTGACTAGATGAGTAGTCATGGTCTTTGGATGATAATATCCTAAGTATGTAGCTAGTTTTGACTCCGTAAGTTGCTAACCGTAAGTTATTAAGCCACAAAACGTAAAACCGGGTATCCTAAAAATATGAAACTTATAAATATGCTAGAACTTATCAATATACTCCATAATAAAATATAAAATGAGTGGTAGGTTCTATCGGGTGCTAAAACCCTGCTAAAAACTGGAAACACGGGTCTAAAACGCGTAATTCGCGTAAAACGCTGAACTGAAAAACGTAAAATTCCAAAACTTTTGGAATTGTCCTAAAATGAGAGAAAATCATATTTCTATTGTTTATAACATTTTATGGACATATCGGGATGCTAGAATGACGTTTAAACCTAAAAGTAAATCTCGGACACGGCTTCGTGATTTTTGCAGAAATGATCCGACGAGTGTGAAATTCTCGGATTATCATTAAAAGAGTTTAACTTACGAGAATATGAAATAAAAATTTTGGATGTGAATAGTAAAAGTGAATAGTAAAAAGTGAATAGTAAAAATGAATAGTGAAATTTTCGGGAATAAAAGTTAACCTGAAATTGCGAATTGTTACATATTTTAGAAGGGAAGCTTTCAACGTTCATTTTCCTTGGAGGAGGATTTAACAATGTTATCCATTTATCCACACCAAACGAATCAGGGGAGTATTTGTTTTCATTCTTTTACCTTATTTACTTTTACATCTTTTTATTTAACATTGGGGACAATGTTCAGCCTAAGTGTAAGGGGAGGGTAAATGATGATACTTTAGAGAATAAAATTATGCTTGAGTTTGTTTGTTCAATAGTAGGTGTGTAATAAAACTAAGAGAAATGCTTGTTAGGGAAATTTTAGCACCAAAGTAGTGAAGCTTTAGCCTTAATGTGTCTCATGGATAGGAGATTGTATGACTAGCACAAAAAACCGTACCACTCAAAAATTTTATCAAAAAAGGTAGTGACCATCCGAGTATTAGATTAATTGGCTAACGCGCCAACGCTAGTGTATGACTTGGTGACCATCCATTATGCAAGTAACGCGCCAATGATCCAAGAAGTGCACTAGTTAGCATCTGTTAGTTGAGACATCAAGGACTCATACCGGCCTTCTACTAAGTGAGGTTCACCCCTAGACTTGTTTGGAGAAGCCTTAGAGCTTATGAGTGTACTGGTATTACTTAGATTCTAGAACTTGCATTAGTGATGCATCCCGAGACCGCTAGTGAGACTACATTCATTTAGTAGGATTTACTACATGATAAGAGCCATTAGGATCACCCTTGTGTTAAACCCGTATCATAATTACTTGACCAATAAAGTCATAATTACTTGACAAGTAAAGTCAATTAATTTTCCCACACCTTTGCGTTGTACACATTTTTAGTACACGATACCCCTAGTACACCCCTCCGAGCCTATCTTTTCGTTTCTAACTTTAAGCATTTTACTTAAAGGAATAATTTGTTTACAATCCACACCAAATGTGCAACCAAGTCGCCTTAGCCTTCCGTGCAATGTTGCAAAAATCGTGAATCGGTACTGAGGCGGTCGGAGGCCTTGTAGCGTTTTTTAGCCGATTAATCGGCCCAAAACCTTGTAATCGCCGATTAATCGGCCGATTACCTTGTAAAACTCACCAAGTTCCAGGGCCTTGTAGCTTGTAATCGCCGATTAATCGGCCTTGTAGGCCTTGTTTTGCAACATTGCTTCCGTGTATGCACTCATCTTTAGTGCATTATTGTTACATGTTTAAACCCTTAGTTAATTATTTAATTGATTATATGGTTGCTAAGTCGAGTCATATCTTGTACATATTGTTTTTGGACGATTGGGACTCATGGGTAAAGTACTTGTGTTATGGAGTAATGGGGAAGAACATCATATATTACCCCCATATGTGCGCTAATATTTTAAAAGTACTCCAAGTGTTTTGATTATCTTAATTCGAGTCATTAGAATAGTTAAGTGTAAAGTATGTAAAAGTTCAAGTGTAAGGGGAATGCAAATCCCCTATGATGTATTATTTTGGATGGTATGGCAAGAGTGTAATAAAATATATATATATATATATATATATATATATATATATATATATATATATATATATATATATATATATATATATAGAAAAAGAAAAAGAAAAAAAATATATACGGACTACCATCCCGTTTCCTTTTATGTTTATTTTATGTTTTTATTAGTTTTTGATTAGCTTAAGTCGAGTCGAGTCTTGGCTTAGCAACGCCACATTGTACATGTAATTAACCAAGATGATTAACTCGCCACCAGTTGTTGGATCGATATACTCTGACCAAACTACTTTGTAGCTTGTAAGGGTTTAACAATATTGAGTAAACTCAACACTATTAATATTGAAACACTGTTTTACCTTGTAAAGTATGCGGAATCAACTAACACAAAGCTTAAGAAGAACTTTTATATTAACCAAACTTTGAACCTGCTTTGTTACACAGATTCACTAACAATCCCTAACTATTAACTTTGATCGACTTCTAAACATATCTAAGACTTATAAAACTTATATCGACTAATACCTCTTAAGGCTCTTTATATAGATAACCTTAAGTCGGTTTACAACATGTAATCCTTGAACGACAAGTCATTATCCCTAACTAATTCTAGAATATTCGTTTAATATTACACATTAATCCTTATCTAATATTGCACATCAGTCCTTGTTTCCTTCGAAGTACTTTAAGCATTCTTCAATAACAGCAGTACTTTGACTTTATTCTTCAGCAGTACTTTGACTTTATTCTTCATGCAGCAGTACTTTGACATCCAGAAGTACTTTGATATTTTATATCCCAACAATCCTCCCCTAACTTGAACTCTACTTGCTTTATTTCAAGTTTCTTTGTTATCTTTAATCTTCAAATCTTTAATCATTCAGAAAGATTGTTTCTTTATTCCTTTTCTTCTATCTGTCATATGTCAAAGTACTCTTCATCAGCATCATATCTTCCATGGTATCTTCTCAGCAACTCAGCAACATTTTGGTATAAAGATCATCAAATCTTAAAAGTTTCATACTATTCTCATCACTTCCAGGTGTGTTAACTCCTGTGAGAGGTGAATCATTGAAAATTATGATTTTTAGCAAATCATCAGCTATCCGGATTTGATATGTCTTTACCATGAGCCGTTTGCTATGGACTAGCCAACTCTTGATCACTTGGATGTATGGTGAGCTGATAACCTAGTTTTTGGTAAACTATCAACCATCAACGGATTTGATTATCACATCAGAGCCGTACCCTCATGATGAGTCAAACTTTTTCTTGTCTATTAAACATGATGCGTTGATTACCATTTGTTGTGCAGTATAAATACTAACACCATGTGTTTCTTTTCAAATCCTTTTTTCTTTTAAACATCAAAACATTTTATTTTTATTTTAAAGAACCTATACTGGTTTATATCAACAAGCAGTACTTTGATAAAGTACTGTTTGTTTTTACGGTACTTTGAAAAATACTTTATTTTACAAAACAAATCATACCAGTATTATGCAATATTACTCTTCAGACTTGACCCATCTGATAAATAACTTGATAACATCCAAAGCTGCTTCAGATTCATCTTCAAGTTCCATTCCATGATCCAGCATTCTGAGCATGATTTCTCTAATCAATGGATATCTCCTCTCAGCCAACATATGAATCATGGTACCATCTTCCATCTCTAGTGTATGAACTCCTGATGACTCAAAGAATCTCCATCTTGTTATTTCCCAATTCTCTTGATCATTCCAGAGAGGATCAACACTTGTTTCTTCAGTATCCCATATGGTAAATAAGTCTCCAAGCAAAACTAATCCCACTCCTGAAGCTTCAATCTCTGCATAGTATGTCTGCACTTGCACATATAAGTCATAAAGATCTGCCCTTGTGATACAGTGCAATAAATCCCATAACATATTGAATGGTGTGAAGCTTTCATCTTCTCTGTGGATCATAAAATAATTTCCCTCTTTTGATTCAACCAAAGAAAATGAGATTATCTTGGACTTCTTTCCAGAATCTTCAATCTTCTTATTCTCAAAATCAACAACTCTAAAATAATTTCTGAGTTCATCAACTGTATCTTCATGAACTAACTTCAGCCTTTTTGATAATTGATCATCCTCAGCTAATTTCTTTCTTTTAAGTCTCCTTTGCTCAGCTTGTTCCTTCCTTATATCTTCTAATTTCTTCTTTCTATCAACTCCCATAAGCACAAAGTTTTCTACTTCTCTTCTGATATCTTCTTGTACTTTATCCCACAGAGCTTTCACTTCAGGATACCTTTTCAAATGCAAATTCTTGTATCCCTTCTTTCTCAAGAACTGTATCATCCAGTTTCTTTCCTGAGCTTTGGTCATTGGCTTCTTTGTAATTGGCCTACTGACTTCTTCCAAATACTCAGCATCATATTCAGCTTGTTGCTTTCTAGCAAGCTTTAAATCATCTGCAGTCTCTAATTCTCTAATCTGAGCAATAAAAAATTTCTTTTTCTTCTTCTTAGTATCTTTCTGAACCATTATCCCTTTCCCTTTATCTTTTGGATCTAGTTTTTTTGATTCAGAAGTACTTTCATCATCTTTTTGTGCAGGCTCAGAGATGTGTATTCCTCATGTAGGTCTCCTTAAATTCATCATAACTTGAGCAATTGTTTCATCATCACTAGCAGTATGTACTCTTTCTTCTTCTTGCTGTATAAAAGTGGAAGGACCAGCTTCATCTTCATAATGCTTTGTAGAAGGTCTAGCTACAGAAGTTCCAATAACAACAATATCTTGTTCAGCAGTACCTTGCACAACAGTATTTTCAACAAAAATACTTTGAACATTATTTCCTTCTAAATCAATTTCTTCTGTATCACTACTTTTTACATCCTCATGCTCAACTTCAAGATTAATTTGCTCTGTCTCACCACTTTTTCTTTCAGTACTGTTTTGAGCAATATTTTCATCTTGATCATTCTTTTCTTCTGAATATTGAACCATATCATCAAATAACAAAGCCTCCCTGATTGAAGCTTCTGTAACACGTATAGCTCTCCCAGCAACTGTAGCAGTAATGATATCCTCTCCATCTGCAACCTGTGATGTGGCTGTATCCCAAAAAGCTTGAATCCAGGGTCCAATAATCTAGGGGTTGACAAGGATGGAGTAACAGATGTTGGTACCAGTGAGAAAATCAATAATACCATGAAAATCAAGGTTTTCTTGGGTTTTCTCAAGGTTTGCGATCATGTTGTGTTTGGTGTTGGTACGTCGATTAGCCATGATGATTAGGGTTAGAAGGAGAAAAGTGATGATCGATGCAAAGTAGGTATGAGTTAATAAAGGTGAATAAGGTGAATAAAAGGAAAAGATATGAGGTTTATATAAGGATAAGATTACAAAAAAATCACGGTTAATTAATGATTTTACCGTTATTTTTGGAAGTAAATATCCCATATCTTTCGAAAGGTTGTTAGCCGCAAATCTGACCGTTGGAACAGTATCTGACACGTCAGCGAACCCTTTCAATAGCACCAAGCAGTACTTTCCATCGAATATGGAGCAGTACTTTCCGTTATAAGCTCACACAGTATATTGACCAAAGTACTTTCCCACTAAAAATCTTGAATGTTGACCATTTGACCAAAATGTCTTTGAAAGTCAACCCTTATTAATTCCCAAAGCTACCAAGGTAAGTGCACTGCAATACACTTCATTAAATGCCCATTTACCTTTACCTTGCTTATAAAAGCAAATTCATCAACAACTTGCAAACACCATATTTTCTCTTAACAAAAACAAGTAAGCACAATGAGTCACATTCCAATTGTGAACATCTCTTCAGACTCAGAGGGTACCACAGATTCAGAGATAAGTTACTACTCTGATTCTGAGTTTGAAGATCCAGGATGGTCAGACTATTTTCCTCCTCATGTGCAATGGATGGGACACCAAGAAGCTTCATCAACAATGAGTGCAGCCAACTCTACCATAACTGATGCAGGTAGTACTACCAGCAAAAAGCCCAAAAAGAAGAAAGTTGTGACTGGTTCATCTTTGGCTAAAGAGCTTCCACATGCTTTGACTCAAGCCCTGGAAACAGCTATTCAGAACATGAAGTGGCCTGCTCCAAGAAAAGAAAGACCTCCTAAACAGGTTCTTGGCCTGGCTTGCCCAAGAAAACAGACTTCTTTTGATGACAAGAGAAGGACTGCTCACAAGGGAAAACAAAGCTATGAGGGCAAGAGAAAAAGGCCTATGGAGTAGGTGTGTGGAGCTTGGTAGTAGGTTGATGTAGTCTTGTGTTTGTGTTGTCTTTGTTATGTCTGTGTCTGTTACTTGAAAACAAGAATGGTGATGTACTCTGAATGGTAGTTGTAGGAACTTGAATGAATAAAATCCTTTCTTTTGAATGATACATGTAGCCTCCCCTCAAATAATGACTAACTAATAACTACTTATGCCTCCCCTCAAAAATAGCTTACATATTAATCATGCCAATACTCACAACCAAAAAAGTAAATCTTGAAACATCAAAGCCCTTTGTGAGTAGATCTGTTACATTATCATCAGTATGAACTTTAACCACATTGATAAGCCTTTGTTCATAGCAATCTCTTATAAAGTGATGTCTAATCTGAATGTGCTTGGTCTTGGAATGATAGACTGGATTCTTGACAATACAGATAGTACTCTCATTATCAATATTGATAGGAGTATTCTTGAAATTGAATCCATAATCCAGAAGCTGATTCTGTAACCAAAGTACTTGTGCACAACAACTTGCAGCAGCTACATACTCTGCTTCTGTGGAAGAAGTTGCTGCAATTGTTTGCTTTTTATATTGCCATGACACTAATCTGCTTCCAAGGTACTGGCATCCTCCAGTTGTGGATCTTCTGTCATAGTTATCTCCAGCATAATCACTGTCTAAAAAGGCTTGGAGATGGAAAGGTGAATCCCTAGGATACCATAATCCTAGCTTAGGTTGTTGCCTAAGATACCTGAAAATCCTCTTGACAGCATTTAAGTGAGATACTTTTGGATTAACTTGATGTCTTGCGCATAAGCTCACAGCAAAAGTAATATCAGGTCTTGATGCAGTTAAATACATAAGACATCCAATCATAGACTTGTATAGTGTGACATCAACATCTTCTCCATCTTCATCTTTTCCCAAAGGTTTGTTAGTATCCACTAGTGTAGATGTAGGCCTAACAGTAGTGAAAGTGAATCTCTTAAGAATATCTGCAACATACTTATCTTGACAAATATAAATTCCACTGCTTGACTGTTGCACTTGAAGTCCTAAGAAAAATGTTAATTCTCCCATGGAACTCATTTGAAACTCTTTCTGCATAAGATCTTCAAATTCCTTCACCATAGATTGCTTAGTAGCACCAAAAATAATATCATCTACAAACACTTGAACTAGCATGATATCCTTCTTATCTCTCTTGATAAACAAAGTCTTGTCAATAGCTCCTCTTCTATAACCATGTTGCAATAGAAAATCGGAAAGCCTTTCATACCATGCTCTGGGAGCTTGATGTAGGCCATAAAGAGCCTTGATCACCTTGTAGACTTTGTTTGGGTGTGCAGGGTCTTCAAAACCAGGAGGCTGTTTGACATAAACTTCTTCTGTGATTTTGCCATATAAAAAAGCACTTTTAACATCCATCTGATATACAGGGAATCCCATATAAGATGCAAAAGCCAAAAATAGCCTGATGGCTTCAAGCCTTGCCACAGGAGCAAAAACTTCATCATAGTCTACTCCTTCTTCCTGTCTATATCCTTGAGCCACTAACCTTGCCTTGTTCTTAATAACATTCCCTCTTTCATCTCTTTTCACTCTGAAGACCCATTTAGTTCCAATAAGTTTCTTTCCATCAGTTAAATCACATAATACCTAAACTTCTTGAAGTTTAAACTGTAGGAGTTCTTCTTGCATAGCTTCCACCCAACTTTCCTTGGTTAATGTTTGTTTGATATTCTTGGGCTCTTCCTGAGATAGAAAACAAGCAAATAAACACAACTTCTGATCCTTGTGATTCACCCTGTTTTGCTTGTAGATAAAACTAAGTAAAGAAGTATGTTGTTGAGACATATTCTTAGCCCTAGTCCTTGTGAGCACCCCTGATGATGAGGGTCCAATAATATTGGTAACAGGATGAGTTTTATGAATTCTGAGAGTAGGAGTTGGTGAGACTTCAAGATTATCTTCCAAATTAGTTATATCAGGATCTTCATTAGAATCTGAGAAAATGCCTTCTTGATCCAATTCATCATCAGTGTCTTCTAAGGTAATTGTGTTTGGATCAGCAGTATCTTCTAAGTCAGGCATATTGGAATCATTAACAGCATCAGTATTTATCCTATTTGAAGTATCCAAAGGTTGAAAAGTACTTTCAAGTGGATTAGAAGTACTTTGGGGTAAAGTACTGGCTGTTTCTTTTGCCTTCTTCTTTTCTGCTTCATAAGCTCTCCTTTGTTCATCATCATATGACTTAGCCATTGTTTCTTGAAAAAGCATCCTAGAAAGTTCATCTTGAATGGCTTGATCTTCTGTAGATACTGGTATTTGTGGTGGAACAGTACTTTGAGGATCAACAGTACTGTTAGGTTTAGAAGTACCTTGAGGCTCAGAAGTACTTTTCTTCTCATCATTGGCATTATCTTTTGGCTCATCTTCAGATCTTAAATTAACATCATGAACAATGTACTGTGCTTCTTCTTCAGTGGGAGCAAGTTAATTTTTTTCCCTTACAGGTACATAATTCATTGATGAAGACATTAAATCAAGATCAAACATCCAATCAGGACCTTTACCTTTAGAATTCTCTTGTTCTTCCAAAAAATCAACATAAAGACATTCTTGAACCTTCTTGGTAGCCCTATTGTACACTCTGAATCCTTTGCGATTTGTACAATATCCCAATAAATATCCTTCATCTGACTTCCCATCAAATTTGCCCAAATTATCAGCAGTATTTAAGATGGTTAGGGGACATCCAAAACGTTTCATAAACTTGATGCTTGGCTTCTTTCCCATGAGCAACTCATAAGGTGTCTTCATTTGAGGTTTAGTCACTGATACTCTATTCAATACATAGCAAGCAGCACTTACAGCTTCAGCCCAGAATGGAACAGGTAGTTGAGAGTCTGCAAGCATTGTCCTTGCTGCTTCTATAAGAGTTCTATTCTTTCTTTCTGCAACTCCATTTTGCTGAGGAGTTCTAGCAATACTGAACTCTCTTTTAATTCCTTTCTTGGCACAAAATTCATCCATAAGCTGATTCTTGAACACAGTCCCATTATCATATCTAATGCCTCTAACCTTGAGTCTTAACTGATTTTCAAGTGCTATTATTAGATCATGAATAGCATCAAAAGTTTCATCTTTAAAGCATAAGAAAAAGACCCAACTAAATCTGCTACAGTCATCTGTTACAACCAAGCAGTACTTCTTCTTGTTCAGACTAACAACTGAAACAGGTCCAAACAGATCCATGTGCAGCAATTCCAAAGGCTCTCTAATAGTCTTCTCATCAATCTTCTTACAAGAGGCCTTGTGCTGTTTACCCTTCTTACAAGCAAGACATGTGTGATCATTCTTGAATGTCTTAGAAGGTAAACCTCTAACTAAATTACCTCTGACCAACTTATTGATGTTTTTGAAATTTACATGTCCCAGTCTTCTGTGCCATTGATGTGCTTCCTCCATAGATGCTCTTGCAATCAAACATGTTGCTCTTTCAGCAGAATTTACATTCTTTAAGTCTATGTTGTACACATCATTAGTTCTTGGTGCTCTCAGCAACACCAAGTTTCTATCTTCTAACTTGAAATCAGGAGAAAGTATAAGACATTCTGTGTCAAAGAATAACAAAGGGTACTTCTTATCACAAATCTGAGAGACTGACAAAAGATTGAATTTGAGCTCCTTCACATATCTAACATCTTCAAAATCAATGTTTCCTGCCTTGATAGTTCCTTTGCCAGTTATTCTTCCTCCATCAGGATCATTCCCAAATGCAAATTTTCCTCCAAAATAAGCTTTAAAATCTGACAAGAGCTCCTTTTCTCCTGTCATACTGCCAGAGCAACCACTATCTACAATAAGATGATCTTTAAGCTCCTCCTCTCGGTTGCCCTGCATTCACATGAAAAAGGTTAGTTATTTTTAGGAACCCAAGCCATTACTGACTTGTGTTCCCCTTGAGTATGTAATCACCACTGTCTTTGAAAGCATGATCAAGAATTAAGGTTTTTGTTTCCAAAACTGTTGATTTTTCAAGATCACTTGTCCCCTTTTCACCCTTAACTTCTGAAAGTACTGGTTTTTCCCCAGCAGTACTTTCTTTCTTAACCCATTTAGTTGTAACTTTAGGAGTTGGCTTCTGTGTCCTAGCATCTTTTCGTGTGTTGTAAGGCTTTCTGGGGTTGTAATGATTGTGCCTCCTAGATCTTACACTTGAGTGTTTGCTAGAAACATTAGGGAACTTTCTATCCGTACTTTGTGAAGGTATTGAGGGTTTGGAGTATGACCTTTTTTGATGAGGGTACCTATAGTCTTTTGAGAAATTACTATGGTTGACCCTATTTGTATAGTTCCAAACTGGTTTGTTATCCCTTGGCTTATTCTCCCTATAACTTGGTTGTGCAGTTCTGGTCTTTGGATATTTACTTAGGTATTCTGAATGATAATCACAGTCTTTAATCAAATGATGAGGACTATAACAAACATAACAGACCTTTCGACCAATATCCCCAAATCCCCTTCCATAAGTGTTTCTAAAATTAGCAGTATTTTGAAAGAATTTTCTTTGAGGTACTGCTGAGTGATCAGCAGTATTTCGAAAAGAGTTTGAAGGTACTGCTTGTTTTGAAAACTTGGTCTCTTCTACCTTAGGTGCTTCAACAGATTTTTCTAAAGTTTCAGGATTAGATTTACTTTTAAGCTTTTTCCTAAACTCTAGATTATCTACACCATAACAATCAACATCTTTTCTAGGTGGTTGAAAGCTACCTGGGGGTGAGGAACTGCATTATATCCCTTTTCTTTCTGAAATACAGGAGGTGTTGGACTAGGGGATTCCTCATCACTAGAAGTGTTTTCATCTAGACTTATGAACTCTTCATCACTAGTGGAGGTATCAACTGTAAGATTTAGTTCCTTGCTCTTAAATGGAATACCTTCATTGCTATTATTATCATAACCTAGGCCTGTCTTAATATTAGATGTTCTTTGCTTTTCAACAAATTGAACATGTGACACACCTGCCTCATTCCATACAGCAAGTTTTTCTAACATCTTATCCCTTTCAGCAGTCACTTTTTCTAGTTCAGACACCTTGCAACCTAGTTTCCATTCATTTAACTTAACTAGGTAATCCTGTTGTTTATATGTTTCAAGCCATGCTACTTCATTGCTTTCATGTGTAAGAATTTTGGCTTCCATTGACTCTAAAGTTAATTGATAACCAGTTATCTCAGCCCTAGCTTTTTGAAATTTATCTCTTTCAGCTACATACTCACTAAGTAACTTTTGATACATATCATTACACTTAGAGCATACCTCAGAGTTAGTGGATGAACTTGGTGAAGCAGCTACCATAGCAAGCTGAGCAGGTGCTTCTTCAAACTCCATGCTCCAATCAAAGCTTCCTAACTCATCTCTTGACTCCAAAGCAGCATATCCAGGCTCTTCATCAAATGTTGTGCTCCAGTCTTCCAATGCAACCATTGAATAGGTTACAGGTTCATCATCAAACTCATTGGACCAATCAATCTCTGACAGATTCTCTTGAGCAACCAAAGCTTTTGGTTTTGTTTCAGTAATTGGAATCTCTTTTCTCTCAGGCTTGGGTGGTTCAATCATCTTGTTTGCTTGATATTTTGCAAATTTGCACTCCCTTGCAAAGTGACCAGTCCTTAGACAGTTGAAACACTCAATCTTGGACTTGTCAAATGTTATTCCTTGTTTAGCTCTGAAGTTGATGCCTTTTCCTGTCTTGTTCACATACTTCTTGATCCTTGCAGTGAGCATGGCAACTTGCCATCTAATATCAATTTCTTCCAAAGCATCATCATCTATTTGCAATACATCTTCTTGATAGGTGACTGGTAGAGATGCTTGTTGAGCAAAGAATGAACATAGAACATCATCTGAGGTGGGGGTTAATGATTTTGATGAATTGGTGGTGACCATTGTTGTGCATGGAACCTGTGTTTCAGTCACAGTACTTTGAACAGGATAAGCAGTACCTTTGTTAGAAGTACTGCTTCTCTTTTCAGAAAAGAAAAAAGCAATGTTCTGTTGTGTGCTTGAACTTATAGTACCATTCATCTCATGCTCATACACCTTCAGATTGTTGTAAAGATCATCAAAGTCCATAGTATCCAGCCCTGATTGTCCTCTGATCATAGTAGCAACTACATGCCATGCTGATGGCAAACTTCTCAAGAACTTCAAATTAGCATCTTCAACTGATGCCTCAGCATCATATAGTTCTAACATACTCAGAAGATGTTGGACTCTTTCATAAGCAGAATCAAGACCTTCTCTTTCTCCAACTGTGAAAGTTTCAAATTGTTGCTTCAGCAAATTCCTATGCATCTTCTTGGAAGCATCATTACCTCCAAACTTCTTCTTTATTGCAGCCCATAGTTGTTTGGCATCTTTGGCATCATGAAACTTTAATAGGTGACCATCAGAAATAGCATAAAGCAGTATGTTGAGTGCTTTGTCTTGATTTCTTTTGGTAGCAGCAGGTACAGTAATTTTAGGTGGTGTTGGTTGTCCAGGTACCTCTACTGGTTCTTCAATTTGCATGTTTCCATTGACAATCACATCCCATAGTGCATGGTCTGTGATGGCAATGTACTGCCTCATCTTCATGGCCCATAGGTTGTACTCTTCCTTCTTAACAATAGGGATTCTAACAGCAGTGATTGAGGGAGCAGGTGCAGCAACTGTCGACATCTTGAAGGGTTTGTAGTGAAATTGGTTTAAAGGTTTTAAAGGTTTGTCTTCTTAATCAGAGTTTCCAACACAATCTCCGATACCACTTGTTGGATCGATATACTCTGACCAAACTACTTTGTAGCTTGTAAGGGTTTAACAATATTGAGTAAACACTATTAATATTGAAACACTGTTTTACCTTGTAAAGTATCCGGAATCTACTAACACAAAGCTTAAGAAGAACTTTTATATTAACCAAACTTTGAACCTGCTTTGTTACACAGATTCACTAACAATCCCTAACTATTAACTTTGATCGACTTCTAAACGTATCTAAGACTTATAAAACTTATATCGACTAATACCTCTTAAGGCTCTTTATATAGATAACCTTAAGTCGGTTTACAACATGTAATCCTTGAACGACAAGTCATTATCCCTAACTAATTCTAGAATATTCATTTAATATTACACATTAATCCTTATCTAATATTGCACATCAGTCATTGTTTCCTTCGAAGTACTTTAAGCATTCTTCAATAACAGCAGTACTTTGACTTTATTCTTCAGCAGTACTTTGACTTTATTCTTCATGCAGCAGTACTTTGACATCCAGAAGTACTTTGATATTTTATATCCCAACACCAGTACATATTGCCTTTATCCAACAAAGCCGTGTTTATCGTATCCCTAC
The DNA here is from genome assembly GCA_030686995.1 of Artemisia argyi. NCBI lineage: Eukaryota > Viridiplantae > Streptophyta > Magnoliopsida > Asterales > Asteraceae > Artemisia > Artemisia argyi. The sequence continues at coordinate 174,568,285 of CM060702.1, forward strand.
ACCTCACGTTACAACCCTTTAAAAGACCTCTTTGATAGTTTATCCTAGATGCTTACGCCAAGTGGTGGAGGTTTGATCCTTTCCCAAGCCTATGGTAATCTATTTGCTATGACAGGTAGTGAGAGATGTTTTCCATTTCCATATTGTGATATATACTTTATTACACCCGAGAGATGTGAGTATCTAAACACTATTTGTGAGGTGCTAGTGTATAATTTATGTGCTTATTTTTTATTGAAGTGAAACAATTATTTGTTGTAATTACTTTTATATTAGTGTTAAATGACCCCTAACTTGTATTTTGATTAGAATAAAAGCGCATTTACTTGAGGACAAACAAATCTCAAGTGTAAGGGTATTTGATGAAGCGAAAAGTGTACCGCTTTTGGGGGTCATTTAAGGCCAAAGTCGAGATTATTTGATCAAATATTGCCCTAAATCGTTCCTTTTGTCATTTTAGGTACTTTTTAGAGGAAATTTACAAAAGGAAGCATTTTGGACATTTTTTGAGCGAAAAAGTGAAGAAAACGACAAAGTCTCAAAATCATGCTGGAAATTGCACTTGACGGCGTCACATATTGCTAGTGACGGCGTCATGAGTTGACAAAGGGGTGGATAAATCAAATACACGTGACGCGCCAGAATATTTTGTGAATGGATCGTGACGGCGTCACGTATTAAGTTGTCAAGGCCATCAAGAGTAAATGCAAAGAGTGACGGCCTAGAGTCCATAAAGAGTGACGACGTCAGAAGTGGATATAGGCAATACGAGTTTATTTTGGCGGCAAGTTGAGGGCATCACACTTATCTCTTGACGCCGTCAGATTACAAAATCTATATATAGTTCTCTAGTTTTCATTCATTGTGTACAACTTTGAAGGGAGTAAGCCCTATAAGAATTTTACAGCTTTTTTAAGAGTTTCAACCCTTTGTTTCTTCCATGCTTAATTGAAGATAAGTCCTTTATCAAATCATTCAATATATCTATGTGTTGTTTGATTATATCTTAAGCTTATCTTCTCTTTAACATGCTAGGCTAGGTTTTCTTTGTGTTTGCTTAGATGTAATGAAACTTAGATATTGATTATGGGTTGGTTGTTTGTTTATAATTGTTGTGGATGAATGAATTCGATGTTAGGCTTAAGAAAACTGGCAGACTTCCAATTGGTAACTTGCTTGAACGTCTTAAGAAACATGATCGGAGGTGTACTACAATATATTGGTTGTATTTAATGCGTAGGTAACTACTAATGAGGCCATGTTAGGAGCTAGTAGTCGGCTCGACATAGGAAGAGGTAGAAGCTTATAGAGTTAGGGAAGATCGTACACGGCCCTACGAATGATATTAAGGAATATAACCCGTCATCCATGCAATTGTAACAAACTAATCAACCTGTAAAAGATAGCTAGGGAGTAGTGAAATCTAAGTAAACACATTTTCTCTCATTATTGTTTACACCACAATTAGTTTAAGTTTAGTTTATTTTATTTTGATTGCATCTTTAGTTATTTGGGTTAGTTGATTAGCAACTAATTTCGCCCACTTCTTCCAAAAACCGAGATTTCACTTGTATCGAGTCACAATGGATGTTTTGTAGGATTCCCAGGTGTTAAAACTTAGATTTTTTCTAGAACATTTTTCTGAAACAAAATATAAAAAATTCTGTCAGGTCAATCCTGACGCCGTCAGGGTTACAATCTGACGACGTCAGGTGTTATTCCTGTAAAATTTTCCAGGTTTTGTTTTTCTGCTGGAAATTGTATAATCTCATAAGATCTTTAATTTTTATACTCCAGGAATCTGCAAACATTTATTTTGCAAGCATTATACCTTTAATTGTTTTCTAGTATTTACTTTTATATAGAATTTACCGCCGATTTTATGCAAGGTTTTGTGTTTGTTTTCTTAGTTGTTTAACAGGTTATATTGGATAAGAAGATGATTTATATTTCTGGAGGGAAGCTTTACATGTTCATTTTCTTGGAGAAAGATTTAACCATGTTACCACATCGTCAATACCCAGCGAATAAGGGAGTATTAGTTTCTTTCAATTCTCTTTTATCTTTACTTTATTACTTATTTAAGAACATTGAGGACAATGTTCGGTTTGTGTAGGGAGGGTAAATTGGGATACCTTAGAAACTATAACTTCACTTGATTTTTGTTTTGTCTAATAGTAAATGTGTAATAAAACTAAGAGAAATACTTGTTACGGTAATTTTGACACCAAATTTAATTTTTTTGCAACATATAGGAGTGAAACTTTAGTCTTAATAACCATCTCATGGATAGGAATTGTATGACTAGCACAAAAAACTGTACCACTCAAAAATTTCCACCTAAAATGTGAGGATCGCCCTTAGATTTTTAGGAAAAAGCATTCATCTTTGATTCTTATGAGGGTACCGGTAGTATTTAGATTCTAGAACTTGTGTTTGTGATGTATCCAGAGACCGCTAGTGAGACTACATTCGTGGTAGTTAGGATTCACTATATGATAAGAGGCATTAGGATAACCCTTTTTTAAAACCTGTATTATAAATACATTGACTTCATTGGTCAAGTAATTCTCCCACACCTTTGTGATATACTCATTTTTAGTACACGATACCCCTAGTGCACCCGTCAGAGCCTATCTTTTTCGTTTCTAACTTTAAGCATCTTACTTAAAGGAAGAATTTGTTACAATCCACCCCCAAATGTACACCCAAATCGCCTTAGCCTTCCTTGTATTCACTCATCTTTAGTGCATTATTGTTATATGTTTAAACCCTTAGTTAATTGTCTAATTGATTATATGGTTGCTAAGTCGAGTCATATCTTGTAATTACAGTTCTGGGATGATTGGGGACTCATGGGTAAAAGTACTAGTGTTATGGATTAATGGGGAAGAACATCATTTATTACCCCTATATGTGCGTTAATATTTTAAAGTACTCAAAGTGTTTTGATTTTTTTAATTCGGGTCATTAGAATAGTTATGTGTAAAGTATGTAAAAGTTCAAGTGTAGGGAGGAAATGAGTTCCCTTTGATGTATTGTTTTGGATGGTAGAGTAAAAGTGTATGCAAAAAAATGGAGAAAAAGAAAAGAGAAAAATATACGGACTACCATCCGTTTCTTTTGTTTATGTTGAGTCAAATAGTGTCTTGAAAAATCCAAAAAGAGTTATTAGTTAGTTTAAGTTGAGTCGAGTCTTGGCTTAGCGACGCCTCTTTGTACATGTAATTGACCAAGACAATTGACTTGCCACCAGTAAATTATCCCTTTATCCAACAAACCGTGATTTCCATACCCTTACACCTAACGTTATTACCATTGAAAAGACTTCTTTGATAGTTTATCCTATGTACTTACGCCAAAGTGGTGCAGGTTTGATCCTTTCCCAAGCCTATGGTAATCTATTTGCTATGACAGGTAGTGAGTGACATTTTCCTATTTCCATATGTGATATATACTAATTTATAACACCCGAGAGATGGGAGAATCCAAACACTAATTGTAAGGTGCTCATGTACAATTTTCGTGCTTGCTTTGACTAAGGTAGAATGATTATGTGTTGTAATTACTTTTATGTTAATGTTAAATGACCCCTAACTTGTAAATCAATTGGTGTAAAAGCTCATTTGCTTGAGGACAAGCAAATCCCAAGTGTAGGGATATTTGATAAGGATTTATTTGACACGTTTTTAGGGGGTCATTTAAGCCCTAAGTCATGAATATATGGTCAAATATTGCATCAAATCGTTTCTTTTCTTATTTTAGGTACTTGGGACATGATTTCTGGAATATGGACCATTTTCAACGTTTTTGGGCTCAAGAATGAAGAAATCAACAAAGTCATGGAAAAGTAAGGATTTGAACCTGATGGCGTCAGGTTATGGACGCTGACGCTGTCACTTAAAGATTGAAGATATTGGAAACTACAACGTGACGCCCTAGAAACATTTTGGAGAAATACACTTGACGATGTCAGGTGTATTTGGAAGTAGGCCGTCAGGTGTTAACTTTACACGAGACGGCCCAGAAGGATTATAGAGTAACGACGTCAGAAGCTGGATTGCACAAGACGAAACCCTAATCGCGGCGTTCTGACGGCTTCAGGACTGATAACTTGACGCCGTCAACTTGTAAAATCTATATATATTTTTGGAATTTTCATTCATTAACTGTGCAACTTTGGAGACAAACCCCAGTACGAATTTTCTGAGATTTCAAGGGTTCTCAAACCCTATTTTCTCTCATGTTTCATTGAAGATAAGTAATCTTTTAATCATTCAATATGTCTAGTTGTTGTTTAATTATCTTTTATGCTTTTCTTCCTTTTAACATGTTAGTAGGTTATTTTGTGTTTGCTTAGATCTAATGAAACCTAGTTCTTGATTGCTGATTAGTTGTCTATTGTTTAGTTGATTGACTCGCGTTAGACTTGAGAAAACTGGCTAACCTCCTTTGTGTAACAAGCTTGAACGTCTTAAGAAACGTAATCGGATGGCACTACGGTTTTATTCATTGTATTTAAAGTATGAGTAGAAGTTAATGATTCTATGATAGGGTACTAAACGTGTCGTCATAAGAAGAAACTAATATCCATAGAGTTGTGGAAGATTGTGCTCACCCCCATGACTGGTATTAAGGAATACAACACTTCAACTAAAACAATTGCACTGTGACATTCAACGAGTCAACGAGAGATAACTAGGGAGTAATTAAGTCTAAATAAACACGTTTATCTCATTATACGAAGTCCACCAAATTTACCTTTCTTATTATTTTTATTTTATGTTTTTAGTTTAATTATTAGTTTTGGGTTAGTTGATTAGCAACTAATTCCGCCCCTACCTTCAAAATCGAGACTTAATTGATTTCATAAAAATTATAAAAATATAAAAAGAATCGTCTCTCACCTTTAGACCTAGTTGACCTACACTTCAATCCTAACGACACTATTCCCCTAGAGAATGATCAATCCCCCGGACATACCTATACTACACTACAACGACCAGGTACACTACTTGGAGGATTGCAAAACTTCTCAAGATCCCTTGAGAGATAAACCTTTTGTGATGCCGCAATCCTTGCATCAGTTTGATTGGGAGTTTATATAAGACAATTGCTAAAATATTGGCGAACCATTTAGTAGTTGTCTTGGGTGATATTGTTAGTAATGTGCAATCAGCTTTTGTTGCAGATAGACAAATTTTAGATGGCTCTTTCATTCTGAATGATTTGATTCAATGCTACAAAGCTAAAAAAAAGCAAACAATGATTTCAAAGTTGATTTTGAAAAGGTTTTTGACTCGGTTCGGTGGGACTATCTAGATGACGTATTGAAAAACTTTGGTTTTGGTAATTGACGGTGCGGTTGTATTCAAAGCTGTTTAAGATCATCTGGGGGTTCTATTCTCGTCAATGGAAGCCCTACAAAAGAATTTCAATTTCACAAAGGCCTTAAATAAGGAGACCCTCTCTCCCTTTTTTTCTCTTTATTTTGATCATGGAAAGTCTAAACCTCTCTTTTTAGAATGTTGTTAATGCAATGTTTAAGGGTGTTTCAATTGGTTCATCCTTGCACTTATCTCACTTATTCTATGCTGACGATGTGGTCTTTATGGAGCAATGGTCAGACTCGAATATCTTGACCATTATTAATGTGTTGAAGTGTTTCTTTTATGCGTCTCACCTTCATATCAATATTTATAAAAGTAAATTAATGGGGATTGATGTCGATGACGATATTGTGAGTCAAGTTGCTCGTTTGATTGGATGTTTGCAACTTAAACTTCCATTTTCCTATCTTGGTACCAAAATTGATGGCCTGATGCCACGCATTAACTCATGGGACGAAATTGTTAACAAGTTACTAGCACATTTATCTAAATGGAAGATGAAAACTCTTTACATAGGTGGTCGTTTTACTCTCCTCAAATTGGGTTTAAGATCTACTCCCATATTTTATATGTCTTTGTTTAAAGTGCCTTCTTAAGTTCTTACAATGATGGAATCAATCTAAAGTCGCTCTTTAATGGGATGGAAGCAAATGTCAAGAAAATAACGTAGGTTAGCTAGGATAAGGTGTTGGCATCTAAAGAAAAGGGAGGTTTAGGCATTTCGAGTTTTTATGCCATGAATCATGCTATCATGTTCAAATGAGTTTGGAGATTTAAATCAGATAATACCTCTTTGTGGACTAGTTTCATTAAAGTTATGCATGGTAAAGGCGGGTCTTCTTGGCAAATCAGTTAAGGCGGGTCTTCTTGGCAAATCAGTTAAGTCCTCTTTCCCTTCTATTTGGTTGGATATTATTCGTGATTTTGCTAATCTTAATATTCAAGGTATCGACTTACTTGGCCTTTTAAAAAAAGGATTGGTAATGGTTTGGATACCTCCTTCTGGGAAGATATTTGGAAGGGTGACATAGCTTTCAAAATTCTTTATCCTCGTATATATGCACTGGAAACTTGTAAGAATATTAAAGTTGCTTATGAAATGGCTCATGATAATTTGGGTTTCGTTGTCTGACATATTCCTTGAAGTGGTGTTGAGCTCGAGCAATTCAATGATATGTCGAATTCCCTAGTAGGTTTACGGCTTCGCGCCATGAAAGATAGATGGTTTTGGTCTTTGTCGAGCTCTGGTGAGTTTTTAGTTGCTTTGGTTCGCAGATTCATTGATGATTATTTGCTCCCTGAGGTTTCTTCTAAATTTTGTTGGAGAAATATTGTTCCTATCAAAGTTAATATTCTTGCCTGAAAAATTAAATTAGATTATTTGCTCACTCAGTTTAATCTATCTAGAAGACAGCTGGATATTCATTCTATTCTATGTCCCATTTGTTAGAAACATATTGAAACATATAGTCACATTTTTTTGGCTTGTTCTATGGCGAGAGATATTCTTCATAATATCGCCTCTTGGTGGGATGTTAATCCTCCTCAAGTCGCTTCTTTTGAGGAATGGAAGCTTTGGATGTCGAGTTTAAATCTTTCTTCTAATGGTTAGCTGTTACTTGAAGGCGTTATTTATAATGCTTGGTGGTTCATATGGAATTTGCGGAATAAGCTGGTGTTTGGATCAACCACTCTTTTCAAAGCAGTTCTTTTTTATGACATTGTGGCTTGTTTCTTTCAATGGTGTAAACATAAGGGTAGATTCAAATTTAATTGGTTGGATTTGCTTAAAGATCATTATCTTGTTATTATGTAATTTTGTTTGTCTAGCTCCTTGCTAGTTTTAATAATATCATCCGTTTAAAAAAAAATGACTGAGATTTGGTCAGTAGATCAAACATCTGTAACAAACTTGCAACAACACTGAGCCACTATTAACTAAGACAATAATTTAGAAAAAGGTGTACAAACGTATTGATCATTTACCAACCCCATTTAAGATCAAATATAAACATATCACTAAAAAAAAATTGTCATTTAGTGACACAAAAGGTGTCACTAAGTCGAAAAAAAAAATGCTGGTTAAAGATACTACGTATGAAATGTCAAGAATAGATAGAAAAAATGTTACTACTTTTTTTAGGTGTTTCTCCTACGCTTGAAAAGCATAGGTAAAAACTATTTGTATGAAACAAAAGTGTTTTTGTAAAGTTTTTCTTTTTCGAAACACATATTTTGGCAAAAGTGTCATTAAACTCAAAATTTTGAACTTTTACTTACATTTAAAAAGTTCACTAAAGCTTAAATTTTTAGTGATACTTTTTTGTGTTATTAGAACTCATGTTATTAAAAGTCAATTTTCCTTGCGTTGTATAAAACGGAATAACAATATTGAAGATATACTTTAAGGCATGCACAACTATTAGACTAGTGGTAATATGGTATTGAATACGCGTCTTCAAGACCACCAGGACCTGTCGAACCTATCAGATTATTGAGACTCATGGATAACGCATCTTCGAAGGCAAACATGGAGAACTTGATCTTGGCAACGACCGAGTTGTGAAGTCGGTTGTGTGAGTGTGTGAGTTGTTTAATTTATTTATGTGAGGTATATTTGGGTATAACTGAGATATATTTGGGTTTTGATGATTGTGTTATTACATGATGTTGGTGATGTTCGTTGTAGAGAGAGAAGCTGGCCTAGTTAGGGGTGTTACCGGGTTGGGTTATCCGGCTAAGGTGTTATCATGTCGGGTTGATTCAGGTTTTGAGTAGAAAAAACTTACCCGCAACCCGAACCTATAAGAAATCGGGTTATCGAGTTCGGGTGAGATTCGAGTCAGGTTATATCGGGTCGGGTGATTCAGGTTAATCGGGTTGAGGTTTACTTAAATCAAATACAGTATATGAAAGTAAATACTCCGTAAGTACTTTGCTTGTGATGGTACGTACTATGTTTTCTATAAAAAAGACCGATGATATTTGATATGGTTTAGACAATTGATGTATGTGAATGGAGTAGAAAATGTCAATGCCAGTTACGAACTAATCGTATAGCATCAGTAGGCGTATTTAAGTGAAAAAAGATTATACGTAGTATATACATAAGATTTTCGGGTCTTATCAGATTGACTCGATAATTCTATAACATAAATAACGCAACCTGACTCTAAAAAAAGTTTATCGGGTTCGGGTCAAATTAACCTTGTAAGCTTTTTAAGCCCCACTAAATCCGACCCGTTAAGCACTATCATGCTCGGGTTAACCCGACCTTATTGACACCGTTAGACGTGACGTTAAGTTGATGGTGATAATATCGGTCACCGTTCCGGCTTACCGTGATAGTTTGTTGTCTTGGTCAATATTTGAAGGTACCCTCTTACCTCCTGGACCTTGGGAGACCCCTTTTTGACTTCTAGTACAACTATATAATTTCACAAACTTTATTCTAGCTGTTGACCGCAGAATCTTTGTACATTAAGTGGGTTATTAAAAAATTGGCATGCTTTTTCTTCAAAACGTTAAAGATCAAGTTGTTTAAGATCCTCTAGTGTAAAGTCGGGTTGTATTGATTAACCGCCAAGCGCGTAATTATTATACTTATAAAGGCTAGGGGTTGTAGGAAACATACAAAATGTTGACAGATTTGTTTAGAATGAAGATAGCTGTTAGTGGAATGAGCATGTGAATGCGTACTTTAAGCATACTCTAATATAATTAACCCTTGAGTGTTTGAAGGGCAAATAGGCCTTTCAAAACCAAAATAATGGCTGTTAACTTGTGTTTAGAATAGAAGTTGTAGAGATCTCATATGATTCTATATAATTTGGTATTTTGGCTACTTGGGATTTTGAAAGATTACAACTTTTATTATATAGATCCAACCACCTTGGAGCTACACGATTTCTTTAAGTTTTAGTGCAATGCCAGAGAATCTTTACCGGTCAAAAGTAGGATCAGAAACATTTTGTACGTAATTGTAATGATTTTTTAGATATTAGCTAGTGTATATTCTCAAACAAAGGAGCACTACAGAAGCAAAGTCTAGTGGTCTAACTTTAATTAAAATCAGAACTACACGATGCGCAACCAAATAATCAAGGCATTTACACAAGTTTTAAGCTATCTTTATTTATACAACAACTACTACTAATACTAATACCCAATCTCATTAGAACAAGATATTAGAAAAATCTTGTTAGGATTTTAAAAGTCGACTAATAACTTTGGTGCTGCTGCGTTCCAATAATCCTATTTTGTTAGGGTTACTTTTGGTTATCATGCATTAAAGTCGAACCCTAGTTCTGTTAGGGTTTTATTTACTTATTTATTGCGGTTTGTGGGTTGTTGAGAAATTGTATCATGTCGTTCGGATTAGGATTACATGGTTTAAGTATGAAGAGTGGCTTTTTGGATTCAGGAGGGAGGAACAATAATCATAAGAAGAAGAAGACAGGTATTAATCATCATGTTAGTGGTATGGTTAACTATGATGTTTCTGTTAAAGATGTCACAAGTGGTATGGTTAACGACAGCCCTTATGGCTGTGGTTAATATGATCATTTTTATTACAATTAGTTGCAACGAAACAAATTCATCCAGTGAGAATGAGGCGTTTGTTGTATATTCATATTTTTAAAAATTTTATCCACTTTTATCGAATATTTCATCAAATAAAATCATTCATTAGTTTATATTATATAAATTAAGAAATAAGCACACTCTTTAATGAAAGCATTAATTCACCGTTAAAAGATCACTAAGCAAACCTTGGTCTTTCCTCCCATTTTCTTCTTCACGTAGGGATGAGCAAAAGAACCAAAGAACCGGAACCGGACCAAGAACCGGACCGGAACCATGAAGAACCGAACCGGAACCAGAACCAGAACCAATGGTTCCAGTTCCGGTTCTTGATTTTGAAATTTTTCGGTCTTGGGTCGGTTCGGATTGGTTCCACCGGTTCTCGGTTTCGGAACCAAATATCCAATAATTATAAGAATATGTAATTTTTTTACTTCTTATCAAAGTATTAATCAAATCCTATGTATCATTAAAAAAAAAAAAAAAAAAAAAAAAAAAACCTGCCTATCAAGCCAAACACTCTAAACCCTAATCTTTTAATTTACTGAAACACCAACAAATCAATAATTAATCTAAACCTAATAACATTCCAAGATCATTCATCATTATCAAAACAATGAAAGTAAGTTTATATTTTATGTTTATTTGCATTCGATTAGCTTTTACATGTTCATCATCCTAAAATTTGCTAGCACTTTTATTAATACATTGTTTATTATCTATCATCATCACATAACTCTAAACGGTCTTGGTTATTTTGATGAACAAAGTTTTAAGTTATTTTATTTTGTTTTCTTGATTGTTATGCATTATTGTTTTGTTAAAAATATGAACAAGTGAAATTAACTATAGAATGATTGGTTATTTGAGTTTACGATTTCTATATCGATAGACCCAAAAGAACCGGAACCGAAACAGGAACCAGAACCGAAACCAAAAACTATATTCGGTTCGGTTCTCGGTTTCCACTTTTCAGAAAAATCTATTCTCAAATCTACCAGTTCCGATTCCAGTTCCAACCGGTTCCAAAATCATGCTCATCCCTATCTTCACGTTACCAACACACACACCAAGTTTCTACAAAATTAGGAAAGTCAAGGTAATCTTGGTTTACTTAAAAAATCTGGAATAAGTTCACTTGGATAACAATTTTGATCCCTCTAGTCTCATTCTTATGATATTTGCAACTTACAACTTTCTATAACCACAACATAACACATGACTTTTAGTTTAACTGTTTACTTTATTGATTAACCAATCAAAATAAGTCTTCAAATACTTAAGTGTTTTGCTAATGACAACCTTAAGAGTTGTTAAGAGTTTGATTTTAATACAAATAAACTAATGAATGATTTTTATTTGATGACAACCAAATACGTAAATATTATAGTTAAACTTATACAATGGCTTTTTGGTAATAAAATACTTAAATGGGTTTTTGGGGTGTAACATTTAATGTACATTTTGTAGGGTTCTTCGGTTTTTGGAAGGATTGCACAATAATCCGAAAACATAGAAGAGGTCTGGGATGTATTGCGAGCCGGAAGTATTAGCTGCTCTCACTGGTAAAAAAAACATAATGTGTGCATGGCGTAAATTATGATAACTCATTTCTGTTAGATAATGTAAACCCAGTAGAGATATTGTATTATTAATATGGTATTTATAATGCAATTACATAGAACCTACTAGAAACCCTAACGAGCCCCCACAACAAGGCTTGGGCCATCTACGTCTAATACTCCCACGCAATCCGAGCGACGAAATCACAAAAGCTCGGATTGGATTACAAAACTAAAAAAAATATGAAAGCAATAAAAACATAATTTGTTGATGAAGAATTCAAGCTCGTATTAGATTAATCTTCACCATCCAACAAAAGCAGAAGCAATGAAACAAAAAATAAAAGCAAACATTTATTATTATTATTATTATTATTATTATTATTATTATTATTATTATTATTATTAATTGGAAAAGGGATAAATAGCGGCGGCTAGGGTTTGACGGGATGTCATAAAAGAGGCGACTCAACTTAGCCACCTAGGTCTAAGGATCAAACCCGCTCCGATATCATTTTAGATAATGTAAACCCCGTGGAGATATTGTATTATTAATATGGTATTTATAATGCAATTACATATAACCTACTAGAAACCCTAGAAACCTTAACGGACCCAAAGTCCACAACCGGGCTTGGGCCATCTACGTCTAATAATTTCGGATGTTGATTCTGGTTTCTGTGCCATGTTTTCTTAGTATGTTTTGAATTATGGTAAGAGCAAAAAACTTGATAATGTGAACCAACTTATAATCTCGATTGTTACTTTGTGAAGAAAACGTGAAGGACCAAAAGTGTAGAAGTGAAACTCTACAACAGTTTAGTTAGTTAAATTAGTTATAAAAGTTAGTTATTTCCAGGAATGGTCGAATGGTCACAATGCTTGGCATATACCTGTTCGAACCATCATGTTGTTTAGTAGCATCGGTTAGACAATACCGAATAGACATGACTTATAGATGAAAGGTTATGATGGTTGGACACACCCATTGGAAACCTATAAGTACTTGATACCATGTAACATTACAAAAGGTTGGATAAAGTTTATATTTAAGTTATCTTTTGTTATTTACGTTTGCAAATCTTATTCGTGTACAAATTGATCCAAACACAAACAGAAACTTTGGGACAACATTTGGTATCAGAGCCCATGGTTTAAAGATCCTGGAAGAAGAAAAACAAAGAAACCTGTGGAAAAATGTTTGCGAGATCAATTGCAGTCAAGGAAGTTTTATCGCCTATGAAGAACAAGGAAAACCCATAAAAACAGCGCATGAAGAAAATTATGAAGATGACCCAGATTTGGCAGAAGCGCAAGTAGAAAGAAGAACAAGAAGGTCATGTTATTTGCAAAGATAGTACGTTCCAGAAAAGAGAAAAGCCGATAGAAGTGGGTGAAGCATGTAAAAGTTGATGTCAAGGACCGCCAGGCTTGAAGGATGTAGACAGGGTCTACATAGGATGAATCACATGAAGATGACAAGAACAAGGACGATGATCCATGGAACAAAAGAAGGCAAATGAACATGATAGACAGGACATGATAAGCGAGGCGATCAAATACAGAAAAATAAAAGAAGAAACAAGGCTGCAAATTGGGATGAACAAGAACAGAGTGAAGATTATGAAGAAGATTATGATTTCTTGATTAGGGGAGTGAATGTTGGAAGTAAATTAATCAAGAAACATAAGTCTTTAAAGTATAAGGACCATATATGTATTATAGATAGTTATTAACTGTAATCTCTGTAAATTAGGAAGGGATATAACGTTTAGAAGATAACTCTTAGAAGAGTCACATCGGTTCAACATACCGATTGACATCCTATATATACTCATGTATTGTATTGTATTTTAGTGTGTGGAATAATAATAACGTGTGTTTATATCAGAATCATTCCCACCCTCTCTCTGTTAAACGAGTCACTGCACAAATGCTTATTTTACTCGTCACACCATCAAACAAAATCCAGAAACCTTTGAACCATATCTGTATCGAGATAAAACAACCAAATTTGTACCGAAGCCTTGAAACCAAAACCCACGCTGGAAATTTTTTTTCAGGAACATCGCACACCCTTGATCCTTGTTAACTTTAGAAGGGTTGCATAGATAACTTAAGAAAAAAAGAAAAGTCATATACACTTTTCTTTGTATCGAAAATTTGCAAACAGGAAGGATACCACTTTTCAGAAATTCGGTACCTTGGTTTGTTGTGATTCGTACGCCACAACAAAACCAGAAAACGTTGGAGGTTTTCTTGTTAAACAACAACAAGAAACGTACTTGTGTGTTCTCTACTACAACACAACAAGGGAAGATTAGAAATCTAGAAGAACTTGTGTACATAACTTGGTACGCAAAAGAAAAGAAGCGCAGAAATATACACGAGCATTGCTTGGAACAAAGAAGGAGATACCGGTACATACAAGAGATAAAGGCACGTTGGCAATACTTTGGAAACAACAACAAATTGAAGAAAAACTAGCGACTTGATCACTCGCTCCATTAAAGGAATACCGAATAGGTTTTTTCAGAACCTATTGACGAAGTTGTTGTACATACGGTGTGGACAGAAAGAAGAAGAAAAGGAGAACGAAATAGAAAGAGTATTGTGGAAACAACGAAGCAAGGAAGCAAGCAATAGCGGAACGACAAACAAACTTTTGTTTAGACGTTGGTGTAATTGGAATTTTAGTACCCCGGATACTAAAGAAAGAAGAAAAAGAAAGCAACTAAGTTGCTGATTTTTTTTTGGAAGAAGAATACCGTGAGTATTTGTTGAAGAAAGGAGACTTGGAATAAGAAAACAACGACAACAATTCTGAAGGTTGATCGTGGCCAGAAATTCAATTCGAGTAGAAATTTTTGGAGGAAGCCTATACATAACAAGGGTACGAGGCAGAGTAGTAGAAGCCAAGTCAAGAAGAAACGGAACAACGTGGAAATTTGGTTAATAAAACTCGACAACCAGATTTGAAAGGAGACGAGGAAAGATTAGTACGTGGTTGATATATCTCTTTTGTATCGACACACAAGTGGGAACGCAAAACATACGAGGTCACGTTATCATCATTGGATTTCATTTATACATTTATAGTATAGATATTCATTATTAGGAAATCCCGAGAACTATATTTGATCCCCGTATTACTAGGATTCCCGGATAACTATTTCTATTTCCCGTAGTAGTAAGGTTATACCATACTAGTTAGATTTCCCATATAAGTCAAAAGTGACGATCATAAACACATCTAGAATGTCGGGTGGAGATGACGCTAACGTCAATAGCACTGTAGTTAAACCCATTACACCGCTTACACAATATCAATGTCCTAAACTCAAAACCACAAACTACACTGTTTGGGCTATTCAAATTAAGGTCATATTAGAAGCACATGGTTTATGGGAGACTATAGAACCCAAAGAAAACACCCAAGCCGATGATAAGAAGGATAAGGCAACTATTGCCCTCCTATATCAAGCATTAACCGAGGATGTGATCTTACAAGTAGCAAGTTGTAAAACTACTAGAGAACTGTGGGAATCATTGAAAAAGAGACACGTTGGAGAAGAAAGAGTGCAACAAGCACGATTACAATCCCTAATGATAGGATTTAATGCCCTTCAAATGAAGGATGAGGAGACGGTGGATGCATTTACAGATAAACTAAATGGTTATGCCACGAAGGCAAAAGAATTAGGAAAAACCTTGGATGAATCACTTTTAGTACGAAAACTATTAGACTCCACACCAGATAGGTTCATTCAGATAGTAGCATCCATAGAACAAACAAGTGATCTAGATGATATCACCCTAGATGAGATCACTGGAAAATTAAAAGCATTCGAGGAAAGGATAAAACTCCGAAAGGGAGGACAAGCAGAAAGCCAGGATAACCTATTATTCGCACAAGGCGATCACTCTAGATATAAGAAACGATTTAACAAGTATAAGGGTAGATCAAACTACTCAAGAGGAAACTGGCAGAATAAAGGAAATAGAGACAACTCGAATGGAGAAAACCCAACTCACAATGATAAGTATAATAGAAATAGAGGTGAGTGGAAGAAGAAGATTAAATGTTTCAATTGCGGGAAACATGGACACTTTAAGAAAGAATGTAGAAAACCACCAACAACTCAAGAACAATCAAACCTTATCTATGAAGACGATGAACCATCACTATTAATGACGACACACGAAGAAGTATTGATTAATGAAGGACAAGTACAACCCGGAAAGTATGCTACAACAGACGCTAGCATATGGTATTTAGATAATGGTGCAAGCAACCATATGATGGGAACAAAGAGTCATTTTAAAGATATAGATGAAAGTATCACTGGACGCGTTCGTTTTGGAGATGGATCATATGTAGAGATAAAGGGTAGAGGTTCAATAATATTAGGATGTAGAAACAAGGAGCAGAAGGTGATAACAGATGTTTACTACATACCAAACCTCAAGAGCAACATACTTAGTCTAGGACAACTTACTGAAATAGGTTGTAAGATCATAATGGACGGAAACAAGCTGACTTTGTATGATAAGAAGAAGAAGTTGTTGATGAAGGTAGAAAGGTCGAAGAATAGACTTTACAGTATTAGACTACAAATAGAAGCACCTATATGCCTCTTAGCAAATGTGGATAACCAAGCATGGTTATGGCACGCAAAATTAGGTCATCTGAACTTTGACGATATCAGCAAGATGACAAGAAAAGGATTAGTAGAAGGAATACCAAGAATAAGTCATGCAGGACAAGTATGTGATGCATGCTTATTAGAAAAACACAGCAGAACCCCATTTCCAAACCAAGCCAAATTCAGATCAAAGAACCCATTGGACTTAGTTTATGGAGATCTTTGTGGTCCCATAAGTCCAACAACAAATTCCGGAAAGAAACTCATCTTCTTACTAGTATATGACTGTACACGTTACATGTGGGCCTATTTTCTAACATCTAAGGATCAGGCCTTCAATATATTTAAGGAATTTAGACAGAAGGTTGAAATGGAGTTAAGATTGAAGTTAAGAATGCTAAGATCAGATAGAGGTGGAGAATTCACATCACATGAATTCGATAAGTATTGTAAAGATAATGGAATAGCACGACAGTTAACAGCACCATACTCACCGCAACAAAATGGAGTAGTTGAAAGAAAGAATAGAACTGTGTTATCAACTACCAGGAGTATGATGAAAGCGGTGAAGTTACCCTTAACTTTTTGGGCGGAAGCAGTAAAACATGCCATTTATATTCTAAATAGGGTACCTACACGAGCACTGGAAGATAAGACACCATATGAAGCACTCTACAAAAGAAAACCAAACCTACAAAATCTTAAAATATTCGGTTGCACAACTTATGCTAAGATAACCATACCTCACTTGAAGAAGTTAGATGATAGAAGCATACCGATGGTTTATTTAGGAGTAGAGGAAGGATCAAAAGCTTGTAGGCTATATGATCCAGTAAGAAAGAAGAAACATATTAGTAGGGACGTAAAGTTTATGGAAACGAAACCGTGGAATTGGGATAAGAATGGAGATGATACGGATACACAAGACACATTTTGGGCTAGTTTTGTGGTAGACGAAGTTGATAATGGAAATCCTACACCAATCAACATAGAAAACATAGATAACACGTATCATGAAGAAGATCAAATACTGGATCCAATACCAGATCCAATACCTGATCCAGCATCACCAATTACACCACCAACATACAATTACGAACCCAACTCAGAAAGTGAAAGACAAGCAACTATTAGTTCATTAGAAAGCTCATCAGGAAGCTCAGAAAGATATGATCACAGACCAGTACGAGGTTTAAAGAATATCAATGAAATTTATCAACATGCACAACAAGTAGAAACTCCAAGCTTATTTTTCATTGAAGAAGAACCCCGTAACTACAAGGAAGCATCAAAAGACGAGAAATGGATTGAGGCCATGAAAATTGAAATAGATTCAATCAACAAGAATCACACATGGACTCTCACAGATTTGCCAGAAAACCAGAAGGCAATAGGACTCAAATGGGTTTACAAAACCAAGAAAGATGCACAGGGAAAGATCATTAAGTATAAAGCAAGATTAGTAGCAAAAGGTTATGTACAAGAACAAGGAATAGACTTTGATGAAGTATTTGCACCAGTAGCTAGAATAGAGACAGTTCGTTTGATATTAGCACTAGCAGCATATCATGGATGGCAAGTACACCACTTAGACGTAAAATCAGCATTTTTACATGGAGAATTGAAAGAAGAAGTCTACGTTACACAACCTGAAGGATTTATTCAACAAGGAAACCTAGGAAAAGTATACAAGCTAACCAAAGCTTTGTATGGCTTAAGACAAGCATCACGAGCTTGGAATGTGAAGCTTGATCAAACCTTGAAATCACTAGATTTTAAGAAATGTAATCTCGAACAAGCAGTCTACACGAAGAGAAGCAAGAATTCAACACTTATAGTTGGAGTTTATGTAGATGATTTAATAATCATGGGTACTCCAAAGAAAGAAATAGACTTGTTCAAATCCCAAATGGAAGAAAAATTTGAAATGAGCGACTTAGGATTGCTAGCATATTACCTTGGGATAGAAGTTACACAGACAGGAGGAGAGATTACCATCAAGCAAACTGGATACATTAACAAGATCCTCAAAGAAACAAGTATGACGGATAGCAATGATACAAAGATACCATTGGATCCCGGCACTAAGTTGGTCAAGGCGGAAGATGGAGAACCAGTTGACGCAACTTATTACCGAAGCTTAATTGGAAGCCTCAGATACTTACTACATACAAGACCGGATCTTAGTTACTCAGTCGGACTACTCAGCAGATTCATGCAAGAGAGCATGGAATAATATACAAGTAATCCGATATGTCAAAGGAACAAAAGAGCATGGAATAATATACAAGAAGGAAGGCGGCTGCAAGATTACAGGTTATAGTGACAGTAGTTATGGAATCAATACCGATCAAGGAAAAGGAACTACTGGAGTCGTATTTTACTTTGGAGAGTCACCTATTACCTGGTGTACTCAGAAGCAACCGACAGTGGCGCTATCATCATGTGAATCAGAATTCATGGCGGCTACTGCAGCAGCATATCAAGCCTTATGGTTAAAACGTTTACTTAGTGAACTGACTGGAATTGAAGAAAAGAGGATAACGCTCAGAGTTGACAACATATCAGCTATAGCACTCGTAAAGAACCCAGTATTTCATGGAAGGAGTAAACATATAGACATTCGCTATCATTTCATTCGGGAATGCGTAGAGAATGGTCATATAAATGTGGAACACGTTAGCGGAGAACTACAAAGAGCAGATATATTAACGAAAGCTTTACCAAGACTTAAGTTTACAACTATGAGACAGATGCTCGGAGTTCAAGACCTTGGACAAAGCAACAACCAATATTAAGGAGGAGAATGTGAACCAACTTATAATCTCGATTGTTACTTTGTGAAGAAAACGTGAAGGACCAAAAGTGTAGAAGTGAAACTCTACAACCGTTTAGTTAGTTAAATTAGTTATAAAAGTTAGTTATTTCCAGGAATGGTCGAATGGTCACAATGCTTGGCATATACCTGTTCGAACCATCATGCTGTTTAGTAGCATCGGTTAGACAATACCGAATAGACATGACTTATAGATGAAAGGTTATGATGGTTGGACACACCCATTGGAAACCTATAAGTACTTGATACCATGTAACATTACAAAAGGTTGGATAAAGTTTATATTTAAGTTATCTTTTGTTATTTACGTTTGCAAATCTTATTCGTGTACAAATTGATCCAAACACAAACAGAAACTTTGGGACAACAGATAACTGGCGAGTGCAACTACAGCAAGTTATGGCTTGTGGATTTGGCTGGCAGTTAGCGGCTTGCAATGACTGATGCTCAAGGTGAAGGGCTAAAAGAGGCTCAAAACATCAGTCGATCTCTTTATGCTCTTGTAGATGTGATATTTGCTTTAGCAGATAATAGCAGTCACATTCCATAAAGGAATTCAAAGCTCACACATTTACTTCAAGATCCATTAGGTATATTCCTATTTCCTTACTGAGCTGAGAACAATCAGTGGCTATCGCATACCAATAGAAGGTATTTGGATAATTTTTCCAATTGTAGTGCTTATAAATGTTTGAAAAACTGCCAATGCATTAACATACAATATTGAAAACAGGCCAGGGACCTGGAAGACAAACTAAAAGTGCAAGACAAAGAGTCAAAGTCCTACCATGACCCTTCAAGATAAGGTTGTAGAATTTACTATAACAAGCTTACGTTTAATTCATGTTAAGATTGTGCAGAATGAAAATAAAGATTTTTTACCCTCTCTTCTGATGTTTCAGATTGAAGAACATGAAAGGAAATTGAAAGAACAAGAACAATATTCTGATACAACCTCACTCCATCTAAAGGTACAAGTTATGTCAAGACTACAAAGTTTCCTTCTTTCAAGTTCATCGTCATGTGTGTAAGCCTTGCCCATTTTGTTTAGGATTACACATATTTTATTTTTTTCTTATTTAGACTTAGATCACTATACATTTCGTGGTTGCTAACATTTTGTATGTCCGAATTCTAAAACAAGCTTTTATTAAGTTAAGCTGAAACAGGGGTACTCGATAAAGTCCTCAGATTTACATGACTTAAAAATCAAGTATGCAAGTATCTACAGGTCACAATCTGACACATTTAGTTATAAATTTTTTAATGGATACTTAAGTCTTGGAGTATCTACATCTTAATGTGGTTGCTGGTGTTGTTATGTTGTTCGGAAGTATAAAACCAGGATTCAAGAGAGTACGCTGATAGATAGTATTGCCATGCCTTTTTACTGTTTATATTTATAGTATCAGCTCGAATAGGAGAAACCTAATTAACAAATAGATACCTAACAGTTTATTCTAATTACGATCATGTAGTATAAAATATGAGAAACCTAACAATAGATACAGATAGATTATGCATTATAAAAGGGTCAATAATAAAAAAATCAAAATCATCACAATACTAAAAAGAAAATTGTGTACGAGGACGAGAATTTTATTAAGCTTGACAATG
Organism: Artemisia argyi; assembly: GCA_030686995.1. NCBI lineage: Eukaryota > Viridiplantae > Streptophyta > Magnoliopsida > Asterales > Asteraceae > Artemisia > Artemisia argyi. The sequence continues at coordinate 174,588,920 of CM060702.1, forward strand.
GACATAAGTTGCAACTAACAACTATTATTTTTTTAAGAGCCCTCAAAGGCTCAAACACACTATCAATTTCTACTTTACAGTCCAACAAAACATATTATGTATGGAATCTTCCCACTAGCATGGGTTGGACTTCTGCATTTGCGCTTTGTTATTCTTAATTCTATTAGTTAATAACTCTCTTTTTCGTTACCACTTGACTATAAATACCAGACCCGTTTCTCAAATCCTCAAGTCAAATACTAAAAACATAAGTCATATATATTTCTCTACATTCTTTTTCAATCACTAGACCTCAGCACAACCAATCCCTACTAAAATGGCAAAGAGTAACAATATATTGGGTTATTGTGTAATTTTATTTGTTTTGGTATTGCTTGCTAGTGAACTTGAGTGTGTTGAAGGGAGGCATTCGAAGTCCACAAAGAGTTGGAGGAAAGTAGAGAAGATCAAGTTTCATGTGGCGTCATTTCATTTTCAACGAACATCAAAAACAGAAGTGATAACGAGTAAGATGGAAAAGACAGATGATTTTAGACCAACTGCACCAGGACACAGCCCAGGCGTAGGTCATTCAGTTCATAACTAGTTTATTCTTTTGCTAGTACTTGCAATCCGGCCATTAACACCTTGTAATTAATGATTTTTTGTTCAGAATTGTAACCCAAGTTTAAAGATATTCAAGTCAAATCAGTTCTTGGATGATTACCATACATGGATAGTGATAGGTTCTAGAAATCATTAATGAAATGAAGAAAAAACTAATAGGAATTTCAAACTACGAACAAATTTCGAATTAATGGAACCAAGGATTTGTTAGTGATGAATTGTTTACAAGATGAAAGAGATGATTACAATGAACGTGCTAACTGAAAATGACAATTGAAATGAGTTTATATAAAATGCAAAGGAAAGTGTTTAGTTATTTTGGGCGGGGAAAGCAGTTATGTCCAAATTTGCTCCATTTTGACTTTTTGCTTTAACTTTCATTAATCAACTTCAGCTTCTTATCAGTTCGTTGTATGTGCGTGTGTTGTCGGGGTAACAAGTGTCTTGTGTCTATTATTTTGTTAATTCAAAATCTTGAATGCAATAGCTATATTAGCCGATAGAAAAAAATTAATATAGATATCCCCGGTTAAGGTTCAAACAACAAAAAAAACTCGGTGTCAAAAAGGTGTCAATTTGAGACATATTAGTTAAACATAAGTTTTTAGTTGGGTAAATATGTATCAGGGGATAAGTTTAGTTGGGTTGTCCTAAATTTATAGAAGTGTAAGTGCAATTATATAACAATTACCCAAAGAGTCTAAGCAAGTCTAGCGGGTAAAAAAACTGCTGGTGATTTCCGAAAAGTCTTTTCCCGTTTTTTGGCGGTTACTTTTTTTCAACTTTCACATTTTACTCGGAAAGAAAAAAGGGCGTTGAAAATGACCAAAACTCATCTAGACTCTGACTCTGACTCAACCCAACTACATGCGAACCCATTTAGACCCATGTGTCTAAAAAACCAATCTTGACCCAGATCCATTTAAACCCAAACCCATCTACACCTGTGACTAGACCCGACCCATCTATTTTAACACATCTAAAAATACACTCAACTTTTTCTCAAATTCATATAATTTCATATGTGCACTTTCAACATGAGTTATTCCGACGAAGATCGTCGAAAAATTGTTAAGATTATACGATTCATGCACATTATCTATTTTTTGATGATGAAGCGACTAGTTCAACCACTCGGACGAGCGTACCGCGGGATTATGTAGGTGCTGAACAACGTTTTATGCAAGATTATTTTGTTGATAACCCAAAATACTCCTAGAGGTATTTTAGGCGAGGATTCCGAATGAACTCAAAACCTTTTTTTATCAATAGTTTAAGGTATAACTAATTGGTGAACCTTTTTCCGAGCACTTTGTATTTATAAAGTCCTGACTCAATGCAGCAAATAAAATAAGTATTGTCCAGTAATAAAATGCACGTCCAACTCCAAGCAAGTACAATAGGGCAATGGCACAGGGCTCACTAAGGGCCTCCAGTTTACATGTATAGTCCAATATGTGTTATATAACTAAAAAAGAGTACACTTTTCATTTGACGAGAGTGACGGACTGATTCTAAAAAGTGGCTACTTATTAGTTATCATTTATCGATTTTCTATTAAATCTCAATGGTTAAATCATCTACTATTGAATATCTGAAGTTTGCTTTTTTATTATAAAACCTTGCTTAACGACTTTACAAAAGAAAAAAAACTATAATCTTAAAATTTTGATAGTCTTTTTTATATAAAAGAATCGTGTTTTGAGGGGCCTTTTATATCGATCTGGCCTAGGGCCAACAAATATCACAAGATGGCCCTAAATACGTTAATTGACATACGTGATAAGAACTAATGCTTTTGATAAATATTCACAAATTGATGAACATTGAACTCGTGATAGTTTGGGCAATTTTACCAAGTGAACAAGATAGGGAGAATTGTGTATTGTTGCTATCGTATTGCATGATATGATACTAAAAGATCAAAAATCACAAATAAGCTAATTTAACGAAATATATGTTGGTCTTGCAGCCAAAATGCAGCGTACATGGGATGAGAGACGCGAAACACACCAAAGAAAACATAAAGAATTACGTGACAAAGATGTGCATAATTACCTTCGACATTATCTTATGGATCATCTTTGGCAATAGTGTTTGGAGCAAGTTTTTTTATGTTGTAATTTTATTACACGAAACGTAGTTATCTCTATGAATTGTAAATTTTTTTTTCCTAATGAAATGTGTTTGTTTTAAAGAAAATGAAAAAGAAAGAAAATATGACCCAACGCATATAACATGTTATAGTTGTTAAAGGTATTTTTCAATGTTTTTATTACAAACATAGTTAAAGCTAATGTGGCGAATAAATAAGCCCTTTATAACACAAAGTCACAAACCGCTTCTTCCTCTCCAAAATAGGTTGACTTTTTTTTTAACGGCGGGTTAGTTGTTAGATGTTAGTTGTTAGTTGTTGGCTCGAGTTAGTGTCGCATCCTCGGGCAGAGATACCAACCGCGAGCCTCTCCTTAGGGGCCGTTGGTTCGCTGTAATTCATTGTAATCCGTTGTAATTGTAATCTGAATTACATACCAATCATGTTTGGTTTGCAGAGTTGAAGGAATTGTGGTGACTGTTTGGTTTACGTTGTAATTGTAATTCAGTCACTCCAATTACAACAAGTGAGGGAATCCAGATTACATAGGAAGTTTGATGGAAAGTTTTGAATTACGTTGTAATTCAGAATTTGTATACTTTAAAAATTATTATTATTATTATTATTATTATTATTATTATTATTATTATATTATAATAATAAATATTAATAATAAAATAATAATATTATTAATTATTATTATTATTATTAAAATAATAATAATAATAATAATAATTATTTATTATTATTATTATTATTATTATTATTATTGTTAATATTTATTATTATATCATTTTAATTATTATTATATTAACTTTTTTTTTCTTATTATTATTATTATTTTTTTATTAAAAATAATAATAATAGTAATTATTATTATTATTTATTATTATTAATTATTATTATATAATATTAAAATAATAAATATTAATAATCAAATAATAATAATATTGATTATTATTATTATTATTATTATTATTATTATTATTATTATTATTATTATATTAAAATAATAATAATAATAATAATAATAATAATAATAATATTTAAATAATATTATTATTATTATTACTTATTATTAATATTTTATTATTATTATTATTATTATTATTTTATTATATTATTACTATTATAATTATTATTATATTTTTTATCTTATTATTTTATTATTTTTATTAATATTTTATTATTTTATTATTATTATTATTATTTCTATTATTAGAGCTTGTGGTTTTCAAATGAGGACTTCCCGGTCGGTCACCCAAACCGGTACTACTCTCACTTGGGCTCGCTTAACTACTTAAGTCTTTACCACTAGACCACAAGCCCCATGATAAAAAATAAATAAATAAATAAATAAATGTGACTTTGATATTGGGTATTACATGACGGTGGTATTAACTCATACTCCCACTGTCTAATACTACCTCCGTCCTAAAATTATTGTCCACAGATAAAAAACACACAGTTTAAGAAAAACATAATCATTACAGCTTTCTCTTTCTTACTTTTTGCACAAAGACAATTTTACCCTTAACCAATTAATTTCCAACTTCTTTAAAGTTTGTAATAACAACCACAAATGAGGGTAATATGGTAAACTTGATATATATTCCCTATCTATTTATGAAAATGGACAATTAATTTGGGACAACCGAAAAGGGAAAGATGGACTATAAAAATGGGACGGAAGTAGTAACTACTATCATACACTGAATATGACGTAGACTTTTACTTATTAAAATGACAAATTTACCTTTTAATGCATTAAAGATATATAGCAAATTATATTTTTTTACAAAAATGTATGAGAGAGAAGAGTAATATAGAAAAACTAATAAAAGTAATTTTTCTATTTAAAAGTGGACTGTTAAAATGAGACGCACAATGACTAAAATTTTTATTGTCATCAAATTATAAATTATAGGTAATCTGGTGTTGTTACAAAACCAGCTCAAGCTTATTGCCGTGTTGAAAAGTACTCATCAATGTGGTCAACTAGACTTGCTATATAGAAAAAATAAAAAGTGAAAGTATGCGTTAATCAAAACAATTCCACCAAGTGAACCAACAACAGATTAAACAATAGATATTGTTTGTGAATCAATTAATGGATTAGAATGTTTGTATTAGAACACAAAACATTTGACGATACAATGCCAATTGCATACATGTTCTAGCTTAGCTTCTTTGCCAAATCTGTAAAAAAATCAGGTATAAATAGGAGAAATATACTACTCTCACTTGCAAATCCAAACACAAACTAAATTTTACACATCTACAGAGGAAAAAAGCACCAAATACACTTGGATCTTCTCCTACAACATAAAAGTCATTTCACACATCAGCAACGGCTTTAATAGGCGAGTCCCACAATTCTTTATCCTGGCTAGTTTGTTAACGAGCTTTGGCAAGGGTCCGACTGGATACACCATGCAATAACTTAACAAAGCCTAGAAAACTGAGCTTTCCATCTGTGTGCCTGATCCAGTCATTCAATACAGAATGAACCGGAACCGACGGGCCAAGGCCAAGTTCCTATAAAATCACCAAGAATAATTAGTAAAGATTCAAGAAAATTGATATAGGTCTTCCCAATTGCATAAAAAGGTAACCAACTTATGTCTAAATTATGAACCGGCAAGTTGGTTAACTAAAACAATAGTCAGACCAAAGGTAATGGCTAATGGGAAAAAAAAAATTAGGAGAAAAGAATATCAAAGTTTAACTTACAGAAGCTAGTTCTTCGATCATGATAGCCCTGTTCCCATCTTTATCAAATATTTCATAGGCGCAACGTGCATGTTCTTCCCATCTATCACGAGCCTCGAGCTGATTGACACTTAAAGCAGCTGCACAGAATTCGTCAAACTCCATTCTTCTGTATTGAAGAGCATTAAGCTGCATTCAAATGTTCTAATCATCTAAGAATCAAAAGATAATGATATATAACTGAATAGTAAGTTCATTTTCTAAAGATCATACTGATGTTAGAAAATCATGGATACGTGACTCCTTCATGGCATCCGTAGCATGCTTCACCAAAGCCTGACCAGTTCATAAGAAATTAAAATTCACATTCTATGATAAAGAATTTTATTGATTTTGTTGGTTACCAACCGCTTTAATATTATCCATGCTTATGGATCCAATTTTGCTTGGTTCTAACAAAGAAAATTGCTCCTTCAGAAAATATAACTCATCAGTGCTCAATGTCTTTACTAAAGCCTGCAAATGAGAGATAAAAATCTGCAGTTCAGTATTTTAGACTTTTGAGAAGATTACCATTTTGTTATTATAAGGGACATTTTGGACATTTGACAACAAAAGATTATATTTGGGGAATAAAATAAAATCAGTACCCTTATAGCAGCTTTACGAAGAGGAGATGAACGCATATAACCCTTCATGTGTCTCAATATTGAAACATCAAGCGGCACTTTCACGTCATTAGTATTTCTAATCCATGGATGACCTAGAACATTACAATATTATCAATTCAGAATTACCAAAAGGAGCACCTTGATAAATACCAAAAGAACTTTGGTCTGATTTATGTTAGTAACCAACTTACATTCCAAAAAAAAACCCTCAAGATAGAAAAATTTTGATTCAAGGTAAATTACCTAAAATAACCAGTTTTAGGTGGCTGATAGCACCGTGTCAGAAAAAAGTCAACATGGTCAAAACTTGTTTACAAGTCAACTGCCACGGCACCATTCTTAAATCAAATTCTTTGAAAGTTCTTTTCCTTAAATATAACTTTTTGAAACTTTGATGGGATTTTTACAGGCGTAAAAAAGGTTGGCAATGTAAAGATATTGGACCAAACTGATCAAATTAGCACTATCACAATTATAAAACTGATCAAAACTTAACACAACACAAACAATGTAGATACACGTACTCAACGCTTGAGCAGCAGTCATTCTTCTCCTAGGATCCTTATTTAATAATCTTTTAACAAAATCTTTGGCCTCAGAAGATAATGTAGGCCACGGTACTTCATCAAAACTTGGATGAGCTTTTAAAACAGCTCGAAATATTCCAGATTCGGTTCGCGCCCAAAACGGGCGACTCCCACATAAAAGAATATACGCTATAACACCAATACTCCATACATCAGCCTCGGTACTATATGATCTGTGTAGAACTTCCGGCGCCACGTAGTATGCACTTCCAACAATGTCATTAAGCCTTTCATCTACAGAAAAATGGATTCATGAGATTGGAAAGACGGCGATAATGATAGCAATATACTTATATGTAGTATAAATGTATAAAATTATAAAGTACCTGGCTTTACAAAATCCGATAAGCCAAAATCTATGGCTTTAAGTTGTGAATTGTCATCTTTGGATGTAAATAAGAAATTCTGATTCACAAATCACAAATAGTTTAGATTATTACTTATGGGAAACGCAACTCAATACCTATTATGAGATGCAAGAAAATTCATAATTATTCCCCCATATAAAAATTTGTCATATCTGTAAAGATATTCACAGAGGAAGAAAATCTACGAGCCAGAACTGTAATTTACAAAATTCTGAATTTTCTTTTAGGGGAGGCAGAAGAATTTTGATTTATGAATTTATATAAATATCTTTGAACACTTCTAACTACAAAAATTTAGAGTGGGCGAATGCAAATGCTAATATCAAAAAACCCTCCGATATGGAGGACAAAAAATAAATATGGGTCAACTTACGTGAGAGGATGTTAATGAGCAAATAGCTTAACGGTTAGATATGTAACCTTAACTTGGAGATTTACTAGAATGACATTTTGAATTCTCATGAGACAAACACAGGTAAGATACAAGCAGACAAGCGAAAAGAGCTTCTAATAATCTAATGTATTTCAAAATGACAAGCATGCCAAACGGAGATTCAAGTTGATACACAAAAACTACAACTTTAAGATTAAAAATATATATATGCGTGTGACTAGCACCCATAAAAATTCCAGTTTCTTTTGGCAATTTTTATTTTAACTTTTCATGTGTTGATTACTAATCTGTCCTTTATTATCGTTACAAAAAGTAATGATCTTGGCTAAGAACCATAAAATTATCTCACCTCCGGCTTCAAATCGCGGTGCACCACACCTTGAAGATGACAAAATGCAACCACATTTAATATTTGTATCAAGACAGCCTTAGCATCATCTTCAGTGAATTTCCCGCCCCTTAAAAAAATCCCATTTTCACAAATTCATAAATTCCATGTTGACAAATAACCCAGTTAAGATATGATAAAGACGCTTCTAGCAAATCAACATAAGAGACATGATACCTGGAAAGAATTCTATCCAAAAGCTCCCCTCCTTCACATAACCTGGAACATTTGCCACATAACACGAAAGTAAGCACAAGTCAATCTAATACTCTTTTAGGACTTATGTATAAAGATATGGATAAAATGATAATGCAGAATCAAATTCAAACTTTATTGCTTACTCCATTACAACATAGACGTTATCGTGGTCTTCATATGCATCGTAAAACTTCACTAAGTTTTCATGTCCTGACAAAGCTTTTAATATCTTTACCTCCCTTCTCACATCCTCAATCGATATGGCGGTTGTCATCTACATGAAAAAGCTCGACTTTAAATCTAATACTTGAAAAAAACATAACATTTACAAAAATATACTGAGACGTTGATAACATTTACATAGTGCAAATGCAACTATGGAAGTTCAGTCATATCTTCCATAGAGATTGCAACGTTTCCCTAAGGAAAATCAAAAATCAACAGTATTACTTAGTTTGCCACTGTCTCTATGGCAAATTATCCATCCTAAAATAGTAAATTATCCATCCTTTGTTATAATTAAAAGGCCCAATACATAATTTATTTGTCTTCCGCCAAAAGGGTATCTACGTATATAACAACTTTCTTAAACTATATGTCAGTTCAGATGTTCATGGTACTAACGAAATGAATTATCATGATATATAGCAATTTATATGAGAACCGCATATTAAACAGATAAAAACACTACAAAATAAAAAAATAAAAATGATACTAACTTTACATCGTTTTCGTTCTACCAAGTGCTCCAATACCAAAACCACAGAAAAATCAAAATAAGAAGCTTAAAATAAACCCTCCAACAATCAAAAGTCAATTTTATCTAAAGTCAACAGCCCAAAAACTACACTTCTGCACATGATCATATCCAAAACCAAATTACTAGATCTAACTAACACCACCATACATCAAATCATCAAGAAAACAGCCAAAATTCAAAATTCCAAAAAACAAAAAAGTCAGCAAACCTTTGACTTTGGAATAACTTTAACAGCAACATCTTTGCCCTTAAATTCACCTTTCTTAGCTTTAGCTTTACATGTATGACCAAAATGCCCTCTTCCCACTTCTTCACCAATCTCATATTTACTCCCAAAATGTTTCAAAAACCCAAAACTTTTATCCAATTCCACATCACCCACCTCCTCACGCGCCACCTCCTTCCCCACCTTCCCACTCACGCGCCGCCGTAAAGCCTTTATATGTTTCGCCGGAGACGGCGGCGGCCTGAAAAACTTTCTGGGTGTTGTTGGTTTTGACCCATTATTAACTGCAGGTGATGACATCTTTGAAAAAAGAAAGTGTGCTGGACTTGGTGTGTAAAACGGAAAAAATGGTGATTTCTTGATTTTCCGGTCACCGGAATCTTCATCATTCGCCGGAATGTTGTCACCGGAAAGTTTGGTTTTTGATGTTGGTTTTGAACTGCAAATACCCATTTTGTAAAACTTTCTAAAAATTGAATCTTTTGTGTAAAATCTTGGATTTCATTTATAAAAGCTTACTAAAAATACCCATTGTGTAAAATCTTTTTAAGCTGTTAAGTTTTGTTTTATAAAGATTTTGAAAATGTGATATGGGGTTTTAGTGATGGATTGAGATCTGTTATTGTTGGTGGTGATGATAAAGGGAATTTAAGTTTTGTGATCATGTTTTTAGTTTTTAGTTTAATGTGATGATGAGTTGAATTGACCAATGACAAAGTGGAGGTTAAAGACTAGTTTAATGATTTTCAATTTTGAATGTCAATTTGTTTGATTTTTTATATTTTATTTGAAATGGAAAATGTTATTTAAAGAAGGCCAGAAAATGAATGTGATGCTTGGATGAATGAGTCCATCAAGGAGTGGACAAATAGATGGGGATAGGCATTCTCTTTTATTTGGAGGTTTTTGTTTTAGTTTGTTTGGAAGATTAATCAAAGTTTATTTGAGTTTAGGGCTTAGGATCAGATGAGAAGAAATCTTAAAATGAGAATGATGAGAAATAACTATAACTACAAATTAGAGATGCATCGACTTTATTATAGCAAAAAATTTGATGCGTATACATATTTTAGATGCATTTCATCAAAATATGCGAATCATATTTCGTCTCTTGCGGGTCATATTTGTTACTTGTACTACTTTGCGTCGTTTTCACTTTAAGATCATTTTCGAAACTAATTAAGATGCATCTAAATGAATAGAGATGCATCTAATCAAGTCGTCGTACCTCAAATGTGTGGCTATTATTATTTCTTATCCTTCTCATTTTAAGTTTTATTTTCACTACATCTCTACCTATTTAGAGCTTAGTTGTAAATATATGTTATCATTACGTTTTTGAGTAGTTGAAACGGGTAAATGAGATAGGTTTTTAACGGAAAAGATCATGCGAGCATTGGTTTACAAAGATTGTACGGGCGACAATTTACAACGGTTTGGCTTTCAAATAATTTTTTCTTAACACGATTTTAGATTTGAAGGTCAATTATAATTCTTTTTATGTAAAGTGTTTCTAAGTTTTAGTTTCTTTATTAATTATTGTGCTCATGTTTGGTGCAACTTGGTCATTTTATTATGAGTATATACATTGTACAGTGCAATTTTATTCTTTATCCTAAATTTATGAAAATGGTCCGTGAGTTTTAACCGTCGTTGCAAAGTTCGTCCCTTAGGACCAAACATGTAACAAATTTCGTCTTCAAAGACAAAACTTGTAACAAAAATTTACAAAACTTGTCCCTTAGGATTACCATCCATTGTAAAAATGTACTGTTAGGATCATATTTTATTTATAAAAAGTGTCGGTCATTAACGTGTAGTTATAGGTTGCTTTAGAATATCATTATGATGAAGTTTATGTGTAGTTTTCATGATTTTATAAAGTCTAAGGGCTAGTTATGTAATAAGGTCAAAGATTAGAGAAGCCCTAGACTATGAGTATAAATACTCTTGTAAACCTCATTTGAGAGGTTGGTTCTCTTAGTGATTCTATTAGTGATATCAAAGTTATTATTCCACACACTAGAGTTCCCATCTACTCTCTCTCTACTTACTTTCTCTCTCTAGATCTAGGCTTGATTTAATAGTGATATAGGTTGTTCTACGGTCCTACAAGTGGTATCAATCGCCTAGGGATAATTATAGGTTGTTTTAGGTTTGATTTGGTTGAAAAACTTGGTATAAAAGTGCATTTTGCAACATTCGGTTACTGTTCATCAGGTTGTTTTCGAGTTAGGTGCAAAATTTCGAGTTAGAAAAAAAAAATTCGAGTTAGGTGCAAAAAGTTATCGAGTTAGAAAAGTTTTTCAAGTTAAGGGTTAAAAATCTTATCGAGTTAGGGGTTAAAAATACTATCGAGTTAGGGTTACTACTATCGAGTGAGGTGCTAAAAATCTATCGAGTTAGGGTTACTACTATCGAGTTAGGTGTTAAGTTTCACTTATCGAGTTTGATATCTTGGCGAGTTAGCCTTTCAATTCCTAATCGTTTATCGAGTTAGGCGTATTGTGACTCTAACTAAGGGGAAACTCTGCCCAAATCAAGTACCTCTATTGAGTTAGGATACATATCGAGTTAGAAACCATAAGAACTTATCGAGTTAAGTACCCTACTTAAATTATCGAGTTAGGAACCCTACATGCACTTATCGAGTTAGAAGACAAAGTGAACATACCGAGTTTGAATCCTAAGTGACCATATCGAGTTTGAAAACAATCTTTCAAGTATTATCGAGTTACAAGTTTTCTGAGGTTACCGAGTTAGAACTTTCAAATATTATCGAGTTAGACCAAAAAAAAAATAATAATAAAAATATTGAGTAAAATTTATTTTTCACACGAGACTAAACGTTCAATTTTTACGCGAGATTTAAATTTTGGTATAAGGTTGAAAATTTTGGCCCGAAATTCAAATTTTTTGGCCAAAATTCAAAAATTTTCGGTAAAATTTGGCGGAAAAATTTTCAAATCTCAAATTTTTCAGGTAACCTTAGAATTGTATTTCTTAGTGATTTTCAAATTTGGGCGAGAAAAATTTTCATACTCAATTTTTGGAGGGAAAATTTGAAATCACAAAAAAAAAAAAAAAAAAAAAAAAAAAAATCAACCGAGAACGTTTTTCATCTTCACCAAACCATCTAATCTATAACAACAACCTTTGTTATCTTTCAAAAGATCCTCAGAACAACGTTTCACTTTGAATTGAATCAATGGCATCTCACCATGACAGTATCGCGAGTACTTTGTCCAATGGTTTTGCATCAGTCTTCAATGCATTAAACATCCAACGACACAACAACAATCAGCAAGGATATGCTTCGAGTATACAGATGGGGAACCAGATGCAATATGCAGGGCTGTATGTAGGAAATCAGATGGATCATATTGTGAATCAGAATGTGCTTAATCAAAATGGGATTGATTGTTTCATGACTTCAATTCAGAAACAGCCATCAGCAACTCACAACAATGTCAATGCAATGACGAGGGTTGAAAAGATCCAGTACTTGTTGATGCCAGCCAATAAAGAAGAATCGGGAATACCGTTGACTGCTGATGAACATGAGTTTAGAGCTACAACAAGAGTTAATGACAATTCAGCAGATCTCAATGCAACCTACAACTTTATGGCAAATCAGCAGGCAACAACATCACGCAGTGATTCTGATCTTCCTCCTACTTACGATTCAGATCCATTCCATGAGGTACCAAATAATGGTAATGATCCTAATCCGTTTGCTCATGAGAAGCCACATTATGTGTCATCTGAACCTAATTATGATACATATGTGGGGGAACAAGTTAATAGCAATGTTAACTATGAAACTCCAGATATGGATCCTAATGGAGTTCAAGTTGCACAAAATGGTGCTAATGATGAGGAAACCCGTGCTTTCTTTGAATCATTATTGAATAATTGCAGCATTGAAATTGAAAAAGTGAAAAAGGTCAATCGCGATGTTAAGGCCGCGAATGTCAAATTGACCGCTGAGCTTGAGAGTTACAAGAAACACGTTAAAGCTTTTGAGTTTCATAACGAAAGATTGTCTGAATTAGAAACTGGTTATCAAAATTCCGTTTCAAGAGAAAAACAATTGCAACTCAAGTTTGATACACTTGATGTCAATTCTTTCAAAAAGATAAAAGCTTTAAACGCGGAAATTTCTGATTTACAAAACCAACTTTCTAAACAAAAAACAGCTTATACCAATCTTGAAAAAGAAAGGGATGAGTTGAAAAAGGACTTTGCAAAGAAAGAAGACAAACTTTTGGCCAAAATCGTAGAGTCAGAACACATGATTGCTCATTTAGAAGAATTAGTGGTTAAGTCGGGTCAGTCAAGTCAAACAATGAAAATGATTTCAAATCAAACTAATCCGATTTACCATACGAAACATAAAGTGGCTCTTGGTAACAACACCCCCAGTAATCTCAAGAAAGCTCAGCAAGAACAGAATGTTTTGTATAATGGTAATGTGATTTACACCAAACATGATCCTCCCGTCGTTCGGGATTCTGTGCAAACGATAGAACATGTCGAAGAGAGCATAAATAAAATGAAACAAAAGGATTTGAAACCCATTGATTACAACAAATTGAACAAACTTTCGGGAATTACTTTTGTTCCACAAAAAGAACCTTCTGTGTTTTCCATAAAACGTCCATTCGCGAAATTCTTTTCTAAAAAGACGGTTGTTTCTAAATCTCTTTCAAAAATAGAACAAATGTCCTCTAACAACACTTTTAATACAAGTGAAGCTAGAAACATTCTGGATGACGTTAAAAAGAGAATTCAAGAACTTCAAAATATTGTTGCTTCTAAAACTACAATCGATATTAACAACTGGCATTCCAGTTTTCATATTGAGCATAAAAAAGTTTTTGAAAACGAAATTACTATCCCACTGAATAACATCAGTGCGAGGGTAATCCATTTTGAACGAGCTTTCTTAAAAGAAACGGCCGACTTTGTCAAGGACCACAAATCCCTGGTAAACGAAGCTAATGATACTCGTGAAAACATGAATGTTTTGGAAAACCTTAATGATTCTCTCTTCGAAGCTGTTATGACTACTGATATCATGTCCATCATTTTACAAACATATTATGTTCAAGACGATGAAAGACTGAGAGCTGAGACCTCCGAAATTGTTTCCAAATATGAAAATGCTCTTATAAAGCTTGAAAAATAAAATGTGTCATGTTTTAAACAACTTGATCGAAAAAAGGAAGAATGCAAATATGACAAACTGTCGTATGAGCGTGCTTTCAAGAACATGAAAGAGCAGAATGATCTTTTGAGGGCTCAGCTTGAAAATCAAAAAGGGAAGGGTGAGGAAACTAAGTTTGCAAAACCATCGACTTCGGAGAAACCAAATATTTCAAACACGGTTCAAAAACCAAAAATGTCAATTTCACGGTTTGCTCTAAAAGTCGATGAGAAAAAGGATTTGTCAAAACCAGTCACTCCACCACCCTTGCCCAAGGAAAAGGTAATGGAAAAGATTGTTGAAAAACAAAATTTGTTTGTTGAAACAAACAAAAATGTGATTTCACCTGGCTCTTCTAAGTATAGTACACCAAATCAGACAACTAAAACTGTTAATGAGTCTGTTGGTTCTAATGACATGGTCCTCAATCATCATCTAGAAGAAGCTAGAAAAAAGGCACAACATCGAAAAAACAGAATTTTAGGTGCAAAACCTAGTGTGATGAATTCTACAAGATTCCAAAGCACCGCTAGTAGTAGTAAACCATTACCTAGGAACTTTCAACAAAATACTAGGGATTGGCTTGCATCTAAGAGTAGTGGCACAAATAAGAATGCTAGGAAAGTAGAATGCAACACAAAGAATTCCAAATCAAGTGTCAAGACCCAATCCACTAAGACACCAAATCAAAACAAACCCGTTGATAAGAAGCAAGAGGTTAAGAAACCTAATAGGTGGATATCTAAAGAATGTAGTTTTTCCAAGACTGAGACTTCCGCTGCATCTGATAAGAAAACTACATCTAGATCTTACCTTAGGTGGATTCCTACGGGGAAAGTTTTTAAAACAGTTGGTCTTAGGTGGATTCCCACAGGGAAGATTTTTGATAGTTGCACCAAGACAAATAATAGTGATAATCATCAGGATAAGGAAGTAGAAACCATTACAACCGTTGATAGTCAACACCCGCATAGTGATGATTCATGTACTTCTAACACTGTTATTTGTGAAACCTCTTCGTCTTTGGTTGCAGGTGCTTCAACTATCTCAGAACCCAGTTCTTCAGAGGGTTCAAATTCTGTAAATTCTATAAAATCATTCTTTCAATCTTCTATTTTTGATTTTCCATTTCTTTTATAAAAACAAAAACAAAATACAAAAATATAAATTTTCAAAAAAAAATACAAAAACAATATAAAATCAAAAAATCCAAAAATATTCTTCTCACGACATGTCTCTCGTATAAATCAATATTCTGTACGTGTCTAGAAATGTCTTTCAACAATGACACGGACATTTACAGATGCTTGAACGGGAGTTCTTTAAAATGTTTTT
Source organism: Artemisia argyi (assembly GCA_030686995.1). Lineage (NCBI taxonomy): Eukaryota > Viridiplantae > Streptophyta > Magnoliopsida > Asterales > Asteraceae > Artemisia > Artemisia argyi. The sequence continues at coordinate 174,604,469 of CM060702.1, forward strand.
CTAAAACATGTCGTTTCTCAAAAGTTTCTTCACAATGGCTTTCGTATACTTCTGTACGAAACCCGTGCTTCAAAGTGAAATCTTTTCAAAACATGGGTCCGGGTATAATAACTCGAAAAGATTTCAAATAAGGACCCGAATGATGACTTCTGATTATTTCAAATCAAGGACTCGTATTTTCAAGGACGAAATCTTTTTCAAAAAATTCAAGTCTAAACAAACGAAAAAGACTTCAAACAAAAACTCATTTTCAAAATAGAAATCTTGAGCACTTTTTCAAGATTCATCAAAAGATTTTTCAAAATCTTTCAAATGAGTGCTCAAGATAACTCCCTCTAAACCCTTAATTGATTTTCAAATGTGCTATCATTAAGGGGGAGTACTAAAACAAAATTGTTCCGAATTCATGCAAAATGAAATCTGTCTATCTCTCCAAAAAGCTTTTTCTTAATCAGTTGATATCAAAAATATCACAATATGCTATTTTTGAGGGGGAGAAGACATGATTAAAATGTGATCAAAGATGTTTAAAGCTTGTGACTGAATCTCAAAAGAGCTCGACTCAGAATGTACCAATGAATTGACGAAGCTTAAAATGTCAGTAATCGAAAAGACTTGTCCTGGACGGGTAATAATTTCAAGCTAGTCTAACTAGTGATGTAAGTGTGTCTCGAATAGGACTTGTCTGAGTAGAATGTACCGTATCGAGAGACTTTCTTTGGACTTGACCAGGATGGGTAATAACTTCAAGCTAGTCTAACTAGTGATGTAAGCGTGTCTCGAATCGGTCATGTTCACTGAAAGTGGATCAATTCAAAAAGTGCAAACTCCTCACGCATGTGCAAATTTCTTAAAAAATTCATGAGCACATGTGAAGGGGGAGTCCTTCAAAAGAAACAAAAACTCTCAAAGTGTCAACAAAAATGTGTTTATATTCATAAACACTTTGAGAGATTTTCAATCAAAGGTTTCATGGCAATTATAGGATTCATGGAGTTATAAGGTGACTAAGGTTAGGGAAAACCGTCCTATGATCCGCCAGAGCCGGAGGGATCTACCCAAGGACAATTCCAATAGATTAGAATTAGAAGTCCTTAGGTATGATTGAAAAAAAGGAGAAAATGAGAAAGGAGAAAGAAGGGGTTGAAGAATTAAAAAGAAAAGTTATGAAAAAGGGTGAAAAGAAATAGCCCTCCATATGTTCAACCTTAGGGCAGACACCGGGTTCAATTCATATGCTACTGGTTGTTACTAAGGTGACACCGGTATTGAAGATAAAGACGTCATGGACCCAGTGACGCACTGCACTAAACCTTCTAGCCACTCAAGTTCTCTTAAAAGAGCTTGTTTCATTCTCACGGGGAACCAGCGTAATCTATCGACCTGTCTCTTAGAGATGGTTGATATTGAAGCAGGAGACCTCTCCCTAATCTCCGCATAGGAAACCAAATGTGCACTTATCGAGTCTAGAGCCCCGAGATTCATCAAAAGATCTCATAGGAACACATGATATTTCTACATTGGTTGTTCATCCTTAAGGACGCCAGATGTAAACTTAAGAGTCCTTCGCAGATCTTAGCAATCTGCCGAGAACGTTTATGAGAGAATTTACAAATGTATTTCTCAATGATTGAACGGAAATTCCTGCCAGGGTCAACATCAAACAGCCCTGACAGCAGGTCACTTCGGTAATTCTTTATGGGTTACGCTTAGTGTTCGCGGTGGTTTCAAACGGTCTACAGTCGTGGAGTGATCCCCAGCGACTCACCCAGTCATTGAGCTACTTAGTAGGTCTCGTAAGCTCTTTCGGGAGTATCTGATATGGGAACGGCCATGGTAAGGGTTAGAAGGAGTCTTCACACTATGCTGTTGACGATCTCTAATTCCTTATCTGTAAGTACCGGTTGTTTATTGCTAACTGTTTACCTGCAGCTATACATCATCTCCATGGCGAAAGATTCCACATGCTCATACATGCATCAACAAAGTCAAAGGAAAGTTCTCACAAAGATCAAAGGATAGCAACAGTCAAAGAAAGATTCTACGCCAAAAAGAAGAATCTACAAAGTAAAGTGACAAAGATCAAAGAGAAAGAACGGGAATAACAAATGTATGACAAAGACTTAAGACGTATGAGCATGTTGGAATGGCAGACAACCACCACAAACACAGAAGTGACGAAAGGCAGATGACATCATCGGATCACTTCAACAACAATGAAGCATGATGAACTGGAACTATGATTCATCTAGTGATTCTCAAAGACGTCAAGAGCTATGAATGATAGAGTTTAAAGACAAAGATGATGACGTCGCGCAACCTCAATGACCAACACTTAGGGGGAGATTTTTAGGATCATATTTTATTTATAAAAAGTGTCGGACATTAACGTGTAGTTATAGGTTGCTTTAGAATATCATGTTGGATCGTGTACACCTTGAACTTGTGTTAATAATGATACTTTGAGTGATACCAATAAGTATGCGGAATCTACTTATTGATACTTAGAAGATTGAATATAAATGAAACAGTTTAATGAAAGAACAATGTATGTTAACAAAACAAATAGCTCCAATATTATTAATGATAATAATACGAGTGATCTATGATATCACTAGGGTTACACCTTGAAGCTCTAAGAAAAACGTATTAGAAAACTATTTTCTAACTATGATCTAGGATCTCCTTTTATACACCAAGGAGTCCTCTTGTACAAGATAAGTATAATACTAATAGAATAAGATATACACAATATCTTTTCTATGTTTATCTAAGCGCGTTTCTCTAACAGTTGTCATGCAAGCAGTGGTAATGTTTTGTTCTTGCAGTGGTAATAAGTTTCCACTGCAAGTACAATCTTCTGTAGTTGTAATATCTTCACTAGCCGTGGTAACTGATAGAATAATTCCCAACAATCCTCCCCTAAACTTATGATTGCTTTGTAAATCAATAAGTTTCTTCAAGTATACAATAAACCTGAGGATATGGGAATTCTTCCAAACACTTATCTTGTTCTACTTAAACTTTTATCAGCTCTTGCATATTGATCTTTAATCTTCTGAATCAAAGCTCTAACCTTTTCATTATCTGCATAAACTCTTAACTTTGACATCTGAGAACAAACCTCCCCTGAATCTGATCATCATTTTTCAACCTCCCCTGTTTGGGAGAATCTCCACCAAGATCAGATAAAATTCAAAAGAACTTCCATCAATATAAGAATTTGGTACACAGTTCCATCAATTCCTTTTGTAACATACTGCCTTCAGCACTTCCAGATGTATTACCTTCTGAGAGAGGTGCATCATTAGACAAAGATTCAATTTCGTACCTAGGAAAACTAGATAGTACTACTGAACCACCCATATGTTTGAAGTTTGGCTTAGGGATTTCACAACCTGTATCCAATCCTTGAGAATCAGACACATGAAGTGTTGCCATGGTAGAGCTCTGAATGATAAAGTCATGTCCTGCATCTACACATATTAAAAAAAAATTTACACTTTCAGTGGCAACTGTGAACCTGCAGTGGTAAAAATCAATAGAATTTTCAAAGAGCAATGATAAGTAAAACATGTAAAATTTTCTGCTCTGATCATAGTTTTTAGCAAACTATCAGCTATCAACGGATTTGATATGTCTTTACCATGAGCCGTTTGCTATGGACTAGCCAACTCTTGATCACAAGGATGTATGGTGAGTTGATAACCTAGTTTTTGGTAAACTATCAACCATGAACGGATTTGATGTGTCTTTACCTGTAGCCGTTTGCTCAGGACTAGTTGATTCTTATGTGGGTTAGACATGGTGAATCAATAACCATTTGTTATGTGTCTTAAGTTACACATCTTATAACTCCATTCACATTAAACATCCAAACTTAACCAATATTAAGAAACCCATGTAACTTTTAACCAAGTTACTATTTATACATTAATTGCTTCAAAGTCAACCCGATATCTTCCATAATTACTTCTTCGAACTACCAAAACAGATAGAAGTAAATATTCTTCATTAATTATCCATTGGCCTTGACTTTGCTTATAAATAGAGGTCTGAAACCTCCACCACAAGTGCTTGGGCTTGCTTGTCCAAGAAAACAGCTATCCTTTGATGAGAAGAGGAACAAGCCAGCTAGGAGCAAGCATGCTTATAAGGGCAAAGGAAAGAAGCCTATGTAGTGTCTGAAGATCTTAGGTTGTTAGGTTGTTAACATGTGTTTTGAACTTGTCATAGCAAAAGAATGTACTCTGCAACCTTTTGAAGTGATAAATAAATGATCTTCTCTGTTTCCTTATTACCACTGAGAGAGCGAATCTTTCCACTGTGTGATGCATAGTTTCCACTGAACTTGTTTCTCCTTCATAAGTGTTAGTGGAAAAACCATACAAACATATACAAACAATAATAGTACATTAAAAGCTATCCTGCTACACTAAAAAGTATTAGACATCAAAAGTTTATGGATTAAGCATCCCAATACCTGTTACCAAGTACTGAAATCTACCCACATCAAGCCCTTTTGTTAATAAATCAGCATAATTGTCATCAGTATGAATTTTGACAACATTAATAAGCTTTTTCTCAAAACAATCTCTAATAAAGTGATGTCTAATTTCAATATGTTTAGTTTTAGTGTGTTGCACAGGATTCTTAATAATGCAAATTGTACTACTATTGTCTATATAGATGATGGTGTTCATGAAATTGTACCCATAATCCAAGAGTTGATTCTGAAGCCAAAGGATCTGAGCACAACAACTAGCAGCTGCAACATATTCTGCTTCAGTAGTTGAAGTAGCAACCATTGTCTGTTTCTTGCACTGCCATGACACCAATCTACATCCAAGGAATTGACATCCTCCTGTGGTTGATCTTCTATCCAAACTTGCACCAGCATAGTCACTATCTGAGTAAGTAATCAACTCCATAGGAGATTCCCTTGGATACCACAATCCTAGATTAGGATAAGTCTTCAAGTATCTAAAAATCTTTTCCACTGCTGTCATATGTGATGTCTTAGGAGTCACCTGAAATCTTGCACAAACACACACAGCAAACATAATGTCTGGCCTTGATGAAGTGAGATACATCAAAGAGCCAATCATTGACCTGTAAGTATGGACATCAACATTTACACCACTAGCATTCTTTAACAATAAGTGAGTGGTCTTGTCAGCAGGAGTATTAGAAGATTTTGCATCAGTGAACTTGAACTTCTTAATTATCTCAGCCACATACTTGTCTTGACTGATAAAAATTCCTTCTCTACTCTGTTGAACTTGCAGCCCCAAAAAGAATGTAAGTTCCCCCATAGAACTCATCTGAAATTCATCTTTCATCAGCTTCTCAAACTCTTTACACATCTCTGGTTTAGTTGATCCAAAGATAATATCATCAACATATACTTGCACAAGTAGAATATCACCCTTGTTTTTCTTAATAAACAAAGTTTGATCAATCTTGCCCCTATGAAACCCATTATTCATTAAATAAGTAGCTAAGGTTTCATACCACTTCCTTGGAGCCTGATGTAGACCATAAAGAGCCTTGACTACTTTATAAACTTTGTTGGGGTGATGTGGGTCTTCAAAGCCTGGAGGTTGAGCAACATATACCTCCTCATCAATAGTACCATATAGAAAGGCACTCTTAACATCCATTTGATAGACAGTAAAGCCCATGAATGATGCATAGGCTAGAAATAGTCTAATAGCCTCAATCCTTGCAACAGGAGCAAAAACTTCTTCATAATCAATACCCTTCTCTTGAGTATATCCTTGAGCAACTAATCTGGCCTTGTTCCTGATGACAATTCCTCTTTCATCTTTCTTATTCCTGAACACCCATTTAGTACCAATCACTTTCATACCGTCAGGCAGATCACAAAGAACCCAAACCTTTTGAAGCTTGAACTGCAATAACTCATCCTGCATAGCTTCAACCCAGCTTGATTCTCCTAAAGCCATAGAAACATTTTTAGGCTCCATTTGTGATAGAAAGCAAAAGAATAAACATTCATTCTTAGTAATGTGATTCTTGGACTCATAGACTTCACTTATGAACCCATGAACATCTGTCATCCTTGTTTGCCTTCTTGTCTTCACACCTGAATTAATCTCACCAATAACATTCTGAATTGGATGAGCTTTATGAATTGTAGATTGTGATGTGTTAGGAATATCATATGATGATGGCTTATTAGTTATTTCAACATCATTAATTGGTGTCTCCTGAGCAATATTTTCCACATCTGGTCCTTCAGTGGAAACATCATGTATTACAGTGGTAACTGGATTACCACTGCCTTCAGGAATATCATCATGCAGAATATCAAAATTCACAAATTCATCTTCCTGAGCAGTATTCTTTGAAGGTTGTGAGTCTGCATTAAATTTCCAAATAGGCATAACAAATTGATCTTTATCATCTTCATCATCTTGGCAAGATTCATCTTCATCAATAAACTCTTCTGAATCCTCAAGATCAGCATCACTGGAATCTGAAGGAATAGGAACATAGTTCATTGTATTTGATAAAGTCTCAAGATCAAATAGCCATTCAGGTCCTGAACCTGCTATAATAGCTTTATTTTCAAGAAACTGAACATGCAGATTCTCTTCTATCTTCCTTGTTCTTAAGTTGTAGACTCTAAAAGCCTTACTAACCATGGAATAACCAACAAAGAAACCTTCATCTGCCTTTTCTGCAAACTTTCCCAAATGATCAATGGTATTGAGAATTGTGACATGACATCCAAATGGCTTCAAGAAGTCCAAAAGTGGGGGTCTTCCTCTGAAAAGCTCATAAGGTGTCTTGTTCTTTGACTTGACCACTAATACCCTGTTTTGAATATAGCAAGCAGTGTTAACTGCTTCAGCCCAAAATGTCACTGGAAGCTTTGAATCAGCTAACATGGTTCTAGCAGCCTCAATTAGTGTTCTATTTCTTCTTTCAGCAACACCATTTTGCTGAGGTGTTCTGGCAACACTAAATTCTCTTTTAATACCTTTGTCTTTGCAGAAATCATCCATTACTCTATTCTTGAATTCTGTCCCATTGTCACATCTGATGATCTTTATCTTCTTTTCAGCTTGATTTTCAACTTCAGTGATGAAAGTCTTGAGTATGTCTGTAATTTCATCCTTGGTATTTAAGAAGAAAACCCATGTAAATCTGCTAAAATCATCAGTAACAACTAGGCAATACTTCTTCAAATTGATGCTGCTAACAGAGGTAGGACCAAACAAGTCCATATGCAGCATGTATAGTGGATGATCAATAGTATTTACTGCCTTGGTCTTGCAAGAAGCTCTGTGTTGTTTACCTTTAAGACAAGCAACACATGTTTGATCATTTTCAAATCTCTTCTCAGGTAAACCTATGACTAGACCATCTTTTACAATCTTATTGATGGTCTTGAAGTTAACATGACCAAGTCTTCTGTGCCATAGCATAGATTCATCCAAAGTGGCTTTTGCAAGTAAACAAGTAACATCATCTTTAGCCACTATCTTCTTCATGTCAATGCTATATAGATTACCTTTTCTAGGGATTTTAAGCAAAATGTCTTTTTCTGCAGGTAGCTTATAATCCTTAGATAAGATAAAACATTCATCTTCTGAGAATAGAACTCTGTGCTTCTTGTCACACATTTGTGACACACTGAAGAGGTTGTACTTGAGTTCTGGTACATAGTATACATTCTCAAAATCCAAGTTTCCAGCCTTGATAGTTCCTTTGCCAGAAACTTTGCCACCAATTCCTCCTCCAAAACTGACAGCTTGCCCATCAAGTGATTTGAAATTTGAAAGATAGGCCTTGTTGCCAGTCATGTGCCTGGAACATCCACTATCTGAATAACCTTGATCCTCTTTTGTCTTTGAATGGCCCTGCACATAACATAAAGGAATTAGTACCTTTTGGGGACCCAAGCCACAAATGACTTGGATCTGCCTCGTGTATCAATATAATTGTATCTATCAAAGGTCATTGATACACCATTGGGATTGTTTGAGGTTGTTGTTCCTTTTGGTTTCCATTCCCAACGAGCTGAGGCCTTAACAGCTTTTCCCATGTTTACCCTTTTCTTATTCACATAGACATCAGTGGAAACATTTGGTCTTGCAGTGGTAACTGCATGCCTAGCAGTGGAAACTGCTGGTTTAGAAAAATTGGGTCTCCACATGTGATTCTTGTGATCATTCTTTTCAAAATAAGTCTTTTTCCCTGTTTGATAAGATTTAACAAAAGAAGTGACAGGGGACTTAGGATAAACTCTGTTATTACTTCTGGCAGTGGTAACTGCTGGTCTAGCAGTGGAAATTGATTTGATGCCAGTGGTAAGCATAACAGACCTGGGAACCAACTTGCTTAGGGGATTTGGGTGAGTTAATTTATTAGAATTATATCCATTCACCCTAGTATTCCCAAATACTTCCCTTCTTCCCATGTGGTAGGTACAGTCTTTAGCTAAATGATCAAAGCTACCACATATATGACAAACCTTATTGTTGAACACAAAGTCACTACCAAACTGCCTAGTTTTAACATGATTCCAACTTCTCATGTTCCCTCTTGGAGTTGTAGACCTATCCCTGTACATCTCAGCATACCTTGCAGTAGGCCTAGTGTGATTTGTGTGTGTTCTAGGCTTTTCATTGACAACTTCAGGAATACTTTTTCTTTCCTCTACTTTAACATTTTCAGGAACACTAGTTTTAGACTCAACATTTAAACATTCATCTTTAAGAGATGAGTCACTAGCACTATCAAAAGTCTCAACCTCAACCTGAACCTTTTCAGTTTCAACTGGTTTAACAAATTTTGGTCCATAGGTCATGGGTGGATCCTGAAATTCTTCTAAGCCTGTGTGAGCTAGGTCAATGCCAGGAGGTGCTGGAACACCTCTTAGAGGTGGTGGAACAGATTTGTATCCAAGACCTGATTTAGCTTTGCTCACAATTTGGGCTTCCCAAATTTTGTCAATGCTCTTGGATTGATGGTCTAGTGTTTGCTTAGTTATCTGTATATTCTCACTAGCCTTTTTAACTTTTTCAATCTCTTCCCTAAGAGCTTTATTTACTTCAACATAGAAATCTAAGTCTCTTTTTAAGACAGCTATATCATCACTGAACTTAGATTCATTAGCCCTATAATGCTCTATCTGTTTCTCTAAGACTCCTAGACCTCTTTTATGATTTGCTAAATTATAATTTGTGTGATGTAAATCTAGCATCAGTTCATCATATTTTGTTTTAGAGATCTCTAACTCTTTTACAGCCTTACAGTTTTTAGAACAAGCATTTTCAGTATGTACCTCAGAGTCTGAAAAAGCCATGAGTGCATGCTCAGTAGCAAGCATTGCAGATTCTGAATCATCTTCTCCATCCTGAGTCATAAAGCTCCAATCAAAGCTCACTCCATCAATAGCCAGTAGCACTTTTGGCTCTTCTGTTGTAGGTTCTTTGTTCTTATCCTTCTTGTACCAAGTTGATTGTTGTCAGATTTCCTTGGTTTTCTACATTCTCTAGCAAAGTGCCCCTTCTTGTGACAATTATAGCACTCCACCTTCTTTTTATCAAAACCTACAGTCTCATCACCACTTATATGTATCTTTCTCCCAGTCTTCTTCCAGAACTTCTTTGATCTTAAGCTGAGTAATGCTACCTGCCATTTGATGTCCATCTCCTCCATATCATCTTCATCAATTTGATCCAAGTCCTCATGATTGAGGATTGAACCACCCACATGGCTTGATATAAAGGCATAGAAAGTAGCATCACTTAGTCCTGCAATCTGTTTCTTTGAGCTCCTAGTGGAAACATTTCCATTACCAGTGGAAACAATCATGTTACCACTGTCATCATCAGAATCACTTTCATCATCTGAACTATCATTACCTGATGATGATATGAGTGCTACACTTGCAGAACTTGTTTTTAACTTGCCAGCTTTCCTTAATCTTTGTTCAATAACTTTGAAGTTATTGTACACATCATTAAGCTTCATGGTCTCAAGATCTGACTTATCTTCCCATACAGCAACATTGGTATCAAACTCAGCAGGTAAACTTCTTAGAAATTTAAGATTGAGGTCTTCCTTTTCCACCTCAATTCCAAAAGCAGTCAGCTGAGTAACAATCTTTTGTAGCCTTGTGAATATGCTATCAAGAGATTCATTGCTTGTTGAACCAAAATTCTCATAGGTCTGCTTTAGTAAAGTCTTTTGAGTCTTCTTTGTAGAGACATTACCACCAAACACTTCACAGATCTCATCAAAGATGGTCTTTGCAGACTTGTATTTGGTAAAAGCCAGAACTTGTTCTCTGGGTAGAGCCATCAATAACAAACCTCTAGCCTTCAAATCATTCTTTAGTTGGTTTCTTTCTTCATTAGTAACAGGACCAGTGTTAACTTTTGTTACAGTCTTGTCACCAACCTGCTCTACAGTTGTACCAGGTTTGAATGAATTTCCACACATTATGATCTCCCATAATGTGTAGTCTTGCACCATAAAGAATTGTTCTATCATAAGCCTCCACATCTCAAAGTCATTAATTTTAAGCTTGGGAAGCTTTGCAGCAATGTTTGATTGGCTTGTTTCTGTCTCCATTGTTTCTTTTGAATCTGCCATAGGATCTTCTAAATCAAAATATCAAAGCCTTGCTCTGATACCACTTGTTGGATCGTGTACACCTTGAACTTGTGTTAATAATGATACTTTGAGTGATACCAATAAGTATGCGGAATTTACTTATTGATACTTAGAAGATTGAATATAAATGAAACAGTTTAATGAAAGAACAATGTATGTTAACAAAACAAATAGCTCCAATATTATTAATGATAATAATACGAGTAATCTATGATATCACTAGGGTTACACCTTGAAGCTCTAAGAAAAACGTATTAGAAAACTATTTTCTAACTATGATCTAGGATCTCCTTTTATACACCAAGGAGTCCTCTTGTACAAGATAAGTATAATACTAATAGAATAAGATATACACAATATCTTTTCTATGTTTATCTAAGCGCGTTTCTCTAACAGTTGTCATGCAAGCAGTGGTAATGTTTTGTTCTTGCAGTGGTAATAAGTTTCCACTGCAAGTACAATCTTCTGTAGTTGTAATATCTTCACTAGCCGTGGTAACTGATAGAATAATTCCCAACATATCATTATGATGAAGTTTATGTGTAGTTTTCATGATTTTATAAAGTCTAAGGGCTAGTTATGTAATAAGGTCAAAGATTAGAGAAGCCCTAGACTATGAGTATAAATACTCTTGTAAACCTCATTTGAGAGGTTGGTTCTCTTAGTGATTCATTTAGTAATATCAAGGTTATTATTCCACACACTAGAGTTCCCACTCTCTCTCTCTCTCTCTACTTACTTTCTCTCTAGTTCTAGGCTTGATTCAATAGTGATATAGGTTGTTCTACGGTCCTACATGTACATAAATAGTCCATTCCGATTAGCGATCATTACGAAATTAGTGGTCTTAGTACAATTGTTTGGTGATGATGTTGCATGTAAGGCAGTAGTTGCCAAAGTGTGTAAAAACTTATGAAGTTTGGTTGTATGAAATATTGATCTTGTGCATTTTCAGTTTTATTTATTTATTTTTATTATTATTTTTTTACAATAGAACTATTATTACAAATTAATTCATATGGTTCATACCTACATACTCCCTCTATCTTACTTCATTGTTCATACCTACATACTCCCTCTATCTTACTTCATTGTCCCCCAACAAAGAAGTTGTAAATTCTTATTGATGTAACTAATGAAATACTAAGCAAATGAAATGTCCTCAGGCCACTCCCAGCGCCCTCTTAGGCACACAAACCGATGAGCGTCGGTTTTGTGATACCGATGGCACCACGTCGTCAGTGGTGTGTCGATTTGGTCTTCTCCGATTTGGCGACGAGGAAAGGGACGGGAGTGGAGCCTATTTGAGTGTTTTGTGTATGTGAGAGTGTTTTGTGAGTTATATGTGTGTATAAGTAACACCGAAAGAGACAAGCCACCATTGGCAGAGGTGTGTCAGTTTGAGAAGTGTTGATGTGGCGCTGAGATGACTCAAATTGATATGTGTCACTGTTAGGAATGGTCTAATATATAAAAGTTAAGTCTTATAATTAAAAAAGGCTTTTAAAATTTTAAATAATCACTTGATGGTAAAACAGAAAAAACATTTACTTGCAACTCTTATTTATGAAATGTGAGAATCTATAAATCTATTTAAGAGAGTGATAAGGATATATGAATGGGAGCCATGGATTATCAGGTTTAAACCTGAAGTACCATATTTTCCTGTTAAAAAAGGTATCTTATTCTCAAAATTTCGATGGTAAGATAAAGTTTTAAGTATCAGAGTTTCAAAAGGCGTGACTTTCATATTACGAAATAGACCAACGCATAGCTCTAGGCATGACATTAGATGAGACGTGGAAGGGCGTGATAACGCGCGAGGCATGGTGGTTTTTTTAGACGTTCTTAAGTAATCTTGTTACAATGTTATGAAAACCACATATATGGGTCGGTTAATCGTTTGGGCCTGATATTTAGTGTTTTTTTTTTTTTTTTTTTTTTTTTTTTTTTTTTTTTTTTTTTTTAATGAATAAGATTGCATATAAAGATAGTTTCTTGAATTTATTCCTTATTTACAACACTTTTTTGTAAACTTGATATATATGAAGTTTGATAAATATATATATATATATATATATATATATATATATATATATATATATATATATATATATATATATATATATATATATATATATATATATATATATATATATATATATATATAAACTTATAGTAAATATTTTATGCCGCTTTAAATCATGTCTTAAAAAATATTGTATTTTTGTCATGGTTTTTTAAGTGTGAAGCTTGATAATACCATAACGTCACGTCTCTCATGCTATTTATGACATTGGTAATTAGATGTTGGAAATGGTAGAAGACCTACATAAATATATATAAGAGTAAATTACACCGTTGGTCCTTATACTTTTTCCGGATTTCACATGACATCCAAAAACGCTAATTATTGCTTTTTTGATCCACGATCGAGAATATATTACGTCGCTAGTCCAAAATTCTGACGGTCGTTAGTTTTGCCAGTTATCTCGGTCCTCACGTGCAGGTCACATGAGAACCGATATAACTGGCAAAACTAACGACCGTTAGAATTTTATACTAGCGGCGTAAAAAAACAATAATTAGCGTTTTTAGGCTACCCACAGTAGCAATAGACGATCGACAATCTCAATCGATCACTACTCGATCGGCTTTCTGTGGGGATTGGGTCGCTGGACGAAAAAAATCAAAATGGGTCGAGCCTGCAACCGAATCACTTACACACTCACTTTTACTTTTTGATCAATATTACTTGTTCACTCTTACTGGGGCACCAAATCGCCTGCAGGTCGCTGGAGAGAGAAAGCTGACGTGGCAGGGAAAAAGAGAGGGATCGGGTCGCCTTACTGTGTCCAGCCTTAGATATCATATGAAATCCGGAAAAAGTATAAGGAGTGTAATTTACTCTATAAATAAAAGGGAATAAAAGAACCAAAGTAACGTAAAATATTCAAAATTAAAATTAAGAAACAAAAGCATGAAAAAAGGAATGTCAACAAACAATATCTAAGCAGGGCTTTTACTTTTTCAACAACAAATGGAATGTCAATAAATAGTTAAATACTTTTATCCAAATGAGTGGATTGTGTCTTCTTTTTCTTTTTTATCGTAGATTTATTTAAATACACGGAATAGTTCTTTCTTCCAGCGAATAAAATTGTGTATATTCTTTTTAGTTGTCTATGTTTTAGTATGATTTCTAAAGAAGTGTTTTATATGTATTACGACCATTGAACACGCAAGTCATCAATATTCCATTAAAACCAAAAGATGGCGACCGAGAAGCAAAAAATATTTTTCTAATATGATAACTTTTATTACTTACAGAAACTTATCACTGTCACGCGAATAAATCATCATTACAGAGCACGACTGGTGTTAGTGACATTCGCTAGTGAGATTAACGTACGATATATATTAGTTGTACGTTTTTCTATTTCCTGTAAGAAAGAACTAAATTCAGAATCAGAACTACGAAAACTTTGTTACATGTTTTGTCAAGTAATGTAATTAACAAAGTTGAGGATTAATACGCATAATTTTTAATGTGACAAGAAAACGTAAACTTTGTTACATGTTTGGTCTACAGGGTTTGGTTTAAATGTAAATGTAAATAGGTAATTATGTGTACGTGGGATTACTGGATGAGGTGTGCTACACCCACTCATAGTTTACAAAAAAAAAACCCACTCGCTGACGTGTCAGCGAGCTGATTGGTTGGTTTTTTGTGGCCCACAAAAAACCAACCAATCAGCTCGCTGACACGTCAGCGAGTGGGTTTTTTTTTGTAAACTATGAGTGGATCTAGAAATATTCTTACTGGATATAGTAAGAAAGGTGGAGTAATTGTTTTCAAAGGTGGCAAGCAATTATCATGGCCAGCTAACTTTTTGTGCGTGCCATATTTCCGTTGACTTTGATGGGAAGCGAAAGGGAATTCATTAGAGCTTAACGCACCGAGGTCAGTTATAGCTAGCTTAACGCACCAAGTTACTTTACCGTTTAAGGGCGGAGCTACTTTAAGAGTACTGGGGGAGTTGCCCCCAACAAAGCTCACGTAGACACACAAGATAACATAGAAAAAATATCAAATTTGTAGAAAAAATGTTCAGTGCCCTCAGCTTGATAGCTCAAGTGCCCTCTTCATTCACTGAGAGCCAATAACCAAAGTGTCATTTAAGCTCTAATGCCCAAAAAACATTTTCTCCGGTGCTCTAATTTGGTCGGAAAAAGATAAAAGAAGGAAGAGGGAATAGTAAGAGGTTGATGTGGACATTCGGGAGATTGTGTAACAAAAAGACAAAACTTGTAATGTTATTTAATACTGTACTCCGTATAAAAATTACAGTATTTATATACTTCACTGTTGGTAATGGCATTGGGAATGTAGGAATTATTATATTTCATGTAATATAATTTTGTTAAGGGGTTAATACACAAACGTTTGATTAAATTTTTTAAGAAAATGTACTTTCACTTGAGTTGCTAAAAATGTTAAACATGACATTTGATTAATAAAATATGACATTTATATTACTTAACTTATTTAAAAAAATGTGTTCCAGTCACTATAATTAACACTGAAATTATATCTCTTTTATAAGTTAATTAACTCAAATAAATAGAATGAAAGTTCATTAATTTAAACGCACCTTTGCGTGTTAACTTTTTGTAAAGTGTCAAAGTTATGTTTCCTTTGATGATCACATTCTGTGTAATTACATTATTTATAGAACCGATTTGTGCATTGCTTAGCATCTTGAGTTTTTAGTTAAGTATTTGGTGTTAGTTGCAATAAATTGAAGTAGAGCTGTTTTTCTCTTTTAATTAAATCCGACCTGACTTCAATATACACTAAAAAATAACGCTTCCTGACGTGCTATTTCACCTACTTGTTGTTTTTTCACTTTTTCATGAAACCCGACCCGACATCAATTTACACTAAAAAGAGACATTTTTTAACATGGTATTCATTCTCTTCTTGCTCAATGCCCCCTATTATCATTTTTTCTGGCTCCGCCACTGTTACCGTCCCTCAAGTTAAAGCTGAGTTAACGCATCAAGTTATGGGCTTAACGCAGCATTAAGGGGATGACTTATGGCATAACTCATGTGAGTGATCTTACCGCCCCCGAATTATTGGATAACTCAAGTGTAAGGCTACAAATTAAACCAAAAGCTTGCAAAATTATTTTCTAAACTTCTAAATTAACTTAAAGAAAATATAAAAATTAAAAATAAATGTTTTTGTCTTTTTGTGGGTTTTCTTTTAATTAAATACCAATTATATTAATTAAACTATTTAAACTATTTTAAATTACTAATAATACTAAAAATGACTAAATAATTGTAGAAAAATTTATAAAACTAATTAACCATCACAGGATCCTAAAAAATTACAAAAAGTTTCTAAAAATTATATTTAGACTATTTTACTAACTATTTACTTGATTATTAATTTAAATCTAATTTAACTAAATTAATTAAGAAAATTAGAAAATGAACAGTAGAATTTAAGAAACTATTTTCTAAAAGTCTTAAATGATTTATGAAACCTAGGAAAATATAAAAACCTACTGTTGTTAATTAAAAATTAAGAGAACTATTTAATTACTAATATTATCTAATTAATTAATTAAACTATTATTAATTCTAATAATTATTAAATCAAAAGAGAAAAATCTAAGAAAATACTTTAAGATGACAGGAAGTTAAGAAAATTATAGAAATGATGAATTGCTTATTAATAAGCTGAAAAGAAAAATTAAAAAGATAAAATCTATTAAATAGAAGCTATCACTATTTTTAAATTTTGGTTTTCGTTGGTTTTTCTTATTAACAGTTGATTATAAGCTAAAAATAAGAAACTTTTGTGAAAAGACTTTTGAAATAGCTTAAAAATAAGCTATGCGCACCCCCTTGTGCTTAAAAGTTGAAATTTTAAGCTTATTAGGACTTATGCAATGTTTGAAAAAGCTGGGAAATGACAAATTAAGTATACACAGATGATTACACACTTGAAATAAGCAAAGTGAGACAAATAAGCACTCTGTAAAAGCTAGATACCACAAATAAGCACTTATGCCTACACAAGGCCTAAACAGGCCAAACCCAAGGTTTTTGAACCTCTGTGGGGTCCACAGAAGCCAAGGTGGGTTCAAAACAAAACTTGAAACTTGAAGATGGACAGGTCAGCTACAAAATAAGCCAATAAGCTGAGCTTATAGCTTATTAATAAGCACTGGGTAGGCTATGGAAGTTGGGGTCACACACTGAGTGACTCAGTGTACACTCAGGAAAGGGTCAAACTTAAAAGGACTTGCAGCCCTATCAAATAAGCTAAAGACTACAAAATAAGCATTGGGTCTTGTCAATGATCTTATTGGCTTTCCAAAAAGCCAGGGTACAGGGTGTGGAGTCCACTAGGGTAGTCACTAAACAACTTGGAAAATGGGCTAAAATCCTGTGCACAGGGCATGTACTTGCCCTGCAGGTCAAAATAAGCACTTGCAAAAGCTTTAATAAAAATCTTAAAAATAAGCTGTCTATGGAAACTTGTAGACTAGGTGACAAACTTTAACTTCTGAAAAGATCAAGGTCTAAAACCTAACACAAAATTCACAAAAAATCTCCCAAGTTTGGATTTCTGAAACAAGGACACTTTTGACTTTTTGAAATAACTTAGAACTTTGACTTTTGTGAGATTCTAATGATCACTAATGACTTAATAAGTTAAATTAAGCTATGATAAGACCTAATTAAGCTAAAACAACTACTTGTGAAAGGTTTTGATGAGGTTTGTGTTGAAATTTCTTAACAGACAACAAAAAGGCTTGAATCAAAAGCTATTTTGACTTTTTTACAAATGACCACTAGGTTTATTGGTGTTTCTGACTTGATATGAACTAGTTGAATATGTTCTAAGCACTTGTGACCAATGAAAACCTTTTCAACACAAAGAAACAATAAGATCCAAACACCCCTTAAAGTTGGACTGTTTTATGATTTGTGAAGCAAATGGGTTTTAGAACTTATGAAACAGATCCAAAATGACTTAATATGATCTACTAAGCTTGAATGAACACTTAAACACAGGAAACAACAACAAATTACTAAGATTACTATCTATACTAATTTTAACTGTCAAACATGAAATTTAAGCAACTATGATTACAGATTAACAAACTACTAATTTTAGGCAATAATATTACTAGTTAACACTAAACAAACACAGATAAGCTAAATAAGCAATGAGATAAGCAATGCTACAGTAGAATTTAGAAATGAGTTCAAAAGCTTACAATGTGCAATCCTGCTTATACCAAGAACCAAGGACCATAAAACCAATCCTATAGGTCTTCCACAAGACCACTAACCCAGGGCCATCCACTATTCACCCTACTCTAGCTTTTATCACCATTAGCCTGCAATCTTTGACTTTTGTTGACCTTTTTGTATTTTTTTGATTTTTGATACTAAACTGTTTTTTAAGGTTTCTAAAAGCTTGATTAAGCTTTCTAGGAGCTTAAGTGAGCCTAAGAGTCCATATGTTCTAACAATAACAACAATACAGTTGATTAAGAAATTTGAAATAAAAGTAAAAATTGAACAAACTGAGATATCAACTCAAACTTGATTTTTATTAAAGGAAAAGCTTAAGAGTACACTGAAAATAGGATTACACTATTTGAGAGCTAAATTACACAATTAAAACTTGAAATTTGCTTATATGATATAAAAACTACTAAATTAAGCTAAAATGTCTTCTCTTGTTCTTCTCTTCTATTTATAGCTATGGATTAGGGTTCTTGGACCTTCTCTGATCATTTCCCATCCAATCTTGACCCTTGAATTCCTATGAATTAATCCTGACCCATGATTTCATTTTTGGCGGGAAAATTGGGAGAGAGTGAATGAGTTTAATACTGCAACAGAGGGTGGCATTTATTATGGTTGTCTTGTTAGGTGATAGTGGTGGTATGAGTGGTTTGGGCGGTGGATTTGACAGGAATGGGTGAGATGAACCTAAAGAGACGGGTCAAGAGCATTCCATAAGGCATAGCCGTTGTGCCATGCACGGGAATGTCGGCCATTCTCTTGGCCATGTAGTAGGCAAGGTTGAAGGGTTGCCTAACGGACAAGGAGTAGAGCATGTAACAAAGGCAAAGGTTGATATGATCTCGGTTTCCTATTGTGCTAATGACATTGGCTCTAAGGACTTCCTCCCATTTCTTGAATTGGGGCTTAAGTTCATTCATTTTCATTCTATATGGGTCCTTATCGACCTCATTTCCCGAACGGGTTCTCCTAGAGTTGGTGGTCCTAACAAAGAGGTGGTCACGGAGTACATCTTTTGAGACAAGGGGTGTGTCATAAGGATGGATACGGTCTTGGAGGTTGTCAAGAGTTGAGAGAGAGTGCAAGTCGGAATAGAGGCAAGTACCATGGTTTGGGACACCTAAGATTTGAGCAAACTCCTCAAGAGTGAAGAAGTATTGATGA
This sequence comes from Artemisia argyi, assembly GCA_030686995.1. Lineage (NCBI taxonomy): Eukaryota > Viridiplantae > Streptophyta > Magnoliopsida > Asterales > Asteraceae > Artemisia > Artemisia argyi. The sequence continues at coordinate 174,623,630 of CM060702.1, forward strand.
CCACTAACCCTAAAGTTGATAGACATATGACCATAATCATCCGTGGAGAGGACGGAGGATGCATAGAACTCTAGAATGAATCTAGGACAAATAGGCTCGTCGATATTCAAAAGACACTCAAAGTTGATTGTGGTAAATTCGGCGTAAAGGTTTGTGCCTTCTAGGAAATACGGGTCAATGGTTCTACCCTCATGGACATAGTGTTTTTCTAAGGCTTTGAAAATGTTGACTTGGTTTGGGGTAAGGCCTTTGGTTTTGTGGTGTTTTGGTAGGTACTTAATGGTGTCCTTGTGGTCGTAGTGGGTTAGAGGAGGCATGATGATTCCTAGAACAACAAAATTTCACATTTTAGTTTACGTAAACTACTATTATAATGTGGATGTTCTAGTGTGTGCCTATATGAAAACAATGTGGAGGTGCGGTTATCTTGACTCATTTTGATGCTTCAAAATCGTTTTATGCAAGTTTTGTTATAAAACAAAAGATAACCCAAACGCTCCTAGTTCAATGTAGCTTCGTTTGAATGTACCCGAAAATACATATTGGTTATGTATTCCCTTTAGCATTCAAGAGACATTATGCAAGTGAGGTTTTAAACATTACGTTTTGATTTTGTATTCTCAATGTGAGACGAAAAAATATTTGTCCTACTTGTGAGAAATTTTTGGAAGGATTTGACATGGGGTGTTTTAGCAAACATGTTTATACTAATTAAGAATGCAATTCCTAACTATGGGGAACATGATTAGTTTTGTTGAACACCTAATCTTATGCATGAGTTTCTCAAGTTAATGCATAACCCCAAGTTTTTTTTTTGTTTTTGTGCAAAAAATAGAATTCCTAGACTCAGATAAGGATTGTAATCAAGTTTAGAATACTTACAATGATGATTGATTTGCAATGTAAATGAATGGAAGACCAAGAATTCGTAGGTATGGATGGATGGTAAAGTGAATAGTAGCAGTTTGGAAGTGGTGGTATGAGATAATGGGTGTTTGGTTTAATATAAACAAAGATTTTGGTTCTGCAGGTCGGCGGATACGGCGGACCCCTGGAATAGGTTCCGTCCGTTATGTCTGAGGGTTCCGCCGACCCTGCTGAGAAAAATAGTTATGGATTTGTTTTGATTTTTGTGATTTTTGTCTAATGTTCAGAACTATAATGTAGGTTCCATGAGTCCTAAGCCTAGCCTAAGAAGGTTAAAAGGTTCACGTTTAAGGGGTTTTGTGAGAATTTCGGCTATGTTGTCTTCAGAAGAAACTTTCTCAATTGAGATATTTCCTTTTTGAACGTTGTAACGAAGGAAATGATGATGGATTTCAATATGTTTGGTACGAGCATGTTGAACCGGGTTTTCACTAAGATCAATGGCACCTTTGTTGTCACAAAGAATTGTGATGTCGTTGAGTTGAATTCCGTAGTCGACAAGAGCTTGCTTCATCCAAAGAGCTTGTTGACATGCCTTTCCGGCCGAAACGTACTCGGCTTCCGTTGTTGAGATAGCAAGAGCCGTTTGCTTTTTAGAGAACCATGAGGTGAGACAATGTCCAACAAAAGTACAAATACCACTTGTACTTTTCCTATCGACATAGTCACCGACATGATCCGAGTCGGCATACACTATGGTGTCTATTCCCGTTCCTTTGGGATACCATAGACCTAAATGTGTACTGCCCTTAATATACCTAAAAATCCTTTTAACGGCTTCGAGATTGGTAGTCTTAGGATCTTCTTGAAAACGAGCACATAGACAAACACTAAACATAATGCCGGGTCTACTAGCCGTTAGGTAAAGTAGACTACCAATCATACCTCTATATTTAGTGCTATCTACGGATTCACTTTCCTCATCCTTGGTGAGTTTAGTTTCCGTGGACATGGGTGTTTTGATTGGTTTCGAATCTTCTAATCCAAATTTCTTAAGCATGTCCTTAATATATTTAGATTGGTTAAAGAAGATACCATCTTCTAGTTGTTTAATTTGGAGTCCTAGGAAAAAGTTGAGTTCTCCCATCATACTCATTTCAAACTCGTCATGCCTGATTTTTGAGAAATCCACACATAATTCTTGAAAAGTTGATCTGAATATAATGTCATCAACATAGATTTGGACTATGATAGTATGTGAATCTTTCTTCTTATTGAAGAGAGTATTATCAACTAAGCCCGTGGTATACTTATGGTCAACTAGGAAGGTTTTAAGTCAATCATACCATGCTTTTGGAGCTTGCTTAAGTCCATAAAGAGCCTTTTTAAGTTTGTAAACATGATTTGGTTTTTCAAAATCGATGAAGCCCGGTGGTTGAGCAACATACACTTCTTCATTTATGACTCCGTTTAGAAATGCACTTTTGACATCGATTTGAAAGAGTTTGAAATTATGTGCACATGCATATGCAAGTAAGATTCTAATTGACTCGAGCCTAGTAACCGGAGCAAAAGTTTCATCGTAGTCAATGACTTCTTGTTGGTTATATCCTTATGCAACTAGCCTAGCTTTGTTTCTAGACACAATTCCATTTTCATCCATTTTATTACGAAATACCCATTTTGTTCCAATTATAGTTTGACTCTTTGGTTGAGGAACTAATGTCCATACATCATTCCTAACAAATTGGTTTAACTCTTCTTGCATTGCAATTACCCAAGACTCATCTTTAATGGCTTCATTAATATTTTTAGGTTCAATGGTTGACACGAAACAAAAGTAGTTGCTTTCATTTTGAACTTTTGACCTTAGTGTTCTTTCGTTAATGTTGCCAATGACACCATCTAATGGATGACTTTTAGATTCTTTGACATTGACAAGTTCTTTGTTTAATAGTTCATCTTCTTTGTCATCACTTAAAATTTCTTGATTTTCTATTGCTTGGCTTTCAACTAAGTCATCATCTACCAAAGGTGATGTTTTAGAGGGAGGTGGACTCTCGTCAAATGTTACGTTCAACGATTCCTCGACTCTTAAGGTTTCTTTGTTCAAAACAATGTATGCTTTACTATTTTGTGAATATCCAAGAAATACACCTTTATAAGACTTTGGGTCAAATTTGGTGAGATAATCCTTGGTGTTAAGAATGAAACATTTACTCCCAAACACTCTAAAGTATCATAATGTAGGCTTTTTACCTTTATATAGTTCATAAGGAGTTTTATTCAAAAATGGTCTAATTAAGACTCGATTTAAAATGTATGTTGATGTGTCAACGGCATTACACCAAAACTTTTATGAAATGTTTTGTTCATTAAGCATTGTTCTACTCATCTCTTGCAATGTCCGGTTTTTACGTTCTACTACACCATTAGATTGAGGAGTACGTGGAGCCGAAAAGTTATGAGTTATACCATTATTATCACAAAAGTTTCCAAATTGAAATTCATTATCAAATTCACGACCGTGATCCGTTCTAATAGACACAATATTAGACCCTACTTGATTTTGAATTTTCTTACTTAGAATTTCAAATTTATCAAAAGCTTCATTTTTACTTTTCAAAAATTTTGTCCAAGTATATCTTGAGTAATCATCAACTATGACCAAAGTGTAGAAGTTACCTCCATAACTTTGTATAGCGGATGGACCAAATAAATCCATATGCAAAAGTTCTAGACACCTAGATATAGAAACCAAGTTTTTAGCCTTATGGCTATTATGGACTTGTTTACCGACTTTGCAAGCATCACAAAAGTGTTGGTCGTATTTCAACTTAGGTAGGTTTCGAACTAAGTCTTTGGAGGAGAGGTTTTGGATTAGTCTCATGTTAGCGTGTCCTAAACGTCTATGCCATAAAGTTGAAGATTCATCTAATGAGGTAAGACAAAGTTTGTCTCTAGATGTTGGATCCATCTTCATGACATATACGTTGTTCTTAAGGACATCTTTGGCTATGGTTATACCATCTTTAAGTATTTTACTACCATTTTCACTAAAAAGGACATTATACTTATTACGATAAAGTTGACTAATACTAAGAAGATTAAAACCTAAGTTATCAACATGAGTTACATCATCTATAAAAAGGGAGTCATGAGAGATTGTACATTTTCTGATGATTTTGCTCTTAGCATTACTACCAAACATAACATTACCTCCGTCACATTTGTGATAAGAAGTGAAGAGGCTTTTGTTACCCGTCATGTGCCTTGAACAACCGCTATCTTTAATCCATTCGTCCGGTTCCAAACAAACTTTGAGGCACACCTATTTTATGAAAAACACTCAAATATTTGGTCCCCAATTTCTCATGGGTCCATTTTGGTTAAGCATACCATTAATTTGTTCTAAGTATGAAAATAGAGCATAAGGGTTCCATGACATGTTCTTTGGAGTTTGGTAATGTCCAGAAGTGTTTTGGTTCCAAACATGTTGGTAGTTTGGTCGAGCGTTGAAGTTGCTCTTTGGAAAGGGGCGTTTGGGAATTGGAGTCTTAGGTCTTGGTTGAGTAGTCTTAGCTCTAAATTCATTTTTACTAAGTCCTACTCCAGTTTTAAACACAGGTTTTGTTCCATTTTTGTATGTAACTTTAACAAATTTTGAACGATCCGATGTGGATGGAGTTACTACTGTAGAAGACCTGGCGGAACCTTCGGGTCCAACGGGCGGACTCCTGGATTGGGTTCCGTCTGATCCACAGGCTGCTGTAGCAATTTTGTTTGTTTCTTTTGCAATCTTTTCTTGTTTCGTTTGACCCTTTGAAGTTTCTATTTTCGTAAATCCTAGTCCTGTTTTATCAAAGGGTGACTTTTGAAGTTTCATAATTTCATCCGCACAAGAAATGCTCTTATCAAACTTCTTAAACTTTGTGGTTTGTTTTATTAGATCATTTTGAGTTTCTCAACTTCTAGTTTAAGCTCTTCACATGATTTGCAATATGTGTCAATACCTTTACTCTTTTCTAATCTCTTAGCTTTTTCTTTTAACTCATAAACTTCATTTTCTAAAAACTCCTTTTTAGTTTTCAAAAATTTATTTTTGTTTATGATTTTTAAGCTCAATTCACAAAGTTTGTTATATTCTTTTTGTAAAGTGTCATCATCAATAGAGGAGTAAGATGAGTCGGAGAATACCTCATTTGAGTTGTGAGCCATGAGAGCAATATCATCATTCTTTGGCTCATCGTCATCTCCTTCATAGTCACTCCAAGCACCACCTACAAAAGCTTGTTGAGGTTTGCTCTTGGGTGGTTTTGGACATTCTCCTACAAGATGACTTGTGTCTCCACACATATAGCATTTTCTTTCAACCTTTCCTTTCCTATCATCACGATCTTTTCGGAAAGTTTTCTTGTCATCTTTAGGTTGCCTTACAAACTTTCCTCTTCTACTAAAGAACTTCTTGAAGTCTCTAACGGCCATAGCATATTCCTCATCATCACTATCCGAAGTAGATTCTTCATCATCACTTGATTGGACTCTAGCTTTCAAGGCAATGGACTTAACTTTTTCTTTCTTGCCTCTAACTAGTTCCGAATCTTTTTCCATTACAATTTCATGAACTTTGAGGTTTCCAATTAGCTCATCAATTGACATGCTTGAAAGATCTTTGGATTCTTCAATTGCCGTCACTTTTGCTCTCCACTTCGGATGGAGTGCTCTAAGAAATTTCCTGACAAAGTTCTTACTACAAAAAGATTCATTAAGTGCTTTAAGTGAAGTAATAATAGTATTAAACCTAGCAAAAGCATTATCAATAATCTCATATTCGGAAATAACAAATTGTTCATATTGTTGACCAAGAAGATCAATTTTGTTATCTTTAACTTGTGAGTTTCCTTGATGAGTGACAATTAAAGATTGCCAAATATCTTTGGCGGTTTTACACAAAAAGACTCTTTCATATTCTTTCTTAGGCAAAGTGTTGTAAAGCATCATTTTAGCTTCATTATTTTTACCAATTAATTTCTTTTGATCATCATCTTTAATGTTAGTAACTACGTTATCACCATCAATAATTATATACCACAAATTTATATCTTTAGATTTCAGGTAAGTTTCAAAACGGTGTTTCCAATATATAAAACCATTTGCTTCAAAGAGTGGTGGTCTTTGCATAGATTGCCCTTCTTTGTAATTTTCAAAATCCATGGATCGTTTCAAGTTTTAAAACACAATATATTTTAAAAGCTTGAGTAAAGTGGCTCTTGATGCCAATTGTGGAAAACTAGAAGGGGGGTTGAATAGTTTACCGTTTAAAATCTTTTTAACTTGTTAAGTTAGCTTTGAAACTTTTCGTTTGATCAAAGATATATACACAAACACAATATATAACATGCAAGTAAATCAAAGAAATGATCAAACCACAACACGAGTATTTATCGTGGTTCGGCTACAAGGACTCTTTTTCCTTGCTCTACGTCCACGCCCCGAGTATCCAACTCGAGAGTTTCTTTCACTAGTCAACAAGCTCCTTTCACCGGCGGAGAAAACCTTACACGTCGCTTATACTTTTACCGACACTAAGCTAGATGTCGAGTTCTTTACCAAGGGTACAACCACTCCCGTTAGTTCTTTTACAAGGGTACAACTACTCCCGATACACTTTGTATTTTGAGGACTAAAATACTAACCGATCACTACTGAAAATGCACAATCAAATGAAGTGTAAACTACACAAATCTACACAATGCTAAGCTAACAAGTCTTGCAACGTTGTGTTGAATACTTGTTACTTTTAATGAGCTCGTGAATCTCTTTGCTACAAAAAGAAACTTCACATATGAAATGTTAAAGGGTTAGATGAAAGAATGAATGTGTGTGTGTAAAATATGATGTAGAGTGATAAGCCAAAATTCAACTTGTGGCTTGGTATTTAAAGCAAAACCTTCTGCAGGTCTGGCGGATTAGGCGGACCCCTCAGAAGGGTTCCGCCCGTTAACGCCAGGGTACCGCCAGACTTGCAGTTGGTTTTGCAATAAATCTTGCAAACCAAACAAGGTCACATCTCATTACTCTTTGCAAACCAAACAATGTCACATCTCATAATATCATGTCAAACACTAAACTTGTAAGCAACATCTTAGTAAGTCAAACACATTTCTTTCCATAAATGTATAATGACAAAACTTTCCATAAATGTGATGCGACAATTCTATTTTAAGAAATAAAAAGTGTTGTGTTTTATGAAATGTAAAATGTAGCAAAAGTCTAGTTTATGCAAGTCTTTAAAACTAAGATTATGTTTTACTTGAAAACTAAAGTTTACATTTGTCATTAACAAAACTTAGCAAAGATCATAAAATACAAATAACGTTTTTAGGCGATATTTGTATTAACAGTGACTTTTTCAAGTTTTTAGAATAGTCAGGGACTAGTTTTGACAACTTTTGAAAGATGAGGGGCTGAAACTGCCAATTATGCAAACTTTGTTCATTTTTCATCTATTTTTGATTATTTTGCATCTGAAACATATAAAACACATTCCTGGGATATTTTCAGTATTTTGATGCATATATGAGTGTTTTTAGATGTTTTGGCAGCTCAGAATAGGTAAAAATGATGAGTATTTACACACTCATCAGAATTGGATTCCCTGTTTTACAATCTGAGCTGAAGTGTGGACCTTCACAGTAATCACAACAGTAAAACTGTTGAGTCTGGACTGGTGAATCATATGGGTATTGGTCATAACCAAAGTTCTGATTGTCTCCCGAAAACTGTTCATAGACAAACGTGTTTCCGGATTGACACTCAAATCCTAGATGAGGACCTCCACAAAACTCACACAGATATGTCTGTATCTCATGATGTGGTAGCTGGTAGAATGAATCAGATGTGTCATGGTAAGGATAGGGAGTTTGGTTATAGACAGATCCATCTCCAGATTCTACCATGCTACAGCCGGGACAATTCCCACCATTATGAGGACCACCACACCATTGGCAACCAAAATGGTGTGGATACGACATAGGAAAGAATCAAAGGTTCATAGAGAGGTAGGGATGAAGAATCAAAGATGTGAGAGGGTAAAGGTGAATATTTTTGGAGTTTTTGGAAAACATTTTGTACAAATAAGAAAGAAAATCTTTTTTTTTTATTATTATTTTTTTATTTTTTTTTGTTCGTTGATTAACTGATTTTAAAATGTTTTCAGGAACTGTTTTGTTTTTATATGATAATAATAAGAAAATATGAACAAGGATGGGTAAATATACAATGAGTGTATATCCAGATTTACTAATCTGCAAACCGTTTAGAATAACGCGCACAACCTCCCCAGCAGCAGCGCCAAAATTTGATTGGCTCCAAACGGTCAACTAAATTGACCAGGTGAATGGTCAACAAAGTTAAACTGCCTAGAGTCAATCTCCGTGGAATACAGTGTTTCCCCGGGTCATTATGTCCCGACGAGGTGTGATGGTATAAAAAAACGGGTTTGTGATCGGGTGAATTTGAATGGAAAAGGGGTGTGAGTGTTTAAACTAAGGTTTTATAAAATAAAATATCTTAAACAAGCTATAAGAACATTTACTGGAAACCAAATTATTTAAAAACGTATTTAAAACTAAAAACGTAAGTTTAAATTAAAAACTACGTCGATGCGCAAAATAAAAAGTGAAATTTTAACTACGCTAATCCTACGGATATGAAAATTATATTTCTAAGATCCTAATGATAAAAGAAAATTATTGGAAAAATAAAATTATTTTTTTAGACTATTTATGTATTTATTATTAATTAAAAACTATTTTTAAAGATTTAAAAAGTAATAAAAATGAAAATAAATATGAAATAAAGTGAGAAAAATGCAAATTTACTTTTGAAAAATCTAAAATAACCTAAAAATATTTTTAAAACTGAGAACTAATTTTTTTGAGTTTTTATTTAATTTTTATGAATTTAAAATGATTTAAAAATACTAAAAAACTAATATTAAATAAGAAAAGTACTAAATGAGCTAGGAAAAATCTGAAAATTTTATGGAAAATATAAAATATTATACTAAGCCTAGGAATAATATAAAAAGTTAGATAAGCCCACTAATAAGCTGAATCAGGCAAATAAGCAGTTAAATAAGCACTTCAAATAAGCAAACAAGCACTAGAATGCACCAAAATCTTAGGGAAGGTGTAATATACCTAAACAAACTCAATTAAACTCAAAAACCTAAAATAAGCCCTGGCCGTCAGCCAAATCGAGTACTTAGCAATTTCAATAAAATAAGGTTAAAGGCCCTACTTCTGGCTTATATTTAAGCACTCAAACAAGCATGAAAATGAAAAACAAGTACATGCACATGAAGATGGCCAGGAGGGCTTTCCAAAACAGCAAGAATCAAGAAATTTGGTCAAAAAATGAGCAAGATATGGCTTTGAGAAAAAAGGGTCAAACTGGTGGTGCAGGGCAGGTTAATCAGCAGATGGGTCACTTTATGACTGATTTTCGATTAGCAAATGAACTTGAAACTCGAATTTCTCTGCTAATTCAGATTCAAAAGCCACAAATAAACATAAAACAACAAGATTTTTTTATCCTCAAACGAAATTAAAGCCTACACAAGATCTGGTATTTTGCTCAATTTTTTACTTGACATGAAATTTTTTGACTTTTTATGTTTTTCTAAGAGTTGACTAAAGCGAGTTTTGGACGATCCTAGATAACTAGAATTGAAGTAATAAGCTGAATGAAAACTGGATTAAGCTAATTAAACAACTTATACACCTAATGTAATGATTATGCCTACTAATAAATGCAACAGGTAAAAAACCATGAGAAATCAAAGTGAAATTTTGACTTTTGCTGAGCCAATATAAAGCAAATACTAACCTATACTATCCTAAAAGAAACTAGATATGCAGATTAGACACCAAACTACCAACTAGAACATCAAAATTAAAGTAAATCCAAACAGTCCCGATTTATGGCACCTCATAAGCCAACCAAAAAAAATCTAAAAATTAAACCAAAAATAACAGTAACTAGATAAGCTACTAAATAAGCTACATACCAAGTATCAGGTCAAATGGTCAAGAAACGAAGAAATAAAAAATAAAAAACTAACTGCTGAAATCAATATTTTTGGACAACAAAAATATGGCCACTTCGGACTAATGAAAAGCTGTTAAGAAAAATTCAAAAAAATAAAATAAAAATATACACAACTAGATAATCTACCAAATAAGCATCAAACCAATTTTCAAGTAAAACGGACTTATAACGAAGAAATGAAAAATCAAAAACTAATTTGCTGTTTGGGCTCTTTTTTGACAGCAAATCAGTGAAAAATGGGTAAAAAAATTAAGTGAAAGTGGGTCAAAATGAGTTGTTTTGACCTTGAAAGCCTAAGTACCAGTTATCTAAACTTATACTATCCTATTGTGGACTAAAAGTAAGCATAAACAACAACTACACATGGCCTAATCCAATTCTACCCTATCTTTTTTTTTAATGGCAGTTAAAATTAGAAATGGCTAAACTACTCTAAACTATTTGAAAATGATAAATTTAACTTTAAAACAACTAAAAACAATAAACTAAAGATGATTGAAATTCAAAAGTTTGAAAAAAATATGTTTAAGGCTACTATAAAGAGTTGTCCCAAACACTCCTAAACAATGAATGATAATATGATTTTCAAAGCAATTGATTGTTTAAGATCATGAAATTGATTTTAAAGCTTCTAATGTGATGTAATAAGCTAGTTTAAGCACAAAGACAACAATACCAACAACAAATACACAAGAACTATAAAAATGCTACAATGACAGTTAAATGAGATAATGATCAGATATATACTCTTATTTGTTTATATTATGTTTTCAGGGCAAAGATGAGTAAAAGAACGAAGAAACGCGGAAATGGAAGGACTAAAGACAAAATATATGAAGTATGCGGATTCTGCACTAACTACGGCGTAGAGGTTCCATCTACCTACGTCGTAGCAAGAATATATGAAGACTACGGCGTACCTCAATCCATGACTACGGCATAGATATTTATTAAAGGGCTCTACGGAGTAGCTATTCTCTACCTACGGCGTAAACCCCAAAAGAAGGCAGTACGGAACTCAAGTGGCCAAGGAAGAAGTTACGGCGTAGTACCTCATCTAACTAGGCCGTAGATACATCAAAAGAAGATACTAAGCCTATAGCACTTGATCAAGCTACGGCGTTGTTGTTATTTACACAGGCTATGGCGTAGCCACTAATTCAGCTATGCCGTAGCAAAGTCGGGCCTATAAATATAAACCCTAAATTCCGATTTTATACATTCACATTCACCACACAGAAGTTGGGAGAAGCTCTGGGAGCAGGAGGCACGAAGTTCAATCCACATACAAGTCAATTCCAAGGGAGGATTCACACACCAATCATAAGTTTATTCATTCCTTTGTCTTGTATTCGATTCATGTTCACATTTGTAATAACACATTCTTGTTTTACTGCAATTATGAGTATGAGTGGCTAAACACCTCTTGGTGTTAGCCTAGTTATGAAATTGTTATTCTTGTGATTTAGTTTTCTATGCATCTATTGTAGTTTTGTTTGCATACTTTCATGGCGAGTCTTAGGATACTTTAGTTTTGGTAGTGTTGAGCCTTGGTAGTTCCTTTGAGGTTTCGTGAATTAACCCTAGGACCCAAGCTGATAGGAATGTGACTTAGCGATAGCAATATCGCCATACATGTGCGAATTAACCCTAGGACCACCTATCAATGTGATACCTTAAAGAAGCTAGAGGGGGTATAAGATCTGACCATGCCGCATCCCGTTAGACTTGTCCATGTTAGTAGAGGTACTTAATGACTCTTGCATCTTCGTAGGTTCACGCCGCCCGATGACCTCTCATCTTTACAATAGGCGGGAATAGGACAAGGTGCAAGATAGATGTAGGAGATCTAACCCTTTGATCCTAAATGACTATAAACCCCAGATTAAACGATAGGATGCACTTATAGATAACTAATATGATAATAACAAGAGTAGTAATTAGGTTAACACTTCTTCTCCTTATTGATTATCTTCTATTTACTTACTTGTTTCGTCATTTACATTTATTAGTTAATTAATCTTTACAATCATAAACCCCCTTTTAAACGTGACAGTAGACTTAGATAGATTCCACACTCATAGCTCTTGGGACGACCTCGGCTTTACCATCTAGCTATACCTCATACGACCGGGTACATTGCCCGATAGTACATTAGGTAAACCTTAGGTAAACGAGACACTTATAAATATTAAAACCTGGTCGGTAAAACCTGCATCAAAGCACATCTTAGCCTTCCATTTTGCTTTCATCCAACGGTATAGATTAAACCAGAAAATAAAAAAGGAATGGCAAATTGTCATTCTAGCTCATTTAATATAAAAACCCACTTTTCACAATTTTTTAAAAAATAATATATCTTGCAAACAGTAAATCTTCGAGCTACGAAAAATACATCATCGCGACGAGAATTAAGTCATCTTTCTATAGATATGCAATTTTATATACTTTCGCCAAACTTTTTTTTTCAAAATTTCGGCCCAGAAAAATCCCACGTGATTCGTAAAAAATCCCACGTGATTCGTAAAAAATCACTTGTGATTTGTTAAATTAAGTAAATCACTATTTTTGATTTTTATACTTTTATGTCAAAGCTTTTTAGGGCTAGATGTTTTTTATATGATTGTTGAAATGAGCTCTTAGAATATATTTATTAAAAAGTTGTATGTTGTTATACAGAATCCCATGTGATTCTCTCTGATCCCTTGTGATTCATGTAAAATCCCATGGGTTCCATAAAAATACTTGACAAGTATGTTTTATGTAGGATTCTGTATGAATCACATGAGTAATCTTTATAAATTATAAGTGACTCATCAAAGAATCTCATGGAATTCTTTATGGATCACATGAGATTCTATATGAATCATAAGGGATCAGAGAGAATCACATGGGATTCTGTATAAATCTCACGAAATTTTTATTTTGCTTTATATAAACTGAAAGTACAAAATCACTTGAGATTCTACTTTTGCTGTGTAATGTTATAAGAAAAATTCTTGTTCACTTTGAATAAATCTTGTTTACTTTGAATATATCATGTTTGTTACTTATATTTTGTTTGATCACATGGGTAATTTGTATGAATCACATGCGATTAGGGATGAATCATAAGTGATTCATCAAAGAATCCTATGAGATTCTGTATGAATTACAAAGGATTCGCCAAAGAATCATATGGAATTCTGTATGAATCACATATGATTCATGTCTAAATAACATGCGAAATAAAAAACAACCTAAACACCCTCTAGATTTCTTTTTACCAATATCAACTATCAAGTAAGATATGCTATAAGTTAAAAAAATAAAAATAAAAAATGGGCTTCAGATTACATAATTTATATAAGTTAAAGCATTGAAAAGTAGATGTATGGCGTAAAGTTTGTCAAAGCTACAAAATGCTACTCTCATTTGCATATCATGCAGCAAAAATTGTACATTCTTCTTAATATCAAAACCGTAAATAAACAATCTGAAAAGTTGCTTTTAGACTCAAATCTAAAATATAAAAAATAAAAAGTTATTTTTTATTACAGTACACACTTCTTTCTCTTTCTAAAAAAAAGTAGAGTACAACTCCTCACTGCAACACCCTTACCATAGCATCCAAAAAATAACAAGATAATTTTTCAAGTTCACTACATTGGTAGCTGGAGATGTAAAAGTTAAGCAAGTTACCACTGATTTAAGACAAGCTCAAGGAGTTGTGAATATATCACCTCCATTAACTTCCGATAACACATCATCCTCTTTTGACTCTCGAGGGAATAAATGAGTACTGGATTTAATAACTAATCTTAATGTAAAGATAACTACATTACTTAATAGCTTTAAACTTTCTCATAGACGTATATCATTTCGTATACAATTTGAAGATCAATTGTTGCTTCTGATTTTGCCGCCATGTCATCAACACCTTCCATCTTTATTGTTGGGTGTATATCAATTTGAATATAAAATAAAATATCAATTGATTTATATCAATTTTATGTCAATTTGGGAGTTAGGGTTTGAGAAAGAATTGGGAAAATGGTTTATGAGAGAGAATTGGGGAAACTATTTAATAAAAGTGTGTGAATGAGAGTGGGTAAGTAAATGAGAGGAGGTGTACTTAAGTTACAAAACTACCCTCCCGTTAATTTAAAGTGATGGGAGGTGTTTAATCTTTGCCGTTGGATGAAAGAACAATAAAGGGCTAGGATCTTATAATTTGTTCTTTAAATAAATTTTGTTCTATAAAGAACTTTTGTCATCTAACAATAAGTAGTAACAAGGTGAAGACGCCCGCCGCGTTGCGGCAGGTTTTTGCGATTCTTTGAAAATATTTATATTTTCCACCTCCAACATGTCGTAATATCTATTGTAAAGATTTTAGGAAAAGAATAGATATAAATGAAGCTGTCCTAAATTCGTAACCTAAACCCGATTTCAGCCCACATGAAATCAACCCATTATAAAACAAATGAAATAAAACGTAACAACAATTTCTTAAGATACCAAATCAGTTCACCATTTCCAAAACATAGCAATAACCTAACGCAATCTGTAATGTGATATACGACAGCTTATCGCAAGCCTTGTTTCGTCTTAAAAATGGATCAAATTCTTAATTATTATAAAGAAACGGAGTGCACACACTAATAGCTTAAAAACAGAAAGTGCAACCATAATTTCCATATAACATTCACACCAAACTCATTTCAAAGGATATCATAATTTGCTGCAACTGTTGATTATAAACGACCTCTTCCTCATTAAGTAATTGGACTTTAAGATAAGCAATGCACTTGCAATCTTGAACAAAGTAATCACTTACATATACACTTTTTTTTTTGTTGACAGATAAGAATTGTCCGCATGTCTTCAACTTCAAGTTAATAATTGTTTGTCATTTACCTGGGCCCATAGAGTGCACAGAACTGCTATTCTCGTGGGAGCTGCTGCTACGTGTTTGTTGGCCCTTGGTATCACCTATTACAACAACAAATTGTTAACAGTTAATGCAACTCAAACTACCAATCGTCTATTGTATTCATCATACTGATAAGATGTTTATAAAATAAACATTCCTATGCATGGAAATTCATAACTTAACATACGTTGATGCGCCAAATGCTGCTGCTGGTTGTTCTTATGCGACACGAAACGCTCCTTTTCCCAGTTCTGAGTAACAGGCGCTACAACACAGCTGACTGGAATCCCCCAGATACATATATTCTTATGGTGGCTATGTATGATCACTCAACAAACAAAAGCAAAGTCGTAAGAAAAAATGAAGTAATCCAAGGATCAAGAAAAAGTAGATTTAAAATACGGTTTTGAAAGTATGTAACAATAAATTATTTCAATCACCTCAGGATGTTGAACATTTATATCGACTGTTCCCGCGTAAACTACTACAACCCTCTCCTATTTCTTCATTGATATCTGTTACAGTAAGAACCTTCGGCGTATAAGTATTAGGTGAAGCACCTGGCCAGTATTCCCATGTGTGCCACATGATTATGTTCTTTCGTTAGTGGCTGAAACTGATAAGCCTCCAAAAAAAGCAAAACGTATATGGTAATGCATATATATAGCTGGAACATGGTTCCTAGAAAAAAATGTAAACAATAAGTAACCGAATTACCTCGAGTCATTAAACGATTGCATCTATCATTTTCATGTAGACCACTACAGGTTACCACTACCTGTTCGGTCGTACCTAAAATAACACCAACCATTATTATGTCAGCATAAGGTAAATTGCGGCTGATACATTGTTCAAAGGAAAAGAATGACATGTTCATTCAGTAAGATGTTGTGTGCTTCCTGGTGCTAGACAGAAACAGATAAAAGTAGTTAAGGGCTTACCTACAAATGCAAGTCCAAGATATTTAACTAAAAAAGCCAATTACCGAAAATAACTGAAAGCGGGAGCATTTAAGAAAAACAATTATAGAAGAGAGCATCAATTTGGTGCAATTTTTTTTTTTTTTTTTTTTTTTTTTTATTTTTTTATAAACTTATGTTTTTTTTCCCGAATGCGTGATGATAATGTGTTCTAGCAGCCAATCCTAACACCTAATTTCAAATTGGATATATGCTCATAACACTTAACATAATATTCGCAAAACAAACTTACAGTCCATTGAATTTCCACAAAACACTGATATCAAAAAATTATAAATATCCAAACTTTAATACAAAATAACAACCATTAGCGAGCATTTTGAAATGCAAAATAATCATCCGCATATTATAAACCTTTACTACGCTACAACCATCGTTAACTGAGCATTAAATAAAGTAGCCACAATTTAGTGAAATTATATAACGATAGACGCTCAATGTGATTACCTGGTATCCTGAAATACTCTTCCAAAACTTGTTCCCACCTGTCGCTGCCCTCTTTCCCATTACATTTTTTCCATTCTAACAGCTGAAAGGTACCTAGTTTTCCCCGAATATCCTGCACAACCAATTTCATGAAGCGTTGATAGATCATATGCAAAACTTAAATCACAATCACCCAAAAAAACAGGTGAAACCTCAAACTCGATAAAAAAGCTATAATATTTTTGTCACAATTAGCTTAATGTAGCCAAAACAAAGTCATATAAACTCATAGGTTAATGTAGCCACAGTTTGCCACAATTAGCTTAGTTCAACTATGTGAATTTGTCATACCAAAGTCAGTCCCGTAACTTCATTTCCAATAGGTCTCGACCTGCATAGCATACAAAGATTACATTACGGACTCGTAGTGTTGGTATGAGAGCTCAGACAACTTTCAACAATCCGAATGGATGATAACATAACCTATAATGCATTATGTATTCAAAATTCATGTTTTACCTTATGTTGAGCTCGTCATCAATGGTGGCCATCTGTTTTCTCTTTCACTTACTGAAAGAAAATCATATGCATGTATTAACTGAAATCAGTAGCCACATTCTACAGTTTGCATCTACTTGTCCAAGGGTATCCATGTTCATCCAACAACCTTAGGGCCTTTTCTTCAGTATCCCGGATCCTGTAAATGATTATAATCCAAGAAAATGGAAACTTGATAAGTAAACGTAACTCAGAATCCAAAAAATTTCAGGTAAACGACTCTCGATCAACATCTATGCCACGAAAACTGACATCCAATACCAACAAAATCAACAAAAATGCAATAAATTTAACTACTTACCTAAATTGATTTCGGCTTTAGGTGAGCATCCTGAATTGGCGAACGTGAACAGCCTGAAATTTTCAGTATTCAGATTTATGTCAATACTCAACGCAACTCATGTATAGTCTGCTATCTTAACATAGTCCAAGCAGAGAAAGTTGTACCTGCCCATCGAAACGCTCAAGTTCCCCTTCTAATTGCAGCCTGTGTTCGCGACAATTCATGACACCTAATATAAAGTGCTCATATAAGGTAGATAAGTCTAAAACTAAGCCTACGGTTCGGCCGAAATCAAATAAGGATAAATAAACACCGCTTGCAACATAGTGAATACAACACACCCAAATGAAAGGCGCAACCGACAACCAAAATATCTATATCTATTATAGTTGATGGCAAGTAGGATAGCAAAAAACAGGTTGTGAACAGAGTTTATAAGCAACCCCAAATCCTAAAAACCCACAAACAACTCAAATATTAACAAAAGTAAAGCATACCATATTTTCACAGCTTTGATATCACAAAACCTCCACAAATAGCTGCAATCGATCAACCCAAAACTAATCGGTTTGAACACTTGCTGGGATCATCTGGCGCCGTTGAGCATCTGACCGATCAGTTCATATTATAAACTATAGAACACAAAATATTAAAATGACAAAACCTATCTAATTGAGTCGGCGTGAGATGGAGTTGTCGAAAGAAAACGTCGTAGCTATCCTCTGAATGAAAGAAGACCAGTCAAAAAGTAGGAAATCCTAAGGCTGCGTTTAGTTGAGGGAAAACACACTTGTTTTTCACAAAATGTTTTGTGGAAAACAAGGAAAACAGAGATCGCGTTCAAGTTAGTGTTTTTCAATAAAATTCTCTACAAAACACAAAATTTCTATTTCCAACTTTAATACACAAAACTACAAAACAAATTTTTTTCCCCAATTTTCCATTAAAATACCCCAAAATCCGTTTTCGCCAGTTATTTTACGTTTTCGATTAATTTTTTACGTTTTCGTCCATTTTTTTACGTTTTCGTCAGACTTTTTACGTTCTCGTCCGATTTTTTACGTTTCCGTTTTTACGTCTTCGTCCGTTTTTTTACGTTTTCGGCAGTTTTTTTTCGTTTTCGTTGGATTTTTTTTCGTTTTCGTCCGTTTTTTTACGGTTTCGTCCAATTTTTTACGTTTCCGTCCGTTTTTTATGTCTTTGTCTGTTTTTTTACGTTTTCGTCAGGTTTTTTACGTTTTCGTCCGTCTTTTTACGTTTTCGTCAGATTTTTTTATGTTTTTGTCTGTATTTTTACGTTTTCGTAAGATTTTTTACGTTTTCGTAAGATTTTTTACGTTTTTGTCAGATTTTTTACGTTTTCGTCATATTTTTTAGGTTTTCGTCCGATTTTTACGTTTTCGTCCGTTTTTTTACGTTTTTGTCAGTTTTTTACGTTTTCGTCAGATTTTTTACGTTTTCGTCCGATTCTTTACATTTTCGTCTGATTTTTTACATTTTCATCCATTTTTTTACGTTTTCGTCATATTTTTTTACGTTTTCATCAGATTTTTTACGTTTTCGTCAGATTTTTTTACGTTTTCATCCGATTCTTTACGTTTTCGTCTGATTTTTTACGTTTTTGTCAGATTTTTTACGTTTTTGTCCGATTCTTTACGTTTTCGTCTGATTTTTTACGTTTTCGTCCATTTTTTTACGTTTTCGTCAGATTTTTTACGTTTTCGTCAGATTTTTTAGGTTTTCGTCTGATTTTTTACGTTTTTGTCTGTTTTTTTACGTTTTCGTCCGTGTTTTTATGTTTTCGTTAGGTTTTTTACGTTTTCCTCCGTTTTTTTACGTTTTTGTTAGAATTTTTATGTTTTCGTCAGATTTTTTAGGTTTTCGTCAGATTTTTTACGTTTTCGTCCGGTTTTTTACGTTTTTTTACATTTTCGTCAAATCTTTTACTATTCTTCCAGACTTTTTACGTTATTAAAAAACAGATGGAAACATCCAAAATAAAAAAAGGTAAAAAGACGGACAAAAACATAAAAAACTGGACGAAAACGTATAAAAACAGATGAAAACATAAAAAATTAGACAAAAACATAAAGAGTTTATCGAAAACGTAAAAAAATGGATGAAAATGTAAAATAAAGACGAAAACGTAAAAAATAGTGTTAGGTCACCATTTATGTAAACACAAGTATGCTTAAGAAAGAAATAAGATGGGAATGAGAGATGGTTGATTATGTGAAAGGAGAGAATAAGGAGAGAATAAGAAAAGAAAGAGTTTGATTAAGATAGTGAAAAATAACCAACCCAGTTTACAAATGACCTAAGGCTTCTATATATAGGGAAGGAGCTAGGGCAACACTCCCTCTCCTTCCTTTCATCATTTCGTGGGCTTTGAGGCCCATGGGTAACATACCTTAAGCCTAGTAAACTTAATACATTTAGTAAATGAAAGTAAATAATAGTTAAGCAACCTAACATTATTACAAATGACCGAGACTTGATAAAATAGTGAAAACTATGATCCCAACAATCTCCCCCTAAGGGTCGGTCATCAAGGTTGCTTGACGTCTTCGTCTTGATCTTTGACTTTCAAAGCTCTAGACGTCTTCTAAATCATTCATCGTTCGTTGTTCTTAGTTGATGTAGTTGTGATCACCTTATTACAAAATGTAATGACCGAGACTTGACTAAATATAAAAGTATGATCCCAACAATCTCCCCCTAAGGGTCGGTCATCACGGTTGCTTGACGTCTTCATCTTAATCTTTGACTTTCAAGGCTTTAGACGTCTTCAAAATCGTTCATTGTTCTTTGATCTTTGTTGATGAGGTGGTGATCATCTTATGAAGTTATCTGCCATGCGTCACTTCTGCGTCTGTGGTGGTCGTCGGCCATTCCAACATGCTCATACATCTTTGAATTCTGACTTATACATGCACGTAGTCCCTTTCTTTCACTTAAGATCTTTAGTCTTTATATTTTGTAGATTCTTCTTTTTGGCGTAGAATCTTTCTTTGAACTTTGTGTTGCTTTGATCTTTGAGGGAGCTTTTGATGACTTCAAGATGCATGTATGAGCATGTGGAATCTGTCGCCATGGAGATGATGTAACCCTGCATGTAAACAGTTAGCAATAAAACATCCGGTACTTACAGATAAGGAGCTAGAGATTGTCAACAGCATAGTGTGAAGACTCCTTCTAACCCTTATCAAGGCCGTTCCCATGTCAGATACTCCCGAGGGAGCTTACAAGACCTACTAAGTAGCTCAATGACTGGGTGAGTCGCTGGGGATCACTCCACGACTGTAGACTGCTAAGAAACCACCGCAAACACTAAGCGTAACCCGCAAGGAGTTACCGAAGTGACCTGCTGTCAGGGCTGTTTGATGTTGACCCTGGCAGGATTTCCATTCAATCATTGAGAAATACTTATGTAAATTCTCTCATAAACGTTCTCGGCAGATTGCTAAGATCTGCGAAGGACTCGATAGTTTACAGCTGGTGTCCATTGAAGTAGAACACCAGTTGTAGAAGTACTAAGTGTTCCTATGAGATCTTTGATTTTTCTCATGGCTCTAGACTCGAAAAGTGCACACTTAGGTTTCCTATACGGAGACTAGGGAGGGGTCTCCTGCTTCAATATCAACTATATCTAAGAGATAAGTCGATAGATTACACTGGTTCCCCGTGAGAATGAAACAAGCTCTTTGAAGAGAACTTGAGTGGTTAAGAAGGTTTAGTGCATTGCGTCACTGGGTCCATGACGACTTTATCTTCAATACCGGTGTTGCCTTAGCAACGACCAGTAGCATATGAATTGAACCCGGTGTCTGCCCTAAGGTTGAACATTTGGAGGGCTATTTCTTTTCACCCTTTTCTTTACTTTTCTTTTTAATTCTTCAACTCCTTCTTTCCCTTTCATTCTTTTCTCCTTTTATCGTATCATACCTAAGGACTTCTAATTCTAACTATTGGTGATGTCCTTGGGTAGATCCCTCCGGCTCTGGCGGATCATAGGACTGAATTTCCTATCTTAATCACCTTATAACTCCATGATTATCCGACAATAGCCAAGAAACCTTTGATTGAAAATCTCTCAAAGTGTTTGTGATTATCAAACATTTTGTTTAACACTTTGAGAGTTTTGTGTTTTCTTTAGAAGGGCTCCCCCTTCACATGTGCTCTTAAGTGTTTAAATAAATTTGCACATGCGGGAGGAACAAGCACTTTTTGAATTGATCCACTTTCAGTGAACAAGACCGATTCGAGACACGCTTACATCACTAGTCAGACTAGCTTGAAGTTATTACCCGGCCTGGTCAAGTCCACAGAAAGTTTCTCGAAACGATACATTTCTACTAAGACAAATCCTTTTCGATACACGCTTACGTGGCTAGTTAAAGAGTTCCATTGTCAGCTTTTAGGTGACAACTAGCTCTAGTAACTAACTTGATGTTATTACCCGTTGAGGAAAAGTCTTTTCGAATTTACTAACTTATATGTTTCGTCAATTCCTGGGTGAATCTGAGTCTAGCTCGCATGAGATTTGACTTTTAAGCAACATTTAACTTTCATATTTTAATCACTTTCACTTTTCTTCCCCTAAAAAATAGCATATTAGATGTTGTTTTTGATAAACTTATGATTAAAATATGCTTTTTGAGTCTTATGGGGAGATTTTAACAAGAACTTTTGGTTTTCAAACGATGAATGTTTCAAGTGCTCCCCCTCAACAAGTGAATACTCATTGAGGTGAAATACTTGCCTTTTGAGCAAAATTATGAAAATCAGAAAATGTTTGATTAATTCTACTCAAAAGTAAGAAGCCTTCGCTCCTTATCTAAGGATTGAGGCACTGAAGCGTACCTCAGGGTCCTTTAATTACAAGCACGGGTTGTACACTGTTATGTGTGCACAAACCATAAAAACATGATTTTGACAAAGCATTTTGATTTCAAAATACTCCCCCTCAAAACGAGCATGTGTTTTGACATTTTTTAAACTGTGGATCGAATTGGGGAGTAAAGATTTGAAAAAATCTTGAGCAAAATTTTGAAAAGTTTTGAAAAAAACCTTTTGAAAAAATTTTGAATAAATTTTGCTCAAGATTAAGAGAGTTTAAGATAAGCTTTGCATGAGAACTTCTTGTTTTCAAGGAAAAGTGCACGTTTTGTTTTTAAGAAATGGTTTAGCAAGACACTTTCCTTACTTTGAAAACCGAGTTGTACACTGAAATGAGTGCACAAGTCGTTGATTTTTTTTTTTTTTTTTTTTTTTTTTTTTTTTTTTTATACAAAATTAGTTTTCTTTAAACAAAATACTCCCCCTCAAATAATGAAGTTTATTTAAGAGATAGTCTTCTTGAGCAGAATTTTGAATTGTATTTTAAAATACTTTTTTGAAAATTCATGAGATGATTCTGCTCAAGGTTTTAGAAAACCTAATCTAGTATTATACAACAAAGAATGCTTGAAATTCAAAACTCTTTTACTGTTGAAAGTTGTTTGAGACCCGGAGTCTCTCTTTAGAGTTTTAAAATCTGAAAAAGATTTCCATCTAAAGTTGAACCTCATGGGTTCTTTTTGAAGATATGTTTTTGTGATGAATGGAAAACTTCCGGTATTTGGGATGCCCAAATCAGAGTCATTCTTTTATTGTAGCCAAAGCATTCCAGATTTTGAAAATTTGAAAAATTTAGAACAACATTGCTTTGGTCTTCACACTTGCTTTACCGGTGTAAAACAATAGTGTAGAGTATGGAAAAATTTGTTTCACCATTTTGAATCCATTTACCAGTTTAGCCTTTAAACACATTTTGCCCTTTGACCTCAAAATATGTTCCATAAGAAACATTTTGTCGAATGTTGAAATTTTGACTTTCAATGGGATGACATGTACTTGCACACAGAGAAAAATGCATCAGGCACAAACAAGTATACAGATGAATCAAGAAACTCATTCTAAATCTACCAAAATGCTCAGAATTCTCAAATTAACACACAAGATCACAGATTAATTCATTCTATCACTCGAGATTTTCCAATTATTATCATGGTTTGGGGTTATGATTTGAGACTTTGCACACATGTTAGCATCATAATGCAAGAATATGTACAAATAAACGCCCTAGTAGTAGCAGCAAAGACATCGACATCTTAAACCCTAAATCACATGACTACAAACATATGTTGTTTCTAATCGAGCAAACACATCAATCGAGCATTCTTTAGTGTTCTCTAAAGCTATATGAAATAATTAACTAGACTAAACACATAAAAGAAAATGCCCCGATCGATAATTACTTGAACCCTAGTTTCTGATTATGCCTTCTTGACTGTTGAAAACATTTGAAACATTTAGGGAACGATTAGATAACAACAATGAAGAAATTAGAAACTCACAATCGAAAAGAAATCGAGGATAAAAAATTGTTAGTCTGATTATGTGTGAAACTTTTGAGAACATATGTGAAAAACATTGATTAGAGCCTGTTTTATTTCCATGCAAGGTCCTTTTACCTAAGTTTAAGACTTTTGCGAATCTTTACTCATTAAAGGTTAATTACATTTCCATTTGAAGTCCAAACTAGATTAATTTGGGATCGTTGCAGAAAAAAATTCCTTTTCTCCCCCTCGAATTAGCATATATTTTGTGAAACCTTTTTGCACTTTTAATTCGAGAGATCGTAGAACCTTTTTGAAAAATGAGTTTAAATCCGAATGATGAAGAAACATTTTATCCTTGATGAATAAAAATTGAGGTGTCCAAACTTCATGATATTGTGAAAAGTTTTCTCCCCCTCAAAACATGTTCCATTTTGACAGAGAAAAGCAAAATTTGTTAAAGTGTAGGAACATAGTTTTGAAGATTTGAAGTTTGTACACAAAGAAAGAAGATTCTTTTTGTAGGTTTTTTTTTTTTTTTTTTTTTTTTTTTTTTTTTTTTTTTTTGATAAAATATTTACAAAAAAGAGTTTGATGTTTGACTCTCCTATGTTTGAAGAAAATTTTGCAAATCATCTGGAGTCAAACACCACATACCAATTTGGTGAACTAAAACAACAAACCTTGATGGAGGTAAAGCCTTTGTAAACAAGTCCGCCAACTGGTATTCAGTACCCACAAAATCTAATTCAATTGTACCCTTCTCAACATGCTCCTTGATGAAATGGTAGCGGAGAGCAATTTGTATGGCCTTGGAATGATCAATGGTGTTGCACGAGATAGCAATAGCACACTTTGAATCGCAGTACATTGAGATCTAGTCAAATACATAGCCGTAGTCCGTGAGTTAAGTTCTCATCCAAATGACGTGAGCATAGAAAGCAGACATGGCTACATACTAAGCTTTTGTTGATGACAGTGATGTACAATCCTGCTTCATTGACTGTATCCCTTTGTAACTAAACAAGATTTGTTGCGAATCACTGTGCCTTCTTCATCCAGCTTGTTTTTCCAAATCCATTTAATTCCAATGATGTGTCGAAGGGTGATGTTGATAGAACGTATGCATATTAGACGGATCCAAATTGCGAGAAGACGACTCTATTATATCAGGAACGGTTGGAGTCGTTGCAAATGGATTGGAGAAAGCATTTCCATCATAATCTGCAGGTTGTGGTACTGATTGTTATAATGGATCTTCAGCTGATTGACTGGAGTTGGAAGCAGTTTGTCTTGCTGTTGTTGGAGATTCACTTGGAGGACCGTCTTTCTCAACAGTGTTTGTTGAATATTCTCAGGGTGTGCAGCGGAAATTGGTGAGACTTCTTGAGGACGGTTTTCAATTGAATCATCAAACAGTTGAGCAAACAGGGTTTCCAATTCCTTGCTAGAGAGTGGCAATGTTTCAGCCGAAGAGTCCGAAAAGTTAAGACGGTTTGTTTCGGGTCCTAAGCTGTTGTGCTTAGAAACCATTCCATTAAGCTCGGGTCCGAAACTGATTTGTTCCGAAGCCATTCCTGTTATATCTGAAAAGACAAAACAGAGAACATGGACCCCAAGAGTAACTGGGTTCCAGATGTTAGAAGCATAAAGAAGTAGTGTCAATTATCTTCTTGACACTCGAACACGTAATTCCGATGGATTTCATTCTTGTCTCAGAGGTAGATGTTGTGGAGATTACATTAGTTTTGGTGCAAATGTCTAAAATCTTTCCTGTAGGAATCCACCTAAGACCAATTGATTTGAAAATTCTACCCGTGGGTACCCACCTAATGTTAGATCTAGGAAATGTTTTCCTTTTAGATGCAGTGGAATGAAATGTGGGAGCATCACTTCGTTGAGAAAAACTACGTCCTATATTGATCCACTTCTTAGGTTTCTGACTTATGACTTTTGGTTCATCGGGTTTGTTTGCCTTAGTCGATTGAGCCTTTTCAAGTGAATTTCCTTTTTGAAGATATTTTAAAGCACCAACAACATGATTATTTACGCAACTACTCTTAGAAGCTAGCCAATTCCTGTTAGTTTGTTGAGAACTCCTAGGTTTTGGTTTGCTACTACTAGCAGTGTTTAGTACTACAGTGGAAGGCATCGCATGAGGTTTAGAACCTAGAATTCCATCCTTTTGAAGTAGCGCCTTTTTCCTAGCCTTTTCTAGATCATAGTTCTTGTACATGTCATATGTGTCATAAGACTCTTTACTTTTAATGCTTGTTTTAGACGCTGTTTTCGAACTAATCCTAGATGAGCCAGGCATAATCACGTGTTGAGATTTAGCAGACACAGATGCATTTTCCTTTGGCCAAGAATGTGGAGTGACTGGTTTTGTCAAATTGTTATTCTCAACAACTTGGGAGGCAAACCGAGATTTTGAAAATTTAAGTCTTTCAGATTTAAATGCAGTAGGTTGTCTAACCACTGATTGTTTTCTGTTTGTTTGAGAAGGCGGTTTCCCCAAGATTGATGGTTTTGCAAACTTAGTATCCACACTCTGGCCAGTCAGTCTTCTTAATTTGTTTTGTAATGCAGCATGTGCAAACACCTTTTCTTGAATTTGACATTTTAAAAGCTCATTTTCTTTAATTAATGTATCCACATGTTTTCTTTGTTCATTCAAAAATTGACCATTGTTGCCCGAATTTAGAGATTCGTTTTGCATTTGAAGTTCAAGTGAGATGCAATGTGCCTCTAGTTTTGAAAATTTTTTATGACACTGGGCAATGGTCTTTTTGAGAAGAAGGTTTTCAGACTCAAGAGTTTGATTTGATGTTTCAGTCATTAGATTATCATGTAAAGACTCAGACTCAGAATGTTTGTCTTGACATTGAACAACATTCTGGTCAACCTCTCCTTCATTACTGAAGTTAGGTTGCTCAGATTGTTGTTTCTCATATGCAGGCATAATATGATCAACAGTAGATTGTACCTCAACCATTTGCTCTTTGTTAAAGTTCGGTTCTTTGTCATAGATGGGTATGACATCTTCCTCATCCATCTGTCCTTTGTCAAAGTTGGGCTCTGAGTCACAGAAGGGTCTGATCTCTGCACAATCTGCAACTTTATCATTCCCCAATCTGCTGTTGTCATCCTGCACTTCTGATTCTGTCCCTTTGCATTCCATGGCAACCAAATTATCTTCCAATGTATCAACTTTATGAACTTGCTCTTCTTGAATCTGCAACTTCTGTTCTTTGATAGCACTCAGATGAAGTGATCTTTCATTAAGCATAAATTCTAAGCGGTTTAGGCGTGAAACAAGTTGATCTCTAAAATCTTCAACCTCCATACTTGTGATGTTCTCTCTCCATACATTGCTTTCATATTTATAGTGTATGAGAGCTTTAAAATGCAATGCCATGAACACTTTGAACTGAGCCTTGAGTGCTCTAAATCCTGCCATGCAATCGGTTCCTTGTTCAATTTGTTTTTCAATTTGAACAATGTTTTCTCGGAGTTTCCTTTGGAAGGTTAGACGATCCATTCCAGTTCCGAAGAATGCATTAAAGGTACCCCCCCGTAGGAAACCGTGCATCTGAGAGAATCTTGCATAGAGTCTTAACTGATTCAAAATGAGCTAAGCAATTTTCTGTAGAATTGATGGCTCTTTTCTCAGCTTCAGTCATCTTTCTCTCAAATGGGTCTTTAGAGTCATCAGAAGCATTTGTGTCGTATATTGGTTCAGTATCATCCATGACACCCGAATTATCTTCCAATATTTTAACCTCATTGCCTACATTAACTACATTTGCAGTATTCCCAATAGTCCTTTCAGCATTCCTTCCTTGTCTATCAATTCTTTCACCTTGCACAACAGCTTGATTCCTTATGTTAGAAGAAGAATGAAGACGGTTGTTTGTCTTGTTGGAGATTTTGCTGAGGGCACGAGCAATAAGTGCGAGTTCTTGATTCAGAATTATGAAATCCTCATCGTCATCTTCATTGGTTTTTGAATAGTACACTGCATCACTGTTGTCATATGGAACAAGTTGAGTTGAAGTCTTCTGCGGAGATGAATCATATTAGATCATGATATTTGAAGTAGCAGGTTCTTGAACATTATCATGATGTGACATTAACATGACATCTGCTGTACTGGCTTCCAAATCTGCATATTCATCATCAGATGGAATATATCCCATGACACTTAGCAAAACTGCATTGAGATTACCCCCTTCAACTTCCATTTGACCAAGTGTGGCATTGTATTCAACATTATCGTCAGAGAGTGAGGTTGAATCATAATCTTGATCTTCCTCTTCTGCAATATTTTCCGTATATGCCAAGAATGCCATGCTTGGTTCGATAAGATCTTCTTCATCATCAGTATCTTCCATTGTGTTCAACCATTCAGAACTAGCCGTCATTACACCTTTGCCTTTCTTTGTAGATACTTGACTAAGCTTCACTAGATTTTGCAGTAGAGATTGCACATTATTATGTAGTGTAGCAGGATGGTACTGAGGAATGAAGAAAGGCTCAGGTGCATTCGGAGGATTGAAGAAGAGACCATTTGGAGTGTAGATTAGTGATCCATGGTCAACATCTGGAGATGGTAGAGCAGGGAGAATGGTCTTCAGTGGATTCATGCTTAAACAAGATTCAAGAATTTGCTTCATTCTGATGTGATGAAGTTCTTTTGTATGATGCATAGCTTCAAGATATTTCCACATTTCATAAGCACTGGCTTGAAAGTCCATATTCATGTAAATTGAATTGGGAAGGGCTAATGTCATGAACCATGCAGCTTGTTGGTTAGCATCGTACTGAGCAAGTTCAGTAGCATTCAAATCTTCATCAGTTTGTGGTCTGATAATCCCTGTTGAGTCAGCAAGAAATATCATTTTGTATGGACCATCTTGAATGGAATTAAGCATGAGATCTGCAGCAGGACGATCTGTGAGCCATTGTAGAAATCTTCGTTTCCAAACAGTATATGTTCCTGGTAGCAACATTGGAGGCCTTGATTCATTGCCAAATAGTAGAACATGACGAATGTGGGAGCTGTGACTTTGTTGTTGATGATACTGATGCTGATGAAGGTAGTTGGAAGAAGGTACAGTTGCTGATGATTGTTGCTGATGAAGGTAGTTGGAAGAAGGTACAGTTGCTGATGACTGCTGCTGATGAAGGTAGTTGGAAGAAGGTACAGTTGCTGATGACTGCTGCTGATGAGAGTAGTTGGAAGAAAGTACAGTTGCTGATGACTGCTGCTGATGAGAATATTGGTGAGGAAGGTAGTTGGAAGAAGGTAATTGAGACATTGTAGATGACATATCTCTCCCCCTTGATTGTTGCGACGTAATCGAAATAATCAAACAAAATGTCTCACTCAAGGTCGAAATAGTGATTTCTGGTTTTCCCTCCAAAATAATTTGAAAAAATTTTCTCTCCCAAAATTTGAAAATCACTATGAAATGCAATTTAAAGGTTGCAAGAAAATTTTGAGTTTCAAAAATTTTGCCGCCAAATTTTACCGAAAAAATTTGAATTTTGGCCTAAAAATTTGAATTTTGGGCCAAAATTTTCAACGTTATACCAAAATTTAAATTTCGCGTAAAAATTGAACGTTTAGTCTACTGTAGAAAATATATATATATTTTTTTTTTTTTAAGAAAAGAAAGAAGATAGTAGAAAGAGACTTGTGTGAATGATGGATCTTTGTAGAAGATTGAAATGCACGTTCCTTTGGTAAAGTTCAAAAATCCCTGGGGTAAGTTGGAATCTTACGCGTAATAATGAAACTTATGCGTAGAATTTAAAGTTACGCGTAAAGTATGATCTTATGCGTAAACTTGTGAGTTATGCGTAAGATATAACCTTATGCGTAAGTTTTAAGCTTATGCGTAGGATTCTTATGCGTAAGGTTCACAAACCAAACAAATCTTTCAAACTTATCCAAGCTTGAAAGATATCCGAAGTCGAAGTATTCCACTAACTTATCCAAGCTAGGGAAGTACTGAGTCACCGTAGCACGAAGAGAAGACCTTTGAATGAAGTTATGCGTAGGATTCAGAAACTTACGCGTAAGATATAATCTTATGCGTAAAAACTGAACTTCTGCGTAGAATGGCAACTTAAGCGTAGAATCTCAACTTCTGCGTAGAATCTTACGCGTAGAAAATGGACTTACGCGTAGGAAATGCAACTTAAGCGTAGAAACAGGGTTTTGACCAAAGTTATGCGTAGAAAAGGGGTTTTGACCTTAGTTTTATGCGTAAAACGACCAAAAAGTACTGTAGACAGTTGGAGATTGTACTATTCCCGACCAACTTACGTGTAAGATGTACTGTTCATCAGAAAGATCAAAAATTTTGAAGAAAAAGGCCTAGAAATAAGGTGCTAATGATTAAATAACTTCACCAATACTTAGAAAAACACTAATAATGAAAGATTTAGCACCTTAAAACTCGTTTTCCAATATAAAAGAAGCTATAAAACCTTTAAAAACTATAAGAAAATGTGATAAAAGCCTTAAAAATCTAAACTTTATGCAAAAACTAAGCTTCAAATCACTATATCAACCTTGAAACTTGTCCAAGCTTCAAGATTTGAGTGAAAGAAACAAAGAAAAATGCAAAAAGAAGCAAAATAACACCCTTAACCACACGTTACCACCAAGAACCACACTTCAATCTCTATTAGGCGAATGATACCACTTGTTAGGTCACCATTTATGTAAACACAAGTATGCTTAAGAAAGAAATAAGATGAGAATGAGAGATGGTTGATTATGTGAAAGGAGAAAATAAGGAGAGAATAAGAAAAGAAAGAGTTTGATTAAGATAGTGAAAAATAACCAACCCAGTTTACAAATGACCTAAGGCTTCTATATATAGGGAAGGAGCTAGGGCAACACTCCCTCTCCTTCCTTTCATCATTTCGTGGGCTTTGAGGCCCATGGGTAACATACCTTAAGCCTAGTAAACTTAATACATTTAGTAAATGAAAGTAAATAATAGTTAAGCAACCTAACATTATTACAAATGACCGAGACTTGATAAAATAGTGAAAACTATGATCCCAACAATCTCCCCCTAAGGGTCGGTCATCAAGGTTGCTTGACGTCTTCGTCTTGATCTTTGACTTTCAAAGCTCTAGACGTCTTCTAAATCATTCATCGTTCGTTGTTCTTAGTTGATGTAGTTGTGATCACCTTATTACAAAATGTAATGACCGAGACTTGACTAAATATCAGACGAAAACATTATTTGATATTATGTTTTTATTTTTTAATTTCTTTATTTTCTCGTATTAGATTTTTTAGTTATTTTATAATTTAATTGGTTAGTTTGTAATATTTGTTTTTTTGTTTTGATGATGTTTTTATAATATTACTAAGGTGAATAGTGAATTGAGATATGAAATAACGATACTTAAACATGTTTTCTAGTTTTGGAAAATGGAAAACAGAAACACGTGTTTCTCAGACTAAACGCGTTTTCTAAATTTTCCATTGTTTTGTGGAAATCAAACTCGCATCCCTTTTTCTACAAAACAAGAAATAGGAAATGAAAGAAAATGTTTTCCAACTAAACGCCACCTAAGTAGTCGTGCACCCCCTTATTTTTTTTTATTTAATTCATAATTTATTTTTCATGACCACCCGCAAATCGAAATCCGCTGCTATATACGTTTATGTTAAGTGCGAATTCATTTTTTATCTACGCACGAAACCAACTTCCCCCTTTAGTATTTAGATAGAATGTAGTATGGGCTTTCCCTATTGTTGCTTCATTGCCTCGTTTTTTGTTTAATTTTATATGCATGAGAGTACGAGTTAGGGTGAGTATTGATTTGTTTATGAACAGACTCGACTTTGTGATCATGATTATTATTAACATCTTACGGAGTATTATTTATACATAGTTTGAAAAACTAGTTCTACAAATTTATCATTTTTTTCGAATCTTAATCTTATTTTATATGTTACCCAACCCGTCTGTTATGAGGTGAGCGAATAACTTTTCGTTGTTAAATTTGTCACCTCGATATATTTATATTACCAAACATCATTTCTTAGACACTATATTGATTGGATCAGCCAAAACCTACACTAAAAGCCCATCACATAAAGACACCTTTAAAAACAATAATCGATGAAACCCATGCAAAGTCCCATAATATTATCCCAAACGTCATACTAAAACCTTCAAAAACACGCCATTTTTCTTCATAAAAAGACCAAAAAGATTCATGGAATTCACAGAAAATATGACCCCAGAAATAGGTTCTTATGAAGATAGCAAAAGAACATGCAAAGCAAGAGAACTTTACGTGCTTTCGGATAAGATCGCAGAGCTTCATAGAACCAATGAAGAACTTAAGCAAGCTAAGGATGAAGCCATGCAATCATGGTTAGATTCAAGGCCTTTAATCGATGAGCTTGAGAAGCTGCAATCAGAGCTAGCAAATGCTAAGAAGCAATCCGATAATAATATTGTCACAAAGCTAGAATCGGAGCTTATGGCTATTAACATGAGCATTAGAGTGAAGATAGAGGAAGAACTCAAAGCAGCAAATGATATCAATGAAATGACTCGAGTATCTGAAAGCCTAAGGGAAGAAATGGAAAGATTAAAACTTGAAATAAGTGAAGGAAAACGAGCTAGATCGAAGAAGAAAATGGTGATCAAGATGAGGCGACAGACATTAAGGACACTTAAACTCACTTTGAGAGCGGTTCGGTTAGAGTCAGAAGCTTATGGTGCATCGGCTGAATTAGCGTTAGAGCAAATTAACCATGCTCGGGTATCAGACCACGGTGCCACAATTGAACTAACCGAAGAAGACTACTTTGCATTGACACGAAGAGCAAAAGAAGAGACTTCACTAGCAGATTGGCGTGTGGTTGTAGCTACCGAACAAAGACTTGTAGCTGAGGAAAGTCGCGATTTAGCTTTAAAAATATTAAGTGACCCAACCGTAGAAGGTGGTGGGTCAATGAAAATCAATAAGGAAGGAGAGATATTAGGGAATGGAGTCAAGAGCTTCAGACGGGCAAATCTAAAGGCCAGTGATGGGACAAAAGGCGATAGAAATCAGAGTCAAGTTGGTAAAAAGAAGCGATCGCTTTTTATCGAAATAAAATCATTCTTTGCTCGAAAGTTTAAGTACTTGTTTGGATGAACATTATATTATGCATCAATAAGCAATAAGTTTCATACATAGATTTCAGTCTTCCATTAGAATCATTTGATTCTTCCAAATGTCTATGCTAAACATTATTCCCTCATGCATAAACAGGTTTTGTACATAATATACCACAACCATTCATTGTTACCTTAGTTTTGGTTTACAATGTTACATCTATTTCTAACTTGACCATTTTGCCCGGTAATTATGCCAACTGTGCTTAGCTTCACCATCGATGCACCAAAATCTTTAGCAAATAAGTAAGGATACTTGCTATAGTTTATAACCATAGTAGCAGTTATATTATCATTCATAAGAGCTTGATCAGAACCCAAAATCCCTGAATTGTTCAGGAGATTCTTGTAATAAATGTTATCAAACTTTGCAGTTGTAACCGAATCCAAAGGGACCAAATTGGTGTCGGAATTGTCTTGATTCGGACACACAGTTTGCAAACTGCTTGCAAATGATGAGTCAAGTTGTGGATCAGGAGCACCTGAACCATCAAAGTTAAATAGTCTTGACTTGAACGTGAAGCATTGTGCGAATCCAATTGTGTGAGCACCTTTGCATAAACTCAAGAAGTGCATTAGTAACTTATTTTTCATATTAAAGAAAACCAAAGTTTTAAACTTCCCCGATTTGTTCTTTACCTGAGAGTGCAACGACGTCTTTTAGATTGAGGCCTTTGGAAGTAAATTTTGCAGTGATGTTTTCTAGAGGCTCAAAAGGTGATGGAGTATCTGTGTTTGCTGCACTTATGTTTGCTGTTAAGCCATCTCGACGCCCCATTGCTAGAGACCAAAAAGGTCCTCCTGTCTAGAAAAATATAAAGCAGATTAGATATTTATCAATAGACCTCTCAGTTATGAGTTCTGGTCTTTTTACAGGCACAGAAATTCGAGTTGTTTTGAAGTAACATTGAAATGATGTATTTTGCAGTGACAAAATAAGTCGTCAGCATCTCAATGATGTATCTTGTGACGTAAAGATGTCAAGTTTTAGAGACACGTACTATGGTGTGTTAACAACTGGAAATGGTAATCAGTGATAGCACTAAAAGATTTATACCGTATTTGGAAATATGTGAAAGTATAATAACCAACTTACGAGGAACACAGCTTCTCTAGCAGCAAGTGTCAATATATCAGTGCACGAAACTGTTTTAGGACAAGCTTTCTCCACGTTCGCCTTTATAGTGTCAATAAGCTCAAACCCTCTTGCTGAATTTCGATTAGGATTCGCATCCTTCTCACTACTGAAATCACTTGTCTCATCAAGTAACACCGACCCTTCACACCCCTAAACACCAAAACCGTTATTCAGTCTAATGGAAACCTAAGAAAAAAACACTTACTAAAAACAACACGAAAACATGATTACATTAGAGATACAGTCATGAAAATGCAAGCGAAGAAGAGATGCAGCAATCCTGGTATCATTAGCCATTGCAGACCAGATACCAAACCTAACGATCTTTGTCAAGTTAGGACAAGTGGAGTCATAGAACTTGTAATCAAGTTGACCATTCACAAAGGGTCCAAAAACCAAGAAGCAAAACAACACACTAGTAAGTCGTTGCATATCTGTAATGGCTTAATCAGAACTTGTTAGATAATACGAAACAATATGAGTTTAAATAGATGTTTTTAGTCCAGTGGGTGTGCCACTACTAAAGAGTTTGGAGCTAGTCAACATCAAAGCGCCCACTTTTAGGGGTTTGAAACTGGGTTGAAGTTTCCAAGTGGAGTTGGTGCTCATTTAGTATGCAAAAAGAAGTCCACAGTTCAAGACACTAGGATTACACTCGAAAGCAATGTGTTATTTATATGTGTTTATGGCATAAGCATGTCTAATTCATTGAATTTTGGTGTTATAAATGGTATTTGGATCAAGATGATAGAGATAAAGTGTCCACCAGGTTTCAATGGCGGCTGAAGAGTTTAATTTCTATCTTATATTTATATGTTATACATACGCATTCTAGAAGCATATACAGAGTCTTATAAGTATTCATGTAAACTTATGTGCAATAAGCAGAAACAAATTAAAGGACTTCAGTCATGCAGTCTTACATGTATCATATAGAAAGAAGACCAATTTTACTATGTACTGATCCTAAAATTTCCAGAAAATATTCAAGAAGAGTAATAATACAAGACCCCCTAACACATAACATTATCTCATGAGAATTTGAGATCTACGGTATACAATTTATATATCAAGTAAATAACTATAACATGATGTGACTTTCTTGGGCCAATTCAATGCACAATGATCTTTTCTAGAATTTGAATATAAAATAAGTCAAGTGTAAACAATGACTTTGAATGGAAAGGAGGGGGCCATCTTCAGAGTTCATTAGAGTCTAAGGAAAAGACAACACGGCAGAACTCAGTGTGTGATGTTCATAACTAAGAAAAATATGATAGAGTTGGTAAATAATGATAATAACTTACTGGCTCTTTGAAGATTTTCTCAACAATCAAGACATTCTGAACATAGATAGTTTAGAAGAATATCTAAAGTGAATATGAGCGGGAACTTTCTTGAGAAAATAAGTGTAAAGAACTTATCAAAAAGTTAGTAATACAGTAGAAACTCTATAATATAATACACTTGGGACCATCAAAATTTATTAATTAAAAAATGTAACACCCCCTAATTTGAAATGCGGCATCGGAATAGTAATTAGGGTGTTACGGTGAGGATCGAAGTCATAATGATAGAAAACGGCTCAAAAAAGACGTTTTAAAACATAATTTCATTTATAAAAATTTAAATACAAGAGGTTCTTATCAGAGTATTATAAAAGTCTTGATGTTTTGAACTAAATCAAACATCTTTTATTTTACACCATTATTATAATAAAGTAAACAATTTGAAGTTTTTGCCGCCCGTTTCATGCTTGCTTCCCCTGCTAAATACCTGAGATACATGCTTAAAAGTCAACAAAAATGTTGAGTGATATCATAGAGTTTGAATTTAATAATCATTTTGATACACAAGTAAGATTGTATTGGAAAATACAATCAGTTTGAAAATATTGATATTGCAGTTTATATATTGCTCTAAGTCTCATGACACGCAAACGTTAACAAATACTGTAAAAATGGAGGTGTTTATCAAATCAATGATAATTTTGCCCTCGTTTAATAGGTGATTTGCCAATTCCTATTTTTACTCAAATATAATTATCACAACTAATACGACTAACCACATGCATAATGGCATTCCGTCAAATATTAATTGGACAGGTTGTCAAACCTTAAATAGATCTATTTATTATATTCGCGTTCACATACAGTGATTAATGGCTCATGATTAAGGGTCTTTTGGCAATAGCTAACTTAGGCATATATCAAGTCAGAAAGCATACAGAAAAATAGTTGCGATCTGTTTATAACATGTAACCCCCTCACGGAGTTTTGAAAATAAGTAAATGTGAGGCTATGACTCACCTTAGATTGATACTGAAATGAAGAAAATAAAGTCGGACGAATTTATGATAACGGCTTCGAAACACAACCTGATAAATAAATTTATCTGAGAACTTGACCAAATACTATTTGGTAAAAACGAAAGAATAACGAATATTAAATATTCGTTATGACGAATAAGTGATGTGCAGTGTAATTCTTGTGATACGCATGATATGATAAAATATGATTTTTAAATTATCCATCGAAGTTTTACCTTTTTAATCGTAAGTAAAATATTAACTTTTTAAATATCGTTATATATATTATTAACGTTACGTTAAATAATATATATATAAATAAAATAAAGTTTAAATGTAACATGAAATAAATGGACGAAAATAGAAAATAAATAAGATGATAAATAAATTTATGTTTAGTCTTTGTCTCCTTTTCCAATTTTACCATTTTTACTCTAACGATATTTGCGTTACACCGTTAGTCCTTTTTATAATAAATTCAACTATAGTCCTCTACTTTGTCCAATAATCAATACTAACCTTAGAATATTAATTTTTATCACTTTTTACCCTTATGGTTCAATATTTACAAGTTTAGTCCTCTCTTTTCAATATTTACACTTTTGGTCCCTCTAGGTGTCGTCGCGTTACATTTTTAGTCCAAAATTACAAAAATAATTATAAAAAATTTCTAAAATTTTCCGAGGCTTATTAAGTTAATAATAAGTTGATTTCAACAGCTTATTTATTTAAAAGCTTATTTTTTTAGCTTATGGGCTTGGAACGATCCAAACTAAGGCCCATTTAGAGTTTTGGAGGCGAGGGCATGAAAAATGTTTTGGGCTTGGCTTTGGGTTATTTTTATGATTCTAAAAATATTTCAAATGGGCCCAGTGGGCTTACAGATTTTAAATTCTTATTGGGATTAAATTGAGCCCACTCGACAAACATAAGGTTTTTATTATTAAGTTTGGATTTGAAAAACTGGTTTGTGTCGATTCAAATTGGGTCGATTGTGGTGTCAAAACGTGAATATTTTTACAAGTCGTGTAAATGAAATTGATAGTTTTCTAGGTGGTCTATGGCGTCATGAAATAATATTGTACTCTCGTTAAGTTAAATTTTAAGTTATACGTGTAGTTTGTGGCATGTTTGAAACCGGTTATATATTTTGAAAACTTATAAATTTTACTAAGTATTTTACTAAATATTCATACGATGGATATGGTTTAAAATGGGTGCGTGAAATGCTTGTAACGTTACAACTAAAGTGAACTTGGTGTGCTACGTGACTCCTAGGCCTTCCAAGATAGAGGCTAGTCACGATTTGTGTACTAAGAATTAATATTTACGTGATATATATATGTAAAATGATATACGTTCGAAACAAAATAAACAAAGTGCATGACATGAAATTAACGTGTGATATGGAATGGAAATGAGTAGAAAAGACTTACAAACACCTTAGAGGTGATAGAGAGTTGAGTGTGATATTATGGAACACAAGAATATCACGTTTCAAAATATAACCCAAAAGTTATATATATAAATCAAACCCGATTTCCTTTCTTGCTTCCAAACAATTATACAATCGAACCTGGTCTTGTAAGTGTAGTTTATAGGACAAAATAGCTATGTGAAAGAGTATGCGAAGAGTAAATGAACAAGTGCATGCATGTACATTATATATTACTTGAATATATAACAAGTAAGTGAGAAAATTTCAAAGAAAACTTCACGTACTATTTGCATGTCAGGGAAACTAGCTCCTAGGTGAATTTTATAATGCTATACAAGTGAATGTGAGAGCATGATTTATAGGAAATGTTGTGGTGAATCATATGTATGTCGACCAAGTATATATATGTATATACGATTTACTAAACCGCATGCTACTTGTTAATACTTGATCATCTTCGACATTTGAACATAAATTCATCTCAGGAATATTATTAGGAACCATTAGAAACAAACGGGAATCAAAACGGTTAAGTTTTGAATAATTTGTAAATCGATTTGGTTTTGTAAGGGTCGAACACTTTGCCTCTTAAAAACGTATCAAACGTCGTCCAATGAACTTGGAATTTGACACACTATTATTTGGCTAGGTGTTTAACGAGACGGTGTAAAAATATTAGAGGGTCGTGTGTAGAAAACAAGATTAAACGAAGCGTTTTGGGGAGGGTTTGATCTAGTCGATCGGATGAAAATATAAGTTTTGGATTTTGGGCTTTGTTTGTTGGGCTTATGAATAGTGACTGAGGGTGTTGGGCTGAAAATAATTAAGGGTCCGATTGGTTAATTAGTGTAATTAGGAAATTTTAATTATATTTAGGTAATATAATTAGGATTAGGAATTAGGCTTAGGATTAAATGAAAATTTTAGGTTTCGTGTAACGTGTCGAGGATTAATTCCGTCATTTCGTGAATTATATTATTTTGTGAAAATCGTCAAAATAATATAATAAGAAAAATTTCAAATTTTTCTGAGAAAATGGGAATTAGTAACGATAACGAAGGATTATTTATTTATTAACGATTTGATTACAAGAAATTTTTACAGGGTTCTACAGTACCCACTTGTCATTCTGAATTTCGTCCCGAAATTCGATTTTTAAGAAATCTAACAAGTGCATTCTATGAAAATAAATGTGGATATTTCTCACGGAATCTATCGTCTCTTTCCCATGTATAAGTTGGTCCTCGCTTTGAGTCCCATCTAACCTTTACAATGGGGATACGATTCTGTTTGAGTTGTTTTATTTCTCTATCCATTATTTCCACAGGCTCTTCTGTGAACACTAGTTTGTCATCCAATCTAATCTCTTTTAGTGGAATGACGAGAGTTTCGTCAGACAAACATTTCTTGAGTTGGGATACGTAAAACGTAGGATGTACCCTACTGAGTTCTTCCGGAAGTTCTAACTTATAAGCAACTGAACCAATTCTCTCCAGAATTTTGAAAGGTCCAATGTACCTCGGATTTAACTTTCCACGTCTTCCAAAACGAATCATTCCCTTCCAGGGAGAAACCTTCAACATGACTTTGTCTCCTACTTGAAATTCCATAGGCTTTCTCCTGACATCAGCATAACTCTTCTGTCTGTCACGAGCAGCTTGCAAGCGTTTCTTGATTTGGAATATCTTCTCTGTAGTGTCATGTATTAGCTCTGGTCCGGTGAGTTGCATATCACTAACTTCTGTCCAACAGACTGGTGATCTGCACTTCCTTCCGTACAGTGCCTCAAAAGGTGCAGCCTTTATGCTAGCATGGTAGCTGTTATTGTATGAGAATTCAACTAATGGCAAGTGTCTATCCCAACCTTTTCCGAAATCAATCACATATGCTCGGAGCATATCTTCCAAGGTTTGGATTGTTCTTCACTTTGTCCATCGGTTTGCGGATGATAAGCGGTGTGATGAGTGCTCAAACACTCATCGTTTTTGATATATTTAAACTGCCAAAACGTACAAAAACAATAAAAAAGATATCAAAATACTTAAATTATCCCAGGGATTGTGTTTTATGTGTTTTAAAAGCAAAATGTGCAAAAACAAAGAAAAAACGTACAAAGTTTGCAGTATTGGCAGTTTCAGTCCCCCAAGTTTCAAAACTTGTCAAATTTAGTCCCTAAGCATTTATTTTGAAAGAAAAAGTCAACCCAAGGTTTTGAAAGTCAATTTCACAAAATATTACATTTGGGTTGCAAGTTTTCCAAAATTACATATTTAGTCCCTGAAAAATCCAAAAATGGCAAAAGTGGTCCTTGGGAAGTTTTGGAATTTTGAAAATTGGAAAAATACAAAAACGGTTCTTGGAGTTATGGTTATTGGCAATATTGGTCCTTATGGTTACTTTGGATAAGTTACATTTCAGCCCCTCACCTTTTCCAAAATTACAAAATTGGTCCCTATGGCTAAAACAAACCAACCGGACCTTTTGTATTATTATTACCCAAAAACCAAAACCCCACTAACCCAATCCAATCCCTGGCCCAGTCCAACCCAAGCCCATTCCCTTTTTTAATAAACCCCGGTCAAAGGGTCAACGAGGTCAAACGACCCTTGACCATCTTCTTCCCCCCAACCAAACCGCGCAAAACCAGGCTCCATTGTCTCCCCCCCCCCCCCCCCCCTCAAACTTTTCACCAACTCAACCCCCCACAATCAATGCTTAAACCTAACAAATCCACCACCATAGATGCCCTCACCAACACCCACCAATACCACTAATTTTACACCGAATTGTTTTTGGCGGGAAAACCTAATCAAAGGCTAGGAATGATCATAAGGCAATTGGACGCTTGGGATTTGGTCAAAAGTCATCAAGAAAGCCATGGGAACTCTCATTGTGGACCAGGAACCCATGTGGAAGGCTTAGTCTAGTTTTTTTTTAGCTCGATATATAATGAAGCTCATAGAAGCTTATCAGGGTGTGTAATTTTGAGTTTTTAATATTGTAATAGTTTATTAGCACTTGTAATCTGTTTTTAAATTAATGAAAAGTTCATTTTAAGTTCTTTGCTTGTTTCTCAAAATTCAAGATTCTACCAAATATTTGATTCTCATTATTAAGCTTTGTAGTGTCAAAAAGCAGTTTGAAAACTCTTAATAGCTCACATAAAAAGTTTTTTAGAAGCCTTATAAGCTTCTACAACATCCAGTGATTCAGATTAAGAAAATAGTAGCAAAAATGTAAGAAAAATAAAATTAAAATAAAAAGTGGAAAAAGGTTGAAGAAGCTTGGAATCTTGGTGCCTTTTGGATTGCAGAGGGTGTTAGTGGTTTGTGGAAACCAATAGGATTGTTACTCAGTTCTTGGTTGGTGATCTAGCTTGGATAGCTTTTTGTAAGTTCTTAGCTCCATTTTTAATCCACTGAGTTGGTGCTTGATTCTGCTTAGTTTTGAAATTTGTGTGTTTATTAGTTGTAGTTTAGTTCATTTGCAGCTTAATATTGGATAAGTATAGCTTAGGTTTGCTTGTTGCTCATTGTAGTTATTTAACTGTCATTTTTCTAATATCTAGTGATTCTAAGTAATTGTAGCACAAACCTGAGTTTTTTAGTTCATAATGACCTAATATAACACAACAAATCAGTAGGTAGTAGTTTTGTATCTTTGAATCTTATTTTGCTTCACAAAACTTTAAAACAGTTTTAGTAAGGGGTGTTTGGATCATGACATCTTGTTATGTTCTAGTCATTTGGTAGTGTAAAACTTGGTTTAAGTAAGTTACATATGGTCATATAAAGTCAGATTGGTCATTGGTTTGGTTCCTTTTGAACCCAAAGGTCAAAATCAAACTCAACTCCCCCTCACAGTCAACTGTGAGGGAATTGGGATTCACAAACCTTCCTAATTGGCTTATAATTAGTTCATTTAGTTTAAAATAGTTGTAATAGTGCTTATTACATGTTTCTTAATCAGTAATCAGCAATCAAAAGTCATAAAAGTCAAAATCTTAAGTTTTTCTAAAAAGTCAAAAAGCTAAAACTCAGATTTTTCCAAAAATGGCTTGAATTATTGTGAATTTTGTGGGTGGTTTTAGGTCTTGAAACTTGTTAGGGTTGTTGTCTACCAGCAAAATTTTTGATTTCTACATTTGTTGCATTTTTACAATTTTTTCTTATTGACCAAATTGTCCCTTGAAGTTGACTGCAGGGCAAGGTCTTGCCCTGTCTCAGCAGACCTGCTTCACACCCCCCACCTTTGGTGGTGTTTTGTGACTGACCCAGTGGGTCCCACACCTCCTACTTGGCACCATTCAACCCCCCTCCTACCCAGGATCAAGGGTTGACCTTTTATTTGACCTATAGACCAGTGGACCCCACTTTGTTTGACCCCAAAAGTTTGTCCCATAACTGTCTCAGAAACAAGTTGAGCAAACAGCTTATTTGTGCTTTTTGGCTTATTGAAGCCACTAATTTGGCTTATTCTTGCTTATTCTAGTGTAACAAACTCAGAGAAACAAATAGTTGTCATTGTGGACCCCACATCTTCCATTTGACCTAAAAAACCTCCACAGTCAACAAAAGTCAACTGTGGGATTAATAAGCACTTCAAGTGCTTATTTCTTGGGGTGTAGTAAAAGTGTTTTTGTTAAAAGTTCTTATTTTTAGTTTATAATCAGTTTAGAAAAAGAAAAAAAACCAAAAAAACCAACTTTAATATTAGTGATAGCTTCTATTTAATAGGATTTAAAAATTTTATTTTTCTTTTTAGCTTATTTAAAAGTAATATATCACTTTTATATTTTTAGAAATGCTATTTTAGGTTAAAATAATTTTATAAATTTTTCCAGAATTTTATTTTGTCTTTTAGTGGTTTTTCTAATTAATTTTAGTTTAATTTAGTTTTAATTAATATTAATCAATTAAATAGCATAATTAGATTTTATATAGTATAACATAGTTTTTATAATTTTTCTAGCTTCTATTTTAGTTAAAACATTTTTATAAATTTTTCTAGAATTTTTACTGTTCATTTTCTATTTTTTATAATATAATTAGTTTAATTAGAAATTAATAAGTAATTAGGTTAATAATTAGTGAATTAGTTTAAAAATACATAAAATAAACTTTTTATAATTTTTTAGGATTCCTATGATGGTTAATTAGATTTATAAAAAATTTCTTAATTTTCTAAGCCTTTTTAGTATTTTTAGTAATTCTACTTAATTTAATTAGTAATAAATAGATAATTAGTAATTAATTAATAATAAATAATTAAATAGTGTAAAAATAGTTTTTATTTTTCTTAAAAAAATTAGGATTGTAAAAATATTAATTTTACACTTTTAACCCTTCCAGTCCATCAGTTGTACTTTTTGTTTTGTTCGTCTGTATACGTTTTTTAATTAAAACGTATGTTTTTAGGTTTTAGCTCAAATCTTCGTAATCCAAATTCCCGTAATCACTCACGTAGCTTTCCTAAGCTATATTTGTTAATAATTTCCAAATAATTTTGATCATAACCCTTTTCTGTGAATAATTACCCGATCACTAATACGCTAAAGTTACAATTCACACTTCAACGGGACTTAACGACCTGGTGATACCTTATATTACCCGGAGCATTGACCTAGGCTATTTGAATTTGTTGACCATTATTTGGTCAATATAAGTTAGGTGGTTTAGCATCAATCACGGTGCTCATATCAAACCGAGTACCAAGAGATTTCTGTAAAGATTCCCAAAATCTTGAGGTGAATCGGCTATCTCTATCATAAATAATAGATATTGGAACCCCATGTCTAATCACAATTTCCTTACAATACAACTGAGTGAGTGTTTTCATCTCGTCAATTTCCTTGATTGGTAGAAAATGTGCAGACTTGGTTAATCGATCGATGATAACCCAGATTGTATCTAATCCGGTCGAAGTCTTTGGTAATTTGGTAATAAAATCCATGGTGATTCGTTCCCATTTCCAGACCGGAATTTCTGGTTGCACGAGTAATCCTGATGGTTTCTGAGTCTCTGCCTTTACTCTAGAACATGTTAAACATTTACCAACATACTCGGCGATATCAGCTTTCATATTTGGCCACCAATAATTCTTCTTCATATCTTGGTACATCTTATTGGAACCGGGATGAATAGAATATTTGGATTTATGAGATTCATGCATGATAAGGTCTCGAATACCTCCAAATAGAGGAATCCAATATCTTTCCTTAAAACATTTCCATCATTTCTTCTCACAAATTCTTTTTCATTATTTGGCATTCTGTCAACCTGATCTTCCAGGGTTGACCTTCTGTCAATTTTCTCATATTGCCGGTTTTCTTCTTGTAGAGCTTCTGTTTGAGCTTTGATGATTTGAGCTGGAAGTGGCGAATGAATTGTCATTCCTAGAGATCGAACTCTAAGAGGTTTAATTCTATCTTTTCTTATCAATGCATCGGCTACTACATTCGCTTTACCAGGATGGTAACGAATTTCACAGTTGTAGTCGTTGAGTAATTCTAACCATCTTCGTTGTCTCATGTTCAGCTCCTTCTGATCTAGTATATGTTGTAGACTCTTGTGATCGGTGAAAACCGTACACTTTGTACCGTATAGGTAATGTCTCCATATCTTAAAAACAAAAACTACTGCTCCTAATTCTAGATCATGAGTGGTGTAGTTTTCTTCATTCTTCTTTAGCTGTCGTGAAGCATAGGCTATAACTTTGTCTCTTTGCATTAGTACTGCACCTAAACCATGATGAGATGCGTCACAATACACTACAAAGTCCTCATTGCCTTCCGGTAATGCTAATATTGGTGCTTCACAAAGCTTCTGTTTCAACAGTTGAAATGCTGACTCTTGTTTCTCTTCCCAGATATACTTCTTGTTCTTCTGGGTTAGTTCCGTCAAAGGTTTTGCAATCTTTGAAAAACCTTCTATAAATCTCCGGTAATAACCAGCGAGACCTAAGAATTGACGAATTTCGGTTGGAGTGGTGGGTGACGTCCAACCTTTAACTGCTTCTATCTTCGCGGGATCTACATGGATACCTTTGTTG
Organism: Artemisia argyi; assembly: GCA_030686995.1. Lineage (NCBI taxonomy): Eukaryota > Viridiplantae > Streptophyta > Magnoliopsida > Asterales > Asteraceae > Artemisia > Artemisia argyi. The sequence goes on from CM060702.1 coordinate 174,668,293, forward strand.
TTGATGACATGGCCTAAAAATTGAACGGTAGAAATCCAAAAATCACATTTGGAAAACTTGGCGTACAACTTTTCTTTCTTAAGTAACTCCAAAATAGTCCTTAAGTGTTCGGCATGCTCTTCTTTGTTGCGTGAATAGATTAAAATATCATCAATGAACACAATAACGAATTTATCCAAGTATGGCTTGCATACTCGGTTCATTAAATCCATGAATACAGCTGGTGCATTGGTAAGACCAAATGGCATCACTTGAAATTCATAATGTCCGTATCGTGTTCGAAAAGCTGTCTTGGGAATGTCCTCTTCACTAACTCTTAATTGATGATATCCTGATCTTAGATTGATTTTTGAGTAAACACTTGATCCTTGTAATTGGTCAAATAGATCGTCGATCCTTGGCAATGGATATCGATTCTTCACCGTGAGTTTGTTCAACTCCCTGTAATCGATACACATTCGGAACGTTCCATCTTTCTTTTTGACAAATAGGATTGGTGCTCCCCAAGGGGATGAGCTTGGTTGAATGAATCCTTTATCTGATAGTCCTTTCAACTGTTCAGATAATTCTTACATTTCGGAGGGTGCTAATCGATATGGTGCTTTTGCAACTGGTGCTGCTCCAGGCACTAAATCGATGCGAAATTCTACTTGACGGGTTGGTGGGATTCCAGGTAAGTCTTCGGGAAATACATCAGAAAATTCTTTTACAACTGGCACTTCATCAAGTTGTTTATTCTTTTCTTTTGTTTCTCCTCCCGTTACTTGGATTTGAAATACATGGCATCCTTTGCTTATGTATTTCATCGTCTTGGCGTACGAAATAATATAGAACGAAGTTTTAGGTTTATCACCCTGGATGATTAAGGTTTGACCGTCGAATGGAATTTGAATGACTTTCTCGTCACAAATTATTCTGGCACGGTGTTTAGATAACCAATCCATACCAATGATAACATCAAAACTTCCCAGTTGGATGGGCATAAGATCGATAGGGAAAGATTTATTTAGAAGGGTTAATGTGCAGTTTTCGATTAGGGTATTGGTACTTAAAATATTTCCATCTGCTAATTCTATTTCATAGATAGTATCTAATTCTACAGGAGTAATATTTAGAATTGCGGCAAACGAAGTAGACACAAAACTTTTATCTGCTCCTGAATCAAATAATATCTTAGCATCTTGTTGGTTTAATAGGAACGTACCCGTAATAACATGAGAATTCTGCGTTGTGTTCCCATCACCAAGTACATACGCTCTTCCTCGGGCAACATTATTGGCAATTTTCGGACATTGAGTTCTGTAATGTCCAACCTCACCACAACCATGGCACTTTACTGCTATCGGTTGTGTGTTGGCTCCAGTTGCTCGACAGTCCCTTGTCATGTGACCAATTCTTCTGCAGTTGCCACAAGTATCCTTACATGCTCCAGTATGATGCATGTTGCACTTGTTACATGGGGGTAGAGTTCCGGCATAACCTTTACTTTCTGCAGGCACTGCTGCATAAGCTCTGGTAGCTTCTTGTCGACGATTCTGTTGCTGATGATGATTACTACGGTTCTGCTGTTGATCTCTGTTGCGGTTGCTGCTTTGATTGTTGTTGTTGTTGTAGCTCCGGTTACCACTGTAACTGTTGTTGTAGCTGCGGTTGTTGCTATTGTTGTTCCCACGGTTGTCAGCACTTCTCTTACGCTCATTGATCACGGAGGTAGAACCTCTTTTGATCACCCGGGTTAACAATCTCTGTGCAAGTCCCGTAGCTTCTTCTACTGTCTTTGGATTCGATGAGGTAACATCCCCTTCAATGGATGGTGGCAGTCCCTCCACATATTTCTCCAATGCTTGTTCAACATCGGGTACTATAGTTGGGCACAACACGGACAACTCCAGAAACTTTCTGTCGTATGTCTTCAGGTCATTGTACCTTACTACTAGCTGATGAAATTCATCCTCTAGTTTTCTGATCTCTGTCCTTGGACAATACTTCTCAAGCATTTTATTTTTCAACTCATTCCAAGAAAGTTTGAAAGCTTCATCTGGACCCATAGCATTCACAGTAGTGTTCCACCACGATAGTGCTTCTCCTTGAAGAGTTCCTATAGCAAAGGTAACTTTGCAATTCTCAGAACAACCACTCCTCTTGAAGACTGTCTCAGTATGCTCAAACCAATGGGCCATTTCAGTCACTCCTTCAATTCCTTTGAAGTTTGTTGGCTTGCAAGTCATGAAGTCCTTGTAAGTACAATTACGAGGAGTAGACGTATTAGCTTCACGATTTGCACCATTGATGTTATTCAAACGATCCGCTTCACGAGCTGCAGATATTCCTTCAGCAATCATTCTTTGAACCTCAGTGGGGGCCATGATCACTTCCGGGTTGGAATTTTCGCTACTTGCATGCTCCATTTTTCTATTAATAATACAAAAATATAGCATTTAGAATTTTAAACAACAATTTTGTTTAAAGGTTCTTGTGAAGTAGGGAAATGAATATTTATGAGTCTTAATAATAATTGGGCACCATATGTAGTTTTTATTTTGATTACAACAGTCATAATCATTCCGATAGTTTAGATGCATTTATAATACACATGAACAACCATAAGCATAAATTAACATTTGTATATAGTAATATCACAACCAACAGCATAACATTAATAACTTGATCAGTTGAGTTGTCGTAACAAAACGATACAAGATTCTTTATTAATTGCCACATGCGGCAGGCTTAGATGCCTTATTACTAATACAAATACTAACTGCCTCTAATGATTAGGTACGTCCACATGTCCTCCCATCTCTAAGATCTAAGTTCGGAGCTCCAACATCTCGGTATGATGTTGAATATGCATATCTCCTACAAGGTTTTCCAATGTATCTGCTCTTCGGTGTGCAAGCTGGGCTTCCCAAGTACGGTTTTGTCCCTCTCTTCGCAATGATATCGCGAAAGAACGTGTCTTAGAGATATCCGAATGTATCTGAGCTAATCCCTGCTGCAACTCTATCCTATTGGCTATAAGGTTATGTAAGGTGTTGTGGATAGTATCTGAATGATCAAATGATGAATAATCATTCATCTGAAGAAGTGAGTCTATCTGTTCTTCGTAATTCTCCAAACGCGTCACTACTACAGAAGGTGAAAGAGTAGAGGAAATTTCCATCCTAACACTCTCGCCAGTTTCATTGATATGAGCTGGGGGAGTAAAACCAGGAGGATAGGGTAATGATGGTGAAAGTGGAGGAATAGAATCAGAAATACGAAGTCGGATGGATGTAGGTATATTTTCCTCATGAATTTGTTCTCTTGGGTGAAAAGTATATGGATAAGTTTGGCTAAAAAGATTGAGTAGATGATCGGGTGCATATGAATCGAATTCATGACGTGGTAATGGTGTATGTGTCGGTAAAACAAAAGCATCGGGATTTTCAGGCGTTGTAACAATTTCGTCTTGCTCGAAGGGTTCTGTTTCTTGGGAAACAACGTCAGGTACAAAGGTAGAACGATAAACAGGCGAAGTAACGAACGCGACGGAAATATCAGAGTCGGAGTCTGACATATTCATATTGAAATAATACTGTAATAATTCATAAATAGTGCAGAATCAGAATTTATTATAATCAAAGAATACAAAATTCTAACATATCAAGATCAAAGTATCATAGCTTAATGATTAACTTACTGAGTACGGTAGCAAGCAGGCACGGCGGGCAAAATTAACATGGTGTAAATTTAATTTATTTAAAAGTGTGGTTATAGTTCAATGTTTAAAAACATTTGGTTCTCTATAACTATGGCTCTGATGCCAATCTGTAACACCCCCTAATTTGAAATGTGGCAGCGGAATAGTAATTAGGGTGTTACGGTGAGGATCGAAGTCATAATGATAGAAAACGGCTCAAAAGAGACGTTTTAAAACATAATTTCATTTATAAAAATTCAAATACAAGAGGTCCTTATCAGAGTATTATAAAAGTCTTGATGTTTTGAACTAAATCAAACATCTTTTATTTTACACCATTATTGACATAAAGTAAACAAGTTTTGAAGTTTTTGCCGCCCGTTCCATGCTTGCTTCCCCTGCTAAATACCTGAGATACATGCTTAAAAGTCAACAAAAATGTTGAGTGATATCATAGAGTTTGAATTTAATAATCATTTTGACACACAAGTAAGATTGTATTGGAAAATACAATCAGTTTGGAAATATTGATATTGCAGTTTATATATTGCTCTAAGTCTCATGACACGCAAACGTTAACAAATACCGTAAAAACGGAGGTGTTTATCAAATCAATGATAATTTTGCCCTCGTGTAATAGGTGATTTGCCAATTCCTATTTTTACTCAATTATAATTATCACGACTAATACGACTCACCACATGCATAATGGCATTCCGTCAAGTATTAATGGGACAGGCTGTCAAACCTTAAATAGATCTATTCATTATATTCGCGTTCACATACAGTGATTAATGGCTCATGATTAAGGGTCTTTTGGCAATAGCTAACTTAGGCATATATCAAGTCAGGAAGCATACAGAAAAATACTTGCGATCTGTTTATAACATGTATCCCCCTCACGGAGTTTTGAAAATAAGTAAATGTGAGGCCATGACTCACATTATATTGATACTGAAATGAAGAAAATAAAGTCGGACGAATTTATGATAACGGCTTCGAAACACAACCTGATAAATAAATTTATTTGAGAACTTGACCAAATACTATTTGGTAAAAACGAAAGAATAACGAATATTAAATATTCGTTATGACGAATAAGTGATGTGCAGTGTAATTCTTGTGATATGCATAATATGATAAAATATGATTTTTAAATTATCCATCGAAGTTTTACCTTTTTAATCGTAAGTAAAGTATTAACTTGTAAATATCGTTATATATATTATTAACGTTACGTTAAATAATATATATATAAATAAAATAAAGTTTAAATGTAACATGAAATAAATGGACGAAAATATAAAATAAATAAGAATGATAAATAAATTTATGTTTAGTCTTTGTCTCCTTTTCCAATTTTACCATTTTTACTCTAACGATATTTGCGTTACACCGTTAGTCCTTTTTATAATAAATTCAACTATAGTCCTCTACTTTGTCCAATAATCAATACTAACCTTAGAATATTAATTTTTATCACTTTTTACCCTTATGTTTCTGTCTTTATGAGTTTAGTCCTTTCTTTTCAATATTTACACTTTTAGTCCCTCTAGGTGTCGTCGTGTTACATTTTTAGTCCAAAATTACAAAAATAATTATAAAAATTTTCTAAAATTTTCCGAGGCTTATTAAGTTAATAATCAGCTGATTTCAACAGCTTATTTAATTAAAAGCTTATTTTTTAGCTTATGGGCTTGGAACGATCCAAACTAAGGCCCATTTAGAGTTTTGGAGGCGAGGGCATGGAAAATGTTTTGGGCTTGGCTTTGGGCTATTTTTATGATTCTAAAAACATTTCATATGGGCCCAATGGGCTTACGGATTTTAAATTCTTATTGGGCTTAAATTGAGCCCACTCGACAAACATAAGGTTTTTATTATTAAGTTTGGATTTGAAAAACTGGTTTGTGTCGATTCAAATTGGGTCGATTGTGGTGTCAAAACGTGAATATTTTTACAAGTCGTGTAAATGAAATTGATAGTTTTCTAGGTGGTCTATGGAGTCATGAAATAATATTGTACTCTCGTTAAGTTAAATTTTAAGTTATACGTGTAGTTTGTGGCATGTTTGAAACCGGTTATATATTTAGAAAACTTATAAATTTTACTAAGTATTTAACTAAATATTCATACGATGGATATGGTTTAAAATGGGTGCGTGAAATGCTTGTAACGTTACAACTAAAGTGAACTTGGTGTGCTACGTGACTCCTAGGCCTTCCAAGATAGAGGCTAGTCACGATTTGTGTACTAAGAATTAATATTTACGTGATATATATATGTAAAATGATATACGTTCGAAACAAAATAAACAAAGTGCATGACATGAAATTAACGTGTGATATGGAATGGAAATGAGTAGAAAAGACTTACAAACACCTTAGAGGTGATAGAGAGTCGAGTGTGATAGTATGGAACACAAGAATATCACGTTTCAAAATATAACCCAAACGTTATACATATAAATCAAACCCGATTTCCTTTTCTTGTTTCCAAACAATTATACAATCGAACCTGGTCTTGTAAGTGTAGTTTATAGGACGAAATAGCTATGTGAAAGAGTATGAGAAGAGTAAATGAACAAGTGCATGCATGTACGTTATATATTACTTGAATATATAACACGTAAGTGAGAAAGTTTCAAAGAAAACTTCACGTACTATTTGCATGTCAGGGAAACTAGCTCCTAGGTGAATTTTATAATGCTATACAAGTGTATGTGAGAGCATGATTTATGGGAAATGTTGTGGTGAATCATATGTATGTCGACCAAGTATATATATGTATATACGATTTACTAAATCGCATGCTACTTGTTTATACTTGATCATCTTCGACATTTTAACATAAATTCATCTCAGGAATATTATTAGGAACCATTAGAAACAAACGGGAATCAAAACGGTTAAGTTTAGAATAATTTGTAAATCGATTTGGTTTTGTAAGGGTCGAACACTTTGCCTCTTAAAAACGTATCAAACGTCGTCCAATGAACTTGGAATTTGACACACTATTATTTGGCTAGGTGTTTAACGAGACGGTGTAAAAATATTGGAGGGTCGTGTGTAGAAAACGAGATTAAACGAAGCGTTTTAGGGAGGGTTTGATCTAGTCGATCGGATGAAAATATATGTTTTGGATTTTGGGCTTTGTTTGTTGGGCTTATGAATAGTGACTGAGGGTGTTGGGCTGGAAACAATTAAGGGTCCGATTGGTTAATTAGTGTAATTAGGAAATTTTAATTATATTTAGGTAATATAATTAGGATTAGGAATTAGGAATTAGGTTTAGGATTAAATGAAAATTTTAGGTTTTGTGTAACGTGTCGAGGATTAATTCCGTCATTTCGTGAATTATATTATTTTGTGAAAATCGTCAAAATAATATAATAAGAAAAATTTCAAATTTTTCCGAGAAAATGGGAATTAGTAACGATAACGAAGGATAATTTATTTATTAACGATTTAATTACAAGAAATTTTTACAGGGTTCTTCAGTACCCACTTGTCATTCTGAATTTCGTCCCGAAATTCGATTTTTAAGAAATCTAACAAGTGCGTTCTATGAAAATAAATGTGGATATTTCTCACGGAATCTATCTTCTCTTTCCCATGTATAAGTTGGTCCTCGCTTTGAGTCCCATCTAACCTTTACAATGGGGATACGATTCTGTTTGAGTTGTTTTATTTCTCTATCCATTATTTCCACAGGCTCTTCTGTGAACACTAGTTTGTCATCCAATCTAATCTCTTTTAGTGGAATGATGAGAGTTTCGTCAGACAAACATTTCTTGAGTTGGGATACGTGAAACGTAGGATGTACCCTACTGAGTTCTTCCGGAAGTTCTAACTTATAAGCAACTGAACCAATTCTCTCCAGAATTTTGAAAGGTCCAATGTACCTCGGATTTAACTTTCCACGTCTTCCAAAACGAATCATTCCCTTCCAGGGAGATACCTTCAACATGACTTTGTCTTCTACTTGAAATTCCATAGGCTTTTTCCTGACATCAGCATAACTCTTCTGTCTGTCACGAGCAGCTTGCAAGCGTTTCTTGATTTGGAATATCTTCTCTGTAGTGTCATGTATTAGCTCTGGTACGGTGAGTTGCATATCACCAACTTCTGTCCAACAGACTGGTGATCTGCACTTCCTTCCGTACAGTGCCTCAAAAGGTGCAACCTTTATGCTAGCATGGTAGCTGTTATTGTATGAGAATTCAACTAATGGAAAGTGTCTATCCCAACCTTTTCCGAAATCAATCACACATGCTCGGAGCATATCTTCCAAGGTTTGGATTGTTCTTCACTTTGTCCATCGGTTTGCGGATGATAAGCGGTGCTCATATCAAACCGAGTACCAAGAGATTTCTGTAAAGATTCCCAAAATCTTGAGGTGAATCGGCTATCTCTATCATAAATAATAGATATTGGAACCCCATGTCTAATCACAATTTCCTTAAAATACAACTGAGCGAGTGTTTCCATCTCGTCAGTTTCCTTGATTGGTAGAAAATGTGCAGACTTGGTTAATCGATCGATGATAACCCAGATTGTATCTAATCCGGTCGATGTCTTTGGTAATTTGGTAATAAAATCCATGGTGATTCGTTCCCATTTCCAGACCAGAATTTCTGGTTGCACGAGTAATCCTGATGGTTTCTGAGTCTCTGCCTTTACTCTAGAACATGTTAAATGAAAATTTTAGGTTTCGTGTAACGTGTCAAGGATTAATTCCGTCATTTCGTGAATTATATTATTTTGTGAAAATCGTCAAAATAATATAATAAGAAAATTTTCAAAATTTTCCGAGAAAATGGGAATTAGTAACGATAACGAAGGATTATTTATTTATTAACGATTTAATTACAAGAAATTTTTACAGGGTTCTACAAAAAAGTTATTAACTAATCGATAAATTAATAATTATTAATTTATATATTAATTAATATTTTATTAATTTATAGTAGAATACTTAGTTTACAAACACCTTTCAAGCTTCCACTTAATTATTGTATACAATGCATGTATATCAGCATGGACTATGGATGTTCGTGCAAATACAATTGCGAACTGCTTTCATCATTGTAAACTTCGATCAACAGATAACATGACTTTTGAGAACTCAGATGAAGGTGGTGAAAGCACTCCAGAACTCCAGAATTTGATCAAAGAGTTGGGTTATCGCAATGCAATGGATGTCGAAGATGTTCTGACTCACCCAAAAGAAAATGCAGTTGCACAGTTGTTGACTGATGAAGAAACTATTGAAAGCGTTATTAGAATTAATAAAGATGATATCGATGAAGAAGATGATGAAAGTTCTACAATGGAGCCCCCTTCGCGAAACGAAGCTGTTAAAGCGGCAATCACATTGAACAATTTCTTGTTGAGCTATGAGAAAACAACACCAGAAGTTCTTACCATGCTAAGGAAAATTAGAGACGAGATTCAAGGGGAAACTGATTTCAACAAAAAACAAAAGACAATTGAGTCATTTTTCAAGAAACATTAATAAATCATTCATGTAATATGCTATATATAAGGAATTATTAATTTATATTTTGTATGGGGTCTAAAGAAATTATCAAAAATGTATTATCTTATAATTTTAGCGAATTATTAATTTAGCACCCTATCCCCGAGTCGGGACCGGCAAAAAATATTATCTTAGAGAGTTTATTAAATAATCGAGTATTAATTTATCGAGTTTCTACTGTGTATATTTGGTAAAAATGTACAAATAGTTGTCAACATTGTTTCTTAAAGCGTGGTTAAACATGTCCTAGGATTAGAAACATTTAATATAAGTGTACTACACAGTTAAAAGGTTGACACGTTGCTATTAGCCCACGTGGTATCCACCTTGATCATCGCCTATAAATAAGAATGTTGTAAATGAGTAAATGTTCATCTCTTACAATTAAAGTGATACACTTTCAAGAGAACATTTATTCCTCCAAATAGAACTAAGTCTGTGATAAACTTCAGTTGGTTAATCATAGTTCTTGCTTAAACATCAACTAAGGTTTTTGTTTAAGTTTAGTGAGACACATTGTCATTCAACATAGATTGTTGTTCCACAAACAATTTTGAGTAAATTCTTTGATTCACTTCTAATAAAAATTTAAACGTTAAAAAACTTTTTGTACTTACTCGTTTATATATCTTGTTGAAATTTAAACTTACATTATTATTATTATTATTATTATTATTATTATTATTATCATTATTTTTTTGAAACTTACATTATTTAGACATGAATGTTGATTAAAATAACTTTTGTACTTGTTATAATCAATTACCTAGAAGGGGAACAAGAAAAGCCAAAGTGTATGCACATGTAACTAACTTGTGGCACTTTAAAACAAATATCTAATTAAGTATTAAAATCTGGTAGTAATAAGGTGATGCGTGGGAATCGCAACAGGCTTTACCTCTCGAGGGATCTCGAGAAGCTTACAACCCCCACCAGGCAGTGTACCTGATCGTTGTAGTATAGTATAGTGACAAGTACCGGGGGATTGATCGTTCAGCTTAGGAATAGTGTCGCTAGGATTAGAAAGCCTAATTACTAGTTCTAAAGGTGAGGGATGATTATTTTTGTGTTTTTATATTTTTTAGAAAGCAATTAAAATCTCAGGGTTTTGAAAAAGTGGGCGGAATTAGTTGCTATTCAACTAACCCAAAACTAAGATGCAATCAAAATAAAATACTAAAAATGAAATTAAACTAATTATACTAATGTTGTGAGCAGTAATTGGAGAAAATGTGTTTACTTAGATTTCACTACTCCCTAGATATCTTTTACACGTTAATTACTTGTTATAATTGCATGGATGACGGATTGTATTCCTTAATACCATTCATGGGGTGGCATACATAACTCCCCAATTCTATGAGCTCTTATCTCCTCCTACACCATGCCCAGCACAACTATAGGGATTGTAAACAGTGGCTCATGCATTAAATACAACCAATAAAGACCTAGTACGCCTCGGTTCATGTTTCTTAAGACGTTCAAGCATGTTACCATTTGGAGATCTGCCAGTTTTCTTAAGCCTAACATATAAATCATTCATCCAAGACAAGAATAAACAAGTAATCAACACATAATCAATATCTAGGTTTCATTAGATCTAAGCAAACACAAAAGAGATCTAGCCTAGCATGATAGAATTAAGACAAGAACATGATATAGACAACCAACACATAGACATATTGATTGAATTAGAAGAACACTTATCTTGATTAATCATGCAAGGTATCAAGGGGTTGGAACCCTTGAAAAACCTGTAAAGTTACACCAAAATCATCTTTAGGGTTTCTCCCAAAACTTCTCTCCTTATGTGAAAAACTAGAAAACTATATATAGGAAAATAGGGATGACGGCGTCAAGAACAAAGGTGTGACGCCATCATCTCGCCGCCAAATACTTCCTCGGACGGCCTTGATCTACTTCTGACGCCGTCAAGGCCTAGGCCGTCACACAAATTACTCTTGACGCCCTGTATGTGACGCCGTCATCAACTACGGATTTTAATTCTTGGGGTTTTGACGCCGTCAGGAAAACTCTTGACGCCTTCATGAACTCTCGGATTTTATTATTGAGGTTTGACGCCGTCAGGAAATTACTCTTGATGCCGTCACCTTCTGTTCCCAGCATGGAAAATTTAGACTTTGCCGTTTTCTTCACTTTTATGCTCCAAAAACGTCCAAAATGGCTTCTTTTCCAGAATTCACTCTCCAAGTACCTAAAATCACAAAAGGAACGATTTAGGGCAATATTTGATCAAATAAAGTCGGATTCGGGCTTAAATGACCCCCTAAAAACGGATCATTTTTCGCCTCATCATATACCCTTACACTTGAGATTTACTTGTCCTCAAGCAAATGCGCTTTTATTCTACTCAAAAGACAAGTTAGGGGTCATTTAACACTAATATAAAAGTAATTACAACAAATAATCGTTCCACTAAAGATCAATAGACAAGCACGGAGGTCATATACAAGCACCTCACAAATAGTGTTTAGATACTCACATCTCTCGGGTGTAATAAAGTGTAAATTACAATATGGAAACGGAAGATATCTCTCACTACCTGTCATAGCAAAATAGATTACCATAGGCTTGGGAAAGGATCAAACCTCCACCACATGGCGTAAGCACCTAGGATAAACTATCAAAGAGGTCTTTTAAAGGGTTGTAACGTTAGGTATAGGGATATGAATTACATGGTTTTGTTGGATAAAGGAAGTTATTACTGGTGGCGAGTTAACAATCTTAGTTAATTACATGTACAATATGGCGTTGCTAAGCCAAGACTAGACTCGACTTAAGCTAATAAATGAAAAATAACAAAAACATAAAATGAACATAGAATAAAAAGGGATGGTAGTCCGTATGTTTTTTCTCTTTTTTCCTTTTTCTTGATTTTTTCGATTTTTTTTTTTTTTTTTTTTTTTTTTTTTTTTTTTTTTTTTGCATACACTCTTACCCTACCATCCAAAATAATACATCATAGGGAATGAAAATTCCCCTTACACTTGAATCTTTACATACTTTACATTAAACTAATCTAATGACTCGAATTAAGAGAATCATAACACTTGGAGCACTTTTAAAATTAACGTACATACGGGGGTAATAATATTATGTTCTTCCCCATTACTCCATAAAATAAGTACTTACCCATGAGTCCCAATCGTCCCAAAACAATATGTACAAGGATATGTGTCACAACTCGTAAATTCTGGTCTTTTCCCGAACTTTCACATTTACTATTCATTGGTTACTATTCATCGATCACTATTCATCATTTTACTATTCATCTTTTTCGGAGTCAGTTTGTGATTCTGAGAAGCGTTCAAAAATTTTACTATTCATAAAACACTATTCACCTCCGGAGAAAATTTGTCGTTTATGCGTGAGTTGCGTCATTTCTATATACGTACGATTATCTAACAAATAAACGTTATCTTATGAGCTATTATTTTGAATAATTGATCTGACAATCCCAACTATGGTCCTAACACATTTTTATACTCATAATAATAATATAAAAATTTTATTATTAAATTGCCCGGTGTTTTCAAATCAACTGTTACGTTTTCCGGTCGAAGCTTATAACTCCGTCGGTTTGCGATATTTCAACCCGATCATTATTTTAACTTCCGATTCTCACCAGGAATATTATTTTACAATTTTTACAACTTCATTATATTTTATTTTATCTCGTTACAAGTTATTTTTAGTTAACTCGGTACCCGGTATCACCTAAAACTAATAATATCTACACATTATACCAACTATCTTACTAAAGTCACATGTTTTCTTCTTTTTTTTTTTACCAAATTCAGCCCCCCCCCCCCCTTGATTTCCTTAAATGGTGGATCTTGTCCATGCATTATTTGACAAATTAGTTACTTATACAATTTTTCTTATAATATATAACACAAAAACTCACCTTTTCATCTTATTTCACCAAATCAAAAGCAAGTAAACTCATCTCTTTTCTCTCTTCTCACCATGATCGGCCAAGAACACAACACCAAGAAGAAACCATTAATTTTCCAAGATCAAGTCATTTCCTAATTCCTTTTGTTGTCTTTGTTTGAGTTTTGTAATAAAAACTCAAGGTTTCTAGTGTTTTACTCATCCAAGCTCTATAATCTTTCTATGTAAGTTGTCAAACTCTTGTTCATAATTTCTTCATGTTATTTTTATGATCATATGATTTCCATTCAAGATCTACATGCATATGTTAGTATATACCACTCATTTATATATATATATATATATCTAACTTTTGAACTCTAGAAATAGATTATTGTTAGATCCTTGTTAGATCCACTTGATTTATGATGTTTAGGAACCCATGACACCCTAAGAAGGTGTATGGTAGGATTAGACTAGCTTTGTGGTGTTTGAAAGTGATTTGGTGATGTTAGAAACTAGATTGAAGTCTTGAAAATGGGTTTTGAACAAGTAAATATACCTTCTGTCCCATTTTGGTTAACCCAGAAAAATCCATTTTTACACAGTACCCTTTTACAATATTTTTAAAAAATACTTTCAAAAACGAAGCCGTAGGCGAAAGAATCGATTAAAAAGAGCTTATAACGAAGGAGTTATGATTTTTACAAAGTTAACGACGAAAACTATTTTTCTGGAAATCCTTTGCTGATGAACAGTTGTCACGACTGTTTCGAGGCGTAAAACTAAATCTAGCCATCCCGACTTATCAAAAATATGTTAGTATTTTGTCCCACGATTCCGTGGATATAAAGAACGTAGAAAACGAGCTTAAAACGACCAAGATATACACTTTTGAAACTAGGCGAACTATATATATATTTGACAACTTCTAATAGCACATATTCTCTTAAGTTATGGAAACACTATAAATCAACGCCAACACTTATTTTCAAACTACGAGTGGTATAGGCTTCATGTGCATGTACATTCATCGCATCCCCTCATAATTTAAGTAGATCGTATCATTCGTTCATTATAGGTCGCGGTTAGAGATCGAACCTCATTTCTGTGTAACCACTTTTGTCTTCGTAACTATCGTACCAGGTGAGTCATAGCCCCTACTCTTTTAAATTGTTTTGTCAACTTTTGGGGGAGAATACATGCTCGTTTTTACTTGAACTATTACTTGACTCTTTAAACATGGTTTTGACTCTTTGAACTCATTTGACCTTATAACTTGTTTTGAACTATTGAACTTGACTTTTGAACTTGACTTAAACTTTTGACCCTAATGTACCGTACGTACTATGACCTAAAGTCTCGCCATTATTGGTGGAGCGTTCTTAACCCTAAAGTCTCGCCTTATTGGTGGAGCGTGCTAAGTCTCCCATGTTCGGAGCATTCTTAATCGTATATAATAGTTGTATGATGTACTGTTCGTACATTCGCATTGTTCGACGCCTATTAGTAGTATGGATAGCGCTATTAGAGGTCGGCCAACCTCTCGTCCACCATGTTACGGGACGCATATTATTTAATTAGGGGCTTTGCATGGCATACATTATTATATAGGTGGTGCTTATATTGTGACTTATTATGACCGCGGGTACTTGACTACCAGACATAAACTATTTAGCAGTGGGTTGTAAACACACAGGTTACAAGGCTCTTATGGCGGGACTTGTAACTGAGTGGATTTACGATGCCTTTGCTGTGTGATCACTTTACTATAAACTTTATTTTTAAACAAACTCTATGAACTCACCAACCTCGTGTTGACACTTTAGCATGTATTTTCAGGTTTTAACCTATGGCACGCTACAAGAGGTTTTGGCAGGGCATGGCATGGTCATAGAAGACTCTGATTATTTATATGGGGACCGTTTTAAACTATTTTAAGGGCCTACTTCCGCACTACTTTTAACGATGTAAAGTCAACATTTTGATTAAACGATTTTATTCTAAATAATTAAAGTGAAAACCATTTTTATACTTGTGTTGTGTTACCGATTGAGTTACACCCCAGCTACACGTATGCTTCCGCTGGACCCGATCTTGGGGGTGTGACAGATTGGTATCAGAGCTTCGGCTATAGCGAACTAAGTGTTTTTAAAACCTAGACTATAGCCACTTTTATGAAAAACTTAACCCTATGACCGTCACGTGCCTGCCTGCCAAGCTGAAGCCTCATTGTGGTTTTTGTTGCTGACTTAGGTGATGAGATTTGTGTCTCATTATCTGGTATATTATATTCACTTATTCTAGTTGATTTCTATCATTGTCTTTCATATAAGCATGTTCACGTATCATATATGTCATCGTGTTATGTTTTTCCTTGCATAGTTTCATCATTTGACCTCGAGTTTGGTCACCTGCCTTAGTCTTTCTGAACGTCTTGGTATTTGTGAAGGACATAGTATTAGTATAACTGAGCTGAGTATTTCAAAATTCATGGAACCTCGGTGGAATATAGACTAGTCACCTATATTCAACCCGGGATAGTGGGACATAGGCTGACTACCTATATCCGACTCAGAAATTAATTTTGCAACACTGAGAATGGTTATAATAAAATTTTGTCTGGATTGAATCCTCAACTCAATTTCCAAATGTTGCATTCTTGTGTGTGTACACCCTCGTTGTCAAAACGCTTATACTTTTCATCACCTCGTGAACCGCCGCCTAGAAACACGTCAACTGGTCATTTCGTCTCATGAATCTTCACCTTTATAACACTTCGGAGACCAACGTTAACTGAACTTCGGGACGAAGTTCCCTTAAGGGGTAGAGACTGTCACAACTCGTAAATTCTGGTCTTTTTCCGAACTTTCACATTTACTATTCATTGGTTACTATTCATCGATCACTATTCATCATTTTACTATTCATCTTTTTCGGAGTCAGTTTGTGATTCTGAGAAGCGTTCAAAAATTTTACTATTCATAAAACACTATTCACCTCCGGAGAAAATTTGTCGTTTATGCGTGAGTTGCGTCATTTCTATATACGTACGATTATCTAACAAATAAACGTTATCTTATGAGCTATTATTTTGAATAATTGATCTGACAATCCCAACTATGGTCCTAACACATTTTTATACTCATAATAATAATATAAAAATTTTATTATTAAATTGCCCGGTGTTTTCAAATCAACTGTTACGTTTTCCGGTCGAAGCTTATAACTCCGTCGGTTTGCGATATTTCAACCCGATCATTATTTTAACTTCCGATTCTCACCAGGAATATTATTTTACAATTTTTACAACTTCATTATATTTTATTTTATCTCGTTACAAGTTATTTTTAGTTAACTCGGTACCCGGTATCACCTAAAACTAATAATATCTACACATTATACCAACTATCTTACTAAAGTCACATGTTTTCTTCTTTTTTTTTTACCAAATTCAGCCCCCCCCCCCCCCCCCCCTTGATTTCCTTAAATGGTGGATCTTGTCCATGCATTATTTGACAAATTAGTTACTTATACAATTTTTCTTATAATATATAACACAAAAACTCACTTTTTCATCTTATTTCACCAAATCAAAAGCAAGTAAACTCATCTCTTTTCTCTCTTCTCACCATGATCGGCCAAGAACACAACACCAAGAAGAAACCATTAATTTTCCAAGATCAAGTCATTTCCTAATTCCTTTTGTTGTCTTTGTTTGAGTTTTGTAATAAAAACTCAAGGTTTCTAGTGTTTTACTCATCCAAGCTCTATAATCTTTCTATGTAAGTTGTCAAACTCTTGTTCATAATTTCTTCATGTTATTTTTATGATCATATGATTTCCATTCAACATCTACATGCATATGTTAGTATATACCACTCATTTATATATATATATATATATATCTAACTTTTGAACTCTAGAAATAGATTATTGTTAGATCCTTGTTAGATCCACTTGATTTATGATGTTTAGGAACCCATGACACCCTAAGAAGGTGTATGGTAGGATTAGACTAGCTTTGTGGTGTTTGAAAGTGATTTGGTGATGTTAGAAACTAGATTGAAGTCTTGAAAATGGGTTTTGAACAAGTAAATATACCTTCTGTCCCATTTTGGTTAACCCAGAAAAATCCATTTTTACACAGTACCCTTTTACAATATTTTTAGAAAATACTTTCAAAAACGAAGCCGTAGGCGAAAGAATCGATTAAAAAGAGCTTATAACGAAGGAGTTATGATTTTTACAAAGTTAACGACGAAAACTATTTTTCTGGAAATCCTTTGCTGATGAACAGTTGTCACGACTGTTTCGAGGCGTAAAACTAAATCTAGCCATCCCGAATTATCAAAAATATGTTAGTATTTTGTCCCACGATTCCGTGGATATAAAGAACGTAGAAAACGAGCTTAAAACGACCAAGATATACACTTTTGAAACTAGGCGAACTATATATATATTTGACAACTTCTAATAGCACATATTCTCTTAAGTTATGGAAACACTATAAATCAACGCCAACACTTATTTTCAAACTACGAGTGGTATAGGCTTCATGTGCATGTACATTCATCGCATCCCCTCATAATTTAAGTAGATCGTATCATTCGTTCATTATAGGTCGCGGTTAGAGATCGAACCTCATTTCTGTGTAACCACTTTTGTCTTCGTAACTATCGTACCAGGTGAGTCATAGCCCCTACTCTTTTAAATTGTTTTGTCAACTTTTGGGGGAGAATACATGCTCGTTTTTACTTGAACTATTACTTGACTCTTTAAACATGGTTTTGACTCTTTGAACTCATTTGACCTTATAACTTGTTTTGAACTATTGAACTTGACTTTTGAACTTGACTTTTGAACTTGACTTAAACTTTTGACCCTAATGTACCGTACGTACTATGACCTAAAGTCTCGCCATTATTGGTGGAGCGTTCTTAACCCTAAAGTCTCGCCTTATTGGTGGAGCGTGCTAAGTCTCCCATGTTCGGAGCATTCTTAATCGTATATAATAGTTGTATGATGTACTGTTCGTACATTCGCATTGTTCGACGCCTATTAGTAGTATGGATAGCGCTATTAGAGGTCGGCCAACCTCTCGTCCACCATGTTACGGGACGCATATTATTTAATTAGGGGCTTTGCATGGCATACATTATTATATAGGTGGTGCTTATATTGTGACTTATTATGACCGCGGGTACTTGACTACCAGACATAAACTATTTAGCAGTGGGTTGTAAACACACAGGTTACAAGGCTCTTATGGCGGGACTTGTAACTGAGTGGATTTACGATGCCTTTGCTGTGTGATCACTTTACTATAAACTTTATTTTTAAACAAACTCTATGAACTCACCAACCTCGTGTTGACACTTTAGCATGTATTTTCAGGTTTTAACCTATGGCACGCTACAAGAGGTTTTGGCAGGGCATGGCATGGTCATAGAAGACTCTGATTATTTATATGGGGACCATTTTAAACTATTTTAAGGGCCTACTTCCACACTACTTTTAACGATGTAAATTCAACATTTTGATTAAACGATTTTATTCTAAATAATTAAAGTGAAAACCATTTTTATACTTGTGTTGTGTTACCGATTGAGTTACACCCCAGCTACACGTATGCTTCCGCTGGACCCGATCTTGGGGGTGTGACAATATGACTCGACTTAGCAACCATGTAATCAATTAGAAAGTTAACTTAGGGTTTAACAAATAACAATAATGCACTAAAAATGAGCGCATACACGGAAGGCTAAGGCGATTTGGTTGTACATTTAAGTGGGGTGTAACAAATTCTTCCTTTAAGTAAGATGCTTAAAGTTAGAAACGAAAAGATAGGCTCGGAGGGGTGTACTAGGGGTTTCGTGTACTAAAAATGAGTACAACGCTAAGGGTGTGGGAAAAATTAGTTGACTTAACTGGTCAAGTAATTATAATACGGGTTTAACACAAGGGTGATCCTAATGCCTCTTATCATGTAGTAAATCCTACTACACGAATGTAGTCTCACTAGCAGTCTCGGAATGCATCACTAACGCAAGTTCTAGAATCTAAATGCTACCGGTACACTCATAAGCACTAATAATGAATGCTTTTCCTATCAAATCTAAAGGCGAACCTCACATATTTTGGTGGAAAATTTTTCTGAATATACGGTTATGTGCTAGTCATACAATCTCCTATCCATGAGACGCTTGCTATGGCTAAAGTTTCACTCCTAAATGTTGTAAAAAATTTTAAATTTGGCGCTAAAATTGCACTAACAAGTATTTCTCATAGTTTTATTACACATCTACCATTAAACAAAACAAACTCAAGCGAAAGTGCATATGTAAGGTATCATCTTTTTACCCTCCCCTTACACTTAATATGAACATTGTCCCCAATGTTCAAGTAAAGAATGTAAAAGTGAGAAAGTAAAGAGAATGAAATCAAATACTCCCCTGATTCGCTCGGTATGGATTATAGAATAGCCAGGTTAAATCTTCCTCCAAGAAAATGAACAATCAAAGCTTCCCTTCCAGAATATAAATCATATTCTTGTCATACATAACCTGTAAAACCTGACAAAATAGACAAGACAACCTCGCGTAAAATCGGCGGCATCCTATATAAGTTACTAAATCCTAGAAAACAAAGTAAGATATAATGCTTGTGGAATGAAGTTTGCAGATTTCCTGGAGATTATAAAACTTAATAATTCACAAAAACCATAAGACTCCGTTAGAAAAACAAAACCGGTAAAATTTCCAGATTTTAACTCCTGACGCCGTCAAGAGTAAATCTCTGACGCCGTCAGAATGGACCTGCAGAAATTCTTATGTTAAGTTTCCGGAAAATTTCTGGAAAAAACTTGGTCCTACTTCCTGGAAAATCCTGCAAAACTTCATTATGACTCAATACAAGCATTTGACTCTAACAAATACGAATATACATGCTCATTTATTATCATGGAGAATCATGATCGGTTTGTTTCTTAAAAACATATTTGGGGTTTCCCCTTACACTTATCTTTTGCAAAAATACTTCTAGGTGGAGTTAAGACTAGGCTAAACAACAAAGTAAAGTATTTCCACATTTTAATTGAGAAACATGATCAACCAACAATAAAAATAAAGCATGCATACGGAAGCAAATAACAAACAAACAATTAAAATCACACAAAACATGGGTTGCCTCCCAAGAAGCGCTTTTCTTTATTTACGAGTCTTGTAGCTAGACTCAAGGTCATGGGTTACCGTGTATCGCTTATGCTCACATAACCAAGTGTGAGCCATCTAATAGTCGCCTCATCTTTCTTATATTCATCTCCTAACTCTAAGCATCCGCGATAGTATCTTTTATTTTTTTCATGAGTATACTTAAGTCCTTTTCTCTTATCATGCTCACTTAGCATCTCTATGGGCGGATACCTACTACACTTTTCCATGGGAAAATCCTTGAACCTAGGGTGTGTGCGGGGCATTTGATAGACAAAATCTTCTTCCCCATCCGAGAATGTAATTAACCCTTCTATGAGTTTTTCATCAAGGTTGGTCAACTGTTTGAAGGGTTTTCCAAACACAACTTGGGTCAACTTATTATCAATAAATTCTCCTAGATTCTCCATAACCATGAACTCAACAAGATAAACCAAGCTTCCTACAAACACATGCAAAGGTATTGCCTTAGCAATAATGTTTTCTCCTTTGTATTCTAACTCATCTACCATGATTTTATTGTATTCATTACGTGAGATTATGTTCATTGGAAGAGATGAGTTGAGATAGGCGTTAAAGCTCTTAAATCCGATTTTACAGGGAAATTGCATGTTGAATGAGCTATCACACTCAATCCTAGTTCTAGGGTCAACATACCTAAGAGGGTTTATTTCTTCTTCCATCCTATTCTTATTAATCACATCACCATCATCAAGATCCTCATCGGAGTCTGAATAGTAGAAAGGACTAGCCCTATGGTCATCATCATGATCAGACTCTTCTAACTCAGAATTATTGTCAAAGTGGTGGTTGGGTGAGAGGTTAGGTGGGTTCTCATTTTCAACTAAAGGGAGTGGGGCGGACATTTGGAAAATCCTACGACGAAAAACACGAATAACATGAATCAAACGATCAATGTTATTGTTATCCATCAAAATAGTTTACGAACAAAGGACACAAAGAAATAAGATAGACTAAAGAGACCCTAAAAATAAAAAATAAAATCTTACTAGAAAGGAATCTAGCAAGTAGACCTAATAAAAAGAAATTTTAACCTAGACAATAACTATTCCCCGGCAGCGGCGCCAAAAACTTGATGCGTGGGAATCGCAACAGGCTTTACCTCTCGAGGGATCTCGAGAAGCTTACAACCCCCACCAGGCAGTGTACCTGATCGTTGTAGTATAGTATAGTGACAAGTACCGGGGGATTGATCGTTCAGCTTAGGAATAGTGTCGCTAGGATTAGATCTAGAAAACTATATATAGGAAAATAGGGATGACGGCGTCAAGAACAAAGGTGTGACGCCGTCATCTCGCCGCCAAATACTTCCTCGGACAGCCTTGATATACTTCTGACGCCGTCAAGGCCTAGGCCGTCACACAAATTACTCTTGACGCCCTGTATGTGACGCCGTCATCAACTACGGATTTTAATTCTTGGGGTTTTGACGCCGTCAGGAAAACTCTTGATGCCTTCATGAACTCTCGGATTTTATTATTGAGGTTTGACGCCGTCAGGAAATTACTCTTGACGCCGTCACCTTCTGTTCCCAGCATGGAAAATTGAGACTTTGCCGTTTTCTTCACTTTTATGCTCCAAAAACGTCCAAAATGGCTTCTTTTCCAGAATTCACTCTCCAAGTACCTAAAATCACAAAAGGAACGATTTAGGGCAATATTTGATCAAATAAAGTCGGATTCGGGCTTAAATGACCCCCTAAAAACGGATCATTTTTCGCCTCATCATAAGGTAAAGACAAACGGATCTTGATTTAGCTGTTAAGATCTTGATTTAGCTTTTAAGATCTTTCGATTTTATAATCCGTTTAAGCAAAAACGAGTTGATCATTCGTATGATCTTAAGTAGGATCTCGATCTTACCAAAACATCGTAAGATCTAGATCCGGTTTGATTTTATTTTTCTTAAATTAACTAACTAATAAACTATAATGCATGATTTTTGTTAAAGTAAAACAATAAAGCAAGCGTGGATTATTATAAATGTTTTACAAGAGTAACATATATAAATTTTTAGATTAAAAGATCCATCGTCCTTAATTACCGATTAGATATTTTAGTATTTTGATTGCATTTACATATCTATACTATATAGTATGGAGGAATCACTTTTCATCCATTAAATGCACTAAACAACCAAAATTTGAAAAATTAAGCTGTATTAATGCAATGTTTACAATTTAATTGATGTATAATTAATGTACATGCTAAAAACTCCCTTTCATTGATAAATACAAGTAATTAAAATACATAGTACAAGCTATGCAAAAACTGTTAATTTCATCACTCCAAAATTCTTTTAAGATAAAAAAGAACAGATTTTAAGTAGTACACATATTATTGCTTGTTGTACAATTTAAGAGAACACACAAAAAAACAGTTCAACACATTCACTTTGTTTAAATACAGATTGACGGTATAATACATACACCTTCTTACAAAGCGTATATATATATTTTGTCATGCTAAGCTAAACAAAATAGGAAAAATTGCATATTAACTAGAAAATATATTGTATCAACATGTATTTGAAGATCCATCTAGCAAACAACATCAAAATTTAAAACCCTTAAGATTGTAGATGACAACAAATAATTTCACAGGCAAAAAAAGCTAAAATATATTGACCTAGGATATAAAATATTTGGACCGAAATAACTATATGTAGTATGTTTTTGTGTAGTGAGTGACTTTCGTTGGTTATAGGGTTCAAGAATGAAGTGGTGGTTATAGGATGATATATGTTGTAGTTAGTTGTTGCATTGATAATTGTGGGGCTAATGATTAGGTTTAGTGTTTTTTTTTTTTTTTTTTAAAATCAAAGTTATTTTTTGTTGTGTATGTATTTACTTGAGATATTGGGCCTTCAACGAAAAATTCAAAACTTCTCAATTTTTAACTTAAGCTATATCATCTGTAATATACAAAGTTTCATCATTTTAACATAAAAAACATAAGTTTTATGTTTTCAACGGAAAAACTATGAAAATAATGTGACTAATATACATGTAAGAGCTAAGGAATAGAGTTGTAAAAACAAAATATCACATTTAATGATTATGATATGTAGACTTTTATACCATATTAATGTAGAGAAAGTTCTTTTGCGGTTCTATCATTTCTCATTAATGTAACTAAATCACATTGTATTTTACCTACTCTAGACATACTTTGACTTTATGCCTCAATAATATTACCGACTACCACCTTTGCATTGCTGCAACATCATGTGAGCACTTCACACTTTTATACGAATTCGTTCGATATTCCTTAAAGTTACTCAAACATAAAATTCTTGTTAGCCATAAAGATATTGTAATGGAAAATATAAAATTGAACAATTATTCGTCGTGATTCGTATTGCATGGTACCGCTGCCGCAACATGCGGGTACATTGCTAGTTAATATAACTTTCAGAACTTTTTTTTCTCACTGTTATAAATCAGTTTGAATTCAAATTACTCGACAAATAAGGCTTTTAAACATTTAAGTGGGATATTTTGATCTCGATCCGATGTTATTATTTTGACCTTGCAAAAACAAAAATAATCCATAATAAGATCTCGATATTAACAGCGTTAATGGTAGACTCTTTATGACATGATACGTCGTCATACATCTTTATATAACTCGTATCTTCTTTGGAAACCAAATTTGGTTACTAACATATGAAATTTGGTTTCGTTTAGAGTCATGAACTAAACTAAACTAAATCAAACCGTTCCCCTATTTGGTTTCAGCTAAATTCAACTAAACTGGAAACACTAATATGTTAATATGAACTTAACTTATATTGTTTTAGGCTTTTGGCTCATTAATTCTTCTAACACAACACAAATAAAACTATGACGGACTGTTAAGATAGTTTGCTTAATGTCAGTGTTACTTGTTGTAGATGCGCTTTATTTTGAGGACTCAAAAACTGCCACATACCAAGGGATGGATCGTGACCGTCGGAACAAAAAAACAGTTTTTAAGTTTAGAAAACACGGGGGGACCATTTTTGCCAACTCACCAAACTTACCCCACCAACCCCACCCCCTACCTCTCACTTTCCACACATTCGATATCACAAAAAACCTACTTTCTCTCTCTAACCATCATCAAAAACTACCATAACAAATAAAAATAACCGCTTTTTAACCGTTCAAGCCATCAATAAAACACAAAAATGAAAGAATCATCGAGTGCACAAGCAGATCCAAAAAAAACCGGTTCAAAATGAACCTACTGAATCTCGGGATGAAGGTATGATGCTTCCGACTAATTATTTAGTTGTTTTATTGGTTGTATTTTTTAGTGTTTACATTTGGTTGAGTTTCTGAGTAAAAAGTTTTGTATACATGGATGCACACCAAGTGTTTGATGAAATGTGTGAATGAAAAGTATCATACGTGTGTATCACATATTTGAAGTTGAACTGTATATGTGTATTATCACTAGTGATATTTGTATTTGACTTAACCGTGCAAATCACATAAAGTACACAGAAAATGAAACAATCGACATCTAAAACAACGAATACTTTAGTTTTTACTATTATAGAATCATTATTAGTGTGTTTTACTAGTTAATTTTCGATAATTTGTGATGTTGTGATGATGTATGTGATAATATGAGAGATTAAAAGTTAGGTTTAATAGAACAAAAGATATGTTTTATTAACCGTGCGAATCACATAAGGTACACAGAAAATGAAACAATCGACATCTAAAACAACGAATACTTTAGTTTTTACTATTATAGAATCATTATTAGTGTGTTTTACAAGTTAATTTTTGATAATTTGTGATGATGTATGTGATAATATGAGAGATTAAAAGCTAGGTTTAATAGAACAAAAGATATGTTGTGATGCTTCTGTTTGATTTGTGGTGGATTTGTATGTTTAATGGATAGATTGTGCATGTTTCAAAAGGTTTTACCGCGGTATTTGAAAACAATATTGACTGGTAGTATATCACATGTGATATAACAGTTAAATTATTGTTGATTGGTAGTATATCTATTGTGATAACAAATAGTTATTTGTTTGACATATGATATTGAAAACAAATGAACTATTCGTACATTAACAAAAATTATGAAAATATTTTGATGCACATTTGAATGAGACCTGTGCAAAAAAATAGCCTCATCAAACGAAAGATTCAATAACAAGTGCAATTGTCGTTGAAGAAAGCACAATATCTCCACAAACAAATTGAAGAAGCTCAAACACCAGTGATATCACAAATTCCTCCATCACCACAATTGATTCAACAAATAGAAGAAAGCTGACACACATGTGATATCACCTGTGATATCACTTGATATCACCTGTGATATCACTTGATATCACCTGTGATATCACAGGTGGTATGTGATCACATGTGATATCAAAGGTTCCCGCGAAAGCACCTGGGAATAAAATGAAGATGTTGTTTGATGAACCAATTAAGAGGACGATTGTTGAAGTACAAAAGTAAATAAAACAAGTTGATGAAAATAGTTGCATTGTTATGTTTTAACAACTAGTGCTAAAATCTTTTGGTTAGTAATATACAATGCTAAGAATGTTAATTATCACAAGAGATAATCAACTTCATATAAAATGTTATGATTTTAATTTTTGTTCTCTACATGTTATCAATTGTGATACTCAACTAAGAATGTGAAATATCACATTCTTATCACATGTGATGATGAATTTTGTATTTTACCAAGTGTATATGGAAGAATAATAAACATCAATTGTAATATTTTATCGCCAGCTCGTCCTCCGGCTTTCGAATTGCCTAAAACTTAAACACTTTTCTTTACCTTTACAGTGTAGTATCACAAGTGATACATAAAAGTGAAGCTCATGTAAAACTGAAAGTAATTTAACATCCATTTAAATATTTGAAAAAACAAAACAGAACGCAAATTCCTCAAACACTTATCAAAAGAAACCCTCAAACACTAGTTCAAAATCATCAAACATAGAAAATTATTGTTGAATATATGTACACACACGTCCACTAAAATAGATGCCTCATTTGCAAGCCTCTCGCTAATTTCATTCTTCTCACAAATAATGATTTATTTTCTTCCTCAACTCAGGTGGAATTAAGTACATTTTCCGATGCCTCAATATATATAATTGTTCTGGGATACGTATGACATTACAATTCTTGAGCATACAAAAAATATGTGTCGACATAGAATCCCACAATGAACACAAAGCTGACAAATAAGCTACTAAACTATCTTGTTTGTTATGCAACACCTTCATCAAAACAAACAAAACACATAAAAAAGATATGAAATAGAATATCACAAGTGATATTACACATGTGATGCAGAACAGATTAAAAAAAATTAATATCACAAGTGATACTATACATATGAAACAGAATATCACAAGTGATTGTAGGTTTTTTTTTTTTTTTTTTTTTTTTTTTTTTTTTTTTTTTTCCAAATTGATTGCAGATCTGTTAATTGATAAAAAAAAATATGGTAGATATATTGAAATGGTTAATTTAGTACAAAACGTCATCATTGATCATATCGTCAAATCTTAGCTAACACCAAGATACACATCAGTTTTACAAAATAAATATTAGCATCCTCTTATCAAACATTACAAAAAAGGCTACTCGGTTGACACCTATGGAACAATAAAAGGAGCTACTCGGTTAATATCTAATGATCTATTGATCAGTCGGTATTCTTTCACGCATCCTCCGCTTTCACTTTCTCAGGAATAAAATCTGAAAAATTTTCACAAAAATAATAGCTTTAATACAAGTTCAGGGGTAAAAAAAAGATAGGAATTTCACCTAACTCAGGTGCAATAAACTTACCTGCAAAAAAGTCGAATCTCTTCCGCTTACCAACGACGGATGCTGATTCAAGACAACAAATTAGCAGATTTCATTAGGTGCACTAAGAAACTTGAGAATAAAAGATACACTTCTAAATTAAATATGTAGAGCAGCAGCCACTACTTCTAGAAAAGCTTCATTTTGGGCTCGCCTTAAACATGAATTATGTCTTATAAATAATAAGCAATATTACACTATAATTAACAACTTATCAGTAACTTATACTCACAGCTTATCCCCACAAACTTATATTTTCATCCTCATCAAAATGGCAAAAATATTATATAAGCAAATTAAACATCTTAACATAAACAACTTATAAATAAACAGACTAACAATTATCACTAGTGATACTAAACATATATCACTAGTGATACTAAACCAGCTTATAATCATCAACTTCAAATATCACTGGTGATACTAACGTATGCTACAGAGCATATTCAAAACCACAATTAGACACAAAAACATCATTTAAATGCAGTTAAAAACATAAATTCAACTAACAACTTAATTAATAAGCAAAACTACAAGAGCAGATAATAAAATTATCAAACATTTTTTACTTACACATTTCAGCAAACACTTGGTGTGCAACTTGATAAGAAGAAATGTTAACAACCTAATTCGCATGATTATCAACCGATTCAACAACATTATCAATCGCAACAATATCAATAAATCTGCTTCTGAAACAAACGGTTATTAAAATCAAAAGAAGCCATAAAAATGATGTTAATGATCGGAACAGTGATGGTGATCGGAGTGTTGATGTTGATGGTGATGGTGATGGTGATCAGATCAGGATGAATAGTTTTTTGAGGGAAGGAATGAGAGCACAGGAAAAACACACACAAATTGTTACGGTGGAGTGCGGTGGTGTTGCAGTGGAGTCGAGGTGTTGTTGTGGTGTTCTAATGGTGTTGCTGTGGTGTTGCGGTGGTTGTGGGAAAAAGTAACTGATTATGGAGGGAAGCGGTTGAGAGAACACACACACAAACCGTGTGAAAAAAAGAGCGAATGGGGAAAATAAATAAAATAAAATGTTACATAGTTGGGTGAAAATTAGGTTTAAAAAATTAAATCTTAGATTAATCTAGACCATTAGATAAAAAATGATGGATTGTGGGGATTTGTCCCTTGGTATGCACTAAAATAAAGGTACGCTATTGAATTTTCCTCCTTGTTGTATAATGTCTTTAGTATTGATTTTATGTTATATGTTTTTCTTTTCGACGGGTCCTATCCTCTTTTAATTATCTTGTTTAATTGAGGCGAGATGCCTAGTATTGCAGTTTGGTCTCTTTTTAGGGTTTCGTAATATAATGTTGCATTTCAAAAAAAAGATGTACTTAAAGAAACAAAACCATTTTATTAAAAAAATAATACTAATAACCAAATCAGTTAGATATCATTTCAAGTTGGATGATTTGATTCCATTATACATGCAATGTAATGGGGGTACATAGATTTATCAACCAATTACCCACAAAAAAGGCACCAACTCAAAAAATACAAATAAGAAAAAGAAACATAATCTAAACACACGAAAAAAATTCAAGGAAATCCTATGCCTGCAACTAAACCCATAAAAAAGGGCAAGTTCACAGAAATATACAACTTTTACTACATATGGTATAAATCAAAGCATGGTTATTGCTACAAACAACAGCAGCAAAGCCGCATTACCTTTTGGCTTTGACATCGGGATGGATGAACTTGTTTGTCAAGAATGGCTGCAAACCGTGTATGTATCTTTTCTCCAACAATATACTCTTTTAAGGAACTAAGATAGAGACCCTTGTAAGGAATGGAATTGGCAATTTGGGTTACTGTGTCATCTCGAATGTTCTCTTCTGTTTTGCACCTAAATAGATAAAAATTTAATGTTTAATGACGTGATGATTTATTAACAGAAACACTAAATATAGAAAGAAAAATTACCAGCAATGTCATCCTATTGATTAAACTGGTAGAAGCTGAAACGTCTTGGTGGGTTAAGTTGCTCAAAAACCTATGTGTAAGTAACATGCTAGCCGTTGGCCTTTCTGCAGGATTTCTAACAAAGCAACAACGTAGAAAATCTTTGCCATCTGGTGACATTGTTTCAGGTATCGGTGGAGTTTCCTTCATGACCTTGAACATTGCTGCAGGCTGCATAGCAGATATTTCAAATGGTGATGATGAATTGTATGTAAAGATTGAAAACTTGAATAATTGAAAAAACCATTAATTGTTTCTTACCCCTTCAAACTCACTCCATGGAGGTTTCCCATTCATCATCTCAATAATTGTACAACCCAAACTCCAGATGTCAACAGTGAGAGCAAGATCAGGATTAGAATCCTTTTGTGACTCGCTCTGTAAGAGCTGCAGGAAAGACAATGATCCCAATAAGGAAACGACAACGGTTGGTTTAAATTTGCAAAAGTTGCTAATGTTGGAGTAGAACAGTACCTCAGGAGCCATCCAGTAGGGACTTCCTTTCAAAGAAAGATTAACTTGTCCATCAAGCTGTGCAACAAGATTACAGTTTCAGCAAGTACTTTATCCAAGTAACACAGTCAATAACTATTACTACAACACAGAGGTAGAAAGGTTGTTGGGTCCACAGGTTGGTCTAGGTTAAACGGTCAAACCAGGCTGAGGTTAAAACAGGTCAGTTTTAGCATGGGCTGGAACAAGACAGGGTTGGATTGACCCGTTAACACTTTTTGTATATAATAAAAGCGTTAGTTCATGTAAGAAGAGTATATTGTTATTTTCCAGATCTTTAAATAAAATGACGGCAGCATTTGTATGCATTGAATATAGATTTAAAAGGATTTTCAGCCCGTTTGACCCATTTGACAATTTGATTCGCCTTTTTAACATCCCAAATGAATTCAGTTATTAATATATGGGTCGATTTTTCCACCTCTATCACAACATTTAATATAGAAAGTAGATGAACACGATGATATAATGCGGGTATGATCTTACATGTTTAGCCATCCCAAAGTCAGCAAGCTTCACAACCCCATTTGCATCAACTAATAAATTAGCCCCTTTAATATCCCTGCATGATAAGATTGTGTTCAAAATTCTAGTGAAAGAAGATGTTTAAAACATAGAAATACTGGCAATAAGTTGTATTGCTTATAAATATTAGGTTCCCTTTAAGCCAGGCAGGATATATAAAAATTTCATAACAAAATTTTGCCCAAAATTTCAAAATGTAATAAACCATGTAAGTATGTATCTGTTACCTGTGTATAGTCTTTGTGCTATGCAAGTAGGCCAGACCGGACACAATATGACGTGTGAAGTTTCTTACAATAGACTCTGTCATTCCTCCACAATGCTCACGAACATACTTATTGATTGAACCAGGATGTACATATTCCAGGTATATGTAAAACCGATCCTCAACCTGCAAGAGCTTAGTGTTAATTATCTGCAATTGCTTCAATTATTATAATTTGAATCATGAAATATAACTTACTATTTCGCTACCATAGTATTGGACAATGTTTGGATGTTTAAGCTGGCTTAAGACAACAATCTCCTGAAAAAAGAAAACGGAAGGTATAAACAAAAAAGTCGTTCTGGCTGGAGTGAAAAAAAAAACAAAAAAAACAAAAAAAAAACAAAAGTAAACAAAAAAAAAAGAAAAAAAAAAGAACAAAACAAAACAAAAACAAAACAAAACAAAAACAAACAAACAAAACAAAAAACTACCAACCTGCTCTAATTGCTTTATACACTCTGCCGATTTCAAGTCATCTGGTAATATTTCAACTTCTTTCATTGCACATAAAGCTCCGGTCTCTCTGTTAAAGGATGAAATACTATTAGTGTATGTGACCGTATGAGAGCAAATGCCTAGTAAATGATGTTGAAGTTTACATATATATACCTATTAGATCCAACATAAACACTTCCAAATGTCCCACGACCTATAAGCTTTCCCTTTTGCCATCGACTTTGTCTTGGTGTCTTTGTCAGTGAGTCGGGTTTATTGCTAGTTTGTGCTTGTGGAGGGAGAGGCAAAGGGTGGACCTTAGTCATTGTGGCATGTGCATTGCTGTCGTGTAGACTCATTGGACTTCCAATGGGTGAACTCTTGTGCAATGGAGCGCTTGATGACCTAGGACTTTTGATTCTTTTTTGAGGGCTATGAACAGGTGAACCATCACAACCATGTATACACCTCCCAAGCATCGCCTGATAATGATCAAGATTTCTTGTTATATCGGTTTTGCTCGTTGTTGGAGACTCTGTTAGACTTGATATTGGGGTTGCTGGAGCACTAACGGTTTCACCATGCTTGAGTTCATCTCTTGAGCGTGCTGTGAATGTGAATCCTTTCGGCTGTGATTCCTTGCGTTTGATATCCCTTAACCGAAATATGCTAGCTATGCTGAAATCAGATCATGTTAAAAGTGATCAAGGCACATAACGGTTGACCAATACACATTGTATGGCTGTGTTTGGGATTTGCTTATTATAACTTCTTATGCTTTTTGAACTAAGCGGAAACAGATAATCAGTTGTAACAAAATTCAACACATTAGTTAGTGCTTGTATTTCCTTATGATGTAGCAAAACACAATAATAAGATAAGCACTTGTTTACGTGTTAAACAATTTTGCTTATTCAAGGAGTTATCAGGTAAAATAAGCAGAATTTATAATGGCACTGCTCATTTTTTCTGCTTATGCTTCTTCTTATAAGGAGAAGCGGATAAGCAACTAAAAAATGACAATTCGGAATAGTGTTCGGATTTGTTTATGCTTAGTGGTGTATCCAGGAATTTTGATGGGGGGTAGCACAAAATAATGTGCTTGCGGCCCCCTTTCATTCGGTCAGAGCTACTAAATAAATGCTTAAAGTTTGTAAAATGCGTCAACATTACAAGTATGACGTATGAACTATGAAGCCACATTCAGCATTAGAGATTATTATTTTTTACCTGCTTAAAATTGGTGTTTGGTTGCTCAATTCACATTATATATGTCTCACATTTCACAATGTAATTTCGGTACCCAAAATATAAAATTTCACCGTCTTACGATCAAACAACCATTTCCACCAAAACTATAAATCACTTCATAGACACGTATATGTATTTTAGGAATTATTAATAATTTCTAAAATTAACTTCATAATAAGACGTCACATCTTAAAACTATATCAATACCATTATAAGCAGTGTAAAACTTTGAACCAACTAAACTGCATTTGCTTATCTGTGTTTATTTTTTTCTCTTTTTTTAAGGGATCAATTTACTTCTCACATGTTGGTCGGGACCGGCCAGTGTGAAGCTATTAGCAGGTCGTTTTCCATTTAAATAATTAGTTTTCTGTAAGTTGGTTATGGCATGCTTATTTCAAAGTGCTTGCCCATTCTAAATGTACTATTTCAGTCAAAATTTCCAATTAAAAATTCTAACTTTTTGGCCTTTTCAAATTACTTTTATAAGAGATTATATGCATAATCAAAAAAAAAAAAATTAAAAATTAAAAATAATAATAATAATAATAATAATAATAATAATAATAATAATCGATCTCAACACCATCTTTTTTTGGAATAAGTACATGATCATAAGCAGTTTGCTTCTATCCAAAACATATAAAGTACTCTCTCGGTCCTAAATTGAATGCACATTGAGAAAAGTGAAACTATTATAGTACGCACCAATTAAATGTTATTTTTAACCTTTGAAAAATAGGGTTGTGTTATACTAACTCTCCCTATCAGGAAGGGTTCACTTACTTTAGTCAAAATGTACAAGTTTTAATACAGACAGTACAAGCAGTGACAGCTGGTCAAAGTCAACACAACCTCCCTAAGAAGGGTATGGTTATCCTACCCCGAAAAATATTTTGATTTGATGAAATATCAAAATCAACACGTATATTTTTAGAAAGGAGTGGGACCCTGAAAATAAAATAACACAACATACAAAACCAATAGTCACTATACACCAATGAAATGGCATTTTTAACCTTTGAAAAACATTTCGATTAGTTAAAATAATGACTCCATTCTTAAATAATTGTCCGCAGACAAAAGAATCACTGTTAAGAAAAAACTATTATCGTAATTTTTCTCTTTATTAATTTTTGTAGAATGACATTTTTATCTTTAAATTATTAAGTTTAAACTTTTTAAATTTTTGTAATAGTAATTTAAAGTGAAGGAATTATGGTAAACTTGAACTAAATTTCTTATTTATTTTTAAAAGTGAATAATAAATTTGAGAGAATCGAAACGGAAATATAAACAACAAATATGGGACGGAGGCCGGAGGGAGTATAAAAATGAAAACTTACTTTGACACAAAAATGTATACAAAATTAGAAATATAGACATTTACTTTTTATGACGGAGACTAATTGACTAAACAATTTCAATAAAGCACAAAATGATTAGTTAAATAAGTAATTACCTCGTCGGTCGTTTCGAGTCACTGTGTGAGACTCCTCTTTTCTGCTCAGATTTCTTATTCTTATTCGCATCTTCCGGTGGTGAGGGTAAAATGTACTTGGACGTAGCAGATTCACGGCGTGAATCACGTTTAAACAGAGCAGATAACTCTGGTAACGGCAACGTGTGTGGCGTTGACGTTGACCGATAATTCGCTTGAACACGACGACGTTGCTGATCGTTATTACTCCTCCTACTGTTTATATAATTATCATCATCAGCTGCTGTAGATGAAGATGAAGATGATGATGCGTTATATAACCACTGCATTGTTATAAATATGCTGAAATTAAAGACTTTATGTTAACTATGTGGTTCTTAAGCTGACGTCATGCTGACGAAAGAGAATGAAGAAGGTGTTTGATGATGATGATCAAGAATGAAGAAAGGAATGAGGGAGGTTGATCCGTTATATATAACGCGGGGTCTTTGTGGAAGTCAGATAGTTTGACTTTTTATACAATGACAACAAGACTTTTATTTTGTATTTTTTATTTTTTATATTCTTTTTCACTCATTGAGGGTTGTTTTCTTTCTATTAAGAGTTAATTGCATTTTTGGTCTTTGGGGTTTGTCCAAATTGCATTTTTGGTTTCTAAAACTTTGAAAATGTAGTGATAGTTCTCATTTTGAAGTTTGGATTGCATTTTTAGTCCCTGATCATTAAGAAATGACCAAATTACTCTTGATTTTTTTGAAGAAGATAAAGGGTATTTTAGTCATTGCGAAGCTTTTGCTTTGAAAACAAAAATAGACTGTTAGGGTACTTTCTTCTTTGCCTTGAAAACAAAAATACAAATCATATCGCTTTATTTGAACAAGAACACTTATGAAAGACCATGAAATTGGAGATCAAGTTTTAAATGATCCGGCTAATTCTTAGAAACAAATTTAAATTTTTGTCAGCTCTATCTAACGATAATTTTTGCATAAGCTGCAAGTTTTATGGATTCGAATATGTCTTTGTTTTTCCCTAACATCAACAAACAAGTAGCAACGAATCATAAACTATGTAACAGATAAAATGAAACAAAATTTTTCTAGCGATTTAAGATGAGACGGAGAAAACACTGAGTGTAAGCATGAAAAGCATAATTTAGTATCTAGTCAACATTTAGGTGGTGTTTGTTTGTTAAGAGGGTCTGAATCTGAATCTGAACCGCACATCTGAATCTGAATCTGATGCGTAAATGTCTGAATCTGACCGCATCTGAACGGGAAAAAAAAAACTCATGTTTGAACCGCACATTTGGTTTTTATTTGTGTCAGCAAGAGGCAACAAGACGCATTCAGACACCCCTCTCAAGTCTAAACCATTAAGTTCTTACTGCATCTGAACGTGTCTGAACGGGAAAAAAAAAAAAAAAAAACAAACGGTCTGAACGTCAAAATGTCTGACTGATTCAGACACGATGCCCATTCAGATGTTGTTAAGAGGCAAAAAAGAAAAAAAAAAAAAAAAAAAAAAAAAAACAAACACAGCCTTACTGTATGATTTTAAGAGTATGAGTTATGAATGTTTTTTTTTTTTTTTTTTTTTTTTTTTTTTTTTTTTTTTTAATTTAAATTTTAAACACACGTGCATTTTTATGTAAAAAACAAAAGGGTTTTTGCATCCAAAAGTCATTGTATTTTTCATAAATGTTTAATTTGGTTATTGTACTATTTTTTTGTTCATTTAAGTCACTGTACTATTATTTTTGTTTAAAATACTAACTAAACTTTGAGAATTTGCAAAAAGAAAATGTTAAAATAAAAATAGTGGCTTGAAAATAATGATGTGGTGTCATACTTAATAATTTAGACCTTTTTTATGACATGAAAGTTGAGATGGAGTTGACATGTAGTACTATGAGTGACTCTATTGTATGAGTTCTAAAAGTTTAGTTACTATATTAAGTTTTAATAATACGATGGCTTGAATACACACAAAAATACTACAATAACCTAAAAAAACATTTTTAAAAAGTACAATGACTTTACAATGCAAAAACCAAAAACAAAACAGAGTTGTTTAAGCAAAACCCTCTAGAACTCACGAACTCTTAGTAAAAAATTTAACGAAAAGTACTCTTTTGTCTTATAATACTTCCTCCGTCTCAAATTATTGTCCTTTAACAAAAAACACATAATTTAAGAAAAATATAATTATTACTGCTTTCTCTCTCTTATTTTTGTCAGAATCACAGTTTTACCATCAAGTAGTGGACAATTAAATTGAGACGTCCTAAAAAATATATGGACTATAATTTTAGGGTGCGTTTGGTTGATGGGGTAGAGAGTGGGGCATAGGGATGATGGTAAATTTCATGTGTTTGGTTTGATTTAGTGGGGCCCAAAGATTTCTTCATCATACGCATCAGCGCCACGTCAGCTTTCTCTATCCTCTCATTTCTCTTCATCACTCTAAACTTTTCAGAAGGCAAGGGAAATCATTATCACCTTTGACTTCACCTTTAGTTAAATAACCACTTTATAAAAATATACCTCACTAAATACCCAACACACACTCACACACAAAAAAATTAAAATAAAAAAGGTACACATGGGCCCAAGTTTTTTGCTTTTACATTTGGTGATGCCTTCACCGAATATTGTTTTAGGTTGTGTGCTTGGATGGTGAAAAATGATAATGGGCAAGGGAGTTAATTGGTGATGTGGGCTCATTTGGTGATATGATCACCTTCTTGCCGAGTGGCCTTAAAATGTGGCATCTAAAATTCCCAAGCAAAAGTTAAGGTTTTGAAAAATAATGTCACTTCATATGTCCTAGGTTGGCCTTTATATTATCTCCATCACTAGTTAAATGCTTATTATATTTAAAAAAAAAAATTAATTTTAAATATTTTATACATTTAAATAACTAACAAAATATTAATTTATTATACTAATATTTTATTCAATCTCAAACTCAAATCCAAATCTTAATCAAAATCAAAATCTAAATTCTAAACCCGTGACAAACTAAACGAGCCCTTAAGACGAAAAGAATACCATTGTAGTAATTGTCTGATGTTAAACACGTCATACAATTTAAAATGAAATACTATTGGGAGAATGACAAATAGCCAAATAGGCTTGTGTTGCTAGCTGCCATATTTTTTGTACACCGCGTACCTTTTCTACCCTTTTTATTATCTATATTGACATTTTGTTTTCTACTCTTTTAACTTTATGTTTTTGTTTTGCATTTTTTAGCGTACTCATTTTATTAACATAATAAAGAAAGTTTTTATTGTATTGTATTTTATTTATTTATTTATTTATTTTGTATTTTAAAACTTTTAATTTAACAAATTTTATAATTTTTATTTCATCTATTTCTGCAATTTTTATAATAAAACAAAAGTATAAAAAAAAATTAAAAAAATTTAGATTATTTGTTAATTATGTAACTCACAACCCCTAATATTTGAATATTTCCTTCACCATCAAGAGTTTCATTTATTAAATAAAATTTAAAATGAAATACTAGTGGTAAAAGACAAAAGGGCAACATATAGACTGAGACTCAAAAATTGCTTTAACCCGTCATAAAAAGTAGTGATTGAGAGGTTCAAAAAATGTGACTAAAATAATAAATTCATGTCTAAGCCTATGTGACATCATCTTAATGGTTGCATTCAGAAGACCCGCTTTTTCACAAACCATCATAATCATGCCACATATGTTTAGGCATAAATTTAGGCACACAAATTAGGTCTCCCAACAATTTTTCTTAGTAAAATGGTCTGGAGCTGCAGCTGCAGATGAGGTTGGAGTTGTAGTTGCAGTTGGAGCTTAAATTTTTATAAAGTTGTTTAGCGAATTAATTGAAGCTTAAACTTATTAATATAAAATCGCATAAAAATACATTAAATTAAACTCAAATATATTTTCAACTTTTTGCTTGTGTGTTAATGAATTGTATTTTGAAAGACATTTAAGTAATTTGATTAGCTATAAGTTTGTTTTAATTGACTCGAGTTTATAGAGGTTTATGGCTTACCAAAGCTTGCATAAACCTTTGTTACAATAATAATAATAATAATAATAATAATAATAATAATAATAAATAAATAAATGAATAGAACACTTACCTTGTAAGCATAAGCCTGTATAAGTCTTCTTGCACCAAACATAACCTTTATATGGCAACATGTAGAAATCATCTCCTTTCGCTATAATTAGTTTCAATCTGTCTAACAAAATCTTCCAGCTCCGTCTATGTGCGTATAGGTCACTTATAAACTTGGCTCTCTTTTTAGCATAGTAGTGTTATTGAACAAAGATGCAAATTACAATGAACTCTTAAGTTGTTAATGTATTAAGCAAGGGCAGAAACGGAGTTAAATGTGATCAGATACGCAATTTTTTTTTAAATGTAATACAAAGAAAATTTTTGAACAAAAAAAGTACGATCAAGTTTAACAAAAATACTTTTCTCCTATTATTTGATATCTAAGTAAGTGTTATAAACACAACTTTTTTTATACTTGAGTCATTCGGAAAAATTCGAGGTTTATTTATATATATATATTTTTTTTTTTAAGCATACTTTTCTCCTATTATTTGATATCTAAGTAAGTGTTATAAACACAACTTTTTTTTTATACTTGAGGCATTCAGAAAAATTCGATTTTTTTTTTTCTTTAACAAAATTGACATTACGAACAAAATTCATCGATGACCTTTAAGACTCCGTTACATCCCCCGATTGCGCCATTGATATTTAGATTATGTCAATTGTAAAAAATATTATATTTATTGGATGAGGGTTTCTCTAAATCATTCGAAGAGGACAACTCTTTAAGTTATAGACGAAACTTGGGTGAATTTATTGAGAGTGTTATATCAGTTAATTTGGGTGGCCAAAGTTATATTTTCTTTAAGCAAATATAAGTAAAATCTTAAAGTTTTGAGAGGGCCGTGGTCCTCCTCGGTCTCTATTAAGATTCGTCCATGCTTTAAGTCATACTTATGCGACATATACGATATATTTCGAACATGATATAATTTATCAATTGTTATAGGGCAAAAGGCACGAAATGTAACCAACTTGCCACTTTTTGCTTTGTTGTATAACTATTTTTATATTTTCTTATTGTATACAACGTATTTTTGAATTAGGTTATTGTATGTATTTTGTGACAATTTTACCATTCTCATTTATCAAAACTTCTATTAACAGGTACGGAGAAAATGATTACTCCGTATAAAATATGCATAATAGACGAAATTTAAAAATATAATATATAATAAAAAATAAAAATAAATACACAACAACGAATGAAATGTCAAGTTTTTTATATTTTCATGTGATTCGATCTTTGTTCTAATACTCAACTACTGAATAAGATTATTTTATACTCGCATTGAATAAGAGTAGTGTTGAGTCACCGTCATTTATGAGCCGCGTCAAAAGAAGAAAGTAAAACATGGTTCTGGCCTTGGACATAGTCTTTTGCCTGTCAACGTCCACACCTCTGACTTCTTCTAGCGTTTTTCATATGTCCCACTATTATTCCTAAATCCAAATCTTTCCAATAATACTCTCACCTTTCCACCGAAATATTTAAATAGAGTTAATTACATAAATGGTCCTTGTGGTTTGTCGAATATAACAGATTTGGTCCTTAAGCTTTTTTTTCTACGGATCCTATCCATGTGGTTTTGACCCGTTAGGGTTTGGTCTCTTGACCACATTTTCTGTTAGTTTGACCGTCTAGGATGGTTGAAATGACACTAATACCCACATATGTTTAAGCTTACTGTCCCTGTGGTTTGTCTCGTATCACATAGTTAGTCCCTAAGTTCTCTTTTTTTTTTTTTTTTTTTTTTTTTTTTTTTTTTTTTTTAATTTTTAATTTTTTTACAAAAATAATTTTTTGTCTGTACTTTTTAAAATTTTTTTGAAAGAAGTATTTTAAAACTCTTTTGGCAGAACTTTTTTTTTTTTTTTTTTTTTTTTTTTTTTTTTTTTTAATTTAAATTTTTTTGAATACTTTTTGACGGAGTTTTTTATAAAATTTTTTGACAAAACAAATTTTTACTAGATTTTTATTTTAATTTCTTGGCATATTTTTTTAATATATATATATATATATATATATATATATATATATATATATATATATTAAATTTTTGATGGAATTATTATATATACTAAAAGGGGGAACGTTTACTGTAGCAGCTACAGTGGACGAAACAATAAATATGTGAGTCCGGTTACTGTAGCAATGCTATTGTAGCATTTTTTTTTTTTAGTTTTTAATTTTTTTAATTTTTGACCATAAGGTTAAATATTTAACAAAAACAGCACCTCAGATTAAATTATAATTTCAAAGATAGTCCCAAAGGACTAACTTTGCAATATATCGATCCTGTTAAAAATTACTGTTCATTCGTTAAAAACACTGTTTACCAGTTTTTTTTTTTTTTTTTTTTTTAACACCACCTCAGGTTAATTTTCAATTTCAAGAGTACTTGCAGTTATCAATCTTTTGCAAATTTAGTCCTTAATAACAAAAATAATTTTTTTCAATCGTTTTATTTCGAGTTTAGATTAACCACAACATTTCAGCAGCAACGCGCGAGTACCCCGCTCGTTTTTTTTATTTTGCGGAAATATTCAAAAATTTTCAAAATTTTTTATATAAATGTCAAAACTTTTTTTGTCATAGAATTACTATATATAATAAATGTCGTCAAATCGATGCAATCTGATTGGTTACCTTAGTTGGGCCCGTGTTTTGTTTGAACTAAAACATGGTAGCCTGCTTATATTGGCCTCAGGCCCCAAATCTTTTTAGGAAAAGTGGAAGACATAACAATGGCCCAACTATTTTACTCTACCTAAAGTCCTAAACGCAAACGAATAAATAAAGCAAAAAAATCCGCTGCAATCTTATTCACAAATGAATAAAAAAAGCAAAAAAACCGTGCCCATAAACAAAAAAAAAAGAATTTTAAAAAAAAAAAAAAAAAAACTTATAAAACACACCCTGAACTTCTTAATATTTACGACTATTTATATATCAAACTTTATTTATCAAATATCTAACAGATACCTACCGGTTTCTTTAATAAAAAAAAATACTGGCAAAAAAGCCAATCGATAATGAATAAAATAAACTCATTGATATACTTTTGACAAAAAGATGTCATACGACAACTACAAATATAGCTTGACACAACATTTATTCCAAGCAAATACAACATGTGTCGGCAAAAAAACATATCGCGATCTCACAACTAGAAGCTCCACCCAAACATTATTCGTAAATAATTATTGCAAAAATTCTTTGAAAATTCCCGCTGCAACGCAGCGGACACCTTCCCACTTGTTAAAAAAACAAATATGGCTAAATTTTTTGACAGACTGACTTCTCCCAAACAAACTAACAGATTAACCAAGGATGGTAAACATGTCAAACCTGAGGGAGAGGAGTGATCAATTTATGATCCGTTGAAAGCACAGTGTGTTCACGGGTCGTTATGTCCAAACGAGGTTAAAATTGTATTGGAAAACGTTCAAGAGATTCAGTGATTGGGAAAGTAACCAGATTATGATTTGGATTGATTACACTAATCAGATACAATTGAGATTAAGCTAAATAAACTATATTAATAATTACAGGAATCAGATACGTAATGAAACTTAAAACGTAAATCAAATTTAAAACAAATGTAATTACGTACTGGAAAAGTGGGAATGAAGCAGAAATAAACTTAAGGGGGGTGAAAATGACTTTTTTTACAAACTTAATATTAAAAGAAAATTTTATAAAAAAGAAAATTATTTTTTTGATTTTTAATGATTTAATATTAATTAAAAACTATTTAATAATTACTTTAAACTAATTTAAATTACTAAAAATACTAAAATGACTTAGACAATTATGAATTTTTTTTCTAAAACTAATTAACCATCACAGAAATCCTATAAAATTTTAAAAAGTTTATAAAATTATAAAAAATAGCAAATGAACAGTAAAAATTATGAAATTTTTTTTAAAAATACTTTATGATTTATAAAAGCTAGGATAAATATAAAAAGGTACTAGTGATTAAAATTAAGCAGTAATGAATTTTGTTTTTGGTATTTTAATTAAAACTAAACGACTAAAATTAATTATTAAAAGTAGCAAATCAAAACAGAAAATTATTAAAATTTTTACACAACTACTTTAATATGACAAGAAATTAAGAAAAATATAAAAACATACAATTGCTTAATGAAAAAAGCAGAGAAATAAGCCAAATGGCTTAAATAGAAGCTCTCACTTTTTTTATCTTTTGATTTTTCTTGTTTTTCTTTCACAAAACTATTTTAATACTGAAAATAAGCAACTTTTGTGAAACCAATCTTTTTGAGATTAAAAAATAAGCTCAGGGTGGGCTCATAAGCTTAATAGTTGCCTTATTAAGGTTAAAAGTGGATTTTTGGTGTGAAATAAGCTACAAGTCAGACCATAAGCTAACCAAATGAAAGAACAAGCTAAAAGGAGCTTAATGCACTCTAAAATAAGCTAACAGGAACAAATAAGCCACAGGAATAGGCACATGAAGTATAAATAAGCAAATCAAAAATCTGAGTTCAAGCAGGCCAAAAGTGGCCAACTGCAGGCCTATGTGGGCCCACAGGTGAGGCCAGGGGTCCAAATTAAGGCTTGAACTAGTAAGCTAGCTAGAAGGGCTTCTAAATAATCCAAGAGTCACAGGATGGGTCCCACTAATAAGCTCACAATGAGCTTATCAAGGTAGCTTGGTCACCTATTGTACTCAGTTACCTGAGTTGGTCAGATCAACTTCAAGACCAAAATAAGCTGTGGGCAAGGGTCCTAAGGTCCAAAATAAGCTCAGATCCAATAAGCTGGAATGATGAGCTTTCTAAAAAGCCAAAGGTCAAAAGCTATGGGTCACAAATAAGCTCAGGAAGAGCTTGAGAAAATTGGCTTCAAAGCCTAATGCCCTGGTGCAGGGCACATGCTTGCCCTGTAGGTCCAAATAAGCACCTGGATAAACTTTAAGAAAAATTTGCAAAAATAACCAAAATATGGATTATC
Organism: Artemisia argyi; assembly: GCA_030686995.1. Taxonomy (NCBI): domain Eukaryota; kingdom Viridiplantae; phylum Streptophyta; class Magnoliopsida; order Asterales; family Asteraceae; genus Artemisia; species Artemisia argyi. Next base: position 174,711,014 of record CM060702.1, read on the forward strand.
AAGTTTAGCTGTCCAACTTCAATTTCCAAAAAGCTCAAAGGTTGATTTTGAAAGATAGGATCATGAAAAATCTTACAAAATTTGGGTTTCTGATAGACTTGCACTTTTGACTTTATAGATTATGATCCTAAGTTAACTACTGTGAGATTTGATTGAGTCCTAGTGACTGAATAAGTTGTATTAAGCTAGAATAAGACTAAATAAAGCTACCTTAACAAGTTCTAATCCTAATTGAAGGTTGTGCTAAGTCAAATCTTTAACAGGTAACAAACTAGTTGAAATCAAAGTTGATTTTGACTTTTGTACAATTGCAAATTGGTTTTTATACTTTGAGTGTCCTGTTTAGTCCTAATGTAGCATGTGTCAACCACAAATAACAACTCAAACAACCCTGATCACAGGTATATCAGTAATTCCAAACAACCTGTTACAACTTGATTTAAGATGAAATTATTGTGAAATCTTAACTTAAGCTTGTACTATGAACAAAACCTTTCTAATTAGCAAATATAAGCCAGAATAAGCAAAAACAAAAAACAATGACTCATAATTACCTATGAATCAAATCGAAGCTATTATGACAGTGAAAATGTGAAATATGAGTACAAAGAAATCTAATGAACTAGTACCACATATTAAGCAATAGTATTACTAAAATATCCAAGATAAGCACAAAAGAACCAGAGATAAGCAGTAATAAGAGGTTATACAATGAAATGAGAAAATTGAGAAATAAGCTTACAAATGCCTTCCAGCTTATAAACAAGGAACCAAGAAACCACAACCTGTCCTAATGTCTCCCCTGAGACTCTAAACCACTGCCATCCAAAATACACAGTGCTCCAAGCTTCAATCTTCTTCTAAACTGATTTTTTATTTTTCACCTATTTTTTTTTGTATATATATATATATTTTTTTTGTATTTTTGATTTTCTTAACTAAACTGCTTCTTTTGCTTTAGAGGCTTATGAAAGCTTTTAAGTGAACTAATAAGAGCTTAAAGGAACAGAAAACAACATGTTTTGCCAATTAATAAGCTAGAATGAAATTTTGAGCTGAATTAAGGACAAAAGCTTGATTAACTAAATCAAGTAACTTTATATTACACTAATAAGCTTGAAAATACAATTTGAAACTGATTTTATAAACAGGAATTGAAAGATAAGCTAATTCGACCTAAAACTAAGCTAAATAGACTACAATTCTTTCTCTTCTGCTTCTCCTTCAATTTATAGTGCAAATTAGGGTTCCTTGCAGTCCACTTGTACTTTCCCACTCCAATTCTGAGCCCTTGGATGAGTAATTTTGATCCTAGCCGTTTATTTGGTTTTGGCGGGGAAAATTGGTTTAGTACCAATTTGGTAGTTTCTTTGCAATTGGGGGTGGTGGCATTTATTGTGGAGGGGATGTTAGGTGCAATTGGAGTGGTGGTGGGATGTGATGGTGCTAGTGGGGGGATGTGGAGTTGACAGGTGTGCATGCAAGTTGGGGGAAGGAGAAGGAGGGAAGGGTGGATGTTTGACTCGCGTTGACCAGGTTATATTAAAACGGGGGGTTTGGTTTTGGGGTTAAGGGGAAATGGGATGAGGGTGTTGTGGGGTTTGTGTTTTTTTTTGGACTTGGTTTGGTTTTGGACTCATAATAATAATAAGGATCCATTTGGTTTAGTTATTAAACACAAGGACCATATTTGCAAATTCTGAAAATTGAGGGGCCTGCTGTGCCAACTTTCCAAAGTCCTTCCAAGGGTAAAACTTGCCACATACCAATAATCCAAGGACCCTTAATCATTATTTTCCAAATTGAGATATCCATGGACTATTTCTGCCAAATTTCAAAGTGTAGGGACCAAAGTTGAAATTCTATAAACTTTTCACCCAAGGATCAATTTTTGCCACTTTGTAATTTTCCAAGGTCCTTTTTTGTTTATCTTCCAAATTTGAACTTCCAGGGACCATTCTTGTCATTTTTGAAACTTGAGGGACTAAAACTGCAAATTCCTCAAACTTTCCACCAAAGGACTAACTGTGACAAATTTTGAATCCCAAAGGACCTATGTTGACTTTTCATCCAAATCCAATGCTCAGGGGCCATTTCTGTCAATTTCCAAACTTGAGGGTCCATTTCTGCCAATTTTGCAAACTTTTGCTCCAAGGGCTATTTCTAGCATTCTGTGATTCCACAAGGTGTGTTTTGACAATCTGAGCTCAAAAATGGTAATTTTGCTTCCCCGACTTTGGCTTTTGACCTGTTTTCCAAACTCGTGCTCATTTTTGTCCTTTTTGGCCTGATTTACGCCAATTTCTGAAATATCCGTTCCTGCACGATCACAAACACAAAAACACAATATCTTTGGCAATTATGGTTAGTTTGTGTCTGTTTTGGTCTTAATTTGGCCAGAAAAAGGCGTGTGAATAAGCACACACCAAATCCCCCAAACTAAGGTATTCTCGTGTCGTCACGCAATGGGATTAATTCACGCCCTACGAGATAAATAACTTTCATAAATCTTTTTACTAACGTTGGAGAAGTAGCAAAATGTTCAAAAGAGAGTACAAAATCATTTATTCCTGAGAACGCCCCGTTTTTCAGCTTTATTTCCTATACTACTATTTATGTACTTTTTACACTTATGTGACGGAATGTTGACTTTCATCATTTTTTCAATAACGTTTAGGGTCACAGAGTAGGAAACACAGCTCAGAGAAAAGTGTCCATACGGATAGAATTCATCGTCCCTGATTTTTCACAAGTTCCAATGCTAAGCGTAAAAACGAAATCATAGCAAAAAATGTCATTAGATGCTAACACTACTCATAACTGCTAATTGTAAATTCTGCTCCCAAATCTTTTTGTATCTAGACTTTGTTAAAGAAATGATTGCTCATTTTTTTTCCGATAGTTTTAAATTCTAGATTTAGGCAGATTTAAAAATCGTTTAAATTTTAACTCAAAAGGCTCATATGTTCACACCATATTTATTATATTTCATTTGTCATCATTTTTTTCATTTTATATTTTTTTAAAATTTTTTTCACTTGGTTTTTCATATATAACTTGTACCTCAAACATACGGAGCTTCACAGTGAATCTCCAGACCTAAGCGCCTTTCAAAACAAAGGATGAAAGGATCCGCTTGTCGAACCGCAGTTATTTTTGGTACTTATGACTTTATTTCAATTTACTTTGCCTCAAGCATACGGAGCTTCACGGTGAAATTCCCAGACCTAAGCGCCTTTCAGAACAAAGGATGCAAGGATCTGCTTGTCGAACCGTAGCTATTTTTGGCATTTATTACATATTGATGGTGTTATTTATGAACCTCATGTGGCATACAACAAAATGGGGAGTTCCAAGACCTAAACGCCTTTCAAAATAAAGGATCCAAGGCCCATTTAATGCTTATGCCATCACGTAAAGTGAGCGGAAATTTAGACAACTTTTAAAAACGCGTAATTCTAATTATTTTATTTTTGGGTTTTCAATCTTGCGGGAGCAAGGAACTACAAGTAACTGTTATGAGCTCTAAAGAAATCCAACTATTCCACGTTTAGCATCTAATCACACTAATGACTTTACTATCATTCCTCGTTCTCCACAAATTTAAAATCTCAAGTAATGAGATCCGCAGATGCTTAGCCTAAAAAGTTAAGGGAACAAGCTAGGGCTCAACACGCCTGGTCATGTCAAAATTTCTATTCCTACTCTACCCAACGGAAAGTCAGACAAAGTGTCAAAACTTATTATATTTTTGCAAAAAAATTTCAAATTTTTTCATTTTTTTGTACCTTTTTGATGAATTTTTTCAATTTTTTGGATTTTTTGAGAAAAACGGAGTTGCATGAGTTAATGGCACATGAAAGGTGCAAGTCAAATCGAAGATACCCCCCAGACTAAAGTTAAACATTGTCCTCAATGTTTCAATGGCGAGGGTCATCCTACGTTGTATCTAAGGCAGTTTATTAATTATGCCAAAAGATAACGTTAGTTAAGGATATCAGAATTCTTGAACAAGTCTTGAGTGTAGTAAGGACAAAACTCGAGCACAAGAGCCTTCATGCTTCGGGAAAAATTACCTGTACAAACACAACAACAACCAAACAAAAGATGTAGAAGAGGTTGCCCCCTTCTCGTCACTTTATTAGAAAGAAGAGAGAAGTGTGAAACATGGGTGAAAACCCATGTGATTGCTAATGTTTTTGTTCACCGAGTCACTAGCTTGACTCGATCCCCGCATTCATTGATTCATGGGGAAATTTTGGAGATCTGGGACAACCATGGGTGGTATGTCCCCTCTAAAGTAGTGCTTCAACCTATGACCATTCACCTTAAAGTTGGGACCATCGGGTCGAGATAACTCAACGGTTCTATAAGGAAACACTTTGGCTACATTGAAAGGTCCAGACCAATGGGTTTTGAGTTTCCCCGAGAAAATCTTAAACCTTGAATTGAAAAGAAGGACTCGATCACCAACTTTGAAAACACGGTTCTTTATTTTTGAGTCATGAATCTTCTTTGTCTTTTCTTTTTAAATCAAAGAGTTCTCATAAGCCTGATCACGGAGTTCATTTAATTCATTGAGTTGCACCTTGCGGTGATCACCCGCTATCTGAAGGTCGAAGTTCGCATGTTTCAAGGCCTAGTAAGCTTTGTGCTCTAGCTTAATCGATAGATGACACGCCTTTCCGTAAACAAGCTTGTATGGAGTGCACTCGATGGGTGTTTTGTAAGCCGTACGGAAAGCCCAGAGTGCATCATCTAGTTTGTCCGACCAAGAGGCACGGTTTTCACCTATGGTCCTCTCCAAAATCCTTTTGATACCACGGTTGGAAACCTCCACCTGCCCACTTGTTTGGGGGTGATATGCGGTACTTCAACATGACTTTTGCAAATTGATCATTGTAAAAGTGTGTACCACGATCACTAATTATGGCACATGGAGTCCCGAACCTAGTAACAGATTTTAAGAATTTCACAACTACTCGGGCTTCATTGGTGGGTAGAGCCTTTGCTTCAACTCATTTGGACAAGTAGTCAACGGCCACGAGTATATACTTGTTCCCTCATGAAGACGGGAATAGACCCATAAAGTTAATGCCCCAGATGTCAAATATTTCATAGACTTGGATGGCATTTTGTGGCATCTCATCCTTCTTAGAAATATTCCCGTGACGTTGACAAGCGTCACAAGTTTTGACTAGATCATGAGTATCTTTGTAGATTGTGGGCCAGTAGAAGCCGAAATCAAAAACCTTTTTGGCGGTGTAGTTTGGGCTATGATGTCCCCCTGTGGGTCCATCATGACAAGCTTTAAGAATATCCATGGCTTATTGGCCATGGACACACCGCCGGATGACTTGATCCGTACAAATTTTGGACAAGTACGGGTCGTCCCAGAAGTAGTGGTTTACATCTTTGAAGAATTATTTCTTCTGTTGGGGCGACATCCACCCGCATGGTAGTTTGCAAAGTCTGCAAACCATGGGGTAGTAGAGTCACCATGAGAAGAGATCACATTGAGTGTTTCGAGAGGAAAGGTTTCATTTATTTCCTTTTTCACGAGGACATCTTGGTGAGGGTTCTCTAGTCGGGACAGATGATCAGCCGCTAGGTTCTCAGCTCCTTTTATTTATTTTTTTTATTTTTTTATTTTTTTTATCACGGATGATGATATCAAATTCTTGTAGTAGGATAACCCATCAAAGTAATCTCGGGTTTGCATCTTGTTTGGCAAAGAGATATTTTAGAGCCGAGTGGTCTGTATACACTATGCATTTGACCAGGATTAGGTATGACCGGAACTTATCAAGAGCATACACCACGGCTAATAGTTCTTTTTCCGTTTTGGTGTAATGAGTCTGAGCTTCAGTCATAGTTTTACTGGCATAATGTATAGGCCGAAAATGTTTTGTTTTTCGTTGCCCCAAGACAGCACCTATAGCAAAGTCACTTGCATCGCACATGAGCTCAAAAGGCAGGTCCCAATCGGGGGCATCTAAGATGGGTGCTTCCATAAGATTTTTCTTTAGTGTTTGAAAAGCTTCGATGCACTCAGGAGAGAAGATGAAAGGAGCATCTTTTTCAAGAAGATGGGTCATAGGTCGGGCTATTTTAGAGAAATCCTGAATGAATCTCCGATAGAAACCGGCATGCCCGAGAAAACTCCTGACACCTTTGACAGTAGTGGGATGAGGCAGTTTGGCAATAACGTCAACTTTAGCTCTGTCAACCCCAATCCCACTTTTGGAAATCTTATGGCCGAGGACAATGCCCTCTTTGACCATAAAATGACTCTTCTCCCAATTTAGACTTAAGTTTGTATCTTCACAACGTTTAAGCATGTTTTCTAAATGGGAGAGACATGATTGGAAAGAATCCCCAATGACCGAGAAATCATCCATAAAGACCTCTATAGTTTTGCCGATAATGTCGTGGAATATGGCCATCATACTCCTTTGGAACGTGCTTGGATCATTACATAAGCCAAAAGGCATACATCACGTGAATGTGGTCTTTTCTTGATCCTGCGATCAATAGGAATCTGAAAGTAACCCGAGAAACCATCAAGGAAACAATAGTACTCATTCCCTGCTAATCTCTCGAGCATTTGGTCTATGAAGGGTAGAGGAAAGTGGTCTTTATGGGTGACGTCATTTAAATTTCTATAGTCAATGCACACACGCTATCCCGTAACCAGCCGAGTTGGAATCAACTCGTTTTCATCATTTGTGACAACAATAATGCCACACTTTTTTGGAACACAGTGAATGGGACTAACCCAAGGAGGCAATAGGGTAAATCAATCCGGCATCAAGAAGTTTGAGAACCTCTTGTTTGATAACCTCATGAATTTTGGGATTAACCCTTCTCTATTGTTGAACTGCTGGATTAAAGTCATCCTCCATTAAAATCTTGTGTGTACAAAATTCTGGGTTAATACCCTTAATGTCGGAGAGTCTCCAAGCAATGGCTTGCTTGTGTGACTTTAAGACCTTTATAAGAGCAGTCTTCTCATCATCACTCAAGTCTTTTGAAATTTTGACGGGTAATTTATCATCACCCTCCAAAAATGCATATTCAAGATGAGGAGGTAAGTCCTTAAGCTCGACCTCGGGAAATTCATCAGTTTTCTCAACATATTTGATTTCCTCTTTATGAAGTTTTTGTGGAAGAACAGGAGGAGGAGAGGGATCTTCATTCAGCAACTACTTAAGGAGAAGGGTATTCCTTTCCTGGTCAATCTCTTGGTTATCAATTCTCTCGGGAACTAAATCACTTTTGAGATAGGCCTCTATTTCCGCTAAGACAAAGTCACTTCCCTCAAACGGAGTGAGGGAAGGAGAAGAATTAGCAATGATAGGTTGAGAGGAGGGAGTGGGATTGCCACTCAAAGAATTATCGGTGAAACCAAGAATTTCTTAAGAGTACGCTTCTGAAGCAACATCGATGACATTGATGCGATTAATTGACATTGAGTCGTAATTGGAAGAGTACCACGAAGTTTGATCAAGGTTAAAGGTGATGGCTTCATTACCAACACGTAATGTGATTTCTTCATCAAATACATCAATTAACGCACGGCCCGTTCTTAGGAATCCCCTCCCTAAAATGAGAGGAACCCTCGGATCTGCATTGAAATCAACAATCACGAAGTCCGCAGAAAAATGGAACTTTCCTACTTTCACAAATACGTCCTCAACAATGCCGAGGGGACGAGATATGGAACGATCTGCAAGCTCGAGAGTCATGCAAGTAGGAGTGAGTTCAGGAAGAGAGAGTTTCTTCCAAACTGAGTGAGGCATCAGGTTGACGCTTTCACCAAGATCGGCCAAGGCAAAGCATTCAACCATCCCCGGGAAAATGCAAGGAATGAGAAATTTCCCGGGATCTCCAAGCTTTTCGGGAAGCTGTTTCAATAAAACTGCTGAGCAATTTTCATTCAACGGAGTTTTTGCCATCTCAAAAAGTTTTTCCTTGTTGCTTAACAAGTTTTTGATTGTTGATGCAAATTTGGGAATTAGAAGAATAGCATCTGCAAAGCTGATATCAAAATGTAAGTCTTGAAATATTTGAAAGAATTTTTCCATTTGATGATTAGCTTTTTCACGGAGCATTTGATCGGTTAAACGTGAAGGATATGGTATTGAAGGCTTAGGGTTGGGTTTCGGAATTTCAACGGGATTCTTGGGAGCTTCAAATACGATCTTTGTTTTGGGGGTCGGGACCGGGACAACTTGAGGATGGACGTCGTCAGTACCTCCGTTATTAGTAGGAAGTACCGTGTCCGTAGTAGCCTCAGGTTCACGTTCGGGTCCATTGTATGAGACTCTACTTCGGGTTGTGATCGCCTTAACATCCCCCCTCGGGTTAGAGATCGTGTTGCTCGGTAGTGCACCTGAGCCCGAGGGTCGATCATTTAAAGATTTCTTTAATTTAGAGATCTGGCTGACCAATAACCGATTTGTTTCCTCTTGTGATTTCATGAATTGTTTTAACAACTCATTAGGAGAGGATTGGGGTTGAAAAACAACTTGATTTTGATTAGGAAAATTTTGAACACGTTTGTTTTGAAAATTTCCTTGATTTTGGTTGTTATTACCATGAAAATTGTTTCCCTGATGAAAATTATTACCCTGATGATAATTACCCTGATTATCATGACCTTGATTACGGTTGAAATTTCCTTGGTTTTGAAAACCCTGGTTTTGACCAGAATTGAAATTCCCTTGGTTATGGAAACATTAGTTCATTCGATTTTGGTTCTGCATCTGATTGAAATGTTGGTTTCGGTTTTGAGCATTTTGGTTTTGAGACTGATTAAAACCGGGTGGTCCAAGATAATTGTTGGAATGATAGCTCAAGATATTACGGTCCCCTTGTGGTTAGTAAGAATTACTCCTCGCGTTGTAGGAACCCTGAGCAGCGAATATGTTCTCATGAGTGAAGCCACCGGAGGCTGGGCACTCAGTATAAGGATGTGGACCACCACATGTTTCACAACTTTGACTGACAGCTCTGACATGATGATTTTGATTTGTCTGATGAATTCATAAAATTGCAGTGGATAAATCATCAAACTTCTTGGTGAGAGCAGCTATTTCATTGGATGCTGGAGTGACAGATTTACATGAATCATTCCTCTCAACTGAGGACTCCGAAAAATTATGGTGGGCAGTCATGTTCTCGATGAGATCATAGCACTCTTCGGGGGTCTTTTTCATAAAGGTCCCACCGGCAGCAGCGTTGATTGTGTCACGATGTCGAAGTGTCAAACCATTATAGAAGGTATCTATGATGGTGACAAGAAGCATGTTGTGATTAGGACAATGATCGATAGCGAGCTTATAGCGTTCCCATGCCTCAAATAAGGACTCGTCAGGACGCTGTCGGAAGTTGCTGATATCGTTTCTCAATTTCGTCACCATGGATGGTGGAAAGTATTTTGCTAGAAATTTTGAAACCATTTCATCAAAACTATGGATCGAATTCTTTGGGAGACGATCAAACCAGGCAGTAGCATGATGAGTGAGAGAATAAGGAAAGAAATAGAAGCGAAGGCCGTATTCGGTGACACCATTCTGCTTCATACTCTGGGTGACAGTAAGAAATTTATCAAGATGCTTGTTTGCATCGTCACCGGGTAAACCGTGGAACTGGCACGAATTCTGGATTTGCTGGATCATGTGGTGCTTAAGTCCAAAGTCCGTGGCTCTAATAGTGAGTGGTGCAATAGATCAACTTCTCCCGTGCATGGTAGGTTGACACAACTCCTCCATCGTTTGGAGATCAGGAGCTGTTTCATCCTTGGGAGGGTTTGGTGGGGGTGGTGGGGGATCGTCGTCCATTTTAATGACGACTTCTTCAATAACTGCACGTAACTCAGTTACGTTCTTTTGACGATTATGCTTTGTTTGTGAACGAGTGCGCATGCACTAAAAAAACAAAACCAATTAAAACAAGACCGAGGCAAATCAACAAAGAACTTAAACCAATAATCACAATATGAATGGCTTCTTTGAAAAAGGTACACCAATTTACAAGGATACAAAGTCAAGTTTTAATCTTTAGTTTGGGAACTTATTAATGGTCATACCCCCAGTTGGTAGGTATTCTGTCGAATGTTTCTCGATAATGTCTTTTATGTAATTATTAATAAGAAAACAAAATGTTTTTGGCTTTTTGAGGGTGTGAAAAAAAACATTTGGAAATTATTTTTGGAATCGATTCGTTAACCGAAACCGTTTCCTTTAAGATTACTCGCAAGGTGGCGGAAGAGAAGAGTGGATCTCTTTTCAGTTCGCAATTTAATGTCAGAACTTGCCTTTACCACCTGTATAGGTTGTAATCTTAAAGAATACGAAGTAATTTAACTTCACGATTTGTTTTGTTGTTTTTTATTTTTTTTAGTGTTGTTAACACTTTAGGAAAAGTGTTAATGACTTTTTTTTATATGATTTTAATTTTTACAAAAATTTACAAAGTGGTGAAATTTGTATAAGGAGGGTTTTGAAAAATCACTAAATTACTAAACGTTTTTAAAACACGCAACAAGCTCCCCGACAGCGACGCCAAAATTTGACTCCTCCCAAACAGACTAACAGATTAACCAAGGATGGTCAATAGGTGAAACATGAGGGAGAGGAGTGATCAAAATATGATCCTTGAAAGAAAAGTGTGTTCACGGGTCGTTATGTCCCAACGAGGTTGAAATTGTATTAGAAAACGTTCAAGAGGTTCAGTGATTGAGGAAAGTAACCAGATTATGATTTGGATTGATAACACTAATCAGATATAAATGAGATTAAGCTAAATAAACTATATTAATAATTACAGGAATCAGATACCTAATGAAACTTAAAACATAAATCAAATTTAAAACAAACGTAATTACGTACTGAAAAAATGGGAATGAAGCAGAAATAAACTTAAGGGGGGTGAAAATGACTTTTTTCCAAACTTAATGTTAATTGAATATTTTATAAAAAAGAAAATTATATTTTTGATTTTTTTGTTATTTAATACTAATAATTACTTTAAACTAATTTAAATTAAGCTACAAGTCAGACCATAAGCTAACCAAATGAAAGAACAAGCTAAAAGGAGCTTAATGCACTCTAAAATAAGCTAACAAGAACAAATAAGCCACAGAAATAAGCACATGAAGTATAAATAAGTAAATCCAAAATCTGAGTTCAAGCAGGCCAAAAGTGGCCAACAGGTGAGGTCAGGGGTCCAAATTAAGACTTGAACTAATAAGCTAGCTAGAAGGGCTTCTAAATAAGCCAAGAGTCACAGGGTGGGTCCCACTAATAAGCTCACAGTGAGCTTATCAAGATAGCTTGGTCACCTTTTATACTCAGTTACCTAAGTTGGTCAGATCAACTTCAAAACCAAAATAAGTTGTGGGCAAGGGTCCTAAGTTCCAAAATAAGCTCAGATCCAATAAGCTTTACTGATGAGCTTCTAAAAATCCAAAGGTCAAAAGCTATGGGTCACAAATAAGCTCAGGAAGAGCTTGTGAAAATTGGCTTGAAAGCTTAATGCCCTGGTGCAGGGCACATGCTTGCCTTGCAGGTCTAAATAAGCACTTGAATAAGCTTTATGAAAAATTTGCAAAAATAATCCAAAGTATGGTTATCAAATTTAGCTGTCCAACTTCAATTTCCAAAAAGCTCAAAGGTTGATTTTGAAAGATAAGATCATGAAAAATCTTACAAAAATTGGGTTTCTGAAAGACTTGCACTTTTGACTTTTTAGATTATGATCCTAAGTTGACTATTGTGAGATTTGATTGAGTCCTAGTGACTGAATAAGTTGTATTAAGCTAGAATAAGACTAAATAAAGCTACCTTAACAAGTTCTAATCCTAATTGAAGGTTGTGCTAAGTCAAATCCTTAACAGGTAACAAACTAGTTGAAATCAAAGTTGATTTTGACTTTTGTTCAATTGCAACTTGGTTTTTATACTTTGAATGTCCTGTTTAGTCCTAATGTAGCATGTGTCAACCACAAATAACAACTCAAACAACCCTGATCACAGGTATATTAGTAATTCCAAACAACCTTTTACAACTTGATTTAAGATGAAATTCTTGTGAAATCTAAACTTAAGCTTGTACTATGAACTAAACCTTTCTAATTAGCAAATGTAAATCAAAATAAGCAAAAACAAACAATAATGACTCACAATTACCTATGAATCAAATCTAAGCAATTATGACAATGAAAATGTGAAATATGAATCCAAAGAAATCTAATGAACTAGTACCACATACTAAGAAATAGTATTACTAAAATATCCTAAATAAGCACAAAAGAATCAGAGATAAGCAGTAATAAGAGGTTATACAGTGAAATGAGAAAATTGAGAAATAAGCTTACAAATGCCTCCCAGCTTATAAATAAAGAACCAAGGAACCACAACATGTCCTAATGTCTCCCTTGAGACTTTAAACCACTGCCATCCAAAATACACAGTGCTCCAAGCTTCAATCTTCTTCTAAACCGATTTTTTATTTTTCACCTATTTTATTTGTATTTTATTTGTATTTTTTATTTTATTAACTAAACTGTTTCTTTTGATTTAGAAGCTTATGAAAGCTTTTAAGTGAACTAATAAGAGCTTAAAGGAACAGAAAACAACATGTTTTGCCAACTAATAAGCTAGAATGAAATTTTGAGCTAATATTGAGTGAAAAACTGAAATAAGGACAAAAGCTTGATTAATTGAATCAAGTAACTTTATATTACACTAATAAGCCTGAAAATACAATTTGAAACTGATTTTACAAACAGGAATTGAAAGATAAGCTAATTCGATATGAAACTAAGCTAAGTAGACTACACTTCTTTCTTTTCTACTTGTCTTTCAATTTATAGTGCAAATTAGGGTTCCTTGCGGTCCACTTATACATTCCCACTCAAATTTTGAGCCCTTGGATGAGTAAATTTGATCCTAGCCGTTTATTTGGTTTTGGCGGGGAAAATTGGTTAAGTACCAATTTGGCAGTTTCTTTGCAATTGGGGGTGGTGGCATTTAATGTGGAGGGGATGTTAGGTGCAATTGGAGGCGGATGGTGGGATGTGATGGTGCTAGTTGGGGGAGGTGGAGTTGACAGGTGTGCAGGCAAGTTGGGGGAAGGAGAAGGAGGGAAGGGTGGATGTTTGACCCGCGTTGACCGGTTATATTAAAACGGGGGGTTTGGGCTTAAGGGGAAATGGGCTGAGGGTGTTGTGGGGTTTGTGTTTGTTTTTGGACTCATAATAATAATAAGGATCTGTTTGGTTTAGTTATTAAACACAAGGACCATATTAGAAATTTTGAAAACTGAGGGGCCTACTGTGCCAACTTTCCAAAGTCCTTCCAAGGGTAAAACTTGCCACATACATATAATCCAAGGACCCTTAATCATTATTTTCCAAATTGAGATATCCAAGGACTACTTCTGCCAAATTTCAAAGGATAGGGACCAAACTTGTAAAATCTTCAAACTTTTCACCCAAGTACCAATTTTTGCCACTTTGTAATTTTCCAAGGTAATTTGTTGTTTATTTTCCAAATTTGAACTTCTAGGGACCATTCTTGTCATTTTTGAAACTTGAGGGACTAAAACTGCAAATTCCTTAAACTTCCCACCAAAGGACTAATTGTGAGAACTTTTGAATCCCCAAGGACCTATGTTGACTTTTCATCCAAATCCAATGCTCAGGGGCCATTTCTGTCAATTTCTAAACTTGAGGGACCATTTCTGCCTATTTTACAAACTTTTGCTCCAAGGGCTATTTCTGGCATTCTGTGATACCACAAGGCATGTTTTGACAATCTGAGCTCAAAAATGGTAATTTGCTTCCCCGGTTTTGGCTTTTGACACGTTTTCCAAACTCGTGCTCGTTTTTGTCCTGATTTATGGCAATTTCTGAAATATACGTTCCTGCACGATCACAAACACAAAAACACAATATCTTTGGCAATTATGGTTAGTTTGTGTCTGTTTTGGTCTTAATTTGGCAAGAAAAAGATGTGTGAATAAGCACACACCACAGACATTTAACAAATATTTTGCAAAAAAAAAATTGTCAGAAATTAAAAATATAAAAGAAAAAAGAAAAAGAAAAATTGATTAAAACGTATTCAAAATAGCTAAAGAAAAGTCAAAATGTTTTAAAATAAATTATGACAAAGATTCTTTTGAAAGATTTTTTTTTTTAAAATAAAAAAATTGACCTGTTTTTATATGTTTTCATATACTTCATACGTTTTCATATGTTTTAATCATTTTCTATAAGTTTTCATCTGTTTTTATTTTGGTTTCACACATTTTATCCATTTTTATATGTTTTCATCCATTATTGTACGTTTTGGTCCGTACAATAATGGGTGAAAATGTATAAAAATGGACGAAAACGTATAAAAACGGATAAAAACTATAAAAAAAACGGACAAAAACGTATAAAAACAGACAAAAATGTATAAAATGGACAAAAACTTGTTCAAAATTATATCGAAAATATCCAAAAAAAAAAGAACAAAAAAGTCAAATAAATTAATTTTTTTAACATCTTTGAATATTTTTTTGAATAATTTTTAAATAAAAAAATAATACTAATACTAATAGTTTAAAAAAATAAGATAATAATAGTGACCATTCTATTAAAGGGTATTTATGTCATTTCAGCCCTCTAAACTTTCACTTAACGGTCAAACTAACAGAAAAGGTGGTTAAGGGACCAAACCCGTAATGGGTAAAACTACGGGGAGAGGATCCGCAAAAAAGTTCTAGGGACCAAATCTGTAATACCCGACAAACATAGGGACCATTTATGTAATTAACTCATTTAAATAAAATTGACCCATTCAACTATTTTATATTTTACAATTTTTTTTTTCTAAAATCCAAATCTTGCCAACAAAGTGTTTTTCTTTTACGTAGGTAGCTAAAGTATCTATGATTAATATTGGAGTATTAGTTTAATCACTTATTTATATTTGATTATCTATTACCGTGCCACTATGTCATTATTTTGTATTCTTGTTATTATACTATATACTAATAGAGGAAAATGATGTGACACTAATTGTGTTGCAAAATTTTTTTTACCCTTTAAACCTGCTTCCTATTGGCTGCAGTTGGTCATTAGGGCTGTCATTAAGGAAGTTTATTGACCCAACAGTGCTTAGTCGTGGGCTTGGAAGCAGCCCATTGGTTGCAAAACTTGGGAGGCTAAACTGTTCACTGATTAGTCATGCTAAGCGCTTTGTTATTAAGCCTAACGTGGTAAGATTTTAAAACAAATCAGACCTAAGCAACCTAACTGGGTGTACAATTCATTGTAAGCCACCCATTTGGTACCAAAACATGTATGAATAGAGAGGAAGCTTCAAGATATAGTACTACAGTTGTATAGTGATTAGGTGAGTGAAAAAACAGTAAAATCTATAGTATCTCAAGAAATAAAACCGTTTCTTCTCCCACAGATTCCAGAACCATCCCACAAATTCCATAGGCTACAAAACAAACATACGCATCTCTGTCTTCCCTCTCAAATCTATCGCAAATCAAAAGAAAAAAAACTGTGTGTGGCGATTTCTTTATCTCTCTGTATCTGCAAAACACACAGCATATGTGTTATTGTTGGAAGCTTCAAAGATTCATAGCAAACACAAAAATCAGAATCAGAGATAGGTGGACAATGATTTAGGGGGTCTTTGGATTGGCTTTTCAATTTTATGCCTAACAATGTGGTTTTACTTACGATCATGTGGGATTAAGGTAAAATTAGGGTTATGTTGTAATTTAGGTTCGTTGTTAATTTTAGGGGATTTTTTTTTACCAACTTTATATGGATTTGTTATTTTTTTTTTAAGTAAAAGATGGATTATTTGATTGATATTAGTTGTATGTGAATAGTCAATTTTGTTAGAGATTTACATACAATATTCAGGTGTATTTTTATGTTTTGATTATACTTAAATAATTTGGTTCAGGGCTTTGTGTTTATGTGAGTTTTTATTTAAATTTATTGATTTTGATTATTCAAAAAAAAAAATATATAATAATAAAATAAAAAAATCTAAGGCTAGGTGTTTATGTGCTCCCCATCCGGATTACACTATAAAAATGATAAAATGTTATTTTGCATAGGTTAGATGATTTGGTTATGTGGGTGTTGATTTAGCTTTCATTTTTTGATTTTTAAGATTATATGGTGGTGGGCAGATGTGCATACCTGATATGGAACCTTCGCTGTGATGAATGCAGCCAACATTGACTAAAGTTGTGTGCGTCCGTATCTTGGCTAGGTAAACTGTTATTTTTGCAGCCATGCCGATGACTGCAGTTTTTTTTTTTTTTTTTTTTTTTTTTTTTTTTTTTTTTTAAATTCTTTAGCTTTACTGTCAGCCTCATGCTTGCTATGAATTTCACATGCTAGACTCACGGGTTGTGAGGCTGTGATGAATGTTGACTTACTAATAGTAGAACAATAATTTACATATTTTAGTTTAAATCCACATTAAGATGTCAACAACACCGTATGTGCAGATGGGGGCATTGATGACCTTGTTGAGTTTTGTGGAGCTGGGAAAGTTGTTACTGAATGGACAGATAGGTGTGCACTTGGTATAAAAATATTTGTTTTGATTTCTATTTTCATTTGTTGTTTATATTAATTGTTGTGAGCTTGCAGAGCAATGGGTGGGTCAGACCCTTTTGAAGAAGCCTTAACAGCTACACTCGATCTCTTCAGACCTTGATTGGCGCCTGTCCAGGACTTCCTTGAAAAGAGGCACCCAAGGTATCTTAACTTACTATATTAGATAACTTGGTATGTTTAAATTGTCGGCTAATAGGTGATTTGTTTCCAAGTTTGTTAAAACTAATCCAATGGCGGTTTATAAGTGCTGCATTTGCTTCAAAATCCCTTTTTTATTCAAAATATTTAAAGGGACAAAAACACTATAGATCCCTGTAGTTGTGATTATAGTTGTAGATCCCTGTCACAAAACATTTAAAACGCCATCACAGTAGTTGTGATTATAGCTGCTGTATTTGCTTCAAAATTCCTTTTTATTCAAAATATTTAGAAACTCCTTTTGAATGGAATCGACATGGGTGAAAGTTAAGATGTTTAACTTTGCAAAAATGCATGATTATCATACTTGAAATAAGGGGGTGTTTGGTTATCTGGACCTTAGTAACTTAAGCATTTAAAAAATCAGATAAGATAATCTGTCTCTAATGGTTAGTTAAGCAGTGTTAGACTGCAAATGTGCGTAAAAGGAAAAGAACAGTTGTTGTCTCTAATGGTTAGTTAAGCAGTGTTAGACTGCAAATGTGCGTAAAAGGAAAAGAACAGTTGTTGCCTCGCCATTTGGTAATTACACCATTGTTTTAAAACCCCGTAATCATTTTTTTTCACTTTTCTCCAAACCCACATAACATTGGTGTTGTTATGGTAAAAGCGAGTTATCCGACCATGCCTACTGATATTCAAAGGAATGTTCACCGAATGCGCTCACGTTGTCTGTAATTCTAATCCGTGTAAAGTTAAAAATAGTCGTACGTTCTTGGCTAATGCCTTATGAAACATCCCATGCTGTTATTCTTCTAGGTGAACTGATACGTGGGAATCGCACCAGGCTTTACCTCTCGAGGGATCTCGAGAAGCTTACAACCCCCACCAGGCAGTGTACCTGATCGTTGTAGTATAGTATAATGACAAGTACCGGGGGATTGATCGTTCAACTCAGGAATAGTGTCGCTAGGATTAGAAAGTTTAAAAACTAGATCTAGAGGTGAGGGATGATTCTTTTTGTATTTTTTATATTTTATGAAAGCAATTAAAAATCTCGGTTTTTGGAAGAGTGGGCGGAATTAGTTGCTAATCAACTAACCCAATAACTAAGATGCAATCAAAATAAAATAACAGAAATGAAAATAAAGCTAATTAAACTAGTGGTGTGAACAATAATGGGGAGAATTGTGTTTACTTAGGTTTCATTACTCCCTAGATATCTTTTACAGGTTGATAGTTTGTTACAATTGCATGGATGACGGGTTATATTCCTTAATACCATTCGTGGGGTGGCGTACATACTTCCCCAACTCTATAAGCTCCTACTTCACTCCTATGTCGAGCCTGCTAGAAGCTCCTAACATGTGATCATTAGAATTCGCTCATGCATTAAATACAACCATAATAACCTAGTACGCATTGGTTCATGTTTCTTAAGACGTTCAAGCATGTTACCTATGGAAGTCTGCTAGTTTTCTTAAGCCTAACATCGAAATCATTCATTCGTAACAACTATAAACAAACAATCAACCCATAATCAACATCTAGGTTTCACTACATCTAAGCAAACACACAAGAGATCTAGCCTAGCATGTTAAATTCAAGACAAGCGTAAGATATATTCAAACAACACATAGACATATTGATTGAATTGAAAGAGTACTTATCTCAATTGAACATGAAAGGTATCAAAGGGTAAAAACCCTTGAAAGAGCAGTAAAATTCATGCTAGGGGTTTTTCCAAAGTTATACCCTATTTGTTCCTCTTTAATGAATGAAAATTGCAAAACTATTTATAGGGTGACGGCGTCAAGAAGGAATTTCTGACGCCGTCAACTCGCCGCCCATAATGATATCGGATTGCCTAGATCCAGATTTGACGCCGTCATGTGTAATATTACTCTGGGCCGTCACCATATCTTGAACCTTGACGGCCATACGTGACGCCGTCACGTTTTCTCTGGACCATCACCACTTCCAACTCTTGTTTTACTCTTGATGCCGTCACATGAAGACTTTTGACGCCGTCAGGTACTGTTCCCAGCAAGGAAAATTAAGACTTTGCCGTTTTCTTCACTTTTATGCTCCAAAAACGTCTAAAATGCTTCCTTTTCCAGAATTCACTCCAAAAGTACCTAAAATGACAAAAGGAACGATTTAGGGCAATATTTGATCAAATAAATTCAAATCCGGGCTTAAATGACCCCCTAAAGACGGTTCATTTTTCACCTCATCATGAACCTCACTGAACCTTACGTGATGTAGTGGAGGATGGTATATCACCACCAACATCAACGGCTGAACTCCAAGGTATGCCACACGTGCTTACTTAGTCTGTTGTGTCCATATATTTCAATGTGGATTCATCTCATTCTAATTGTTTAGTATGCCATTAGTTCTCATAGACATTACTGCTTATTGTTAGGTGCGGCTCAACGCCATGGATCTCATGGCCTTCTCGAGAAGGGGACGGTTATTCAAGCGGATACTTTGAGTATCGTTCAAGGCATGTTTGCTGCTCAAACTACTAATTTTAGGGACGTAAATGGGTGTTGTATTGGGTGCTGAAATAGGGTCCAAACTAGGTGCGTTTAGGTACTGAAATGGGTGGCTTTGGCTGATGAAATGGGGCTAATATAGATGTGTTTAGGGCCTCAATTTGGGTAAAAAATGGGTCAGTTTTGGTGCTAAAATGGATGTGGTTGCAAGTTAATACTACTATTCATATATTACTAATTTCAAAAATGGCAACTTCAAATATTTTGTATGGCATTAAACCAACCCTTATACTTTTTTTTTGGCAGTTAAGAGAGAACAAGTTGAACAACAAAGACGTAAGGAAGAAGAAAATGTGCAACCGGAAGCGCGTATTGTGAATGATACGCAGTTTTGTAAACTGAATGAGCTTCTATTTCAAACTCAGCTACATTATGAGTTTTTGCTCGAGAAGATGGATGAGATTAGTAATGTATGTTCCTATGTTTGCATTTGTTGTTAGATTGTAGTACGTAAATTTTCAGTTGGTGACAGCTTTTTTAACTGTTATCGTAGAAAGTGGTGTCTGAAGGCGTTGATGAAATAAAGGAGGTGAAGATGAATGGCCGTAGGTCAAAATGACAAACAGTCACCAGTAGTATCAATATTCAATACAGTAAGATTTTCACTTAATTACATAGATGCATTTAGTATTCATTTTGACTCCCTTTTGGTTACAACAAATAGAATATTGCTTCATTTTTTTAGCTTATATTTTAAGATGTTTCTCAATCATAGTTTGGCTTGAAATGTTGTTTTTTAAAGGGGTTTAGTATTTCATTTTTTCCCCTGTTTATAGTATATTGAGCGTAGGTGTGTAATGTGATGTTGTCTTAGATATACCAAAATGAGGCTAAATTAAAGTGACCAATATATGTTTTTACGTTTATTTTCTGAAGCCTTCTTTGACAGCATTTCAGGCCAAGGTACCAAAAATCTAGGACAACATCATTTACGTAGATCTAAGACACCATCAAAGTACGCGGGGAAACGAGCCTAATGTCCTTACAAGTTCTGGAAAAGTTGCACAAAACATATAGCTGTTTGTTAAACATTGATAACTTAAAGAATCATACTTTTAGGCATTTATCCTAATAAAATGTGGGAAATTCTCATATTAGTATTACTGCATAATATGTACACAGATCAATAATTTTAAAATGCTTTTTAGGATTTACTGAGCTCAGAGGTTTTCAGATAAAGAGGAAGGGTGAACTAAAAGCCCATCAAAGTTTTACAGGTACGGTTTCTAGACTTGAATGAGTTGATGGTTATAAACACCTCAGAATTGAGTTCATGGTCTGTTGGTTTAGAAGCTCTATGATGATACGATGCTTAAAAATTAACGGTTACGTTGCCAATATGTTGTTGCAAGTGAAGCACGTGTAAATGTATCATTTGGTTAAAAATGGTTAGTTCCTACATTATCGATGCAGACTATCCACATGCATAATGTCTTCTTGATTAACTCTTAACTGTTATTATCCGATAGGAGTATATACTTTCAATGATCTAATTATACATAGATGGATGAAATTGCAGGTTCCGATGTTCGTGATGAATGTAGCAACTTCTGTAAGAGCAAATATTGTGGCATTTTGGTATATGAAAATGTTATAATGAGGTTATCCACAAAGATCAGGGAAGAGTATAATAAGCCTGGTGTGGCTATATGTAATTCAATTGACGATCTAACACCATTTTTATGTAAATGAAAGATCTGTTGTCATATTGGATGATAACTACTCTTTGTAATTCTTCATTCGGCCCAATTAAAATGTATCAGAAACTAACATAATTGTTACTCCAAAAAAAAACATTAACGTTTGTTACTCAAAGAAACGGTTAACATAATTGTAATAAACACAAACACGGCCGCCCCACAGCAACGCTTGGGCAAACCCGCTCGTTAGTTTATAATGTGCATGTTTATTTTATTTGTTAGTTCATGTACATATTGGATTTCCTTTTTTAATATTAATGTGCAATCATTTTTACCATTTTCAACACCAATTTGTATCAAAGTAACCAGTAATCTGCATCCGCATTCTACATTGGGCTATCTTCAAGTTTTAAAAGATGTCGGGCGAAAATTGAAAATGATAACTCAAAGCAGTGTTAAATTTTATGTTTATGTTTTTGACCGTACTTACTTAACGATAATTGTTGAATCATTAATCCTTTTTTAGAGATAAATCTTGAAAACGAGGTCCTCAAAATAAAATGTGTTTTTATTTTATTTAGTTTTATACATATAATGATTATCAATATGATGGCTGCTCAAAACAAAGTTATCACCCTTTAAAAAGTTTTAAAAGTCTTCCTAAACAAACATTTGTTTTTCATTTTCTGCATTTTCCCTTCCTCTTTCTAAGCAATCATATTGTACCAATTTCTTCATTTTGATTTCTTTAATCATATTTGATACTTCAATTAAAGATATAATAGTTCAAATTGAAGATATTTATACCCGGGTTAGAAAAAATTAGATCTTAAATTGATGTAATTAGATCATGTTCTAATTAAAGATATAATAGTTAAATTCATGATCTAATTACATCAATTTAAGATCTAATTTTTTCTAACCCGGGTATAAATATCTTCAATTTGAACTAGGTTTCTTTAAGTTTTCTTAACTTTTTCTTCACGTCTTTTCCAAAACTTGCTCTTTGAAGTTTTGAGATATTTCTTGGTTTATGTTGCCATATGATAATTAGCCGTTTTCGTCTTTAATTTCCTGATGTTTCATATGGACATCTTTTTATGTGTGTGCTTTATGCGTGTTTCTTGGGTAGTGATTTGATCCACTAGAAGTTGGACATGTGTCCATTGGCCCCCACTTATTTTGCCTATGAAAGGGGTACCCTAAGTCGTTTGTTGATCTCACCAAGTTTTCATACTCCAAAGAAAAATTTCTTTCATCTTATCCAAGTTTCTTTCTTTCTTTAGAGCTTTTTACCTCCATTCTCTCGAGATTAAGAGGTGGGTGTGCAACAGATGTTTTGTAAGAGTTTTCAAAACTTTCTTTCTGTCAAAGGGTAGACTTTATGCATTAGATGGTCTTTAGGCAAGTGACCAAAGACGACTAGTATCTTTAGTTTGCAACCACCTTGTGTGGGTATACTGGTTAATCCCAGAGTTGGATCTGGTTTGTTTTTAACGTAGGTATGATGTCAGATGTTTATTATTGTATATAGCAAGAATGTCAATCCTTTAAATGTTTATGTGTCTCCCTCATTCCTGTGGTTTTCTCATGAATTTTTGACAGGTTGTAAAACCTGCCTTTTTACCAAAGACCTGGTTACAGGGGTTCTTTGGTTCAATGGTTTAATTTTTCACTGGGGAGAGCCATGTGACTTTACTCCACTGGGATAGGGAGGATAATAGTCCCGCATTTTGTTATGCTTTCCTTGTTTTGTTCATTGTCTATTGTAATGATTTTTCTTTGCTTTTTTACATTTTAACGGTGGCCAACATGTCTAAGGCTCATGTTATCGAGGTTCAGGCTGAGCCCATGATTGTAAGTGGGAAACTTCAGCCTTGCCTTGGTGATGGGGAGGTTGTATATATCCCTCCTAATAAGGCTGTTGCCTCAGTTTAGTTTGAAGGTTTTGCGTTTTTGACTCCAATTATACATGCAGAGGAGCATCTTATTTTGTCAAATGTAAGTGAGGTGATGAAGAGGAGTGTTGAAGCCTTGAGCTTCATGAGGACCTCTTCGGAGTCTCTCCATGGTAGGTATAGCCACCTTGGTAAGAAACTTGAATATTTTATATTATACCCAGGAGTGGGTAACTCAGTTGCTTTTGATAATGTTGTTGCCAGAGGGGCATGTTATTTCTGGAGATGGAATGTCCAAGAATCAATTGTTGCTTTGTTTGCAGACTTGTCATCCCTTCATGGTGAGTTCCCTTCTTTCTTTTTTCATTTTCTTGAAGTTTTTGTGAAGTGTTTTAAATTGTGTTTTTCTTGATCGTCAGGTAGTGAGATGGTGGTCGAAGGATGGGAGTTGTGGTAGCTGAAAATATGACAGGTCCTTTCAAAATAGTTGGTGCTTGATGCCCAATTTGTGACCCATTGTTGTATTTGGTTCGGGATCATTGTTTTGGGCTCTCGCGAGGTTCCTAGGTTTCCTATAGGTCCTCATCCTTTGACTGCTATTCGAGATCCCCTTGTTAAGATCCTGACTGGTCTTATCCCTGATTATAATGAAATTATTCAGATGGTTTATTTGAGTATTTCAGCCATGAAGAAGGTTAGAAGACAAAAACAACCCTAGGTTGGCCTGATGGGCTCTTTCTAATGGCTCGAGAAGAGGCTCTACTTCACAAACAATTCCCTAATTCTGGTAGTGATAGAAATCTTAGGCAAGGAATGTAATCATCCAGGAATAGAAGGATAAAATGTCTTAGGATGAAGTTGATATGGTCATGTTGCCTTGATCGGCCATGTTCACTAAGGAGTGAGTGGATTTGGACGAGGCTGAGAAGAAAGACCTGATGATTTTTCTTCTCATTTTTCTAGCAAAGGCTTGTACTCTCTCCTCATTCCCTACTGGACAAGTCGAAGTTCAGCCAATCATATCTTTTTGACGATTCCATGTTTGTGGATACTTTAAGTAGGATTATCCTTTAGTTTATCCTAAGTTCCTGATGTTGTTTCGCTGGAACGTCGTTCTTCTATTGGAAGATTTGAAGAATTTGATGTTTGATGATTTCGATCAACCCAAACCTAGTTGTTTTGAGTTGTAGTGTATGACTTGTAATGTACTTTCATTAGTCTAGTTGTATTTCAAATAGTCTGATAATGAAGTTTTGTTTTTCATAGTGATTGTTGTCGTTTTATTTCATAAGGAGTCATTTGCTCAAGTTGCGAAAATTGAAGCGGTCCGAGTGTTATTGGCATACGTTGCACACAAAAACTTCATTGTATATCTGATGGATGTCAAAATAGCATTCCTTAATGATTTCCTCAACGAAGAAGTGTACGAGAGCCAGCCAGAAGGATTTGTCAATATGAAGTATCCTAATCACATCAACAAGTTGAAGAAGGCTCTATATGGACTCAAACAAGTACCTCGGGTTTAGTATGATCAATTTTCCAACTTCCTCATCTCTAAGAAGTTTACCAAAGGAGTGGTCAATCCAACGTTGTTCACACGAAAGTATCGAGACGACATAATGGTGGTACAAATTTACGTAGATGATACTATATTAGGTTAACTAATCTAAAATGTTCAGGTAATTTTCCAACCTTATATGAAAAGCCGTTTTGAAATGTCTTTGGTGGGGGAAATTTCTTCGTTCCTTTGTTTCAAATACACTAATCCCCATGTAGCATTTTCATAAACTAGTCTAAATATGCTTTCGAGACTCTTAAAAAACATGGAATGGAAGGTTGTAACCCCTATTGGTACTCCAATAGGTGAACGAACCAAACTAGATTCAGATATATTAGGGAAGCTAGTCAATAAGACTAAATACCAAAGTATGATAGGTTCCCTAATGTATTTGACATATAGTAGACCAGATATCGTTTTTTTTTGTATGCTATTGTGCTAGATATCAAGCTTATCCTACTGAAGGACAGCTCAAGGAGGTTAAACGGATCTTTCGATACATTAAAGGCACCCTCAACATAGGATTTTTGTATGCGATGGATTCTGGTATATTACTAATTGCCTATTCAAATGCTAATCATGCAGGATGCGAGGATACTTTTAAAAGGACATCACATTTCTAGGCGAAAAGCTCTTTAGCTGGTCCTCAAAGAAGTAGAATTGCTCAACAATGTAAACTGCGAAAGCAGAGTATGTGTCTATTTGCATATTGCACGCAAGTCTTATAGATGTGCACACAACTGACATAGTATTATGGCTTCTTCTTTGAGAAAATTCGACTTTACTGTGATCCGAAAAATGCCATATCCATCTCTTGCAACCCATCACAACACTCAAGGACAAAACATATCGCGGTCATGTACCATTTCATAAAGGAACACGTTGAGAAAGGTACTATTGAACTATACTTTGTCAAGACGGATTATCAACTGGCTAATATTTTCACCAAACCTCTTTGAACATGAAAGGTTTGAATTGTTGGTGAAATGCCTTGGAATGCGAAGCTTGACTCCACAAGAGTTATATCGTCTTGCAAAACTATCTTTTTGATTTATCGAAAGCTTCGTCGTAAATATTTTTCAAAAACAAAAATACCAAAATAGAAAACCAACAAAAGCAAATATAAAAGTATAAAACCAACAAAGTTACAAGAATATTTCAATGTTATAAAATGAGAAAAAAAAACCCTTCTATGGTATGTCTCATGTGAAAATTTAACACTATTTATGTTTCTAGAAATGTCATTCAATAATGATCCAAAAATATAAATACGTTTGAGCGAGAAGTTCACTTATACAAAAGTGTTTTTCAAAACACGTCGTTTCTAACATTATTATGACTTGTGTACATATCAATTACAACTCGGACTTCAAATACAGGAAAGTGTTAAGCAAAACGAACATTATATATTTAGTGCACTTATCCTAACAACGAAAAAATTACTTTTCTCGGGTCTTGAGCAAATTAATAACAACATTCAACGTTTTGAGCTCATGACTTTGGTTGTTGGTTAGATTTCAGATCAACACCCGCGCTTTTTCAAAGAAAGGACCCTAGTATATGTTTTGGTGCTCTAATCCTATAAAAAGGAGAGACATCTTCTTAATCTTGAGCACCATTTATTCATGTTTTTTCAATAATAATAATAATAATAATAATAATAATAATAATAATAATAATAATAATAAATCAAAATCTTTCAAAATTTCGGCTCAAGATTGTTCAAATCACTATATATTTGAGGGGAGTATTAACAAATGTTCCAAAACACTTCATGCAATCAATTTCTCCCTACTAGCTTTCCAAAATAACATATATTTTTTTAATAATTTGATATCAAAAATATCACGGTCATGCTATTTTTGAGGTGGAGAAAATGTAATAAAAATGTGATCGAGCTCTTTTGGTCTCGAAATGTCTTAGACGCAAAGGTATGTACTTTTTCCTATGTTTGCAAAATCTTTGATAATATCTATACACTTGTGTAGGAGGAGTAGTTCTCAAAATAAAAACTTTCAAACTGTTATCAAAACATGATTTCTCATAAACACTTTGATTGAATTTTCAAATGGTTTTAATGCTACGATCTATATACCAAACCAACCAAACTTACTATGATGACCGAAGTGATATAAGTTGATAAGGTTAGGTATTATCCTATGGTCCAGCTAGAGTCGGAGGGACCTACCCATGGATATTTCATATATAGAGTAGAAGTCCGTAGGTCATGGAGAAGAATGAGAAATGGAATAATGTTGTTATCGTCATTAGTTGTCATCGGAATAATCACAACATGATAAGGACGACGCGATATGCATTGAAGAGGTTAAAGAATGAAAAAGAAAATTTATGAAAGGGTTAAAAGAAATGAAAACCCTCCACACACTTAGGACATAAACTGGGTCAATACATGTGCCATCAATTATCACAAAGATGATTTTGATATTGATGACAAACATCATGGACCCAGTGTTGCAATGCACAACCCTCCCCAGCTATTCAAGTTTCTCTCAAAAGAATCTTGTTTCATTTCTCATGGAGATTATAAACGTTATATGTCGACCTCTCAGTCTGAGAATCATTAAGAATGAAAAGGTATCAGTCTGCTCTAGCCTCTGCTCATTAAATCAAAAGGTACTTAATCGAGTCTAGAGCCAATGAGATTCAAATATAAAATCACCTTATGACACAATATAACTATAAAACTTGCTGTTCACAAACAAGAACACAAGTTGAACGAGAGTCCTATGCAGATCATTGTAATCTTGTTAAAATGTTCATGGTGATACTCAGACAGTAGTTCATGATTATTGAACGGAAAATATGCCAGTGTCAAAATCAAACAATATTGAAAGTAGGTCCTAAGTTAATTCTTTTTTTTGGGTAAAGAATTTTTTTTTTGGGTAAAGGTCCTAAGTTAATTCTTTATGGATTATGCATAGTGTTAACTGGAATCTATATGATTCAGGGAAATGTTATATGGTGCAAACAATCTAAAATCATGGAGGGATGCTTTATGAGCACTTCAACGATTCACCTGAATCGTTGTAAGCATACTTGAGGCATCCGATTTAGGAATGGTAGGTGGAGAAATTTGTAAGAATTACCTGACACTTTGAGCTGGAAACCTTACTAAGGAGATTCCTTAATGAATCGATTCTTGATGACATAGTTCTATACTTGATTGTTCCAGTGTATTGATACCGGTCCTAATGTAACATGAGCTTAATTCTACCTACCTAAGATGAATGAAATCAAAACTTTTCATCCTAAACAATCGTAGTAGAATAACTTTTTAAGAAAGTTAATAAAGATCGATTGGAAATCCTAATAAAGCGGTACTAATACCTAATGATCAACTTCATGAGCTTTCTTAGAGTTTCAAAATGATCTTCACAGATTCGGAGGTTACCGTTACCTCCTTTATTGTGATTGTACAAGTACCGACGAAGAAAGCCGCTTCTGATCCTACAAAACCATATACATCAACAACTCAACATCTTCAACTCCACATAATCAAACTCATATGACTAATCCTCATCAAGTTAAAGACAAAGAAAGTTAAGATAAAGAACTACATCAAATTCAAGAAAGTCAAGATAAAGTTCAAAGAAGAAATTAGGAAATACATAAAAGTAATGACTAAAGACTAAATACAAGAGGTATGAGTATATTAGAGAGAACGTAAGGATAACACTTGAAGATGTTGATCCATAGCAAAAAAGGAAAGATATTTCACTAAAGATCACAAAGCATCTATGGAACAAAGAATCAAGAAAGTTTATTACACACACAGGGTTCGAGATCAAGTAAAAGATGATTAAAGCACTAAGATATGAAGAAGCATGTTTTGATAAATGACCACCCCTTAGGGGGAGATTGTTGTTATTAGAAGTGATTGTCATTTATAGTTAAACGAACCTTGTAACATTGTATTAATATGTATTAGACTAGTTATGGGTAAACAGGCTTGGCATAAGCTAATGTTGTACTCTCTTTGCCCTAAAATATAATTACATTTTGATTTTTTGAATCTAATTGTGACATTAAATATTTTTTTGTATTATATAATATTTTATGAAATTTTACAAATTAAAATACATTTAAAACCTATTCTACTTATATATTTTGCATCCAGTCAATACAAACAAAAATATTTAAAGTCAAAGTTAGATTCAAAGTCAAAATAGACCTATATTGTGTGAGTTCGAGGGCCACGATGCACAACAAATCAATAAAAGATCTATGGAAGGCTGTGGTGTGATCTATCAGATACTTTTTGTTGAAAATACGGATAACAATGTTTTCGGTAAAAAGACTTATGATGTTAACAAGTTGTTCAAAGAAGTTCAGTTAAAGTGTTTCGATTGGGTTTGCAGAAGATCTTAGAAAGGGAAGATCGTTTTGGATCAGTGGATTGAGAATTCAGGTAGATGACATTTTATATTGTTGCAAGTTGAGTGTTTGGCCTGGTAGTAATGGAGTACGGGGGTGGTATAGTCTGTTGAATTTATGGAGAGTTTGGTTTGAGGGTATGTTAGGTGTTTTTTTTTTTCTTTTTTCTTTCTTGATTCTGTTAATTGTGGGCTTGTGTAGGGTGGAAACGAGCCGAGCCGAGCCCGAGCTCGCCAGAGCTCGAGCTCGGCTCGTTTATATATATAAAGCTTGAGCTCGTTTCGAGCCTCATATTTTGAGCTCGAGCTTGGCTCGTGAAAATTTTCACAAGCTCGAGCTCAGCTCGGGCTTGACTAATTTATATGATATGTTAAAGAAAACAAAGTTCAAATGGAGCTCGGCTGGTTAATTACATAAGGGTCGAGCTCGTTTACTACTTTTAAGCTCGTTTATATGTATAGAGAATTTATATACGTATATATTTCTAGGGCTCGTTTAGGATCGCGAGCCTACTCGAGCTTTTTTTTATAGAGCTCGGGCTCGATTATTAAGTGAGCCCAAACTTAGGCTTGAGCTCGTTTAGGCTCGGCTTATTCGAGCTTTTTACCGATCCGATCATGAGCTTTTTACGAGCGGCGAGCCGCTCCCACCCCTAAGCTTGTGGCGTTCTTTTTTTCTTTCTTTCTTGATTCTGTTCGTTGTGGGCTTGTGGCGTTCTTTTATTTTTGCTTTGTACTATATATTATTATACTTGTATGGGTTTTTAATGATAATTGCCTTTTTTTAGCAACTAAAGGAAAAATATACCCAACACTTGTTTGTGTTTTGAATGGGTCAAGCTCAAACTTAGCTAAAAATGAAATGATTCAAATGCCACATGCCCACATTTGATGGGCTTGCCGGATATAAGTTGGGCTGATATACAATTTACAGATACGAACCTTTTGGACCTAGTTTGTTAGCTCGGGCTTAAAATATAACCCTTTACGATTCGCGGAAAACCTTCGCACAAATTATATAACACTAGTGACTAGACCACGTGAGTTAAGAAAATTTGTATTAATGATTGTTTTGCAACAATAGATAGAAGTAAAATAAATTATGACATTTAGAATGCTCACCGAGTGACTGTATCAAGGACATTTTTAATTTACGTTTGGCAAATTATTAAAATGCAAGTAAAATGATTTAACTGATAACATTGTGATTTGTGCAAGTATTTGCAAAGGCGAGTGCATGCATGGTTTCTTCTACTTAAAACATTGGTGATTGTAGGATACCGCATGATGATTTGTAGAAAGACGAGGTCGGGTGGAAAACATTGTGATGTATCAATAGTGTGTATTTCGGTTCTATGGGTTCCTTGCTGGTACACGTGAGTGTTCGAGTTGTGTTAAGTTCCAGGTTAACTCATGATTATACCTTGGTTCGGTGTTAACTTTGGCTGTTTCGAAAATTCTCAATAATGCAAAATCATGTGATGCTAAAGTAGTAAATTTTACGAAATAACATAACAATGATTGTTTGTCGACTCTCAAATGCAAAATGAAAAGGCTCTGTTGTTGAAGTTCTATAAATAGGTTCGAGTCTTTACCTAATACTTGTGTATTTAATATATTCCTACATCTATTAATTAATTAGTGAAACACAAAAATTGCACTGCCTTAAATGAATTCTTATGAGAGAAAATTCAAATTTTAATTCTTGCTTTTTATATTCTGATATGGGGTTTTATAAGTTTAACATGAGTTACCATGTGACTAATAATTTAATTTTCAAGTATTAACTTTCGAGCTATGATTGAGAGACCTAAAGATATATCTAAAAATATGACATAATCCTGATGTTCAGCTTTCATAAACCATCAAGATCATACAACATATGTTTAGACTTAAATTTAGGCATATATGTTATGCCCTTCCAATCATTTTACTTATCGTAAGTAAGATGGACTTTCTTTTGCTTTGTCAAATCTATGCACATGCGTGTGCGTTTCCCCAGTTTTAGATTTTTGGGATCAATACTCAATTGTGACCTCCATATTTAATGCATTTACATTGAGATTATATTATTTTAATTATTGCAAAATACTAGCAGGGTACTTGCGCGTTGCAGCGGCGGATACTCTGAAATAAAACTTTTCGATAAAATTAATAAAAATATCACAGGAAGTCATTCTGACACATAAATTTGCTTCGAGAATGAAATACTAAAAGATTGAGTTTTTTAATAGACCATTGCACTTTTAAATCTTAATTAACAAAATGAGTACTTTCAAAAATATTTAAAATACTATGTTATACTTCAATCTTCTAACTTAGAACCATAAATACGCACCCACATTTCTTGAACTACTAACATAAATATAAACATGCACCTTAAAAGTCAAAGATATTACAATTCTAGTGTGGTGATTTCATATGATCGAAAGCCATTCTGGTACCACCATTGTTTCATCAGGTTTCTAATTTAGAAATATGGGAATGTGTATCTTAAACAAATTGTGATTGGATCATATATTTTATACTTATAGTGTCTCATACAATAAAGAAGCCAACACTACAAAATAAATGCCATTTAGTGACTGATACCTATTGTGACTGAAGAGTGAAAATGTCAATAAAACCTTCATTTTAGTATTCCCCTCTTCTAATTAAAAAAGTCAAACAAGAGGTCAATAAACCATCATTTTAGATATTATAACAAAAAGGGTTCCCTCTTCTAATTAACCATCTGAGCCATCAACTCCGGCCATCAACACTTTATCTCCCCCTCTCTCTCTCCGACAGCAACTCCGGTCATCAACACCTTCACCTCCGGCCACCATCACCGTCACCGGAAGTTGTGATTGTGTTTGAATGAAATACGTTTTCTTTTGAGGTAATCTTATTATTCCGTTTCTAAGGATCACATATGTTATTCCCGTTTGCTCCCAAAATGGTATTATATGATTTACAAGTGTTTGAATGAAATACGTGTTCTGCTTGTGTATGCAATCCAAGTGTTTGATGAAATGCTTGAATGAATATGTGTTCTGTTTGTGTATGCAATCCAAGTATTTGATGAAATGCTTGAATGAAATACGTGTTCTGTTTGTGTATGCAATCCAAGTGTTTGATGAAATGCTTGAATGAATATGTGTTCTGTTTGTGTATGCAATCCAAGTATTTGATGAAATGCTTGAATGAAATACGTGTTCTGGATGTTTGGTATTGTGTTTGCAAAACTGTGTGCGGATGAACAATCTTTTCAAATGGTGTACCAAACACTATTTTATAATTATTTACATTTTGCAAACACAATAATCAGATAATCTCCAAAACACAACCCCAAACACCCTCATGTTTGATGGATTTAGTTTCTGTTTTTGCATATTCATACAGTAATTAAACCACTAGGAAATGCTTCTGCTCAATCGTATTTGCTCTGACAATTAACCACTAGGAAATCACGCGTATTTTACAAAAGACCATAACATTGCGTGTTCACTTTCATAGGATTTAGATGGACTTAAAGCTTGAAGCTTGATTGGTGATTGGTTTACGTTATTGATGAGTGTGTAAATACTCATCATTTTTATCATTTCTGAGCTGCCAAAACATCTAAAAACACTCAATATTGAATCAAAATAGTGAAAATATCCCAGGAAAGTGTTTTACATGTTTCAAATGAAAAAATATCAAAAACAGATGAAAAACGCACAAAGTTTGCATAATTGGCAGTTTCAGTCCTTCAACTTTCAAAAGTTGTCAAATCTAGTCCCTGGTTATTCTAAAAACTTGAAAAAGTCACCAAAGGTCCTTTTAAATCAAAAAGTTACACATTTAGTCCTTTGGTGAAAAGTTTCACAAAATGTCAAGTTTAGTCCCTGAACTTTGAAAATTGTCAAAAATGGTCCCTGGGATATTAAAAATTTTGAGAAAAACAAATTTTGTCCTTGCACTAACCTTTTATGGCAGGATTGGTCCTTGGTGGAAAGTTTGGTGAAAATTACACAAATGGTCCCTGAAGTTTGAAAGTTTGGCAATTTTAGTCCCTGGTGTATTTAACATGGAAAAATCAACAAAGGACCTTACACTATTCATACTTTGGCATAATACACCCTTGGGAACACTTTGGAAAATTTCCATTTCACACCCCTTAACTTTCAAAGAATTGCAAAATTAGTCCTTGTGAATTACATAAACCAAAACGGACCTTAAACTATTATCCCTAAAACAAAACCCAAGTCCAATCCATTCCACAGCCCACCCCCTTGTTTTATTTTGGGCCCAAAACTCACCTCAGCCCATCACCACCCCAAACTAATAAAACCCCGGTCAATGTTTGACCCCCTCGGTCAAACAAAGTCAAACAACCACCATCCTTCCATCCTTCCCTCCCCCACAACCCCACTTGCAGGTCCCATCATACCTCCATCAGAAGCCACCGCCCAACCCACTACACCATCCCTCATATCCACAATAAATGCACCACCCCCTTGCCTGAACAGTCCAAAATCCACATATCAATATTTCCCGCCAAAATACGTGGCGTTTGATTAGAGTGGTTCAGAGCAAATTAACGGTCAAGATTAAATGGGAAAGGTTCAGAGGCTCAGATGGAACCCTAATCCGTGGCTATAAAAGGAGAAAGATGCAAGATGAAAGAGTTGTCTAGTCTTTTAGTATAATAGTAGTCGTTTAAGTGTATTAAGCAGTTGTAGTTTAGCTAAAAGCTTTTAAGCATTTGTCTAAGTCAATTCAGTGTACTATTACCCTTTTCAAATCAATATAAGCAAGTTTCTTCAATCTTATTTGTTAATGCATATTTCAGTTTCAAGTAACTAATTTAGATCATAAGCTATTAGTATTTGTGTTTGAATTATGGATTCTTAAGCTCACTTAGGATCCCATAAAGCCATTTGAAGCTTTTAGAGACCTTAAAAGCCAGTATTAATAGAAAAAAAAATTAAAAATCTAAAAAAGTCAAACTTGGTCAACTGTTTTGGTTCTAACTTGTTTTCAGGTACTGAGGATCATTGAGGAGCAAGAATTGAGTTGAACTTGGCCTATCTAAAGATAGGCTTCATAGGAAAACCCTCTGTTCATGCTGAGGGTACTCTTGTAAGATTTTGCTCATTTAAGTTTTCCACTAAAATTCCTAGTTCTTAGTTTCTGATTGCTTGTTGTTGTTGCCAATTTGTGTTTGTTTGTGCTTCTTTATGTATTGTTTAGTTAATTTATAGCCTAATATATATATCTTGTTTGATAAAATTTGTAGTTATTTTATATCTTAGTTTAATCAGTCAAATTAGCTTAAGAGTTAAATCTATGTGATTGTTGTGGTATTCTGTCTCTAAGTGCTTAAACAAGTTTAAATAGTTATAATTTGCAGTTTGGGATCAAGTTTATACAATCTAACACCTAGTTAACTTGGAAATCACAAAACAGTTAAGCATTAGGGGTGTTTGGATCTGCAAAATTGGTTGTGTTGTTGTTGATCTCAGAAAGCAACCAAAGCTCAAACAGCTTGCCTTAGGTTTCATTTGGTAGTATAGACCATAAAATCCAGTCTTGTTTCACAAAAAAAGTCAAAATCTCAAAAATTGTTCACTCACAGTTAACTGTGAGAGTTTTTGGTACTCAAATCCATCAAATTGGTTACATAAGTTGTTAGTATAGAGTAAACTAGCTTAAATATATCTCATAACATCATTTTTAATCAGTAGGGGTTAGTATAAATCCAGATAAGTCAACTCTTGTGTTTTATTCAAAAAGTCAAATTACACCATCTCAGATTTTTGCAAAAGTTACAAGATTTTTTGTGATTTATGTGTTTGGATTGAGGATCTGAAACTTGTTGTAGTTACACACCACCACCTCAACTTTTGAATCCCACATTGGTTTGATTTTTTTGAATTTTTTTGTGGGCTCCACAAGCCCTGGAACACAGTTGCAGGGAAGAACCCTTGCCCTGCACCAGCAGACCCTTCTCACCACCACCACTTTGGTGGCTGTTGTAGCCCAACCCAGTGGGCCCCAGAGGTTCCATTTAGTTTTTCCCAACCTCCTCCTACCAGGGAACAAAACTTGACCATTTGTTTGACCTAGAATCAAGTGGACCCCACCTGGAATCCATCATTAAGTTTGTCCCCATTCTGTGTTCATTCTCAGATTACAAAGTGCTTAATTGGTTCCACACAGCTTATTTGTGATCACCAATTGTTGTTTCTGGCTTATTTGAGTCAGTATAGCTTATTTGTACCCATTTCCATCATTGTGGACCCCACCCAAAGTCATTTGTGCTTATTTGTCCCTCCAGTCAACATAAGTCAACTGATAAGCAAAAGGGGGTGCATACAGCTTATTTATAAGCTTTTTCAAAAGTGTTTTCACAAAAGTTTTCTATTTTCAGTAGTTAAGTAAGTTTGTAAAAGAAAAACCAAGAAAATCCAAATTTAAATTAAGTGATAGTTTCTATTTAATTCAATTTATCTTTTAATTTTAATTTTTAGATTTTTATTAAGTATTTAGTATTTTTATATTTTTATTAATTACCTTATATAGTAAAGTATTTTTAGTAAATTTTTCAGATTTTTATTCTGCCATTTAGTAATTATTAGATTTAATACTAGTTTTCTTAATTATTAATTAATATTAAGTATTAAATAGCATATTTAGTTTTTATAAAGCATAACCTAGTTTTTTATATTTTTTCTAGCTCTAATATAGTATAATAGACTTTTAGAAAATATATTTTTAATTTCTACTGTTCACTTTCCATTTTTCTTATTTTAATTGTTTAAATTAGATTTAAAGTAATTAAAAGGTAATTAATTAGTGGATTAACCTTAAACATAATTTTTAGAGGTTTTTATAATTTTTTAGAGTTCCTGTGATGGTTAAGTAATTTTAAAAATTTTCTTATAAATTTCTAAGTTAATTTAGTATTAATTGTAATTTAAATTAGTTTAATTAGATTAATTAAGTTAAATAGTTTTTAATTAATAAAAATCCATAAAAAGTCAAAAATATATTTTTTTTTATTTTTTTTTATACTTTCTTCAAGTTCTAATTTAAGTTTAGAAATTGTTTTTGCAAATTTTTAGTTTAATTTGTAACATTTATAATTATTAGTTAATTTAAATTAGATTTTAATTAGTTTAATTAATTAAATAGTATTTTGATATTAAAATAATCACTTTTATAATTTCATTTTCATTTTCAAATTTCTTTTTAATTTTAAGTCTCAAAAAGTTTCAAAAGCACCCCCTGTAGTTTGTTAATTACCAAAATCCCACTTTTTCAGTCCGATTGCGTGAATCTTAATTGTAAATTTGTGCATATCCTTGTATATCTGATTTTTGTGAATATCATATCTGTGTACAAATACCAAAATAACAGTAGCAATATCAATTCTACATCATCTGGGCTACAGTCCTCAGCGCCACTCACTCATAAACGATTTCAAACGACACCATTTCAATCTCGTTGGGACTTTAACGACCCGGGGACACACTATACTATCCACGGAGAATTGGAACGAGGCTGTCTTTGACTTGTTGACCTTGGTCAATAATATCTGACTGCTTTCACACCAATCAAAATTTGGCGCCGTTGCCGGGGAGGTTGTTTTTTGTTTTAAAAAATCGTTTTAAGTTTAGTGGTTTTTCAAAACCCTCCCTGTACAAATTTCACACAAATTTATAAAAAGTTTTTGTAAAAACATAATCATATCAAAAAAGTTCATTTACACTTTTCCTAAAGTGTTAAAAACACCCAAAAAAATCAAAAACAACAAAACAAACTGTGAAGTTAAATTACTTCGTTTTTTTAAGATTACAACCTGAAACAGTTGGTTTAAGGTAAGTTCTGACATTAAGTTGCGAACTGAAGAGGAAACCTATTTACTTCCTCCCGCCAGCCTGCGAGTAATCTTAAAAGAACGATTTCGGTTAACGAATCAGTTCCAAAAATATTTCCCAAGTTTTCTGCACACACACCCATAAGCCTAAAGCAGTTTTTCAAATTAATAAATACATAAAATCTTACCACCGCAAACTAAGGCTGAACACCTACCAACTGGGGGTGTGGACATAATAAGTTCCCAAACTTAAGATAAAAACTTGCCTTTATATCCCTGTGAGTGGTGTACCTTTCTTAAAGAAGCCACTTACTTGTGATAATTGGTTTAAGTTCACCATGGTTTTGCCTCGATCTTGTTTTGAAAAATTGTTTTTAGTGCATGCGCACTCGGTCACAAACAAAACGTAAACATCAGAAAAACGTACCCGAGCTACGTTCTGACACATAAGAACCAAAGACCGAAATGGCCGCTGGGCCACCACCACCTTTACCACCCCCTGACCCTCCCAGGGATGTGCCAGCTCCCGATCTCCGAACGATGGAGGAGCTGTGCCAGCCTACCATGCAAGGGCGGGGTGGACCTATTGCACCACTCACTATTGAGGCTACGGACTTTGGCCTCAAGCACCACATGATCCAACAAGTCCAGAATTCGTGTCAATTTCACGGATTACCGGGTGACGATGCCAATAAGCATCTTGACAAATATCTCACGGTCACCCAAAGCATGAAACAGCATGGTGTCACCGATGATGCCCTCCGGCTGTACCTCTTTCCCTATTCTCTCACTCATCATGCCACTGCATGGTTTGACCGACTCCCAAAGAATTCTATTCACACCTTTGATGAAATGGTAACCAAGTTTTTAGCAAAATATTTTCCACCTTCCATGGTTACCAAGTTATGAAATGATATCAGCAACTTCCGGCAACGTCCCGATGAGTCTCTTTTTGAGGCTTGGGAACGTTATAACCTAGCTATTGATCGGTGCCCTAACCACAATATGTTGCAAGTTACCATCATAGATACCTTCTATAATGGTCTGACATTGAGGCACCGGGATATTCTCAATGCTGCTGCTGGTGGGACCTTTATGAAAAGGCGTCCCGAGGAGTGCTATGATTTAATCGAGAACATGACTACCCACCATAACTTTTGGGATTCCTCTGCGGAGAGGGATGCGTCATGTAATTCAGTTACTCCTTCATCATCATCTCCTGAAATAATTGCTCTTACCAAAAAGATGGATGATATTTCTACGGCTGTGTTGAGAATGAACCAAACGATGCAAAATCAAGTTCAAAATCAACAAGTGAAAGCCGTGGCCCGAAGTTGTGAAACTTGTGGGGGCCCTCATTTGTATTCCGAGTGTCTAGCTACTGCTGGCTTTCCTCAAGAGAACGTATATGCTGCTCACGGTTCCTACAATACGGGGGGTAATTCTTACCAACCGCAAGGGGACCGTAATCTCTTAAGCTATCGTTCCAACAATTTTCTCGGACCTCCCGGTTTTAACCAAAATCAAAACCGTAACTCGAATCAGAATTTTAACCAAGGTCAAAACTCAAATTTCCAAAACCCGAATCAAAATCAAGGCCAATTTAATCAAAACAATTTTCAAAATGGCAATCAAAACCAAGGTTTTCAAGGAAATTTTCAAAGAAACGAAAATCAAGGAAATTACAATCAGGGTAATTTCAATCAGAGAAACACTTTTCAGGGTAACAACAATCAAAATCAAGGGAATTTTCAAAACAACCGTGTTCAAAATCCTCCTGTTCAAAATCAAAACGTTGTTCCACCCTCGTCTTCCTCCGAAGCTATGTTTAAACAATTCATGAAAGCACAAGAGGAAACGAATCAGTTATTGATCAGCACGATCTCTGAGCTTCAGAAGTCTTTAAATGATCGACCCTCGGGCCCGGGTACACTACCGAGCAACACGATCGCTAACCCGAGGGGCGATGTCAAAGCGATCACTACCCGAAGTGGGGTATCATACAATGGACCCTCGATTCCTTCTACCTCTTCTTCTCCTCCTCCTAAGGTAGCGGAACGTGAGCCTGAGGTTACCACGGACACGGTACTTCCTACTAATAACGGAGGTGTCAACAACGTCCACCCTCAATTTGTCCCGGTCCCGGCTCGTAAGCCGAAAGTTGTATTTGATCCCCCTGTGAGTTCTGATGAAATCCCAAAGAATGATCCTAAGCCGTCAATTCCATATCCTTCACGTTTGAATGATCAAAAGAACCGCGAAAAAGCTAACCATCAGATGGAAAAATTTTATCAAATTTTCCAAGAATTACACTTTGATATTAGCTTCGTGGACGCTCTTCTTCTCATGCCTAAGTTTGCTTCGACAATCAAAAATCTGAT
Organism: Artemisia argyi; assembly: GCA_030686995.1. Classification (NCBI taxonomy): domain Eukaryota; kingdom Viridiplantae; phylum Streptophyta; class Magnoliopsida; order Asterales; family Asteraceae; genus Artemisia; species Artemisia argyi. The sequence goes on from CM060702.1 coordinate 174,750,083, forward strand.
AAGCAACAAAGAAAAACTTTGAGAGATGGCAAAAACTCCACTTAATGAGCATTGCTCAGCAGTGCTCTTGAAAAAGCTTCCCGAAAAGCTTGGAGATCTCGGGAAATTTCTCATTCCTTGTATTTTCCCGGGGATGGTTGAATGTTTTGCCTTGGCCGATCTTGGCGCAAGCATTAACCTGATGCCTTACTCAGTTTGGAAAAGACTCTCTCTACCTGCTCTCACTTCGACCTGCATGACTCTCGAGCTTGCAGATCGTACTATATCCCGTCCTCTCGGCATTGCCGAAGATATCTTCGTGAAAGTAGGAAAGTTCCATTTTCCAGCAGATTTCGTGATTGTTGATTTCGATGATGACCCAAGAGTTCCTCTCATTCTCGGGAGGGGGTTCTTAAGAACGGGTCATGCTTTAATCGATGTATACGAAGAAGAAATCACTCTACGTGTTGGTGGTGAAGCCATCACATTCAATCTTGATCAGACTTCAAGATACTCCTCCAAGTATGACGCTGGAACGGTTAACCGAATTGACATCATCGATGTTGCGTCTGAGGAGTATTCTCAAGAAGTCCTTGGTTTCTCAGCAAGTGGCAGTACCAGTCCTTCGACTGATCCTATCATTTCCGACTCTTCCCCTTCCCTCACTCCGTTTGAGGGAAGTGACTTCCTTCTGGAAGAGCTCGAGGCTTTTCTTGCTCAGGATAGTTCAATCCTAGATGGGATTGATGAAAACTATCTTGACCCGGAGGGGGACATTCTTCTCCTTGAAAGATTGTTAAATGACGATCCTTCACCCTCTCCGTCTCCAAAAATACTTCATAAAGTGGAAGTAAAAAATGTTGAAATAACTAAAGACTTTCCCGAGGTTGAGCTCAAGGACTTGCCTCCTCATCTAGAATATGCATTTCTGGAGGGTGATAATAAATTGCCCGTCATTATTGCTAAAGACTTGAAAGATGAGGAAAAGGCAGCACTCCTAAAGGTTCTTAAAGCAAACAAGCAAGAAATTGCTTGGAAACTCTCCGACATTAAGGGCATAAGCCCAGACTTTTGTACACACAAAATTTTAATGGAGGATGACTTTAAACCAGCGGTGCAACAACAGAGAAGGGTAAATCCCAAAATCCACGAAGTTATCAAACAAGAAGTTCTTAAACTTCTTGATGCGGGATTGATTTATCCTATATCTGACAGTCCTTGGGTTAGCCCAATTCATTGTGTCCCTAAAAAGGGTGGCATTACCGTTGTCACCAACGAGGATAACGAGTTGATTCCAACTCGTTTGGTTACGGGTTGGCAAGTATGTATTGACTATCGAAAGTTAAATGAAGCCACCCGTAAAGACCATTTTCCTCTCCCTTTTATGGACCAGATGCTTGAAAGACTTGCGGGGAATGAATATTACTGCTTCCTCGATGGTTTCTCGGGATACTTCCAAATCCCCATTGATCAAGAGAAGACTACCTTCACATGCCCCTACGGAACTTTTGCTTACAGACGTATGTCTTTCGGCTTATGTAATGCACCAGGCACGTTCCAGAGGTGCATGATGTCTATCTTTTCCGAAATGATCGGGAAAACCATGGAGGTATTCATGGATGACTTTTCAGTCATCGGGGATTCATTCCAGTCTTGCCTCTCCCACTTGGAATAGATGCTTAAACGTTGCAAAGAAACGAATCTAAGTCTCAACTGGGAGAAGAGCCACTTTATGGTCAAGGAGGGCATTGTCCTCGGCCATAAAATTTCAAAAAACGGGATTGAGGTTGACAGAGCCAAAATTGATTTCATCGCTAAATTACCTCATCCCACCACCGTAAAAGGTGTTAGGAGCTTTTTGGGTCATGCCGGCTTCTACCGTAGGTTTATCCAAGATTTTTCTAAGATTGCCCGACCTATGACCCATCTCCTCGAGAAGGATGCTCCTTTCATCTTCTCTCCTGAGCGCATCGAAGCTTTTGAAACATTAAAGAAAAAGCTTACCGAGGCACCGATTCTTGTTGCCCCCGATTGGGACCTACCTTTTGAGCTTATGTGCGATGCTAGTGATTTTTCCATAGGTGCGGTCTTGGGGCAACGTAAAGCAACATAATTTCAGCCTATACACTACGCAAGTAAAACTATGACCGAGGCTCAAGGTCATTACACCACCACTGAAAAAGAACTCCTAGCTGTGGTGTATGCCTTTGAGAAATTCCGGCCATACTTGATCCTGACCAAATGCGTGGTGTACACGGATCACTCGGCTTTGAAGTACCTATTTGCAAAGCAAGATGCAAAGCCGAGGCTTCTCCATTGGGTTCTCCTCCTTCAGGAATTTGATATCATTATCCGTGCTAAAAAAGGAGCTGAGAACCTTGCTGCTGATCATCTCTCACGATTAAAAAACCCTCATCAGGATGTGTTCAAGAAAAAGGAAATAAATGAAACATTTCCTCTCGAAACACTCAATGCGGTTGCTTTTCGTGATGACTCTACTACCCCATGGTTTGCCGACTTTGTAAATTACCATGCGGGTAACTTCATCGTTAAGGGGTTAACGTCCCAACGAAAGAACAAATTCTTCATAGACGTTAAACATTACTTCTGGGATGACCCCTTCCTCTTCAAAATCTGTGCCGATCAAGTCATCAGGCGATGTGTATACGGACAGAAAGTCGCTGATATTCTCAAGGCTTGCCATGCTGGACCCACCAGGGGCCACCATAGTCCTAACTACACCGCCAAAAAGGTGTTTGATTCCGGTTTCTATTGGCCCACGATCTATAAGGATGCCCACGAGTTAGTCAAAGCCTGTGATGCTTGTCAGCGTCACGGGAATATTTCACAAAAGAACGAAATGCCACAAAATGCTATTCAAGTTTGTGAAATCTTTGACGTCTGGGGCATTGATTTTATGGGGCCATTCCCATCTTCTCATGGAAACAAGTGTATTCTCCTGGCTGTTAACTATTTGTCAAAATGGGTTGAGGCTAAGGCCTTACCCACTAACGATGCCCGAGTTGTTGTGAAATTTCTGAAATCCCTCTTTGCTCGTTTTGGAACTCCACGTGCCATCATTAGTGATCGCGGTACTCACTTTTGCAATGATCAATTTGCAAAAGTCATGCTTAAGTACAGTGTTACTCATCGTCTTTCTACCGCGTATCACCCCCAAACAAGTGGGCAGGTGGAGGTTTCCAACCGTGGTATAAAACGGATTCTTGAGAGGACAGTAGGTGAAAACCGTGCTTCCTGGTCGGATAAACTAGATGATGCACTCTGGGCCTTCCGTACAGCTTACAAAACACCCATCGGGTGTACTCCATACAAGCTTGTATACGGGAAGGCGTGTCATTTACCGATCGAGCTCGAGCACAAAGCCTACTGGGCCTTGAAACATGCTAACTACGACCTTCATAAAGCGGGTGATCACCGTAAGGTTCAACTCAATGAATTAAACGAACTTCGTGATCAAGCCTACGAGAACTCTTTGATCTACAAAGAAAAGACAAAGAAGATTCACGACTCTAAGATTAAGAACCGCGTTTTCAACGTCGGTGACAGAGTCCTTCTTTTCAACTCAAGATTGAAGATCTTCTCGGGGAAATTAAAAACCCGATGGACTGGACCATTCACTATTGCTAAAGTATATCCATACGGGACTGTTGAGTTATCTCAACCCGAAGGTCCCAACTTCAAAGTGAATGGTCATCGATTGAAACATTATTTTGGAGAGGACATACCACCCATGGTTGTCCCGGATCTCCAAACTTTCCCCATGGACCAATGAATTCGGGGATCGAGTCAAGCTAGTCACTCGGTGAACAAAAATTAGCAACATATATGGGTTTTCACCCGTATTTCTGACTTCTTTCTACTTTCTACCACCCTAGTATGGGGGAGTGGCCGTCCCCCACCTTTTGAAAAGTAAATATGTATATAAGTTCATTTCAAAAAAAAAAAAGTGTGTAATTGTATGTACAGATAAATAAAGTGAAAAATAAAATCCATATTTCCACAATCGAATATTAGCTTTTTCCGTTCAGAGATTCGGCATAATAGCCGGGACTTTGAATATTGAGGAAAATATTCAATTCTAGTGTGGGGGGGGGGGGGGGGGGGGGGGAATTCTTACGAATTTTATCACAAAACTTTCTAAGTACCCCCATTTTTAGGCCTAAATTTTTCAAAATTTTTTCACTTTATTTCAAAATTTTTGTGGTAATCAGTCCGCCAAAGTCTAAATGACAAATGGATTGGCTAGTCCAGGAGCAAACGGCTCTTGGTAAAGACATCTCAAACCCGTTGATGGCTTGCAATTTGCCAAAAATTGTATGGTTCCTCAACTCCCCATATCCCATAAAGCAAATGAGTTGGCTAGCCCACAAGATTATGGCTTGTGGTAAAGGCCGTGGAAAATCCATAATTGGTAATCAGCTCACCAAGATGTTGACTTAGTCCATCAAGATGCTGGCTAGTCCAGAAGCAAACGGCTTTTGGTAAAGACTAATCAAATCCGTTTACAGCTAGTGGTTTGCTCAAAATCACACGGTTATCAAGTATACCACAGTTCTTACACCTGGCTACTCCATAAGTGATGGCTTTTGGTAAAGAGATTTTCAAATCCATCAGGTTTTTCTCAAAAGATTGCTAGGGACTAGCAATGTTTTAGTGTGGGGGATTGATGAGTGTGTAAATACTCATCATTTTTACCATTTCTGAGCTGCCAAAACATCTAAAAACACTCAATATTGAATCAAAATAGTGAAAATATCCCAGGAAAGTGTTTTACATGTTTCAAATGCAAAAATATCAAAAACAGATGAAAAACGCACAAAGTTTGCATAATTGGCAGTTTCAGTCCCTCAACTTTCAAAAGTTGTCAAATCTAGTCCTTGGTTATTCTAAAAACTTGAAAAAGTCACCAAAGGTCCTTTTAAATCAAAAAGTTACACATTTAGTCCTTTGGTTAAAAGTTTCACAAAATGTCAAGTTTAGTCCCTGAACTTTAAAAATTGTCAAAAATGGTCCCTGGGATATTAAAAACTTTGAGAAAAATAAATTTTTCCTTGCACTAATCTTTTATGGCAGGATTGGTCCTTGGTGGAAAGTTTGGTGAAAATTACACAAATGGTCCCTGAAGTTTGAAAGTTTGGCAATTTTAGTCCCTGGTGTATTTAACATGGAAAAATCAACAAAGGACCTTACACTATTCATACTTTGGCATAATACACCCTTGGGAACACTTTGGAAAATTGCCATTTCACACCCCTTAACTTTTGAAGAATTGCAAAATTAGTCCTTGTGAATTACATAAACCAAACCGGACCTTAAACTATTATCCCTAAAACAAAACCCAAGTCCAATCCATTCCACAGCCCACCCCCTTGTTTTATTTTGGGCCCAAAACTCACCTCAGCCCATCACCACCCCAAACTAATAAAACCCCGGTCAATGTTTGACCCCCTCGGTCAAACAAAGTCAAACAAACACCATCCTTCCATCCTTCCCTCCCCCACAACCCCACTTGCAGGTCCCATCATACCTCCATCAGAAGCCACCGCCCAACCCACTACACCAACCCTCACATCCACAATAAATGCACCACCCCTTGCCTGAACAGTCCAAAATCCACATATCAATATTTCCCGCCAAAATACATGGCGTTTGATTAGAGTGGTTCAGAGCAAATTAACGGTCAAGATTAAATGGGAAAGGTTCAGAGGCTCAGATGGAACCCTAATTCGTGGCTATAAAAGGAGAAAGATGCAAGTTGAAAGAGTTGTCTAGTTTTTTAGTATAATAGTAGTCGTTTAAGTGTATTAAGCAGTTGTAGTTTAGCTAAAAGCTTTTAAGCATTTTTCTAAGTCAATTCAGTGTACTATTACCCTTTTCAAATCAATATAAGCAAGTTTCTTCAATCTTATTTGTTAATGCACATTTTAGTTTCAAGTAACTAATTTAGATCATAAGCTGTTAGTATTTGTGTTTCAATTATGGATTCTTAAGCTCACTTAGGATCCCATAAAGCCATTTGAAGCTTTTAGAGACCTTAAAAGCCAGTATTAATAGAAAAAAATCAAAAATCTAAAAAAGTCAAACTTGGTCAACTGTTTTGGTTCTAACTTGTTTTCAGGTACTGAGGATCATTGAGGAGCAAGAATTGAGTTGAAGTTGGCCTATCTAAAGATAGGCTTCATAGGAAAACCCTCTGTTCATGCTGAGGGTACTCTTGTAAGATTTTGCTCATTTAAGTTTTCCACTAAAATTCCTAGTTCTTAGTTTCTGATTGCTTGTTGTTGTTGCCAATTTGTGTTTATTTGTGCTTCTTTAAGTATTGTTTAGTTAATTTATAACCTAATATATATAGCTTGTTTGATAAAATTTGTAGTTATTTTATATCTTAGTTTAATCAGTCAAATTAGCTTAAGAGTTAAATCTGTGTGATTGTTGTGGTATTCTGTCTCTAAGTGCTTAAACAAGTTTAAATAGTTATAATTTGCAGTTTGGGATCAAGTTTATACAATCTAACACCTAGTTGATTTGGAAATCACAAAACAGTTAAGCATTAGGGGTGTTTGGATCTGCAAAATTGGTTGTGTTGTTGTTGATCTCAGAAAGCAACCAAAGCTCAAACAGCTTGCCTTAGGTTTCATTTGGTAGTATAGACCATAAAATCCAGTCTTGTTTCACAAAAAAAGTCAAAATCTCAAAAATTGTTCACTCACAGTTAACTGTGAGAGTTTTTGGTACTCAAATCCATCAAATTGGTTACATAAGTTGTTAGTATAGAGTAAACTAGCTTAAATATATCTCATAACATCATTTTTAATCAGTAGGGGTTAGTATAAATCCAGATAAGTCAACTCTTGTGTTTTATTCAAAAAGTCAAATTACACCATCTCAGATTTTTGCAAATGTTACAAGATTTTTTGTGATTTATGTATTTGGATTGAGGATCTGAAACTTGTTATAGTTACACACCACCACCTCAACTTTTGAATCCCACATTGGTTTGATTTTTGTGAATTTTTGTGTGGGCTCCACAAGCCCTGGAACACTTTTGCAGGGAAGAACCCTTGCCCTGCACCAGCAGACCCTTCTCACCACCACCACTTTGGTGGCTGTTGTAGCCCAACCCAGTGGGCCCCAGAGGTTTCATTTGGTTTTTCCCGACCCCCTCCTACCAGGGAACAAAACTTGACCATTTGTTTGACCTAGAATCAAGTGGACCCCACCTGGAATCCATCATTAAGTTTGTCCCCATTCTGTGTTCATTCTCAGATTGCAAAATGCTTAATTGGTTCCACATAGCTTATTTGTGATCACCAATTGTTGTTTCTGGCTTATTTGAGTCAGTATAGCTTATTTGTACCCATTTCCATCATTGTGGACCCCACCCAAAGTCATTTGTGCTTATTTGTCCCTCCAGTCAACATAAGTCAACTGATAAGCAAAAGGGGGTGCATACAGCTTATTTATAAGCTTTTTCAAAAGTGTTTTCACAAAAGTTTTCTATTTTCTGTAGTTAAGTAAGTTTGTAAAAGAAAAACCAAGAAAATCCAAATTTAAATTAAGTGATAGTTTCTATTTAATTCAATTTATCTTTTAATTTTCATTTTTAGATTTTTATTGAGTATTTAGTATTTTTATATTTTTATTAATTACCTTATATAGTAAGTATTTTTAGTAAAATTTTCAGATTTTTATTCTGCCATTTAGTAATTATTAGATTTAATACTAGTTTTCTTAATTATTAATTAATATTAAGTATTAAATAGCATATTTAGTTTTTATAAAGCATAACCTAGTTTTTTATATTTTTCCTAGCTCTAATATAGTATAATAGACTTTTAGAAAATATATTTTTAATTTCTACTGTTCACTTTCCATTTTTCTTATTTTAATTGATTAAATTAGATTTAAAGTAATTAAAAGGTAATTAATTAGTGGATTAACCTTAAACATAATTTTTAGAGGTTTTTATAATTTTTTAGGATTCCTGTGATGGTTAAGTAATTTTATAAATTTTCTTATAAATTTCTAAGTTAATTTAGTATTAATTGTAATTTAAATTTGTTTAATTAGTTTAATTAAGTTAAATAGTTTTTAATTAATAAAAATCCATAAAAAGTCAAAAATATTTATTTTTATTTTTTTTATACTTTCTTCAAGTTCTAATTTAAGTTTAGAAATTGTTTTTGAAAATTTTTAGTTTAATTTGTAACATTTATAATTATTAGTTAATTTAAATTAGATTTTAATTAGTTTAATTAATTAAATAGTATTTAGATATTAAAATAATCACTTTTATAATTTCATTTTCATTTTCAAATTTCTTTTTAATTTTAAGTCTCAAAATGTTTCAAAAGCACCCCCTGTAGTTTGTTAATTACCAAAATCCCACTTTTTTAGTCCAATTGCGTGAATCTTAATTGTAAATTTGTGCATATCCTTGTATATATGATTTTTGTGAATATCATATCTGTGTACAAATACCAAAATAACAGTAGCAATATCAATTCTACATCATCTGGGCTACTATCCTCAGTGCCACTCACTCATAAACGATTTCAAACGACACCATTTCAATCTCGCTGGGACTTTAACGACCCGGGGACACACTATACTATCCACGGAGCATTGGGATAAGCTGTTTTTGACTAGTTGACCTTGGTCAATTATATCTGACGGTTTAGACCCGATCAGTTATTCAAATTCTAGCTTCCATAAAGTGTTTACCCGTTGTAGAAATCTGTAGCTTCCATAAACTAGCTAAGTAACAATTCATTGCATCTTCATTATCTAAATTCTTAGTTTGTAAAAAATGTGTGCCTGATTCATACTCTTGCTAAGTCAGATAACAGCTAACATGATAAAACCTAGATAGCAGATAACTAGTGGATTCATGAACATCAAAAATAATCTGTGGGTTTTTAGGGTATGGTTAGTTGGAAGAAAATACCCCCTGTTCCACAAAATGTTTTGTACAAAGAAAGAAAAATATAGATTGCGTTTAGATACCCTCTCCCTTTTCTACAAAATTAGAGATAGAACTAAGAAATATTTTATCCAACTAAATGCACCCTCAGGTTTCTAGCGGTTTTGTGAGATTCTATAGGTAAAAGATAGTTGATTTGTATCAGATATAGAAATTGGGCAGTTCGTAGAACAATCGGCTATCAGAAAGCTAAATCAAAGATATCATTTACCCAAAGCTTCTAACTCTGCACACATCCGATAATAACCGGATCAACTAAACTCTAAGAACCCGTTCCACAAATTCTAGCTGCCATAAAATGTTTACCTGTTGTATACTAATATACCCTTTCACCATGTTTAACTAAAAGCGTTGATGATGCGAGTCTGGATGTTTAGTCAGATTAAGGATGAAGGATGCTATAAACCGACTAAAGCCTGATTTGGAAATGTAGCCATCACCTTTATTCAAATTCAGCCACTAAGGTTTTCCCCATCATTTTAGTACTTAGGTTATGGTTTGCAAGTTGTTTACTAGTGCCATTGAGTTTGTATTTATGTAAGAATAAATGTTATATTGTGCTATTAATTCACTAGCTTAATAAGTCTTTAGTTTTTACTTTATTGATTGGCGTTCTTTCTTTCTACTGTTATAGTTATCACTATGGATAGATCTTGGATGTATCTTGCGCCAAGAGCTAGTTTAACATATGTAAATGGCGTGGAATCATTTTTGGACTTCGCTTTTCTGAAATCAGCTCGACATGGAATGATATTGTGTCCATGCATTGCTTGTCACAACAGATTTCTCAAAAATAGAGCCAAAGTGTCCAGTCACCTCATATGTTCAGGTTTCCTAAAAGGATACTCAGAATGGACAGATCATGGGGAAAGTCGGAAGGGGTCATCTTCGAGTATAAAGGCAAATGGGGTAGAAGGAAATTATCAAAATGAAATGCATGGGTTATTGCATGACCTTTTTCCTAGATTTTCTATGGAAGGAAGCAATCAAGATATAGGTGAAAGGGAACTCACAGATGATTTGGATATGCCACCAATACCGGAAATTAATGTCGACCCTGTTTTGAATGAGCAACAGAAAAAGAATAATGATGATAAAAGAAAGTTTGACGACTTGCTGAAAGATGTGGAGCAAAAGGTGTATCCAGATGCTAAGCACAATAAGCTCTCTTGTTTGGTACATTTGTATCATATAAAATGCCTTAATGGTTGGAGCAACAAATCGTTTTCCATGTTGTTGGAGTTCCTTCACGATTTGTTACCTGAAGGAAACATATTACCCAAAAAAACCTTTCAGGTCAAAAAAAATTATGGCCAAGTTAGGATTAGGGTATGAAAAGATTCACGCATGTATTAATGGTTGAATGTTGTTTTGGAAGGACACGGAGAAAGACCAAAGTTGTTCTATATGTGGAGCTTCGAGATGGTAACCCATTCCCTCTGAGGATAATGAGGATGATAATTTAGAAGATGTGGTAACTCCAAAAAAGAATAAGGCAATGAACATTTTACGATGGTTTCCCTTAAAACCCAGGCTACAAAGACTGTTCATGTCTTCAAAAACCACAACTCTTATGAAATGGCATCATATGGAACGGGTAAGAGATGGCAAGTTGAGACATCCGGCTGATGCACTTGCATGGAAACACTTTGACGAGAGATATCCGGGATTTGCTAGTGATCCCCGAAATGTTCGTTTGGGTTTAGCAAGTGATGGTTTCAATCCATACAGTACGATGAGTGTATCCTATAGTATCTGGCCTGTTTTCATCATTCCATATAACTTGCCCCCATGGTACATCATGAAACAGCCCACCTTCATTCTTTCTTTAATTATTCCTGGACCTAAAGGTCCCGAGAATAAAATAGATGTTTACATGCAGCCGTTAATAAATGAATTGAAAGACTTGTGGAATACTGGAATTGAGACTTTTGACTCCTCTGTGAATGAGAACTTTTTCATGAAAGCTGCTCTTCTTTCTACTATTTCTGATTTTCCAGGATATGCCAATCTGTCTGGGTGGAGCACCAAGGGAGAATATGCATGTCCTTTATGTGCATTCGATAAAACTTCGAAATGGCTAGATCATGGTAGAAAGTGGTGTTACATGGGTCATATAAAATGGCTTCAAGCGGATCATCACTCGCGTAGAGATACTCAGTCATTCAATGGACATGTAGAGTTAGGATATCCTCCCATCCCTCTGTCCGAAGATGCTGTTCTAGATCAATTACAAGGTGTTGATTTTCTTGTAGAAACTTTGTTTACAAGACCCATAAGAAATGATGATGATGATGACCAAAATGAAATTGAAGAATCTAACTTTCTTTGTCCAGGACGACCTTTGGGGCAACATGAGCATTCTCAACTATCTTGTAAAAGAAAGAGATTCCCTAAATGTCAGATTGATGAAAAATCTCTCAAGCAAGCACATCGTTATGTATTGTTTAATGTTAACTCAATCACTCCTTTTCAAGAGTAAGTGTTCAATTGCTTCTGAGCTCAATACTTTGCTAGATACTTTCTATGATAATCCTCTTTTTTATTACAGGGAGCATAAATGACTTGTCAAAGGGCAATATCGTGCACGTCGACTACCAGAATATGAACTTCAGAAGATTCATTGCCAAAATTTTACTGAATGGTTCAAAAACCGGGTACTTTTCTTTTATTACAATGCAAATAGCACTACTGCGTTATTTGTTAGGCGCAAGATACTTATTGTGATACTTTTTAGGTTACACGCCTAGAAGAGCAAAAGGACCCACGAGTCACAGAAGAAGTTAAGTGGCTCGCTCGTGGTCCAAATAATTTTGTGAAAAGATACTCGGGTTATCTTGTTAAAGGTTATCGCTTCCATACAAAGGACCATGAAAAATTATTGAAAACACAGAATAGTGGAGTTGTTGTTAATGTGGTCGATGCTTCAACTCAAAGAGTCGCTAATTACTATGGCAGATTAACTGATATTGTTCAGTTAAACTATTCTGGAAAATTAAGGGTCGTTTTATTCAAATGCGATTGGGTTGACATAGATAAAGGGTGCAAAACTGATGAATTTGGAGTCAAACTTGTGAACTTCTCGTATCTTACCTACAAAGGTGATAACTTACTTGACGACCCTTTTGTGTTGGCATCACAAGTTGATAAGGTGTTCTACACTCATGATTCGAAGTTAGAAGATTGGATGGTTGCACGACATGTTAAAGTTAAGGATGCCTTTAACATGCAATGTGATACTGATAAGAATATTTTGAATTCACTCCCTCACTCTAATGACGTGCCTAACTTACATTGGGTTGGGGTTGATGTTGATGATGGAGTTGATGGTACACTCGTTTTGGAGTCTCAAGAGGTAGAAGATGATGAAAATGAACAAGAATAATATACTTTATATCATTGGTTAATCAGGTACATTACTTTTCTTTAATCCCCTGTTTGGAATGTTAATTTGTTACCAGTTTCTTAAATGCATGTATTTCCTGATATCCAATTTCCCATCTTGTGATTTTCATAACATTCTAATGCACCCAATGCTCTAAGCATATATACCACAGTTAAGATTTCATATATAGGCATTTATGCTAGTTATGTATACCCTGGCAAGCAAGCATTCCTTGTTTTTTTAGCCTTTGAAACTGAATGCTTAAGCCTTTGAAACAGGTTTGATATAGTCACTTCAATCACTTCACGATAGATTATGGGAAAGTACTTGTATTTCAGTTCTTCAGTTCTAGTTTCTGTGTTCTGGAATAGTAACTAACTGGACAACTGAATGCTTCCGCTCTCTTAGCAATCGCTTCAATTCTCAGTTGCATTATCTATGAGTTTGAGACCCTTGTAACCATTTGGTTAACTTAATTTAGTTTTATTTTGCTATCAGAAGTAATTTTCAGCCATTTCTAAATTGATTCAAACAGATTTAAAGTAGTTGCATTTAATTTTCAAAAGTTACTTCAATTCTCAGTTGCATTATCTAGTTATTGCATAATTTCATTTTGTTGCATTCTAGTTGTAATATTTGCTCCTTTGTAGTTCACTTAGGCTATTTTATCTTACTGCATTAGTAGAATTGCAATTTAACCCACTTTGGATAATTATCTTGTCCACAACAAAATTTCATGAACTGTTCTAATAAGCCTCACACCAGATCTAATTATAGGATTAATAATGATTGGAAATTAGTGTAGCTTGTTTTTATATAATATTTGGAAGCTTGTTCACATAAGGAACCAGTTGTTACATCATAAGCTCCTCATTTACTAGTTCAAATTTAGCTTCAAATAAGCCTTTCTGAGTCACTTACATGCCCTGCACCTCCAACAGCCCATTTGCATTACCACTTTTCCTTGCATCATATTTCTTTCACTTTGCATAGTTCACAAATGTACAACAATATTAGTTTATTACTGCATAGGTGGTAATGCGTTATTATTAAATCAAGCTAGTGAACCTCCAGCAGCCCATTCTTTGATAGATTTGTGGATGTAATAAGCGTGTCTTTTTAGTTTTTGGAGTGCTAATGAGTTAAACTTATTTAAGTTATTTTAAGATGTAAAATTGGATTATTGTCTTGTAGGGTTGCTTTATGAAATGTTTAGGTCATCCTCATCAGGGGACTCAAGATCAAGTTGGAAGGTAAGCACGTATATTTTATTGCACAAAACATATTCTATTGTACGTGTGTAGCCAGTTTGTGTCAATGGATTTTCCTTTATACGTTTTTTTCTTAAAAAGCTGTACGTATTCGTTTTGGCTGACCATCATTTACCTCCCATTTGTACTTGACTGATGAGTAAATGAGGATGAGGTCAAATAGCTTATTCTAAGCAAGTTAAACCACCTGAGTGATCTTCGTTGCCTCGTTGGGCCGTAAAAAGATCCCTCATTTTGATCCTATAAAGGAATTTTGGTATTAATGTTAGTATGCAGCAGCTTAATATCTTTGCAATTTCCAACAGATCTTAGATTATTTTGATCCTATAAAAGTTCATAGTTTGCATCTGTTGTTTGTATATGCTAGTGGATATCTGATCATAGTGATTGCTGTATACTACACGTAAGTTTTCAAAATTACGATGTCGCTTGTTGTGTTAATTATCATAGCTGTTAGACACATATGTAGGGGTTGGTGTGCGTGCATGAAGTACAAATAGTAGGGGACCTGCTGTCGTTTTATAAATATACATTTATGCATTTATTGTATGCTTTTGTATTGAGCAACATCTGTATGAAGACAAGCTGTACATCCGAATGGCATTTGAACATATGTTGACCGTATGACTGGAAGTAGTCTCGGCCATCTGAGCATAAAGGAGAGATAGTCATAATTCTGAGGTCAAATGTCATGGTTTTTATTGTAAACTAGCAGACTGAGTACATTTTTGTGTGGAATGTGTTGTATATGTTAGATATTTGTTAAAACGTTGTTAGATTGGTAACAACATCCATGTTTGAATTGGTTACAGATGTTTACTACAACTAGAAATTGTTTTCTTTCTTGTTGTTAATTTTGACGTGTGCATGCAGTCCGAAAAGATTGCAACTCTTCTGAAGGCTGCCAATGTCAGCGTTGAATCATATTGGCCAGGCTTGTTCGCCAAGCTTGCAGAGAAGAAAAACATTGAGGATCTGATTGTGAATTTTGTAATAGTGACTTGGCATCTATGGAAATTGTTCAGTACTTGTACATGTATCTCTTTGTAATCAACTTGTAATAATGATATTTGGGTTCTTCTTGACGAAATTATTCAGTACATGTATCTCTTTGTAATTCCAGTACTTGGGTACTTGTTATATGTAATTCTAGTTTTAGCTATTTTTGTCAAACATATTTAAAATTAATTGAATACCTTTATGAAAAAAAAAAAAAAAAAAAAAAAAAAAACTTGTAACTTATAGTATAAGCTCCGGCTTAAGCTTCAATCAACTTCTAACTTATAATATAAGGCTTTCAATAATTTGTGTGAAAAACAAAACTTATTTAATAAGCTAGTTTTTCTTTTAAAGGCTCTTATAAGCTTGTTTACAAAATATTCAGTCACATCCAAAATATTCACACTTTCATTTACAAAATATTCAGTCACATCCGAAATATTCACACATTCATTTACAAAATATCCAAAATATTCTCACTTTGTATATATGAATGAAAGACTAAAATTTCATTTACAAAATATTCACACACTTTCATTCAGTCATCCAAAATATTCACACACTTTCATTTACACTTTCACTCCGACATCCGCCATCCGCCTGTTTAAACTCCGATTAAGTAAGTGTTTAAACTCCGATTACATAAGTGTTTAAACTCCGATTACGTGATTGGTAATTTTGCCCTAAATTTGACTGTATACGTGAGTGTTTGGCTAATTGCTAATTTTGCCCTAATTTTTGCCCTAAATTTGAATGTATACGTGAGTGTTTGGCTAATTGCTAATTTTGCCCTAATTTTTGCCCTAAATTTGATTGTATACGTGAGTGTTTGGCTAATTGCTAATTTTGCCCTAAATTTGATTGTATACGTGAGTGTTTGGCTGATTAATTGTCAATTGTTTATGAATTGTTACGGTTTTTGAACGAAAAGTTTTAGGTGGATATATTGTTAATTTGATTGTATAAATAACGCAGTTAGTTAATATATTGTTACGGGTTCTATATGGATATATAATGCAGTTAGTTTTAGTTAATTGACGTCGGATGTTGTTAGTCTAGTGATGTGAAATAGTGAATTCAAGGTGCTAGCTAGTAGTTTAATTGTAAACTGTAATGTAAATGTAATTAGTGTTTTTATATGAAAAGTTGAAAGTGAGAATAGTAGATGAAATTTGGCGCGATTAGTCTTGAAATGGTATTGTAACCAGATTAGTCTTGAAATTTGGCGGATAGATAACTTTACTTATGTATTAGCTTATATCAAATTAGTCTTGAAATTTGGCGCGATTAGTTTTTAGTTGATTAGATTTGCATGTTGACTATCAGTTATGATATAATAATGAATGTTCCAAATTGCGTTTTTATCGGGATGTGAAGTACATAATTATTTGGACCAACTGGCTACTCACCGATTGGAGTCCGACCTGTTTGTTAAATATATGAAGTATATAATTATTTATAGAGTTTGTAAGCAAATGACAACTGAATTGTTTGCATTTGACAAAGTTATAATTAAATATCTACAGAGGATGGGTAAACGTAAAAGGCTACACATCATCTTTGTTAGTGAAGTGCAACAACAACCAATCGAAGTGGAGCATCCTAGTGAAAAGAATCTAAGTGACCAAAGTAATCTTATTCATTTTTTTCTTTATGTTGTTAGCTATGTATGTTATGAATGAAATCTGGACGGAAGATATTGAATTATACATTTCTAAAAATCATTGTAATAGGTTTTCCAATTCCTGCTGAAGCAAGTAGTTCCGAAGCATCTCATCAACAACATCCAAGTTACCAAATCCATGATACAACTTCAAGTGAAGCCACCACAGATAGTGCACAATCGGTTTCTGGTGATTGACTTATTCCCTTTCTTTGCGTTAACTTTAAGTAACTTGTATATGTATATGATGCTCTTGTGTAATTGCATTTTAACTTATGGTGTATCATACATTTTAATTTTAGTGCATATAACATTTTAACTTATGCTCTTGTTTTTTCTAAAATGTAGGGTCACCAAAAAGGGTTCGAGGTCCCACTAGAAAGCAGGCTATATGGGATATGGTCAATGACCGGATTGTGGTTAACTTTGATGAGACTGGACAACCTGTGGGGGATGAAGGGAATGAGTTGACTAATTTTTTGGGAACACTAGTTAAGATGCCACAACATGTGTCCATAAATTGCCGAGATTGGAGGAAAATTTCTGAAGATAAGAAAGAAGATTTATGGAGCATTTTGACGGTAATCACCCTTAACATCAATTTTATAGCTTTTTAAAATCCATATTAAATGATATCCTGTGGGGTATGACTCTCGTGATGTAATGATATCCTTCATTTGCAGGAAAAGTTTTCTTTTGAGTCTGCTGATATAGAGCAAATTCGCGCGTGGGCCTTGTCTGACATGGGAAATAAATTGAAATCTTGGAGATATGAGCTGAAAAAGAAGTTCTATGATGAAAGTCTGACAATTGATGAGATCGTTGCTTCCTAAAATGATGCAAGGGTTGATAAAGAACAGTTTAAAGAGCTAGTAACTCATTGGTTTGCTGAGAAAACTCAGGTACCTGATACTTCCTTCAATTGTGAAAATATGGTAATGTGTCTAGTTTTAAGATTTCAAGCTATTGTTAATATCGACATTGATAGGTGCAAAGTGAGACAAAGAAGACCATTCGTTCAAAGTCGAATGAGCCACATGTGCCGGGAACAAAGTCTTTTGCTAGAATTACTCATGAAGAGGTGATTTCATTTCCTTTTCTTACATAAAGTATATATGAATCTATGCTACTTGATATCCATTTCTGTGGTCTTTCTTTCCTATAAACACTCATGAGTATTTTTGATCTGTGTAACTCGACACAACAATAGAACAGTACTTAATTAGGTGAGTTTAGCATGATTTCTGATTAAAAAAAATTGTCTTATGATATTGCAGACACAAAAGAATAATGGTGTTGCACCGTCACGTGGAGGGTTGTACTATATAAGCCATACTCGTCCAAATGGAAGTATTTCGAGTGAACCAGCTGCTAAAGTCATAGTATGTAATCTGAGTCTTTTGTTAAACATGTCATATACCTTATTCATATACTTTGTTTAACTTTATGAAAACATTTAGTGTGCATTGAAGAATATCAGTAACACGACTACTAGTAGCTCACATGTAGGGCTTCTCAACTGGAAAGATGACGACTTGGCGAAGGTTAAAGGACCAGAAAAAAGAGGTCATATAAGATGTAGGGGGAAAATCATAAAGGCCATTCGCAAAGGATCTTGTGATTCACAGGTACCACAACTGAAGGCTCGTGTTAATGAACTTGAAAATGAAGTGAAGGAACTGAGAGAGACACAAAAGGAAATGGCTCTTTTTATGGCTTCTTTTAAGGTACGTAATCTAACCTTTCAAACATCTTTGATGGTTTACATACACTTGTAAATATATATACAAGTTTGGTAGTAATGCTTGAAAATTTGATATGTTTTGAGTGCATGCTGATATATTTCAATGTAAATAATATCAGGCTGCTAATGGTTGTCCTCGTGGAAAATCGACAATATCTCGTGCAAGTTCCTCTAATCACTGTCTGGGTGGAAACGCAACATCAACTCATTCAAATGTTGATATGCATTGTCCTGGTGAACACTCAACATCATCTCGTGCAAGTGCCTATAAACATTGCCGTAGTGGAAACTTGACATCTCGTTCAAGTGAAGATTTCATCTCTGGAAATTAAGATAGGACACGCTGAGGTTACTCCTTTTCATTTCAGGCAAGTATTCCTTGTTTTTTTTCTTACAAATTTTATACGGACCTTTATTAGTTTGACTTCAAATAAAGTTTTTTTTGCTAGAAATGAAAAGATATCCTGTTCTTAGGCTCATCATTTCTCTTTCTACTTTCTGCTCTTTTTAATTGAAGGGATTAGCATAGATTTTGCAGCCTAGTTATTTTAGATGAAACGGCTACTACTAATACTCTACATCACATATTTATTAAGATTTGGATTAGCAGATAAATCAAATAATGGTTAGATTTTGCACCCTAGTTATATTAGCCGTTTCATTTTACATGTAAAGTCTAACACTAGAAACAATAAATCTGCTAATAAATCAGTTTCTGTAAAGTCTCATTTGTTTACACTACTGTAACGTTACTGCTTTTCAGAGTATTACTACTGCCAAAGTCTCATTTGCTCTTGTTATACTGCTTTTCAGGTTACTGCTTTTGCAGATGTCTTTTGTGGATGTGCAGCTGTTTGATGGAGTTCGTGTAGGGCATTTATCCAGAATTTTTTTCTTTGTTATCCTTGTTTGATGTTGGTCATATCTGGAACCTTAAGGTCCTGAATACTTTGATTCATATGTAGCCATATACATTTTGGAAATAAATTTACTTTGTGGTTTCATATATGTGAATTTCTTTTAAATTCATGTTTTATATAGTTTGCAAACAAATACACAGTAGAAATGAAAAAAATGCAGGGAAAATGTAATAGAAATGAACAAAAAAAAAGATGGTTGTTCAAGTCTTTTAGTGACTGAATAATTCTATCACTAATAAATTGTGTTAAGTTTTTCTTTCGGAACCTATATTGACACATAACAATCAGACATAAAATCTAAATGACCTTTTGTGACTGATATTAAGCGTCAAAGAAGACTTTTAGTGATGGCTCCTCTAGTGTCTCTTTTTCTTTCAGTGGGAGAAGACCAAAATGACTATAGTGACTAATTTTATGCTTTCACTGACACTTTTAATCCGTCACTAATTGTCATTTATCTTGTAGTGCAACCATTCCATGCAAAATCCTTGAATAATACCTGAATCTGAGCTAAAAGTGAAGGAATATACGTAAGGATATCTTCTGGACGGAATTCTCGAATCAAATGACTCAAGATCATACCGAATGGCTTATTCAGGTCGCCAAAGAAAGAAACGAGAAGGAGGATCAAGTTTCGGAATTTGGCTACGAAAAGAGTGAAATTTGGCAATGTGATAAGTGGCCAGGGTTTCATTCTACAAAAAGATAGCTTTTTATTTCTTTTCTTTTTGATGTTTTATCGATTGAATATCTAATGCGAGTTTTTATTCTTGTTATAATGAAACATAATGACACTTTTCATCATCTTTGGAAATGCAAATAGAAAACAAAGACTAATAGAGATTAAAAGTAAGGAGCGACCAAAGCTAATACAGTGGGAGATCGAAGACATGGAGCAGCGGTAATTTCTGACAATCATGGAAGAATGAGGGTTGAACTTTGATCACATTAAGAATATGATGTTATGTTATCGATCATGTTAAGAATATGATGTTATGTTATAGTCGTGCATGATGAGGAAGATCGTCTCTTTAAGGTTTTAATGCTTCCGTTCCTTTTTATCTATTGTTTTATTAGTGAAAGAAAATATAAATACCTTATAAATTAAATAGTTTTAAGAATACTCATTTTGTTAATTAAGTTTTAAAAGTACAATGGTCTATTAAAAAACTCCTAAAAGATTTGGTACACTACACTTCCCACCCTAACATGTATTTACAATCTTAGTCCCTAAGGGTGCAATAGGGTTCACACAAGGTCCAAAACACTTTCCTATATAAACCTCATTATACCCTCACTTAGGGTTTGATACCCTTTCTCTCTTAAACCAGCCGCACCTTATTTCTTCTTCTTCTCTAGTCATTTTTTTGACCAAACGAAGACCATCGCCGGCCACTTAAACTCACCGCCACCACCACCACACTACTTACAACCTCCCCATCATTTTGACGTACATCACGCGCCTAGAAACACCTCCCAACACCACGATTAACACCACCACAGCTCGAGTTCATCACCAAAACCATCTCTCTCTCGTTTTGTTGATACCGGCGGTCGAAGGTAGGAAAACCCACTACCATTTTTGTCGTTCTAGCGACGGTGGGGGATAAGTACATTAATTTTCAAGAGTTTTTTATTAAATAAAGATTAAAACTAATAAATATGAAGCTAAATAATTGTTTGGTATCATATTCTTTCTTTTTGTTGTTGTCGTTGTTATTGAGTCGCGAAAACAAGGGATGCCGTGAGCTTGAGCTCACAGCTTTGTGTATCGAGTCAAGTTTTATTGAGTCGAGTCTTGATCGCAGGTTCGTGTCTAAGTTAAGATGGAGGGTTGTACATTGTGTTTAAATGATTGTAATATTGGGTGTAGGGGTATTCTTAATGCTATTAGTGTATAATGAGGGTTGTACATTGTCTTTAAATGTTTGTAATATTAGGTATAGGGGTATTTTTAATGCTATTAATGTAGAATGAGGTTGTACATTATGTTTAAATGATTGTAATTGGGTGTAGGGGTGTTTTTAATGCTATTAATGTAGAATGAGGGTTGTACATTGTGTTTAAATGATTATAATATTAGGTGTAGGGGTGTTTTTAATGCTATTAATGTAGAATTCTAAGAAAAGTGGTATGAATTTCGATTCATGCTAGTTTTTGTTGTACACAATGCTTTGGTTGTTGTAATTATGAAAATTGTTTGCTTTAAAGTATTGTAAACCATACATCATTTTTTGTACATCTGAATTTTTTGGAGAGAGAGTCATTCCTTCATTATAAGTAGTATAGATGACTCATATGACCAACAAAGATTGTAATTCACTGTGATCTAGTTGAACCATTTTGCTCTTGATTCACGCTGTGCAACTCGCATGAAACACGTACATCCAGGGCATAGCTAGGATTTTTTTCAAAGGGGGCTAAAATATTTTAAAAGACAATGGCAAGTTATAAAAGATCACAAAAGATTATAATATACAACTATGTAAAAAGGTTGCAACAAATTTGTTCATTTAGCGCTTTAGTTACAAATGACGCTCATTCACATCATTAAAATCATCTAAGAGCGGTGGGTATCGCGGAGCCGTTTTCCTCGTGTCGTTCTCAAAAAGTACTGCCACATCAGCAAAACACTGAACGACACCAGAAAACTTTTGGCACCACATTTTGTGCAGTTACCGTAGGCATCAGAAAATGTTAGCCGTTGGATTTTTTTTCTTTTTTTTTTTACTTTATTATTATTATTATTATTATTATTATTATTATTATTATTATTATTATTATTATTATTATTATTATTATTATTATTATTATTATTATATACAATATATAACTAAAAAAAGACATAAAAAAAAATGGTAAACTGCAAATTTAGACCATAACCTATCGCGAAAGTGTAAAAAAGCCACCGAGACATAAAGACGTGCAAAAAAACCACCCACGTTACGGATAAGTGCAAAAAAGCCACCGAGAGCTACTTTTGGCTAACGCCAGTTAGTTTTGCCGTTAGTCAAGGGTATTATCGTATGAAATGACTAATATATCCCCGTATGTTCACCAAGGTGTTAATGTGTTAGCTCTTTACTAACGTCTCCGCCACTGTAGCTCTTTACCACACTAACCCGACCCCCTATTCCGATACAATTCTAATTGAAGTATAGTTCCGGTTATATTACATCGATCAATCGCCCGTGCCTTTGCACAATTCGGTAAGAACACAGTGCATTTTCCTATTTACTTTGTTTTTTAAAAAGGTATATTTGTTATTAATGTTACAGATTTATAATTGTAGGTGGTCATATAGGAAATGTGAAAGAAGTAGAGGTGGATACTGAAATAGAAGATGAAGTGTTTGCTGACGATGAGAGTGGTTCAGAGGATTTGGATTATAATCCAAACGATGATGAAGTGTTTGCTGATGATGAGGAGCACACACTAGAAGATGTTCCTGTAAGTAACTCTAATATGATATGCCCTAACGAATGTACAAATCATTCAGCCTTTACGGAACATTATGCACTGTTAACGACAAAGTGTAAACTATAATTTTTAGAAAAACAAAAATATAGCTTAAGTATTTCATAATTAGACTTTATTTCAAACTAAACATCACATTCGCTACATTTACATTTTACATTAAAATAACATTTTCATATTTCTAAAAATAGAAAATGTTGTATGACATCATGGCATGCATCATGTGTAATCTTAGAAAGTTTTCCAAAATCTCATAGTTGCCTTTGTGAGATCTCATGCATATCTTAGATAGATTCTTACACAACATATCTTATGGTTGACCTTGTATGATCTTGATTTGATTTGTCATAGATATGAAAAGATTTCTTGGATCTTTGCCTGTCAGACCTGGCGGAACACTCAGGATACAAGGGCGGAAACCTTTATTTGGTTTCGCCTGATCCGTGGGTCTGCTGTCTTGTTTTTCCTATAAATAACAAGCCACATCCAAGAAATCCTTTATCACTTACTATCATATTTTGAATATACAATCTCATTACATTCATCTAACTCAGTAGCATTTCATTTGTGTGAGATCTTTTGTAGCAAAGAAGATCACAAGTTCATTCTGAAAGTTTGAAGTTTCAACACAACGTTGCAAGACTTGTTAGCTTAGCATTGTGTAAACTCGTGTAGTTTATACTTCATTCAATTGTATCTTTTCAGTAGTGATCGGTTAGTATTTTAGTCCTTAAAATACAAAGAGTGATGGGAGTGGTTGTACCCTTGTAAAAGAACTCGACATCTAGCTTTGTGTCTATATTCTTATGTAAGCGAAGTGTAAGGTTTTCTCCGCCGGTGAAAGGAGCTTGTTAACTATTGAAGAAAACTCTCGAGTTGGATACTCGGGGAGTGGAGTAGGGTAAGAAAAAAGAGTCCTTGTAGCCGAATCACTATAAACATCCGTGTTGTGTTTTGACCATTTCTTACTTTATCTTGCATTTAGTTATTGTCTATTATTTGCATTAGTCGATTACACGTAAAGATTTCAAAGTTTATTAAGTTAAAAACCGGTAAACTATTCAACCCCTTCTAGTTTTCCACAAAGTGTAGTCCAATAAGTGCCATTATATATTTAGTTTTATAAGTACCAAGATGTTTTGGTTAGACAAATAGGAAACTAATTCTAAAATGCTTAGACATCTCACAAGAACTGAACATTGCATTTATAAGCTTAAAACTTTGTTAGAAAAGTAATAGTTAGCCTTGCTCAACTTGAACCTTATAGTTATTGTCGTTACTTTTTGCCAAATTGAAAATTAATCATTGGATTTAACATGCATCGTAGTATTTGACCATAAATTAATTAAGAGTGGAGTTAAGTACGGGACAATATACGATGGGTTCACATTTTAGTGATGATTTTCACAGGCCTTTGCCACTAGGCCACCCATTTTAATGTTTTACTTAACACATAGCTTTACAATGACAGGAATTCCTCAATGAGCTGCAAATTTATGTTGTGTCACTGAAAGGGCGGGTTATGGAGAGAGTGAACCATTATTTCCTAAATGCACAGTTAAAAGTGGAAGCTTTTGATGTTGAACCATTAGCTAATAAGTTGTAAATTGGTCCGAAATTCTACATGATTGGATTATTAGTGGGTGCATATGTTGTTTGGAGTTGCCTTGGATACACACCACACACGCATGAATGACTTATACGATTATATCTAGCGTCATCTTTGTCTTTCGTATTTGTTGAGGAAGCGAAGGAGGTTACGGAGGTGTTTGACGATGCTGGTGCTATTTTCATATTTAGAGATAAAGTTCATCTTCATCCTAATAAGGTATACATTGTTTTTGTTGAGGCAATCATTGATAAAGATCTAACGTGTAGATAGATTGATCTTCTATATTGATTTATTATCTGATAACCTTTGTGATGCGTATCCTAAATTGATTTATTATAGGGTTGTGCTAGAGTTTGACTAGAATGTTTACATGGCTTTTAGGGGGTGTTTGTTTAAGTTTATTTTTGGGCTTATGAGCTTATTTGTTTTCGGTATATGCTCATAAGCTCAAATTTTTTTTTGCTTAATTACAGACCTATGGGCTTATATAAATTTACTATGTAATAATAAGCTTATATAAACCCACAAGTTTCAAATTAATCTAAAAAACTAGGCTTATGAAATATAATCCCGAAAAAGCTCATAAATTCAAAAATAAGCTTAAATATACACCCCCTTACAAAAGTTGATGAGGACACTTTCTCTGAATTACCTTATTGTATTAAATATTTTAGTGCTTTAGAATCTGATTCCAACTGTTCTCATTACTTTTTCATAAAAAGCAGTCCTCCAAGAACAAATGCATAGCCATGGGCTGTTAATGTATGGTCTAATTGCGCACAAAAAAAAATAATTCAGTTTTTCAAAATCATCTGTAGTGGAAAGTTGATCAAGATCTCACAATGTATTGTTCTTTTCTAATTTATATTCTTATAACCTTAGGATTCGATTTTAAGTTTTGCTTAGATTTCAGAAAGGTTGATGAGAACATATTCTTGATGAGAACACATTCAATGAAAGTTTTAACTTCCAGATTTTCGTATTTTGATTGATTGCATTCAAATTTGATTCCTATTTTCCTAATATTTCACATAAAACAGTCAACCAAGTACAAAGGCTTTTCTTTCTTCTGTAACTTCTTTTTTTTTTTAACATAAAAAATGTATCTTCTAATTGTGTACATGAATAAATTTCAAATTTCCATTGATATACGAAAAAGTTGATAACATTCATTCTGACTCCTGCGTTTATACATATATTGTCTGATTATCCAATTCAAATTCTTTGATATCTTGTTTTGAAATAAGCTTGAATACCGATATGTTCATTAAAGTCTTTTTTCAGTTTACATTGTCTAATAGTATGAGAATTCAATTTAATCTATTCCATATGTTTTAGTAAACAGATGATGAGTACAAATTCATTGAAACCTTTAATGTATATATAGTATGATTGCATGTGGATTTAATGGTGATTGTTAAAGAAGTTTTCAGGAAATTAATCATCATAAGAACATGCACCTACCAAGCCCAATATTTTCATGGTCAATGTTGGTTTAGAGAAAGCTAGACCCTAATTAATGATAGATTCCATCCACTTAATGTATTTAAATTTGCTAATCAAGTATTGAATATGGTTAGATGAGTTGATCCTCTAGCTTTGATGCCTGAAGATGACCCGCAGAAAGAGGAACTGAAGAAGCTACAAGTAAAAAGAAATTGATGTGTTGGCACACAAGCAAGTCCGGAACATCCTCTAGGGTGGGCTCGGGCTCTTGCACAAGCTTCCCCTATTTTTACACTTCAAATGACCCCTCTTACCAAGATCTTATGAAGAGGCTGTTTTTGTCACTTCGAAGATAGCTTATATGAAAAGGCACAATTTTGATGTTGAAAGATTTAAGGAACTTCAGAAGAAATGCATGTTGCCACTGGGTAGCAGATATCAGATGGCAGGGGTTGAAGTAAATGTATGTCTCATGACATCAAATTTTTGGTGTGATTGACATAATTGATAGTATGTCTTATAATATTAGTTTCTTAGCTTAAAATTTAGAAGCTGAACTAAAAGATATAAATGTTATTTTACGGAGAATTTCATGCCCCTAAACTGCTTTCTAAAGTGGTTTATAGTTCTTCCATCTCATTTGTCGAATCTATATATGCTCTTTCTCTATACAAATGGCTTACAATTCATGTGTATCTATGTTTCATTCTTATAACTCCTTTTTCTTATAAATTGCTAGGGAGACTGAGTAGGATTTTTATAGTTCCATAGGTTTAGTGTTCATAGTCAAATTGTATACATAATACATGCATGCATACTACAAATACATACACTTGCATAGACATGCACATCTTTATCTACAAAGTTTAGCCGCCGCATGTTCCTTTAATGGATCAATAATTTACATTACCTGATAGTTAATCTTATGCTGGAATATTAATGGTCGGGTTACCATGTTAATGTTGACATTCAATAGTTTTCTTTACACAATAAGGAATACTAATATAACACGTTTGTAAACTTTTGAAATAAAAATGAAAATACACAAGGTATATAAGAAAGACATTAATGCTTTAATGAAGACACAAATGGACAAAAAAAATTACAAATCAATATTGAAAAGTACACATGGGCAAACCCCGTGCGTGCACGGGTATTATAACTAGTGTTTCTTAATGTAAAGAACTATACTATCTGAAATGATGCTACACCCCTTTATATAATATCTAAATTTAAATTCAAAGGCAATTTTTTTATAATTAGTTTGACAAAAATATATGAAGCACTCATAAAATAAATTATAATCAACTAGCACGAAAGTAATTGAACTCTTGAAACACTTAAATCTAAATGAATCAATTTAGTCAATTAAATCTACAATCGAACAAATTATAATGGAAAGCAACAACTAAATAATAAAACTAGTTAAAGCAAATTGGTATTTTGTATCAATAAGCTATCCAAAAATTTTAAAATAAAGAATTACACATGTAACTAACCTTTGACATTGCCAACGGTATTTTCTTAGCCAATTTTAACGCCTGTAAAGAAGTTATACATGACTTAATGTGGAGTGATGGATGGATCAGTCGCCGAATTAAGTACATGGACTAATGGACAGATATCAAGTTTGTAGGTGAGCCAAATATTATTACATAGATTTAGATCATTTACATACCAAACTTTTTAACATACCAATGAATCAATCCCCACATTCCATCCTTATTTGATCTAATAGCTGAGATTAAAATCGTTATTTACACTACAAGGGCATTTTTGTCAACATATAAACCATATTTTAAAACCCGCTCTTTTAAACATTCATTTTTTTTCACACACACAAAGTGTGTGTTTCCCCCTGTTTTTTTCTCTATTATCACGTAACATCTACTTTCATCGATCATCACCTAACCATATTTTTTTATTTTATTCATCAATCGATCATTTACATTATCTCAGATCATTCTATACGTCATTCATCATCACGTATTTGTATCGGATCCAATCTTTGATCTGTTAATCAAGGTAATTGATCTCAATAAACTCATTAATTGTCACAAATTGGATTTATTCCATCAAATTGTAAGCTATATTCATATTTTTGCAAAACAATTAGGTGTTATGGATTCGGTTCAAACAATTGAGGAAAATCCGGTTACGACTGATTGCGCTGTTATGGCTAAGTATACTGAAGAGATTATTGCATACGAACATAACAGTGAAACACAAATTACTACTAGTAAGCCTTTTTTATATTATTTTTATTATCATGTAGTTTTGTTACTGTATATCACGTGTTACTTTGAAGTAGCTAGAGAACTAAGCAGTTTTGATAGTAGCTGATTTGTTAGATATATCACACATGATATTTAACTGATTTGTTAGATAAGTTGATTTGTTACACAAAATTTAGTTCTTAGATAAGTTGATTTTGTTAGATATATCACATGTGATATTTAACTAGTTTGTCAGATAAACTGATTTGTTATACAAAATTAAATAGTTCTTAGATAAATTGATTTTGTTAGATATATTACATGTGATATTTAATTGTTATAATATGCATGTGTGTGTGATTGCATTTTTAGTTAATCACTTTATTTATTTGTGTATTTATTTTTCAGATTTGAATGCTCTAAAAACTCCTGAATCATTTGTTTTGAAACTCTTGGAAGAACGATTTCTTATATTCCTAAAATTCCTTTGGATGTTTTAGCACTTAAGAGTAATGTTTATGATTCAATTGATGAGTGCATTATCATGTATATGAAATATGCTGCAAAAGTAGGGCTCATAGTTAGTAAATCATGTCAAAAAAGATTGAGGAACAGTATTGTGAAACAAAAGTATCTAGTGTGTAACAAGGTAGGTTGTGCTAAGGGAATATACGTAGACATGTTAGATTTAGAGAATAGTGACAAACAGAAGTGTGATGTTTGATTTGATTCCTAGTACTACAAAGTACAAGTTGACTATTTTGATACTATATATAATCACGAGCTTGAACGTGAAGAGTACAAGCATTTGTCAAAGACCGAGAGACAGTTAACCTATGCTAAGCAAGTGTTTATTGTTAAAGTTACTAGTGTAAATATAGGTGCAACAAAGAGCTCATCACATGTTAACCGGTCTCAAGGGTTCGTATTTTCTTGTTTATGGTACAACTGTCGATTTAAAGAACTTTTTTAAAGTGTAAACCGTTATATAGGCGACAGTGATGCACATATGCTTAAAATATATGGCAGAATTTTCTTTTGATTATTGGTTGGAAATGTACGTTGAGCTTGTTGCAATATTTTGGATTGATGAAGTTTCTAAGTACAACTAAATAGAGTTTTGTGATGTTGTTTCTTCTGATGCAATGTTCAAAAGAAACAAGTATTCTAGTTAAATATCAAATTTGATGTACATTTATGGTCTTATGTGTTATTTTAACAATTTTTCTGTTCTTTCAGGTACAAAATGGTGTTTATTCCTTTTACAGCCATCGAAAATCATCGGAAGTGTGTTACAATCGTTGCAGGTTTGCTCAAGAATGAAACTGCAAATTCGTATATATGGCTGCTGAAATCATTCATAAAATTATTTGGCATAGCTCTGTAACTATTTAAGATGGGGGCAATGAGAAAGGCTATTGAAGCTGAATTTCTTGGTTCGAAACACAAGCTATGCATCTGGCATAATACCTAAAAGCTTTCTGGATTAGTAGTTTCTTTTGATTCATTACAAGTGATAAATCATATGTTAATTCAATTGTTAAGTCATTTATTATATCACATATGATATTTTATATTATTATTTTTCCTTTTTTTTGTTTATAGATATGTTCAAAATTAGATGATCACACTTACTTTAAAAAGAAATTCACCCAAAATTTATGGAATATGTATATTGGTCCTGAGGAGTTTAAGGATAAACGTGGAAAGTTAATGGAAGAGTTTCATTTGCAGAATCATAAGTGGTTAACAAAGATGTTACGTATACGTCCATCTTGGATTCCTGCGTATTTTGTTAACTCCCCTTTGTGTGGATTGATGAGGATTGCATCTAGGTCTGAGAGTGAGAACTCTGTTTTATCTCATTTTATAAATTTAGGTTCAATACTTATGAATTTTATGAATTGTTTTGAGACGGCAATGGAAAAACAGAGGCATATACAACAGGTTTGATCATAAGTCGATTAATTCCGTTTCTAGTCTGAGAACCTTTCTTAAGATTGAACATCATGCATCAAAGGTTTATATTTATGCCCTGTTTAAGTTGGTTCAAATAGAAATATATGCAAGCACATGGTTTTGCCAAATAGATATCAAAAGTTTGGTTGAAGGATCAAAGTCTCTTTTATTAAGGAGAATAAAGTTGTGATGAAGAAACGTGGATGAATAAATCTCAATCGAAAAATAAAAGTAAGGATAAAGATCAAGATGAGGAAGAAGATACAATTAACACGTTTTTCAGAGAAGATGGGTTGTATAAGGTACACTAGTTTTTGCAAAACATTCTTTAATTTTTTAATTGTCTAATCATATGTGATTATTTTTTCTACTTTATCTTGTGTTTTTTTTGTCCATGATGGTGTTGCGAAACAAAAAAATAATGTCAGATGTCTGTTCCTGTTAGCTTTTTGTGCGAGTTGGTATACTATGTAGAAACATTTTATGTGTCTTTAAGAACAACAAAATTGAAATGATCCTAAAACAATACATAGAGGTGTTGGACAAGAACCTCATACCTACTGGTTTGAGAAATAAAAGGAACATATATGGTGAGAAAAATGAAATTGTCAAGAATTTTGCAAATGAGGTAACTTCTATTGTTGATCATTGGGTGCATTTGTTGAGTAAAGATGAGGAAAGGTTAGGTGCTTTATTTGAGGAGTTGAAATTGCTAAAGAATGGTGTGGAGGCTAATTGCCCCAATCCTCCATCTAAGGACAATCTTGATAATCTAGAGGAACTTGTTGGAGTTGCGAAGTCGCCTGTAGTTAAGATTAACAATCCATCTATTGGGAAGACCAAAGGATATGAAAATTGCGTATAAAAGGAGGAAAAGAGATAAATATTGATAAAAGTTTGAAGAACAAGAATACATGTTCAATATGCGGAGAGGTGAACAGTCACAACAAGAAGACCTGTCCATAAAAGTATATGCACAAAAAGAAGACTTTGTTTAATGAGAAATGGAACATAAATTGTCTATTGATTTTATTTCCTGTTTTAGTATCTTATATTCTTATTATATATTTCCTAGTTTGTTTAAGTTTTTTGAATAAAAGACTCCTTATGCGGTTTTATTATTGATTATACGAACTATATTTTGAATTTTTGTATGAAATGATTCAGATATATTTTCGTTACTCATATGACAAAAATCCATGTGATGTTTATACTGTTTAGTTTCCAATTAAATATCACATGTGATATCATGTGATTTTAAATTATGTTATTACATTTTGAAAAATCACATGTGATATTTCTAAAGCTCGGTATCTAAGTAAATATAACATGTGATGTCTATTGAAATCACATGTGATTATTGATCAATGACATGTCATTTAACCTTCATTTCTCCAAAGTGTTAAAACGTAGAAGTGATTACCAATGGCTCTATGAAAAATTATTCAACAAGACATTTTATACCCAAAGTTACATCCGAAGATGTTTTGCCATTTCATTTTTGTGATATATGAACCTTTTGATTTATTTTGATGCCGGAGCTATTAACTAGCCATGGAGGTACCATGGCCACATCAATGAGGCAACGTGACACTATCTGTGGCGGTGTGATCAGTCCATAGCGTCCCCATATTCGTATGATCTATTATGCACTTGGCTTATTAGATTTGATTTGTAGAGGGGGGGGGGGGGGGATGGTTGCATCCTAGGTATTTCGTTCAGTTTTGTTTTGGTGAATGGTTTGGTGTGGTGCCAACACTCCATTGTACACTTTGTTGGTATATCTTATAATTTGATATGATATGATGTAGGTTAGATTATTTGGCCTAAACGTAAGAAATATGTTTCGAGCTCATGGGGGCATTTCCTATATGATCCGTTTGTTTACCCATTTTATTCGGCATTTATGAAATTTGACATCTTTGTTAATCAGGGTATTATGGTTCTATTCGTTTATTTATGTGTACTTTATTTATCTGTTACTTTTATATATGTTCACTGAACTAGCTCAGTCACATTTTTTTCTTCGCGGCAGGTAATCTGGAGAATTTGGGATACTAGTAAAGAGTGCATAGGAGCTCATTAGTAATACATACATTTACTAGGAAATGTATAAGCCCCAACACTTTGGCCTTTGCATCTACAGTGAATTTGTGAGGAGATAAACAGGAGAATGTACAGTGATTTTAATAAAATATTATCACCCCCTTCTTTATCTCTTTTCCTCAGTCTTATTCTTCCTCACAAAACACTCCCGCACGCACAAACACATACAAACACATGCAAACGCAGATCCTAATCGAAGGTATATTCTATTTTATGTGTTTGTTCTATTTTATTTTTCTTCCAATTCAATCGAATTAGGGTTTATTTTTTTTGTTTTTTTTTAATTTGGGATTTTTTTTAGGTTTGTTGTTTTAGGGATTCTCCTGAAACGGTTCATAAGATTTAGGGTTTTTGATTAAATTTTAGGGTTCTTATGAAATTAGGGATGTTTGGGATTAGGAGTAAGATCAGGGTTCTTATGAAAGGTGTTCAGGGTTTCGATTAAATTTTAGGGTTCTAATGATCTACATAATTAAGGATGTTTGGAATTGCTTATTAGGTCTGATTATTTGCTTTATGAGTCGCTTGCTCTTTTTGCTTGAATTATTCCTAAAAATAAGGTTACCAAATCGTTATTTTGTTTTTATAATAGCTATGTGTAGACCGTTTACAATTTCTCAGGTTGTCTGACAAAAGAAAATGGGTTCTGCGTTTTTCAGATGGTGTGACAGGATGGGGATGGAGAAGAAGAATAACACATTAGAATCTGACCTTCAAATGGCATGTAAGAGGTGCGACACTTTTTTGTTTTAAGCTTTTGTGATTTCGAATATTGGATTGGGTTTATTTGGTTTTCAGATTTTTGTCATGTTTAAATCTCGATATTGAAATTCAGAGGAAATTTGGAATTATAGCTGTAGTAACCAATAACAGTTGCAGAATAAGTGAAACAGCTAATGTTTAGGTTTTTTAATCTAACAACATTGATAAGAATGAGCTTCTTGCCTTCACCGAAACACTCGCGAAGATCGTTATGTTTGTGTTTGTTTAACCTTAGTTTTATGGTTATGGGCTGATTGAACTTTTGAAAATCTAGGTCGCTGATTTTTTAGGCTTAGCAGCTTATCAACTAAAATAATCCTTTAGGCCAGGTTGATAAGCTCACATGCCTTAAATTTTAACTTATTACCGCTATAACTAGCATCCCCTATTTGTCTGTAATTCGGTATGCTGCTTAATAAACTTTCTAAACAGGCCCAAATTTGTGTTCCATAGCTAACGTCGTAATGTGATAGAGGGCAAACAGTTGGGAAATTGACCATGTCATTGATCGCTGCAGGTATACCTTGCTGCCATATTTTAGCTATTCCATGGCTGCAAATGCCACCCTGCAGGATTCAGATTATATAGTCGATATTGACAGGACTCAAAAGATGGATGTGCAACAAACATATAATGTTGAAGATGGTGAAGTCACTCAGATCATCGCCCTTGAAGATGTTTTCGAAGAGCTTCTGTAAGTAAGTTGGACACTTCTAGGCTGTGAGGTTTATAACTATCGATATGTATTCATAGTTAGTGAACATATTTTTTATACGCGTGTAGGATTAAACTTTTAGAAAAAGGTTTTCCTATTTTGTCATGGTCAGTGCATGATCATACAAACAACAGAAATGGTCACGGCTAGAGAGAAGGTAAACGACCTCAGCAAGCAAAAAACATAATTTACTCGGCCTTAGTCCCTAGCCTCTTTCATACACCAGGTTCAAGGTAAATACTAGAGGTCGCAAATGGGTTTTGACAGTTGTCATGATTTTAGGTTAGAGGTGGTGTAGTTGCAGATGTAAAGGAGTTCAAAGATGCTTTAGTATCAATGCTGAACTAGCAAATCAGAATTAACTAAGTATGATATTATTTGTACATGATATTTATGCAACATTATTGCTTTTTATTTTTCCCTGTAAAAAGATTCGTGCTTTTTTTTATCCGTGTAAGCTGCTTCTGACAATGATAGAGCTGTTGTTATCTTATATAGGAAAGATGCAGAAGAACAAAGGTAACGTAATTGGTGATGATAACTTATAATCTGATCTAGGGGACGAGGAGGCTTCTATCGAGAAGAATGAACCATGGGTGCCGAATAGACCGGTCGTATGAAAAAGGGTGATGCAGTTTGCGATTTGACAAACTTTAAATCAATATCAGAACACCATCAATACCTCCCAATATTTTTCGCGCCAGGTGACTTTTTGCAGTTATGGTTTTCAGTTCATTAAGATTGTTGGTAACGAGCCAGTTGCTGTCTGAGGAAGCCTTTTCATTAATTGGTCCATTTTGGTACTGCTGCAGGAGGAGCCAAACACCCCTGATGTCTTCTTATTTCTAGATGGCCGCATCTATCTGCCAGGTTCAAAGTTTACAGCAGACCCATGAAGATGAGGACATTTCAAAGGTAATGTATCTTAGTACTTAAGAAAGAATCGTATGACTGCACTTTCTTTGAGTTTTGTTTATCATTGACATTCTTGCAAATTAAAAAAAAAAAAGAGTAAAAAATGAGAACTTAAAGTTAAAGATAGATGAAAATGGTCGTCTGTAAGGTTGTAGTGAAGCTAATATCGTTTGATCGCGGGAATGTTGTGCGGTTGATGGTAGCTTCATGAACTTGCTGGTCTTTTTATTAAAGGAAAAAATGATATTTATTCCTGATAAAAAAAAATGCTTATTTTCTTATTTTGATCTGATGTATCCATATCTCACTATAACTTTGTTTGCCATATAAAATGAGATTGCTTATTAAACTGCTTATCTACTGACAAAATAACTAAATGGTTTTTTTGTTTTTTTTTATTTTATTTATTTATTTATTTATTTTATGTTCGGACAGGCGACCTTGCCCACAAGGCTTCTATGCATAATCGTATGGGATTCTTGGATGTGAACGCTCAAATGGGAGTAGGAAATGAATCTAGCGGCGGTGGAAATATAGGTGAACAAATGTTTTTCCGCTGTTTCTTTTTGCAGCTGATATTTGTTGACTTTATCGTATTATATATATATATATATATTTTTTTTGCGTTATTACAGTTTTGATATGTGCTCGAGGCAGCGGGTAGGTTTAGCAAGCAAATTCATTATGCTGCTCAAAACCCAAAAAAACAAAGGTTAAAGATGCTGGTATCCTTATTTTCGGAAGACCATTTAACTGTTCTAGCAATCCAGCCCTGCTGATTGAATGGCATGTCAGACCTGCAATAATTCAATCACCTATTAGCCGTCTCATATGCCATTCAACCACAGAGCTTGCTTGCATTTGAATATAAGGTCTTGCCTCAGCATATTACCTTCACTGACGATTAAGTGTTACCTATGGACCTGCTTCGTGCGCATGGTCTGCTACTTTTATTCGATCTTTGGTTATTCACAATTGGAGATCGCGCACGAGCCTCAGACGGCTAGCTGCGACTTCTCATAGAATAGATTGCTGATCTCTTTAGCAATTATTGTTATGGAATTCGTAGATTGATTTCTTGCTGTCAGGGTTGTGTTGACCATGTAGGAGCCTCTAACGCGTGTGGCAAACGTCGCGGTGAAGCAAACAGTTTACCAGCAGCTATACAGCAATTGCCGCTGCATATTTTTTCACATTTGGTATATTTTTTTAAAGTATTATATGCCTCGGATGATTTCATGATGTCTTTCCCGTTTGTTGTATGCTGCAGGTGGTAGCGGATTTACACGTGGCACAACTAACTGCAGTAAACAAGACAGTGTTCTTCGATGTTGTGCCCGGTTAATTTTAAACCAGGTACTCTAAAATAGGTGTGCATTCAGCTAGCTTTTACTGCATTTTATACCCGTCTGGCCGTTCGTGATAACTGATATAGATCATGAGATTTCAAACAGAATTAATACACTAGGTTACTCGCTTGCTAGACGGTCATAAGGTATGATACTTTATTTGGTTACTGACCTTAATAGGCCAGAGGATGTTCCTCATATGATTATGGCAGCAAATATTGTTGCTTCAATTGTTTAGATATGTTCTCTGTTTTTCAATTAGGATTGATGCGTGGGAATTGCACCAGGCTTTACCTCTCGACGGATCTCGAGAAGCTTACAACCCCCACCAGGCAGTGTACCTGATCGTTGTAGTATAGTATAGTGACAAGTACCGGGGATTGATCGTTCAACTTGGGAATAGTGTCGCTAGGATTAGAAAACCTAAAGACTAGGTCTAGAGATTAGGGATGATTCTTTTTGTATTTTTATGTTTTATAAAAGCAATTAAAAATCTCGGTTGTTGGAAGATGGGTGGAATTAGTTGCTAGTCAACTAACCCAAAAACTAAGATGCAATCAAAATAAAATAACAAAAATGAAAATAAACTAAATTAAATTAAAGGTGTGAGTAATATGTGGGAGAATTGTGTTTACTTAGATTTCACTACTCCCTAGATATCTTTTACAGGTTAATTACTTGTTACAGTTGCGTGGATGACGGATTGTATTCCTTAATACCATTCATGGGGTGGCGTACTTACTTCCCCAATCCTATAAGCTCCTACTTCACTCCTATGTCGAGCCGGCTAAGAAGCTCCCAACATGGGATCACTAGAATTCGCTCATGCATTAAATACAACCATAAAAACCTAGTACACATCGGTTCATGTTTCTTAAGACGTTCAAGCAAGTTACACAATGGAGATCTGCCAGTTTTCTTAAGCCTAACATTGAAATCATTCATCCATTATAACTATAAACAAGAAATCAACCTATTATCAACATCTAGGTTTCATTACATCTAAGCAAACATATGAAAGATCTAGCCTAGCATGTTATAATCAAGACAAGCATAAGATATATTCAAACAACACATAGACATATTGATTGAAGTGAAAGAGGACTTATCTTAATTGAACATGAAAGGTTTCAAGGGGTGAAAACCCTTGAAAATACTATTACAAACGACCTAGGGTTTATTAGGTTCGACCCTAGTATTCTCCACACAAGTTCCTCCCCTAATGAATGAAAAATAGAAAAGTATATATAGATTTTGTGAGGTGACGGCGTCAAGAGTAAATGTCTGACGCCATCATCTCGCCGCCAATAAAGTTCTCGGACTGCCTAGATCTGGGTTTGACGACGTCACGTGTAATCCCTCTTCAGGCCATCACCAAAATAACTCTTGACGCCCTTCATCTGACGCCTTCAGGTTTTCACTAGGTCGTCATGGATTTTGCTCCTGACGCCGTAACACTTTCCTTCTTGACGCCGTCAGGTACTGTTCTAAGCATGGAAAATTAAGACTTTTCCGTTCTCTTCACTTTTATGCTCCAAAAACGTCCAAAATGCTTCCTTTTCCAGAATTCACTCCCAAAGTACCTAAAATCACAAAAGGAACGATTTAGGGCAATATTTGATCAAATAAATTCAATTCCGGGCTTAAATGACCCCCTGAAAACGGTTCATTTTTCGCCTCATCATATACCCTTACACTTGAGATTTGCTTGTCCTCAAACAAATGCGCTTTTATTCTAGTCAAAATATAAGTTAGGGGTCATTTAACACTAATATAAAAGTAATTACAACAAATAATCGTTTCTCTAAAGACCAAAGACATGCACGAAGGTCATACACTAGCACCTCACAAATAGTGTTTAGATACTCACATCGCTCGGGTGTAATAAAGTATATATCGCAATATGGAAATGGAAAACATCTGTCACTACCTGTCATAGCAAAATAGATTACCATAGGCTTGAGAAAGGATCAAACCTCCACCACATGGCGTAAGCACCTAGGATAAACTATCAAAGAGGTCTTTTTAAAGGGTTGTAACATTAGGTGTAGGGATATGGAATACACGGTTTTGTTGGATATAGGCAGTCTCTACTGGTGGCGAGTTAATTATCTTGGTTAATTACATGTACAATATGGCGTTGCTAAGCCAAGACTAGACTCGACTTAAGCTAATAAATCAAAAATAACAGAAATATAAAATAAACATAGAATGAAACGGGATGGTAGTCTGTATGTTTTTTTTCTCTTTTCTTTTTCTATTTCTTTTTCGATTTTTTTTTTTTTTTTTTTTTTTTTTTTTTTTTTTTTTTTTTTTTTGCATACACTTTTACCCTACCATCCAAAATAATACATCATAGGGAATGAACATTCCCCTTACACTTGAATTTTTACATACTTTACAATAAACTAATCTAATGACTCGAATTAAGATAATCAAAACACTTGGAGTACCTTTAAGATTAACACACATATGGGGGTAATAAATGATGTTCTTCCCCATTACTCCATAAATAAGTACTTTACCCATGAGTCCCAATCGTCCCAAAACAATATGTACAAGGATATGACTCGACTTAGCAACCATGTAATCAATTAGATAATTAATTAAGGGTTTAACAAATAACAATAATGCACTAAAGATGAGTGCATACACGGAAGGTTAAGGCGATTTGGTTGTACATTTAAGTGGGGTGTAACAAATTCTTCCTTTAAGTAAGATGCTTAAAGTTAGAAACGAAAAGATAGGCTCGGAGGGGTGTACTATGGGTTTCGTGTACTAAAAATGAGTACAACGCTAAGGTGTGAGAAAAATTAATTGACTTAACTAGCCAAGTAATATGACTTAAATGGTCAAGTAATTATGATACGGGCTTAACACAAGGGTGATCCTAATGCCTCTTATCATGTAGTAAATCCTACTACACGAATGTAGTCTCACTAGCGGTCTCGGGATGCATCACTAACGCAAGTTCTAGAATCTAAATGCTACCGATACACTCATAAGAACTAATAGTAAATGCTTTTCCTGTCAAATCTAAAGGCGAACCTCACATATTTGGATGGAAAATTTTTCTGAATGATACGGTTTTGTGCTAGTCATACAATCTCCTATCCATGAGACGCTTGCTATGGCTAAAGTTTCACTCCTAAAGGTTGTAAAAAATTTTAAATTTGGCGCTAAAATTACACTAACAAGTATTTCTCATAGTTTTATTACACATCTACTATCAAACAAACAAACTCAAGCGAAAGTGTATCTGTAAGGTATCATCATTTTACCCTCCCCTTACACTTAGGATGAACATTGTCCCCAATGTTCAAGTAAAGAATGTAAAAGTGAAATAAGTAAAAAGAATGAAATCAAATACTTCCCTGATTCGCTTGGTATGGATAATAACGGAGTAAGGTTAGATCTTCCTCCAAGAAAATGAACAATCAAAGCTTCTCTTCCAGAATATAAATCATCTTCTTGTCAAACATAACCTGTTAAACTTGAGAAAACAGAAAAGGCAACCTCGCGTAAAATCGGTGGCAATCTATATATGCTAACAAATCCTAGAAAGCAAAGTAAGATTTAATGCTTGTGGAATGATGTTTGCAGATTTCCTGGAGATTATAAAACTAAAGATTCAACAAAACTTTAAGACTCCATTAGAAAAACAAAACTGGTAAAATTTCCAGAATTTTACACATGACGCCGTCAGGAGTTTCTTCCTGACGCTGTCAGAAGTGACCTGCAAAAAATCTTATGTTAAGTTTCCGGAAAATTTATGGAAAAACTTGGTCCTACTTCCTGGAAAATCCTGCAAAACATCATTATGACTCGATACAAGCATTTGACTCTAACAAATACTAATATACATGTTCATTTAATATTGTGGAGAATCATGATTGGTTTTGTTTCTTAAAAACATACTTGGGGTTTCCCCTTACACTTATCTTTTGCGAAATACCTTTGGATGAAGTTAAGACTAAGCCAAACAACAAAGTAAAGTATTTTCACCATTTTAGTTTTGAAACATGATCTACCAACAATGAAAATAAAGCATGCATACGAAAACAAATAACAATCAAACAAAATAAAAATCACACAAAACATGGGTTGCCTCCCAAGAAGCGCTTTGCTTTATTTACGAGTCTTGTAGCTAGACTCAAGGTCATGGGTTACTACATGACCTCATTGTTGGTTTCATTCTCTAGGTCATCTCCTATACCAGTTTTGTATTCCGGACCTAGTTGCAAACATTCTTTATAGAAACCAAGCATCCTATTCATCACATACTCTACTCCTCTACGTCTATCCTCATCATTCCTATAGTAAGCCGCTTGTTTGTGTTCCTTTTCTATGTTTGACAGGAGGCGGTACTGCTCAATCTTATAGGACATTTGGTAGGCAATCTCATCATTCTATTCTTTGAACCTAACTATCCCTAGAGTCGGATCATAACTCATCCTAGTGGCCTCAACGAATGGTTTTCCCAACACTACTTGACTTAGGCAAGCATCTATCACCGGAAGAGTATCCTCTACTATCATAAAATCGATCTCATAAGTGAAATTTCCTATAATCACATGCAATCCCTTCACTCTTCCTACAAAATTACTTATCAAATTCTTATTGGGCATCATCCTATAACCAAGTTGTTTCTTCATTACCCAATTATAATAAGTCCTAGTCATGATGTTTATAGGAGATCTAGGATTGATATAAGCTTTCCATATATGCATATGTCCAATGTTGCATGGTATGTTGATGTTAGAGGGGTCTCCCATTTTTATAAGGGGTGAACCAAGGATATATGGTGTCTCGGGATCATTGAATAATCCTTGTGATATTCCCGTTGTTCCTTGGTGGGCAACTTATCAAAGTACTCTTCTACAGTCTCTACTTCCTCTAACTCTTCTCCCTTACTAACCTCAACTTCCCTAATTTCATCCCTAGAATCGGTTTCTACTCCAACTTCATCCTTGTCACTTTCTTCTATCTCCTTATCTATTGGCTTAATGGTGACAACATTGACAAAGTGGATGTGTTTGGATGACGAGGGGTCCTTAGTTTGGACTCCGCTATTGGTGTCCCTAGTGTCCTTCCTAGGTGTAGTTAACGCTTGGTTGTTGAGGGCTTTCAACAAGTTGTCAATCTTATTGGTCATCTCCTTTTGTTGTTGGTTGAATTCGGTTTCAAACCTAGCTATGCGAGCTTCTTGAGATGCCATAAACTTAGACATCAATCCTTCAAGATTGTTGGTACTACCATATTTGTTAGAAGGATTGTTGTTGAAAGTACGGTTGGAGGGTGGACCATTTGGTTGGTAACAATTAGGCGGATTAGAAGAATTGGCTTGGTTTTGTTTCCACTTAAGGTTTGGGTGATTTTTCCAAGAAGGGTTGTAGGAATCACCGTAAGGGTTTGGCTCGGGTTTGAAAGTGTACAACTTATCTCCCGCTTCGTCGGTACGCGAGGATGCATAGTCCGCAAAAGCTGTTCCTGGGAGTTCCACACAATCACGAGTGTCATGGGGACCACTACAAAATTCGCATGAAGAAGTGATTTTATTCACTTGGCTTGAAGGCTTAGGAGCTTCGTAAGATTTCATGAGAAACTTGACTTGGTCCTCAAGTTCCATGATCCTACGGTCGGAAGTGTTATAATTGTTCGAAGGCAAAGATATTGCCTTGACCGTTTTGTTCAAATCACGGGGATCATTCCAACTTTCGTTGTCATAGAGAGCAAGATCTTCTATGAGTTCCCATGATTCTTCCGCACTTAGATCACGTAGCTTGCCACCGGCCGATTGGCCAATGGTTCGCCTTGTGGAGAGATCGATATGGTCATAGAAGATTTGGACTTGGAGCCAAAGATCTATGCCATGCTTCATATAGAGTTTCACCTTGACATTGTTGGAACATCAAGATATCATTTCTAAGCTTGGTGGTTCTCCCCGGTGGGAAAAATTGAGCAAGAAAACGAGTGGTGAGATCATCCCATGAGGTGATGGATCCCGCGGGTAAACGTTCAGGCCATTGACTAGCTTGATCACGTAGAGAGAATTGGAATAGGCGTAATCAGGTTGACTCTCTAGTTGTAACATCAAGGTCTATAGAATCTACGATTTTAAGGAAGTCCTTGAGATGTTGATTTGGATCTTCGGAACGAAGTCCATGGAATGCACATCCGCTTTGCACCAACCGGATGGTGTCGGATTGCAAGGGGGACACATTGGCTCCGGTAAGCTCAATAGTGTTTCGATAGCCTTGGTGGCTAGGTCGGGAATACTCTCCTAGGGTTCGGGGCCTAAGAGGTTGGTTTGCTAGTGGTGGGTTTTGTGGGTGGTCTTGTTGTGGTGGGTTGATGGGTTCAAAGATGTTACCACCCTCCATGATGTCGGATGGTAAAGATTACGAACAAAGGCACGAAGAAATAAGATAGACTAAAGAAAGCTAAAAATAAAAATAAAATCTTACTAGAAAGGAATCTAGCTAGTAAACCTAATAAAAAGAGATTCTAACCTAGACAATAACTATTCCCCAGGCTGCGGCGCCAAAAACTTGATGCGTGGGAATTGCACCAGGCTTTACCTCTCGAGGGATCTCGAGAAGCTTACAACCCCCACCAGGCAGTGTACCTTATCGTTGTAGTATAGTATAGTGACAAGTACCGGGGGATTGATCATTCAACTTGGGAATAGTGTCGCTAGGATTAGAAAACCTAAAGACTAGGTCTAGAGATGAGGGATGATTCTTTTTGTATTTTTATGTTTTATAAAAGCAATTAAAAATCTCGGTTGTTGGAAGATGGGCGAAATTAGTTGCTAGTCAACTAACCCAAAAACTAAGATGCAATCAAAATAAAATAACAAAAATGAAAATAAACTAAATTAAATTAAAGGTGTGAGCAATATGTGGGAGAATTGTGTTTACTTAGATTTCACTACTCCCTAGATATCTTTTACAGGTTAATTACTTGTTACAGTTGCGTGGATGACGGATTGTATTCCTTAATACCATTCATGGGGTGGCGTACTTACTTCCCCAATCCTATAAGCTCCTACTTCACTCCTATGTCGAGCCGACTAAGAAGCTCCTAACATGGGATCACTAGAATTCGCTCATGCATTAAATACAACCATAAAAACCTAGTACACATCGATTCATGTTTCTTAAGACGTTCAAGCAAGTTACACAATGGAGATCTGCCAGTTTTCTTAAGCCTCACATTGAAATCATTCATCCATTACAACTATAAACAAGAAATCAACCTATAATCAACATCTAGGTTTCATTACATCTAAGCAAACACATGAAAGATCTAGCCTAGCATGTTATAATCAAGACAAGCATAAGATATATTCAAACAACACATAGACATATTGATTGAATTGAAAGAGGACTTATCTTAATTGAACATGAAAGGTTTCAAGGGGTGAAAACCCTTGAAAATACTGTTACAAACGACCTAGGGTTTATTAGGTTCGACCCTAGTATTCTCCACACAAGCTCCTCCCCTAAGGAATGAACAATAGAAAAGTATATATAGATTTTGTGAGGTGACGGCGGCAAGAGTAAATGTCTGACATCGTCATCTCGCCGCCAATAAAGTTCTTGGACTGCCTAGATCTGGGTTTGACGCCGTCACGTGTAATCCCTCTTCAGGCCGTCACCAAAATAACTCTTGACGCCCTTCATCTGACGCCTTCAGGTTTTCACTGGGTCGTCATGGATTTTGCTCCTGACGCCGTCACACTTTCCTTTTTGACGCCGTCAGGTACTGTTCTAAGCATGGAAAATTAAGTCTTTGCCGTTTTCTTCACTTTTATGCTCCAAAAACGTCCAAAATGCTTCCTTTTCCAGAATTCACTCCCAAAGTACCTAAAATCACAAAAGGAATGATTTAGGGCAACATTTGATCAAATAAATTCAATTCCGGGCTTAAATGACCCCCTAAAAACGGTTCATTTTTCGCCTCATCAAGGATCCTCACAGTTGGTTAGTTAGCCTAAGCATTTACATGGAAGGATTATTATTAGTTAC
The DNA here is from genome assembly GCA_030686995.1 of Artemisia argyi. Taxonomy (NCBI): domain Eukaryota; kingdom Viridiplantae; phylum Streptophyta; class Magnoliopsida; order Asterales; family Asteraceae; genus Artemisia; species Artemisia argyi. Next base: position 174,793,638 of record CM060702.1, read on the forward strand.
TTTATTCATTGAAATAAACCTGTGAAAGTCTGAATGCTCAAGAAAATACTAGGTCATTGTCCTCCATTGCTATTACATAAGTACTGAGAACACCAACTTTCTTTGTACCAAGAAAAACACATTAGTATATCCTAGCTGTCTTGCAAGTAGAACATCGTTTCTAAGATCCAGTTGTTCCTATTCCATCTGATGTTGTTACGAAATACCTAAATGCTGCTATTTGGTTGGCAGTATTGGCGCAAAGATAAAAAGATAATTTTTTTCCTCATTCAGGGGCATGTCTAGCAGAGATAGGCATTGCAGCTGTCAATCGGTGTCTTACACTTACACCTTTGCAGTATGCCAGCCGGCCATGATTTTACATGTTTAAATTGATGTTGGCGTTTTATCCATATTGAATTTCACACTAGACAATGCGTGGCCAAATACTGCACCAACATGAACAGATATGATAACAGAGTCTGTTCCCGCTTTTCAATGGCAAATACGCTCACCAAACCAGGTAAATGCATAGACAGGTTTCGTTCTTTCTTTGTCACTATTTACATAGAAATGTGACTGTTATGCATCTTTTTTGCTGATTGAGTGCTTCCGATTAGGACAACGTTATATTTATTTCCTGATATTTATAATAGATAAAAAGAAGTTGTCTCTTATATGATCAGACTTAGTGCCTAAGATTATAATTCATACGCTATTACAATTAGGCGGGCTCACTTTCTGTTTACTCAGTGAACCGCTTATTTGCTTAGAAAATGAATAGGCGCTTATTGTTTTTTTAAACAGCTTGTCGGATAGACGGACCGCATTGAGAGGCCAAGGCCGCACCGCTATCGCAGAAAAGAAAGAGACAGAAAGAAAAAACAGGTATGTTTCAACAAAAAACTTTTCCGTTCTCAATCTTGCATTACTTAGGCACAAAAACTACAGCTGAGACAAGCACGTAACAAAGAACTTTTATTCATGATAATAATTGAAGGGTTTAAACCATTAAACATTTAAACAAAATAACCCCCCAAACCCTAGACAACCCCAGCTAACCCACACCCAAGATGCAGACTCTAGAAACCCTAAACACCTAGCATCAATACGGCAAGCGTTTCAGCTTCTCGATCAACGCCAAGAGATCTGATGCTCGCTTCTGTTTCTTGACCACATTCACCAACAGCAATGACACTTTTGTTAGATCTTCAGTTTGCAATTTGTTAAGTTCAGAGATGCTTTGCACAGTCGACTCAAAAGAAAACAAAAGCTCCAGCTCTCCAAGTACCATGTCTCTCTCAGCCACCCGCGACATTATTTCTTTCGCTTTCTTTCTTAGCTCAGCTTCATCCACCGGTGTCTCTGCAACTTCCCTCCTAAACTTTACCACCATCATGTCTTTCACCAGGCTCGAGTCCGCAGCAGCAGCGAGCTCCTTGCAGAATGGCATGGGTTTTGTCATTCTCTATTTTTTATTATCAAACTTTCTTTTGGAGAATATGTGTGTGTTTTTAGTTGTAGGTTAACTTTGTTAATGCATGTTCCTTTGTGTTTATGGATCCCTTATAAAGACATTAGATTTAATTTCCCCTCTTGGAATGCCCAACAGGAACAGTTTTTCATTATTGCTTTGTGTTTTTAGGTGCCTTATAAACCCAATAGCTTTAATTACCCCTTTTAGGCTGCTCAATGCAGCCATTTTTTCATGATTACTTCATTAACACATGCATGAACATGCATTAATTGCTATCCTTTCACATCCTAGGCACCTTGACCAAACTAAAACAAAGTTGATAAAAAATAAATGGTATATGGCAACAAAAAAAAAATTGTAAAAAAAACGTGACTATTATCTGCCTCAGTTACCAAATGTGTTTCGTACGTTGACCGGCCACACAGGGTAAATGAGCATCTATAGCAATTACAGGTACCTCATTCCCTTTCTATTATCTGCCTTTTTTTTTTTTTTTTTTTTTTTTTTTTTTGGTAAAATTATGTTATTTACCTCTTGGTTAAACGGTATTTGAAGTTCTTATCCGTATGCATCTTTATAGTATTCTCGATTTTGTCTGCGGTTATGGCTTCAGGAGAGGGTTTATCAGATTAGGCGAACAATGGCCAACCAGTGCTTCAAAACAGCTAAGGTGCGCTGTTCTTATTTGCTATTGCTATGATACTCTAAACACAGTTTCGGCCTTTGGTGTTTAATTGTCGTTGTGCTTTTTTCAGAAACAAAACACGCACATCAGAAGATCGTTCCCTCAGAAAGTTCATCATCAAAAGCTAAACCACATAAAACGGATGTGCTAAAATCTTATTTGTTATATTAGAAATTCCTTTCCACCGTTTGTATTGACTACGACTTAATATGTATCACTTTTTTGCTTCTCTCGAATGTAGCTTTGATATACAATTTACATGTCATGTTTTGTAATTTATTTGTTTACAGGCTTTATCTACATGTGTTGTATAACAGCACGCATACTGCCCATTTTTTTCCCCGCTGTCTTACAAAGCCTTTTGTACACAAACAACGTACGCTACTTCTTTACCAGAACAACCCGTCGCAACGCACGGGAAATTTAACTAGTGTTGAACAATCTTGAGGACTAGCATACCACATCTACAAGTTGTTTAGGCATTGGATTTTGGATATATTGCTATAATAAATGTTCTTTATGTTATACACTTTGTATCTCTTTTGTTGATACAAAAGTTGGGCGTTCCTGGTTTGGGCTCTCGCTCTTGCACCAATTCGCTCTTAATGCTTGAGACCTGCGCACTAAGAAAGTAAACAAACACCGTTAGGCTTATCGTGGGATTGTCTCCCACGATTATCCTCCGGCGTGCGAGTAAGTAATCGGTTTTAGGTTATATTAAAGAGTTAGGGTTTTGTAGATCGTACCTTTAATGAGAATTATGTCATTCTATATATAGGTGCAAAATCCTTGTAGGTTTCGTGCTCTTTACTCTTCGCACACATGGTGCTTATCCGGTCCAAGGATCTTTATCCGTAAATAGAAGATCCTTATCTAGACCATAAATAGTTTGGTTGGGCTTGGGCCTATGTGAGCCCACCCCATTGGTGGTGCGGCCCAAATCATTATTATGATAGCCCACGCGTGGTGGGTTTGGGCCTTAGTAATGTTTATCATTTGGGCTCGTGGCCCAAATATAGACTATACGTCATCATGTCCCCCCAGTCCAGTGTGCGCAGCTTGTAGCCGCGGATGCTAGACTAGTGAAAGCAACGGTAAGTGTGGCGGGAAAAGTTACCGCCCAATATTAGGGACGATGTATCTAGTCCCAAATATCTTCAAAAATGCCTAGGGAAACGGGGAGTGTGTCCACGTGTGTATCGGGAAGTGGGAAAAAGTGCATGTACCTTCTCGTCTTCCAGCCACATGATTAGGTTAGTGGATTCCACGTGGCTTACGTTCTAGGGTTTTTGTGAACCTATAAATAATCGCCTCCCTTTTTACCAAACAACATCACAGTAAAAACCTACTTCCGCCATTTTCAATCTTTTTCAAAGCTTTTTTAAGAGAACAACTGTTTGATTAGGTAACCACGAATACACGCATTAGCTAATATTTGTCATTTCTTATAAATGGTTCGTCAATTAGAAGAGTTTGTTTCTGAAATGGACGAGGATGAACTGCGTCAGTTCTCCTCTGATTATTTCATTCCTCTTGATGTGCATCTGGTAGTACCGGAGGCCAACGCGTGTATCGCGGATTTCCCTGCGGGAAAAGTAGGGTTATATACGCGCTTTTTTGAGTACGCGAATCAGCGCGTACTTATATCCTTATTCTTGAGTAATCTGCTCAATTTCTACCATCTTCATATTTCCCAGCTGCACTGTATAGGTGCGGCGAAAATTTCAAATTTTGAAATAAACTACCATTTGCTGGCGGTCAACCCTACCATTAACCTATTTCGTGCATTTTACCGCACAAGGTGGTCGCATGGATGGGTGTCTTTTGCGAAGCGCTCAGGGCGCCTTCAGTGTTATACAGAGAAAGCGGATTCCCTTAGGGATTTGAGGGAGAAATTTTTCTGGGTAGATGATATAGTATTTCCGTCTCCGTTTGAGTTTTATACTCAAGGGACGCTGCCAAGGGATGAGCGCCCTTTACCCGGTTCGTATAGCGCGGAGGATGCGGATACGATTGATGCCAACCGCATCCCCATTAACTCCTACCCTGAGGAGTTTTTGGTTCACATGGGGCTGAGTCGCAACTATTTCCATGGTTCTGACGAGGTTCCAACATTCCTTGATGAGAGCGGCCGGGGTGGGTGCTTGTCCTTTTTTACCTTCGCTTCAATAATGTAAGTGCTTCTTTATATGTAATTTCAATAACTGAATTGGTTTTGTTATTTGTTCATGTGTCGCGCAGAGATGGATTTGTTTGCCGTGGTGAAGCTTGAGAAGCCAAAGCAAGTGACGGTGGGTGTGCGCCCTCTTAGGGATAATGAGGAGCCAATTTTGGAAGCTACTGTGGGACATACGACGGTGTTGGCGCAAGATGGTCCTGAGGATTCTCCTCCCGCTGCTGCACTTATGACTCCTGTGCAGAGCGTTCCTCATACTGGGGAGCCGTCTCCCGTGATAGAGGAAGTGCACTCTGAGTCCTCTGACAGTGTGGAGGTCCTGGAGCCGGAGGGAAGTGCGCAAGGCATGAAGCGGAAGGGAGAGTCTTATGGCGCTGGTACTTCCAAGAGGAGGCGCCATCTTATCACGGATGAAGAGTCATCCGCAATGGATGACACATCTGCTACTGGTGCGGATAAGGAGATTGCAAAGTCTTCTCCTTTTTTGTAAGTGATGGTCATATTCATGTTTTTTTTTTTTTTTTTACTTGTCGTAATATGCTCTGACCTTCTTCTTTTGCTTGTAGTGACCATGTTGCAGAGGGTGATGTGGCATTTGTTGAAAGCGTGGTCCCCCCTCAGGATGCAAACGTGGAGGAGACAGTGAAGGTGGCTGAGGAGGTGTCTGCGCAGCAGTTGATGGAGGAGCTAGCTGCTGCTGCTGAGCGTCAGACTGAGTTGGTCGCTCAGTTGAAGACGCGGTATGTTGGGGAGAGCAGCAGCCTCGCACAGAAGGACGAGGAGATTGCCATGCTCCGTACGCAGTTAGCTGATGCGCGAGCGGAGGTAGAGTCTGTCAAGGCGCATGCTGAGAAGGTTACTGATGAGAAGTTGACCGTGATGGCTGAGCTGCAGCATGAGCGCGGGGAGCTGCATCAGTTCAGGTCAAACTTAACCAGGGGGATAAGGTATCTGGAGGAGAAGAAGGCTGAGCACTTAGGCCATATTGAGAACCTTCGCTCCCAAGTTCAGAATGCCTTGAAGGTGCAGGAGGAGAAGCTGCGCAGGCTGAGTATAGAATACGATGAGGAGTTATATCCTCATCTTATGTCTACAATCGTTGAGCGCAGGTATGTGTTGTTTATTCTGTGATTTTCTCTTACCTTATGTGTTAATTCATTCTTTTGTCTTCTAATGCATCCATTGTTGCTTGTGTAGGTGGTTGATCAGCCATGGTTTGCGCCTGGTAGCGATGGGGACGTTGGAGTCCCCGGAGGTGTCTGAGGCCTTTGGAAAGGTTGTAGAGTGCGCCGTGGAGCGTGGCAGGGCGCAGGCTGTAGAGGAACTCCATGAGGCGAAGATGCTGACCGTGTCACTTGCTGAGGTGCCCGGTTATAAGGCAGACGCTTATGACGAGCTTGTGAAGGCTATGGAGGGGATGAAGCTATTTGAGCTTCCACATATTGCGCGGCTGGAGCGCGAGCAGGATTACCCCATAAAGTTGATTATGGAGGGGTTAACCCTGGGGAGGCACATCTTGGAGGATGCAGAGGCTCAACCTGACTTTTTCCTAAAGCCTGACGAGTCGCAGTTTCAGGTTCCAGTCTTTGCGCAGCCGTGTGATATGCTGAACCCCTTCGCCCTTGAGAAGGAGGTTCCCTTGAAAGAAGTCTTGGAGCTTCATGTGGAGAGGGCGGCAAAGAAGAAGGGTGTGAAGGGGAAAGCTAACCTTTGCGGTGTGGGCGCTGCGCATATCCCAAGATCAGATGGAGTCGCAGTCAGCGTGGCGACCGTGTCGCCTAAGGATGCGTTACTTTTTGAGGAAGCTCCAAGAGGCTGGGAGCACTGCTGACCAAGAGCATAGTCCTGAGCGCCGTCATAGTGTGTAGATATAGGCTTTTTGTAACTTGTAAATGTATGGTTTCGTATAAATAACAACTTGTATCTTTTGTTCCTGTGCTATGTTATCCGTTCTTAAATTGTTATCCTTTGTGTAAAAGATCAATTAAGATGCAAATTGAAACCCATACTCAAATTAAGGGCATGACTTAAAAAACAAATCATAAGTATGAAAATAGACTTGTATTATTTTGCAAAGACTTTTATTAAATGACCAAGAGTCTTGGCTCATAATTTGCTAAGCATGTACGGTGTACGTGATATTGCGCATCCTTCGTGGAATACGCATGGAAAACTTACTTCAACATCTTGAAGGTAAGGCGCTTAGCAAGGATACATGATCCAATGTTGATGGGTTTGCAACCCTCTTACTCAACGAGTTAGTTAGTAGGTTTACTCATCCTTTCTGCCATCGTGGGTCTTAATAAGTGCATGCACGCCATGTAGGCAAAATGTAAAATAACAATATTGAAACATAATAGAAATGTATGCAATAAAGTGAAGTATGTCATGGAGTTAGCTAGAAACCACAACGTTTTATTAATACTTGCAAGTTTTAAAAGACAATTCCTAAGAAAGAAGAGAAAATTCAAAGACAAACATTTATTGGGTACGTACTAAAGTGCAAAGTTGTCTGTTTGTGGGCCGTAGCCTTTCCTAAAGATAGCATCTTTTTAGATTACAGATATTCCAAGTGCGCGCCAGCTCATGACCTTCTATATCGTGCAACCTGTATGCACCATTACCTAGTGCATCCGTTACCTCATAGGGTCCTTCCCATTTGGGTCCAAGCTTGCCTGTGTCTTCTGCGTAGCTTGCATCATTAGCGCGGTATACAAATTCTCTTGGCCTGAGTGAAGTGTGTTTGACCTTTGCGTCATAATACTTCTTCATCTGTGCTTTAGTCTTCACTTCGCGTATAGCTGCACGTTCACGCCTTTCTTCCAGCAAGTCCAAGTCTATACGCCATTCCTCGTCATTTGTTGCGACGTTTATTTCCGCTGTACGTATAGTTGGCATTCCAATTTCGGCTGGTATGACGGCTTCTTTTCCATAGACAAGAGAAAATGGTGTGTCTCCGGTACTGGTTTTGATTGTGGTGCAGTGCGCCCATAAAACATGTGACAATTCGTCCACCCATTTCCCTTTGTGTCTGTCAAGGCGCGCTTTTATCCCTTCGCCTAAACTGCGATTCGTGCGTTCAACCAAGCCATTGATTTGTGGGTGTTTCACTGAAGCAAAGTGTTGTGTGATGTTCAATTATGCGCACTAATCTTTGAATGGGTTATCGCAGAATTGTTTTCCATTATCTGAGATAATTTCCCCAGGTAGCCCGAAGCGACACACAATAATGTCCCACACGAAACGTTTTACCTGGTTGCCAGTGATGCTCACCACTGCTTTTGCCTCAATACACTTTGTAAAGTAGTTTATGGCTACGATGAGGAATTTCAGCCCTCCTGCTGCAACTGGGAAAGGGCCTTCTATGTCAATGCCCCATTTATAGAATGGCCATGGTGAGGTAATGGGGGTTAGCTCTTGTTGTGGTTGGCGCGGAATTGGCCTGTGGACTTGGCAATTACTGCATTTTTTTTATCATATCTCGCGCGTCGCGGTGCATGGTAGGCCAATCATATCCTGATCGCAGGGCGTGCGCCACTACGGACCTTGGTCCCAAGTGCATGCTACATGATCCCGAGTGAATTTCTCGAAGTACATAATCTGCTTGAAGAGGTCCAACACATCGGAGCCAAGGTTGTAAGAATGAACGTCGATTTAGGATGCCATTTCGGAGTTCAAATCGTTGCGCTGTGCGCCGCACTCTTCGAGCATCCTTCTGATCTTGTGGTAAGATTCCTTTGCTTATAAATTCAATGATAGGTGTCATCCACGTGGGATCCTGTTCCTCTATCACCGTGGATACTTCCATCACCAAGATTGATTTATTTTTTAAAGTTTATACCAAGACCTGTTTTGATAGGTGCGCGAAGCTTGTAGATGCGATCTTGCTAAGCGCGTCAGCTTTCCTGTTGTCTCCTCTAGGTACTTGTTTGATTTTGAACCTATCAAAGCTCTGAATTAAGGATTTGGTTTTTTCAAGGTATTGGATCATGTGTTCATCCTTGGCTTCATATTCACCTAGCACGTGGTTAGCTACTAGCCTGGAATCCACATTTGCCTCTAGGTTGCGTACACCCATTTGAATTGCAATATGCAGTCCAGCGAGTAGGGCTTCGTATTCCGCCTCATTGTTTGTGGCTGTGAATTTGAAGCGTAGTGCGTAGGTGAATTCTACCCCCTCTGGATTAGTAAGGATAAGGCCTGCGCCTGATCCATCCACGCATGAGGATCCGTCTGTGAATAGAACCCATGGTTCTTGTATCTCTGTCTTGCCTATTGAAGGTGGAGTATCAGTATCTGGCTTTTCAACAATAAAGTCAGCTAATATCTGCCCCTTGATTGCAGTGCGTGGTTTATACGAGATGTTATACTCACTCAACAACACACTCCACTTTTGTAGCCGTCCTGATGCGTCAGGTTTAGAGATAACTTGTTTGATGGGTTGGTCCGTGATCACAACTATTGGGTGCGCTTGAAAGTATCTGTGCAGTCGTTTAGCTGCGAGTACTAGAGTTAGGACCAGCTTTTCCATAGCGTTGTAGTTAGTCTCTGTCTTTTTAAGTGCCTTGCTTACAAAGTATGTGGGCGTTTGAACGGAGTTCCTATCTGTCAATAGTACTGCGCTGACTGCTCCATGGGTTGCAGATAAGTACATGATCAACTCTTCCCCTGGTCGCGGTGCAACAAGTTTGGGAAGTGATGCCAAATGCTGTTTTAGTTGTTGGAAGGCTTCCTCTGCCTCCTCAGTCCAACGAAAGTCTCCCTTTTTTGTGCACTTCGTGAGTGTTTTGAAGAGAGGGAGTGATTTGTCTGCTGACTTGGATAAAAAACGGTTTAGCCCAGCTAGCTTTCCGTTTATTGACTGGACTTCTTTCAATGTGCGTGGTGAGGGAAGATCGATGACAGCTTTTATCTTTTCTGGGCAAGGTTTGATGCCATCAGGTTCTATTAAATACACAAGGAACATGCCTTCTGTCGCGCCAAAGGTGCACTTTTTGGGATTTAACTTCATGTTTATTTTTTTCAATGTTTTGAACGTCTCCTCAATGTCGCACACCAACTCTTCCTCCGTGTGGCTCTTTATAACGAGGTCATCAACATAAACTTCCAGGTTGCGGCCTACTTGCTTCTCAAATGTTGTGTCCACTAATCGCTGGTATGTTGCTCCCGCGTTCTTTAGACCAAAGGGCATTTTTGTATAGCAAAAGACCCCTTGACTTGTGTGGAAGGCTGTTTTCTCTTCATCTTCTTCAGCCATCTGAATTTGATGATATCCTTTGTACGCATCTAGGAAGCATTTAAAGGGATATCCACACAGAGATTCTACTTTCCAGTCTATCTCTGGCAGTGGGTAGCAGTCTTGTGGACATGCTTTATTGAGGTCAGTGAAGTCTACGCACATCCTCCAACTTCCATCACTTTTCTTTAGCATTACTGGATTAGAGAGCCAGTCGTGATAGTAAACTTCGCGCATAATACCTGCGTCCACAAGTTTGTGTACTTCCTCCAGAATGGCTTTTGCACGATCTGGAGCCTGGCCGCGCTTTTTCTGTCGTATTGGAGGATATCCTTGTCGGTTTTGTAACTTGTGCTCCGTAATAGAGCGTGGCACCCCAGTCATATGCTTTGGCTCCCATGCGAAGATGTTTAGGTTACTTTGCAAGAGTGCGCACACAGCTGCTCTGCCTTTGTCAGACAGTGACCCTCCAATTGATATTTGCTGATCTGGGTAATCTGGGTGGATGGCGACCTTTAAGTTTGGTATTTTTTATGTGCTTTGTTCTTGGAGATTCTCCACCTCACTGGCTACTGTGTTGCACTCTTTTGGTGATACAGTAGTATTGTAGAGGGTGACAATGCCTCCTTCTACTGGGAGTTTGAGCATCCCATGGGCTGTGGATGGTACGGCGCGCATGGATGATATTCCCGGTCTCCCGATGATGCCGTTATATGGTGAGGGGGATTTGATTACCATAAAATTCATCCAAGCTGCCGTGGAGTGCTGCTCGTTACCTATGACCACGAGTAGGCGTAATTGCCCCATGGGCCATATCTTTTCTCCTGTGAATCCTGTCAGCGATGTTGTGGCTGGGAGCAGCTGACTTTGTATCTCTGGTCGTAGCCTTTTAAAGCAATGTTCGTACATGATATCCGCGGATGCCCCCCATCTACATACATACGGTGGATATCATAACCCCCTGTATGTATTTCAATGGTGAGTGGCTCCATTACTGCGTTGTCCGCAGCGAGAGTTGGGAAGGAAAATTCATTCTTAGAGGAGAACTTTTGGCTAACTTTTTGCCTTGTTTTTCGCTGCCATGATTGTATCATGTATATTGTATCAGCCTTGTCTTTGGCTGTTTCCTTCTTGCCTCCATTCTTTGGTTTTTCTTTCCCTTCCTTTATGTTTTTAACAAGGTGGTCCATTCTACCTTCCTTCACCAGTTTTTCAATCAATTGTCGTAGTTGGACGCACTCGTTGGTAGTGTGGCCCTTCTGTCCATGGTATTCGCAGTATCCATTCTCCACACGCCGGTCCTCTGGGGTGCGCATTGGTGGGGGCTTCGGGAAGTTTGCGCCCTCTGTTGCAAATATCTCCCTTGGTGTTTTCGTGAGGGGGGTATATTTGTCGTTTTCTCGTCCACTTCCCTGGCCGCGATAGCCCTTATATTGCGGCTGCTGCCCTGGTCATTGGATTGTCTCCTAGGCTGTTCTTGTTGCTTATAACTTGGGTAGCCTTTTTTACTATCTGCAGCCGCTGCTTCTCCTTGGATGAAGGACCTTGTGCACTTCATTAACTCATCAAAGGTTTGGGGCACTTTATCATTTAATTTCTTGATAAGATCTGGGTAATTTATCCCATTCATGAACCCCGAGATTTTCAGCACTTCAGGACACGCCTTGATGTGTATGCATTCGTCCTTAAAGCGTTCCATGTAAGCACTTGTTGATTCTCCTTGGCGCTGTTTTACTCTGGCCAATTCAACAGGGTTCTTGGCGCACTTCTTTCTCTGAGTGAAATTCAAGCGGAATGCTTTTCGAAGTTCTTCGAACCCGTTTATGCTTCTTCGTGGAAGCTTACTAAACCAGGTCCGCGCATTTCCTACTAAGGTGGAGTTAAACATATGACACCACACAGGCTGTGGCCAATTTTCGATGGTAGCAGCAGATTCAAAAATTTTTAGGTGATCATCAGGGTCACCTGTTCCATCATATGTTTTCACATTGGCGGGCATGCGCCTCTTCTTATCATCTGAGTAGTCACTAATGCGCCGCGTGAACGCATCAATCTTTTTGCGGCGCCAAGGAAGAGATATGTCTTCGTCTTCTTCCTTACGACATCTTCCTCTGGACTTCCAGTGTCCTGTCTCCTTATCCTCGTTGTCCGAAGAGTCACTAGATGAGAAGTTATCTCTTTTGCGGCGTTTGCGCCGGTTTTCCTCAGAGGAAGAGCTTGAGGGGCTTTCACTTGGGGAAGTTCGCCTTCCTAACCTGTCGTGAATTCTTCTGCTCCCAGACCTGGAGGAGCCTTCGCTTGGTGAATGTTGACGTCCAAGTCTATCCTGCATCCTTCGACTACCAAGTCTGGAGTGAACATTAGTGCGCCTCTCGCCATCTTCGTATTCCTCCGAGTATTGTGAGTCAGATGCTGTACCAAGTCTATCATGGATATTGGTACGTCTTTCGTTATTTTCACGCCCCCCTCTTTGGTAGCGCGGTGGTGATGTTTCGCGTTCGGGACCAAAGTTGAGCCGGGCTTGCAGGCTCATGCTTGACCTTCTCCTTGCTTCTTCTTGCATGAAGGCGGTTAAGGTTTCGTAATTTTGGGATACAAAATTACTTAGCGTTAAATCAGGTGCGTTCTCATCCGCTACAAGGATTTCTGCCTCCACATTAGGCGCCCTATCTCGGTTGGGTGCACCAGGTGGCACAGTGTTGTCCACTATAGGTGTCGTTTGATGGGGAGTATTGAAGAGGGTGCGCTGAAGTTCTTCAACGCTTGGGACCACCGTGGTGGCTTGAGTAGTCCTTGTAGGCAATTCTACCGCTGGGAGAGGTTGGGTTGGTCCCGTTTCTTGGTGACCAGGCGCACTGGTTGTTCCAGAGGCCTGCCTAGAGGTCGAATCTTGAGGGTTCTTCCTCTGGGGGTCGCGTGTTTTTTTCAACTGCGGAGTCCGCTGGCTTTAGTTTTTGTTCTTCGTCATTCTAGTTCTTAGTGTAGGGTCCCACAGATGGCGCCACTTGTTGATACAAAAGTTGGGCGTTCCTGGTTTGGGCTCTCGCTCTTGTACCAATTCGCTCTTAATGCTTGAGACCTGCGCACTAAGAAAGTAAACAAACACCGTTAGGCTTATCGTGAGATTGTCTCCCATGATTATCCTCCGACGTGAGAGTAAGTAATCGGTTTTAGGTTATATTAAAGAGTTAGGGTTTTGTAGATCGTACCTTTAATGAGAATTATGTCATTCTATATATAGGCGCAGAATCCTTGTAGGTTTTGTGCTCCTTACTCTTCGCACACATGGTGCTTATCCGGTCCAAGGATCTTTATCCGTAAATAGAAGATCATTATCTAGACCATAAATAATTTGGTTGGGCTTGGGCCTATGTGAGCCCACCCCATTGGTGGTGCGGCCCAAATCATTGTTATGATAGCTCACGCGTGGTGGGTTTAGGCCTTAGTAATGTTTATCATTTGGGCTCGTGGCCCAAATATAGACTATACGTCATCATCTTTAGTAATTGTTAAATATTTTTTATACCATTTCATTAGAAAAGTCTTCCGCTTGCATTCGTTTTCGTTCTGTAAGTGTGACAGTCGGCCCTTTCGGGGCGGCGTGTTACAGATATGACGGTTACGCCCTTTCGGGGCGGCGTGTGACGGTTACGCCCTTTCGGGGCGGCGTGTTACAGATATGACGGTTACGCCTTTGGGATTTGACACATGTGGGGTGATTATTGGTGAGAAACGGTGAGAGTTTGGAACCATGGGTGATTATTAAGAGTACGCTTTCTTTTCCCTTACATAATAATTCTCCGTAGCTTATCTAATTTTATAACGTTAAATTTTAGTATTACTATTATGAGCTTGCGTTATACATTTCATGACTCTAAAAGTTTCAGTTTCGTTTATCGTTCGACCGCGGATATGACGTTGATGGGAAGTCAACTTCAAAGGTGTCCATATACGATGAAACTCCAACGAATGACGTTGATAGTATAAGATTGTTGTGACCTGCAATGAGTTATCTAAGTCATATATACTAATTAGTCACTATGGTGCATTGGTGCATCCGATAAATGTTAAATCGAATAGTGATCAGTGCAAAGACCCGGATGAATTCATATATATGCTTAGTGATCATGTATTTTTATTCCAATGTGACATGGAGTTAGACTCGAAACATAAGATTTATGACAAAGAAAGAATGTGCCCAAGGTGGAGGAAATGTTGCAGCAAGAGTAAGTGGATGCAAATTCATGTTTATTTTAGTTTAACGACAGAAAAACGATTTAAACATCTAACTGTGTAGTTACTTAAGTTATGTAGTAAGTCAAACTTTAACACGTTTATATCACATATATGCCTTTTATACAGCTAGCACTTATAGTGCATCTGTTCACACACGGTTACCGAATTATCTTACATTATTGACTTCCTAAATACATCTTGCTAGCTAGTTAAACCCATACTAGTAGAATATACTGTAATAGAGATATAATATTTGAAGTTCAGCCATACACGCATCATTTTCCCATTTTTATAAATACATGATATAACTAAATAAAAATAAAATTCTATGAGGATAACAAAGCAGGGACAAAGAAGTAACTCAGATTGCATTTAACTCACGTTCAGAAGCCTCATCTCTCAATCTCTCTTATCGAACCATCGAAACTCACTACTTATCAAATCCAACGGCGAGAATACATTCTCTCCAACACATATATTCAGACTCATTAATACATACTTATATTATTCATGATATTGATCACACAGAGACATATGACATATACAACATCATGGTATTGATCATTTTCACTCTTCATCAATAACCTTTGTGTCTGTGATATATTTTAGTATTTATCACTGGAGATCTTGAAGATGTTGATTGGATCATACTTGAAACCCTAGCTAGCTCATCATATATATATATATTTACAAGGTACATGAATCTTTCACTAATTTATAAATATGACAATATATTTGTCTATCATAAATTGATATGACTCATTAAAACTATGATGTTCATTTCACTAAAATCATGATCATTTCCTTGATTCATAAGTTCCATTCTTTTACCAATTTTTTCGAATATTTGTTTGATTCTTTTGATATAGGCTTCATTTTTGTATAAATTTTTTAAGAGCTGGATCTTGAAGCTAGGATTGTCTTATTTGTTTGCTATTGTCATTCATTCATTTTTTATTCCCTGTTATAATTGTTAGTGTGTGTGTACGAATCGATCATCTTCATGATTGAAGAAATATTTATTTTGTCAGCTTCTGAATTTACTCAAAGGTAAATAACAAATTCAACTATGCCAGATTTTAATAATTTAAATCGTGATATTTGACATAGAATTGTGTATTTCGATACATGGTAAAAGGGCTTTAATTGCTTAAATCGGTAAACGAACCTTCGCTGAATGCGATGTTGTAATTAGTCATTCATTTATACATATCTTTAATTCATGTGTACTAATTATAATTTATTCACATTGCCATAATTGTCAACATGATCACATGTATCATTTACTAACTAGTTACTCCCTAATTGTTACTCGTAATTCATTTGGTTAATTGATTTTGTATAATTCATTAACAAATTTGTTCATTTGAAGGTGAAGATGTCCTCATCGAATTCGCCCTGTGCAGCTTGCAAGTTTCTACGTCGTAAATGCACGCAAGAATGTGTTTTTGCACCATACTTTCCTCCGGACCAACCTCAAAAATTCGCGAATGTACACAAGGTATTTGGTGCTAGTAACGTAGCTAAGATCCTTAATGAGCTAAGTACTACTCAACGAGAGGACGCGGTTAATTCTTTGGCTTATGAGGCTGATGCACGGCTAAGAGATCCGGTTTATGGATGTGTGGGACTAATCTCTATACTTCAACATCGGTTAAAGCAAGTCCAGAGTGATTTACATAATGCGAAACTAGAATTAGCTGCTTATATAGGCCCGTCCGCGATGTTGCCTATTTTTAATCAAGGGTTTGTTCCACAAATCTCGAATATGCCATCCTCGTCAGTGCCCGTCATGCCTTATAACATGCAGCCTATGTTGGGGATGATGCCATCTCAACATCAGGCACAAATACTTGAGGACCAACAACAGCAGCAGCAGCAACAACAACAAAAACAACTGGTGGCTGTTGCTAATGCTAGAGACCAACAAGAAATTATGAGAAACTATGAGCAACTACAGCAACCACTACAACAGCAGCAGCCTGATGAACTAGCAAGGTTTAGCGGCGCGTTTGATGCGGCAGCAGGATCTGGTCAAGTGGTGAATGGTAACACGTTTAGTCCTGTGACCGCACCTGCAGTAGTCATGTCACCATCTTTAGGGTTAGACAGTTCTTTTGTTAATATTAACATGTATCAGATCCAACACCAGCCACAACAAGAGCAAAATCACCACCTTGACATCAATGACCTTCAACAGCATCAGCTTTTGCTCCAGCAAGAAACTCAGCAGTCAGCAGCCACTGCCAGCCCAGAGAGCGGCTAGCGAGGAGGAGCGGGGTGCGTCTTCTACTTGTTGATTGATATTGGTCACACCGCGTTTCCAATACCATATTCAGCTATTCTTTAAATATAAAGTTTTCGATTCCAGGTAATTTTTTTGTTGCATTACAGTTAAATTTTATGGTATCATATATAATTATTGGTACTAGAAAAGTGGAAATGGTAAATTCGAGACTTTGAGAGTTTATTATCATGTTTAACCTATGTGTTAATCTAATATCTCTTACTATATGATTTTTGTTTCTCCTCTTGACGAGTTAAATCTCATAAGAACACTAACTTTTGTTGAAAATGAAAACATTTGAGATCTTTCGATACAAGACACTGTTGACTTCTTTTTATTCTTTTTATTATTATTATTATTATTTTTATTATTTTTTTAATTTACTAGTTAAATGTTGAGTTACTAAACATTGTTTCTTTTAGAGTAAATTGCAAAAATCGTTCTTATGCTTAGGCCAAGTTGCAGGCGCAATCTTTACTTTTTCAAAAATACAGCCACTGTTCATGTGACGAATTTGAGGTTACATATAAATTATTTGGCCAAAGGAGAGAAGGTATTTTAGTCACTTCAGTTTGGTTAAGGACGAAATTTGCAACCTTAAGTTCTTTACATGGATGGTGCCTGTATTTTCAAAAAGGTAGATTGACCAAACCACGTGGACGATTTTTGCAATTTATTTTTTTAGAAAAGCTACCATTGGCGACTAGTGAGAAACGTAATATGTCACTAATACGTTTCAAATAACACATTTTAATATGAATTGCAAGAGTTTTATGTAGATATGCTTAAGTATAACTTTATTAATGTGAAAATAACCTAGTAACCTTCAACCTAGAATTTATAATTCAATCATTTAATATAGTTAGAGGAGACCTTAAATAATGAGGTGAAATGGAGACCTTATATGCATTTCAAAACTTTATTAGGTAAAACATCAAGGTTCTTTGCCAATAGTTTAGACATTCACGTACTTTTAAAAATATATCGATTTGAAGCACTTACTTTTTTATTAACATATATTTTCATATACTTTCAAATTTTGTTCCGATTTCACCAATATAGCCAATTTATATTAATATAATATCATATAATAATAATATTTTATTACAATATGGTGTAGGGGTGATCATCGGTCGGAAACCGGACCGGACCGGCCAAGACCGGACCGGACCGAAGACCGAGAACCGTAATTTATGAGGACCGAGACCGGACCGATGTGTACTCGGTCCGGTTCGGTCCGGTCTCGGTCCGGTCGGTCTTCGGTCGGTCCGGTCCAAATGGCATGGTTTTGGCATGATTTTTCGGGTTTTTTGTCGGTCCGGACCGGACCGACCGGACCGAGGACTGAAATAGCCAAAAAACTTAGACCGAGGACCGGACCGAATGTGGTCGGTCCGGTCCGGTCCGGTCTGGTCCGGTCGGTTTTGTCGGTCGGTCCGGTCCATCCGGTCCATTTGAGCACCCTTAATATGGTGAAGGCTATGTTTGACAAAAGTAGCTGTGACATCTCACTGCTCACCGCTCACATCTTCTTAAAAAATCATTTGAAAAATGAACTTTCTTAAAAAATAGCAAAGCTCAAAGCTCTTTTGTCAAACGAACGATAAAAATCAAAAAGCTCGTTGCTTACCGCTCATAGCCTCAAAAAATTCTGCGCCAAACATAGCCGAAGTTGGAACAAAATTTGAAAATACGTAAATATATATATTAAAAAAAGGTAAGTGTTTTAAGTCGGTATATTTTTGAAATTAAATGTCTATTTTATCATGAATTGTTGATTGGAAAAAAAAAATGTAATTTGATTGTTTGGGTAGGAAAAACAAAAACGAGTATTTAATGCCATGAGAAGTGTAGAGACAGAAAGTTGTTATGACTTGAGGAAGGAATTATTGTCATTTTCTCTGCTCAGATGAGTCGCAATCATTAATCATAACTTGTACCTTTCATCCTTCTCTTTTTTTTTTTTTTTTTTTTTAAATGTGACTTTTTCCATATATGGTTTAAAGTCGCACCTGCTAAATAGCAGGCCCTCATTCACCACATACCCAGACTATGTTGTCTGAACCGGGCCCACGCTGGCGCAGTGGGGATTAAACGGCTTTCGCCCGGAAACCGTACCGCCTCCACACGAGATTACTCGCTGGAGAAACGGCCGGATGAAAACCGGGGCCGGCTTGGATTCGAACCTGCGCAGCTAATGGCTTACAGGTTCTCCTCTTCATTGCCTAATATCTCCGGAACATATGATCCACAAGTGGACCACAAGTGAGGACTTCCCGGATGGTCAGTATAAAGATAAACTACCTTCTTTAATTCCTTGCCAGATTTGCAAGTGAAGAGATTATATGACATGGTTTCGGTTTTCATTTATTAATTAAGGTTGCACAAATCATATACGGAGTATGTCCTATTGTTGCAACATCAAATACTACGTTTTATATGTGCTATCTACTTGAAATTTTTGAGGTGCAACAAGAATCACAAGTTCTGATTTTTAATGTGAACATTTTTGGTTCTTAAAGATTTCATACCATAAACATTTGCAACTATTTTCTCTCGTTTGTTATATAAACAATAAGTGTTTTTCTCTCGTTTGGTATAAGTTATTTAAACCATAAGTGTCCTTTAAGAGCACGCGGTAAGGTGGTGGTGTGTTAAGTCTTAACACACTGCCACCTCAGCGTCACGTCAGCTTTTCCCTTTTAACCTTAACTCTTGACTTTCCACCCCGGTAAGGTAACTCACCTATAACTCACCTTAACTCACCTCCACCCCAAATATTTTCAATTTCAACCCCAAAATTTAATAAACACTTCATTTATTTAAAACATAATTATTACATTACATAAAACATCTTAATTAAACTACGTTAATTAAACATAAAAACATCTTAATTAAACTACAATTATTAAACATAAAACATCTTAACTAAAACTACGATTAATTAATTAAAACATCAAACAACGAAACGAAAATTAAAAGCCCTAAACAACGATACGACAATGATAATAAAACTACGATTCAGTAAAACGAATCATCCGAGACCCAGCCCTCGTCACTCGAAGCACTCGAATCGTCGTCACTTGTTGACACAGGGGGCAATCCATGTTGGATTCGCCATGCACAACGAGCGTTTCTCCGAGCCTGTTTTTCTCGTAAGTACTCCTCACGAGCTCGTGTTTCTTCCTCTTCTTCTGCTTGAACCCTTAACAATTCTTGCATATCCTGTGCAAACAGTTTTTCATCGGACAATGGACGTGGTTGGTTTTGTTGTGGATAGGGTGCCGGTGGATTATTTAGAGGTGAAAACATAACTTCCGGTGGTGTGTTTGGTGGTGGGTTGTCGTACTGGAAAACCTGAAACAAATCTGGTGGTGTATTGTTGGATTGATGATTGTAGTTTGGGAATACGGGGAAAAGTTCTTCTGGGGGGGGGGGGGGGGGGTGTTGTATACTGACGAGTTATCTGATGAATTGTTGTTAGACATTTGAGAGAATTTGTATGATTTGTGTGTGTGATTTGTGTGTGGGAATGGCTATTTATAGGACCGTTTGTATGATTTGAAATTTAAACGTTAACCGCCTTGTTGTTTGAATTTAAATTTTGAATTTATCCCGCTCAGATTTTGTACGTATGAATATTAAATGTTTATTGCACACGTTTTTTTTGTTTGAATTTGAATTTGAAATTTAAACGTTTTTTTGAATTTGAATTTATCCCGCCTTGTTGTTTGAATTTAAGTTGTGATTTGATTTTGAAATCGTAGGGGTGGAATTTGTAATTTTTCATTTTCGTATACAAAAAGTAAACAAATAATACAAGGGCCAAAAGTGTAAAATTTTTTCCCATTTTTCACACTTTAACGTGCGTTAACCGCTTGCCCAAGCGAGTTAACACACCTCTTGACTTTCAGTGATGGTAAGGTAACACAGTGTGTTAAGTTGGTGAGTTAAGGCTTAACACACCCAAGTGTGTTACCTTACCGCTAGCTCTAAGAATTAAGACAACTTAAGGAATATTTATTTCTAATACAACCATCCAATGTTTTGAAACCCGGGTTTGGAATCGACCCGGCCGAGTTACCGGGTCACCAGGTCAACCGGTTCGACCGCCGGGTCAACCCGGTTAGACCCGGCTTTATACACATTTTCAAAAATCTATTTTCTATTGTTCAAAGTTTAATGTCCAAACTCCAAACACTACTCTGCAGTGAAAAAAGAGCAAAGAACCTTACGGTTCAAGCACAGGGGTCCTAAACTCCTAATCATGCTAAGCGCCTTGGATATCAGAACCCGAATTCAATTTAATAAGTGGAAACTAATCACAAATATGAGTGAATATACAACATAAGAAAGTCATATCAAACAAAAATAGCACCTTAACAATGGAAAATAAAAAAAAATAAAAGAGTAAAAAAAAAAAGAAAGAGAAAATCCAAACCCGGCCGGGTTTCAAAACCCGGGTTGACCCGGGTCACTCAAAATCCGGCGGGTGTAATCGGTTGACCCGGTTTTAGAAACCCGGGTTATTTTGACCCGTTTTTTGACCGGATACCGGTCCAACCAGTTGACCCGGCCGGGTCAACCCGGGTTTGAAAACATTGATCTCCCATTCAACTTGACAATAATGTTACCTCAATACGTACAGATACATCCACATGAGCTTTTGCTTTACTTATACATGATAACAATGTATTATATATTAGGTGGGTAAATATCCCTTGCAAGGGATCTACTCCAAGTCACCTTCAACTGTTAAACCTATGTTTTGGTTTTGCTAATTTCATTTATTTTAAAATGCTTTCTCCTAATTATTCTTTGGATAAATGGAACCTCATTTGTTTTATTTTTACTTTTTTTGCAGTTTATTCCATCAGCAAACAACCATCCAAAGTGAAAAGAGAGAAGTACATTTTAGAATTGTTGAATACTAAATTAACTTGTAGTCTTCTTTGTTTCTTGAGATTCTACTTTTGCCACTCTTCTAATTATTATTCAATACAATAATATATGGGAATTTGGCCCCTTCTATAAAATACATCAGTTTGGTGCAGGGAATTGTGGAGTTCATTATTCTAACCTATATTATAAAACATGTCAATTTAGGTTAATTATATATGAATTTTAGATTTAGGTGTCTGTTTTGATTTTTAGATGTGTTAAGATAGGGAATAGAATTTGGATTAACATTTGGTTTAGGTGGAAAATAAAAAGAGGATAGAGAATATATAATTCAATAAAAAATAAAATATTTTATAACTGAATATAAAAAAATTGAAATTAAAACCGGCTGCTATGTATTTTAATGTGGCAGAAAAAAACTTGAACATAAAATACATTCCAAAATGAATGGAACAAAAATAAGAATGGCTTACACTACACGAGAAGGTAAGAAACTAAGGGGGTGTTTCTTTTTTTTTTTTAGCTAAGATAATGGCTCCACAAATCAATTTAATATTATTTCTTTTATATGTAGGACCCACTATTTCCCTTAATTAGTCTATATTCACAAGGTATAAATTGTAATCCTCTCCCCAATAAGTGGTTCATATAGATGTGGAGCCCACACACTCTCTTAGCTAAGAAAAAAAGAAACACCAGGCCGCATGCAATAAGGAGAGATAATCTCTCCCAATTTTACTATCATATCAGTTTTATCTCTTCAGCGATCTTCAGGCGATTGGATGCCCAGTAAGAGCGAATGATCATTTTTTTATTTTTTTTAAACATTTTTAACACAAACTTAATTTCATTAATAACTAAAATAGTATATAGATTAAACATTACATAAAATATAACATAAACATTATATAAACAGTCAATTGTAATTCGGATGATCTCAGGTTTGCGAGTTGTCAGATCGGTAACCATCGTCGTACGGAGAGTAGTTCGCAAACTTCTCTGCTTCTAACTCTGCTTCCAACCTGCTAAGCTCCCGCTCCTTACTCTCGTTCCAGCCCCCCATCTTCATAACCTAGCCGAAAGTGATCCAGATGAGGTTGCTGTTGTTGTTGCTCAACAACTCTTGGTGCATCACATGAAGTTGATGCACCTTGCACTCTTGGTGCATTATATGAACCAGCTGCCACATTTTCCTCAAAACTCCAACGGATCTTGTTAAAGATTTGGGCCTGTATCTGATTCACACAAGACCACAACGTCTCAGTAACGACAGCCTCTTTACGATATTCATCGTACAAAAATTGATCAATCACAGCTTTTCGTTCTTCAGAGATGTTTTTGTACTCTGTGTATCGTTGATGCAATCGTTGTTTGAGTGCCTTTGCGAGCTCAAACTTCTTAATAACTTCAACAATAGCCTCTTGTCGATCCCTGTCGTCTTTGTCGGCTTGTTTTTTGACATACTTTTGTAGTTGTTCGTCAATGTGAGGGAGACGACAAGCCATTGTTTGATTTGAGAGAAGTGTGAAATTTGTGGATTGAAGTGTGTTTATGTTGTGTTAAAAAAAAATGTGTTTATGTTGTGTATTTATAAGTTGGTTTGAAAGATTTTTTTTTTTCTTTTGAAATCAACGGCTAGTCTTTTTTTTTTTTTTTTTTTTTTTTTTTTTTTTTAAACCGTTGTGTAATGGTTAAAAGTTAAATGCACAAACAAATTCTATCGATTGCATGCACGACCGAGATAAACAAAAAATGGCCCTCGATAGACTTGCCACAATAGGACGATCGATGGGGAATCGATCGTGTGTATCGATCGTCTACTCTTACTGCGAGTTGCCTAAGAAAATTTAGCTAAGTTACCAAAGTTTTATCTAAACTATATTATAATGCATTTGAAACTATTGTATAATTAAAAAAGCTTAAAATTCAGATTTTTTCTTGCTTATTTTAGAAAGATTTCAAATTTAATTTGTTAGGAAGCAAGTTGGTTAGTAAGTTTGTTAAAAAGCGGTTGGTTGTTCAAACTAAAATTATTTGGCTTAACTATCTTTAATATCTCTACTTATAAAGCATGAGGACAACTAAACGTGTAACCAAATAACGCAAATATAACCATACGATACCCGCCGCTGCATTGCGCGGGTACCGTTCTAGTACAAATCAAATGGATTGAGTTTCTTTCAAGTTTGAATGAACATGACCGGTCATGTTCCTTTACATACAAAAATGTGGGGTCTATAGTGAGACCCGGTCTTTTTGTTGTTTGTGAGTACACAAGACCGGTTATGTTTATCTAAACTTAAAAGAATCCCGATCCAAATCAAATATCAAGTCATCATAGCCAATTTCAAAACCTATCCCGCTCTAGCAAACTTATTTTTGCATCATGATCACTCCAACCCTCAAATTCAAATACCTCAAAACAAAAAACCCCTATATTATTATAAATAAAACAAATTAGCTGAAGCTTTTGGTTTATTCACTTGATACGTTTAATAATTTTGAACAAGAAGTTGAAAGTTAAAAACAAAAAAAGAATACGTTTAGCAATTTTGAACAAGAAGTATAAAGTTCAAAACGAAAAAAATAAATAATTAAATTAATAAATTGTTTTGGTTTAAAACGTAATCTAATAAAAATTAATCAACATATAAACTACAATTATCTTAATCAAGTTTACAAGTTATGACGACCGGGCGTAATAATCGTCAGAATCACATCTTATTCGTGATATATGAGGTTTTGTGTTAATTTTGTCATCCTGACAACTAAACAAAAACCACTCTCTTTAAAGTGTTGTGTGGGTGTGTGTGATTGAGAGTGTGTAGTGTGGTATTGTCACACCCTGAATTTACTTGAATGGCTGCGGAATGGAATACTTGGGTGTAACTATCATGGCATCTCATACAAGGTTATATTGAACGACCTAAAGTGTCGTTTAGAAAATACATCGTTTGATCATTAAAAACATTCAGAGTTTACAAGATAAGGTCCCAAAAGGTGTTGCAAGTTTATGAAAAACAAGTTCATACAAGATCAAACGTTACATAAGTGAATGAAATAAAAGGTGAGACGCGTCGACTCCGCGACGCCAAGTAGGTCCAAATGCATGCCAACATGAGCTACTTTAATTACCTGAAAATACATTTCTAAAACGGTCAACAATAATGTTGGTGAGATTCATAGGTTTGTAAAAATGAAATGTTATACGGTAACTTCAAGTATAACGTGCATGACAATAGTCACATGAAAAATAGTACAATAGCCCTTAAGCTCATGACCCCGAAGCTAGACTGAATGAAATGCCCCTCCAGAGTGTTTTGCCAGACACTCTAATGATGATAAAAATGAAATGCATCCGTTTGACTGTTGGTCTAACCAACGCGGATGGAGGCGTCACCATCAACAGATCTATCCACTCACTCTCGCTTATGCATAACTAACGGTTCATGATAATAGGGGACTTTAATAAGGCAATGTGGTAACTTAAGCATTGTACTTGAATTTGATAGTTAGGCCCGTATGGGAAATGGTGCAATGTATTCTCCCCAGTGGGATTTGTAAACAAATAATAAAGTGTAAACGGGGCTATGAAAACTCACCTATAGTGATGGAACAATGAATATGCAATGAACGTGGCAACAAGACGCGAACACTAGCCGCAACATAATATGAATGAATATGATCTACTTTAGATTATGAATTGATGTAGTGAATGGACATACATATGCTATCTATACCACTCGTAATTTGAAAATAATAGTTGTTGAAATTCAATGTTTTCCATAACTTGGTAAAATATGTCCAACTAGCATCGTAAAACTAGACATGTAATATTGTGTATAAAAATGTTGGTGTTAGAATTCGGCGTTTTGAAAAACCTAGAATTAATATCTAATAATAGTATTAATAACCTTTGATCGTACGTGCTTCGACGGGTAAGAAATACGGCTCTCCATTGTCGTTACTTGAAAAGTATAGTTTTTAGTATGAAAAGTATATTTCTAATAGAAGCTGTCAAAATATAATAGAGTTATCGGGTTATAAACGCGAATATCTCGGTTGTTATAAGCTCATTTTCAACGTTCTATATATCCATGGTTTCGTATTATAGTGAATGGGTGAATTTTTAATAAGTTGGTGCAATTTATTAATAGTTAGTGTCCTGTTTTGGTCAATAAAACTCGTGCATCAGCACACAATTTTCAGAAAATGTCTAATAGAAGTATAATCTTGTTTTTATCATATCTTTTTCGTCATAAGTCCGTTTTAACTAGTTCAAGTGGCCACGATTTCGTTGTTAAGTGTATTTTCTGTTTCTCCAATAAAAAATTATCCAAGGTCTACTGAGTTTTCTGGAATTTATAAAAATGGACAGCCTTGATTGTATTGTTTCAAAAATGTTATTTATATTTTGTTTATTGTCTCAATCCAACTCCAACAACTTCACAAATTCCCTTAAACTACCATACACCTTCTTAGGGTATCATGGGGTCCCTAATGTCATCAACCAAGCAAAATCTTCATGGGTTTACATGTTATATATGTTTAAGGCTAAAAATGATATAAAAATATAAATGAAGTGGTATAAATTTGCACATGCATGTACATCTAGTATAAAAATAACATGAGCCTTGCAAGAATTTGACAAAAATTATAAAAAAGAATTTGGTAAACTTACTTGGATGATAAGGAGATTTTTAGTGATAAAACTTTATTAATATATAGATTTATATTTCAAAACCTTGCAATAGATTTCTAATTATGATAAAGTGAACTTGGACCTTGAAAAATTTCTTGTTTCTTCTTGTTCCTTGGTGTAGCCGTGGGTTTACAAGGGTAGGGAGGGAGTATATCTTTTTCTTGATCTAAAAATGGAAGTGGTTTGCATGTATGTGAAGTTAGGTTGTGGTTTTAGTTTATATAATGGTGGTTTTATAAAGTTTAGGTGACAAGTGTGTATATGTGAATGCACAAAACCGGCCACCTAGCATGGGTGGTTGGTTTTGTGTAGTTTTTGTGCTATATATTATTTACGGGGTATCGTTTAGTGTATAGTTTGCGTAGTTTTAATGTTTTTGGGTACCGGGTTAATTAGAAATAAATTTTAATGGAACCATTGTGACAAAATAAAATTATAAAAATATAATTTTTGTAGATAGTGGGTGTTTCAATAACTTTTGCTTTGTTATTACGAATACCGTTGTAGTTATATGTAATTGATAGTTTAAAGTAAATAAATTCCCAAAACATTGAGAAAGTAACTTTTAAAATTTTTGAAACATTATAATGAGTGTAGAAATATATTAGGACCATTGTGGGAAGTGTCGGATGTATTGTATATAATTATTGATCACGCGTTATCATTTATTTAATATAATTAAATATATGTAAATTGAAATTATATATATCCTACGAGTGGGATAGTATGCAAATGATGTAGTGATGAAATGTAGACTAACTCTAGTCTATGAAATGCATTTTTGAATGATATCTTATGACTACGTGACCTAACCTTCCCGGTTTCGCTAAATGAATGCCCGTAAACCTAGTTTACGTGAAATAATGAATTGTAATCGGTGAATAGTAAATTGTCGAGGTTTGAAAAATGACCTGAAATTGTGAATTGTGATAGTTGCCCACCCAAAAAGGAATTCAGTCCCTGAATTCAGCTGGTGTTGGTCTGAGGATGGTAGAGCGTGTATATCCGATTAGAAAGAGAATATCTTAAAGGAATTGCCAGAAGTTCGAGGAGTATCGTCTACCCTTTCACCGTTTTCTTATGTCATGAAATATTTCCTCGTAAATGGAAAGTCTTTCCTAGAGAAGTCAATGGTAAAGTCCAACTTAATGGCTGAGTGAGTGACAATTAGTGTAAGTATCCAGGGAGGGTTTGTTAAGAGGGATGTTTATGAAAGATTTTATTTGTTTACAACGCTTTTGAATGAAGATTGTTATTAATAATTCTTGAAAAAAGGTGATTATTTTCTTCATGGCATAATCCATCCTGAATTATACATAGGTGATCAGGCTATGTATAATTGAGGATTAATGATGTGATGCTTGGTTTAGTAAAAATTAGCATTACTTTTCTCAGAAGTTTTAGATGGTGTTCAACGTGTTGTTTTGAAAAATGGTATTCTAGGTATTTCATTTCAAAGTAATATGAAAATTGTTTCGCGAAATGGTAGTAAATATTTGATAAAATGACAGAAAATCAATTTATAGAGTGGTAACAAAATAGCTTATTTTAAAAATTCTGTAAAACAATTTCCCCATACGATAGTAAAATAGCTTGAAATAAAATTCGTTGGATGGTTCATTGGATACGTGGATGAATCTTATGGAATGGTAATAGTCTACTAATCCGTCAAGAAATGAAATCGGCCTAATCCCTAATAAGACAATGGCATAATGTTGCAAAGCGATTGAAAATTGAGCAATTGGAATAGAAAATGGAATAAACGAAGGTTATGATTATCGCGGAGATTAACAAAAGATAGATATTACATTGGATAGAAGAGTGCTTATTACAACTAGGTTATGTCAACGTACCAACGGAAAGTACAAAAGAAAGATACAACCCTAGAGGGCTTGAACTACAGTTTATATAATAAAACATGAACTCCTTCTGTTTAAGCATTGTGGTTATCCTCTAACAACACACGCTATTTCTCGAGCTATCCCATCTTGATTCCCATGTCCTGGTTTCCTTGTTGTGGACAATTTTTCTTGAAGTGTCCAGCTTCTCCACAACCAAAACACGTTGCAGGAGGTTTCTGATTATCCGCCACAAACGGAGCTCTACATTCCATAGTCGGATGACCGACCTTTCCGAAGTTACCACAAGGTCTCGGGCAATTTCCAGGGTTATGGTGGGTTTGTCATTTGTTACACTTGGGTAAAGTACCATTGTAACCCTTCTTCTCAACTGGACCTGCAGCATAGGCCTTTGCCACCTCTTGTCTCTCGGGTGGTGGTTGAGTAGCATTGCCACCCTGGTTGTTGTCCCACTTTCTTTTGTTGTTGTTAGGATTGGTGTTGTTTCGGTTGTTGTTGTTGTTTGCAGACGTTCCCTTCTTTAAAATCTGAGCCATAAGCTTCTGAGACATCTTGATTGCCTCATCCATTGTTTGCGGGTCAAAGGAAATCACATCACCACGGATGTTTTTGGGTAAACCACCAATGAAATTTTCCAACAACTTCTCATTATCCGGAACCATAGACGGACATAGAGTAGTCAACTCTTGATACCTCCTGATATATATCTCAATATCATTTCCCACGGTCACTAGTTCATAAAACTCTGTCTCCAACTTTTCACTTCCGTGCGTGGACAAAATTTCTTAGTCACTAACTTCTTGAATTCATCCCATGTAAGCTTGTGGGCATTTTCCTTTCCTATGGGCTTTGTATAAGAATTCCACCATGACATAGCTTCATCGAGAGTACTAGCAACAAACTTTACCTTGGGTTCCTCGGGGTAATTGCATAGATCAAATACAGATTCGGTATGTTCGAACCAACGGATCATAGCAGTGGCTCCTTCAGTGCCCTTGAATTTTATAGGATCACCACTTTTGAAGTCTTTGTATGTACACTTACGTCTATTAGTTCCATTACTAGCCTGCCCAGATGTCTCTACCTGAGAAGCGGCCTCAGCAGCTCTTGCAGCTACAACAGCTCTTTCAACCACTAGTGCTTCAGCTATACTATCCTTAACAAGTTTTCGGATAGCAGCTTGTGTCATGGCCGGTGTAGCCGGTGCAACTTTATTTTTCTTCGGTGGCATAGTTCTGATAAATCACAACGGAATACAATAATGAGAAATCATACTAGAAATGATCATCGTACAAAATGTATACAACCACGACATGTATAAATACAATCACAATAAGGAAACAACCACGAAACATCATAAGTATAATCACAACACATGAATATAATACATGAAAATTTTGGCCTACATGGACCGATATCATAGATAGCACAACCATTCCTACATATTAGAGTCACACTTGATACATTTGTTTGTACAACAACCAAAAGACAACAAGTTCTTTAAACTATGTCCCACACCCCGGGATTAGGATAATAATAGTAATAGCTAACATAATATATGTCTAGTCTAGAGGCTTCCTGGTGTCCCTCTGAGTGAATCCAGGGTTGTGGCATCATAGGGTTGAGATAAGTCCTGAAGTAGGATCTGGAGTTGTGCATCGATCATGTCCGAGATAGTGTAGATTCCAAACCATTCTTGAGGAATCTTCTGATGTTCCTGTTGAGTCTGTGATCTTGGTATTATCCACAAGGTGTCATCTAATTCCTGGCATGTGGGAATGGAAAAGGGGAATGACAATGGTGGTATTGGAAAGGCAAGGGCAGTCTCCCAAATCTCGAAGGTCCTAGTGTCATATCTGGTAGTCTCTTCTAAGTCGGGTTCAGGTGGTGCTAACATCTCAAATGGGTGGGAGTTATCACCTAACAAATGTGAGTGATATGTGAATGTCGAAGTATAGGAAGGTGACTGTGGTGATGTAGGCGTATCAGTGGATGAAAAAGCATCCTCGATATCCGAGTCTGCCAAGATGATCACAGGGTGGTTGGGTGAAGACATGTCACTGTGAACCAGGTCAATGTGAAATGAAATAAATAACCCGAGTAATGAAATCCCATAAATAATGAATATGCACTTATGATGTAATGATGAGATGCTATCGTGGGGTAGTTATAGTCTAGGGTATAAGGACAACCTAGTTCGCCATAACCTTTGCTCTGGTACCAATCAGTCGCTCCCTGAAGTTACCTGAATGGCAGCGGAATGGAATACCTGGGTGTAACTATTATGGCATCTCATACAAGGTTATATTGAACGACCTAAAGTGTCGTTTAGAAAATACATCGTTTGATCATTAAAAATATTCAGAGTTTACAAGATAAGGTCAAAAAAGGTGTTGCAAGTTTATGAAAAACAAATTCATACAAGATCAAACGTTACATAAGTGCATGAAATAAAAGGTGAGACGCGTCGACTCCACGACTCCAAGTAGGTCCAAATGCATGCCAACATGAGCTACTTTAATTACCTGAAAATACATTGCTAAAACGGTCAACAATAATGTTCGTGAGATCCATAGGTTTGTAAAGATGAAATGTTATACGGTAACCTCAAGTATAAAGTGCATGACAATAGTCACATGAAAAATAGTACAATAGCCCTTAAGCTCATGACCCCGAAGCTAGACTGAATGAAATGCCCCTCCAGAGTGTTTTGTCAGACACTCTAATGATGATAAAAATGAAATGCATCCGTTTGACTGTTGGTCTAACCAACGCGGATGGAGGCGTCACCCTCAACAGATCTATCCACTCACTCTCGCTTATGCATAATTAACAGTTCATGATAATAGGGGACTTTAATAAGGCAATGTGGTAACTTAAGCATTGTACTTGAATTTGATAGTTAGGCCCGTATGGAAAATGGTGCAATGTATTCTCCCCCGTGGGATTTGAAAACAAATAATAAAGTGTAAACGGGGCTATGAAAACTCACCTGTAGTGGAACAATGAATATGTAACGAACGTGGCAACAAGGCGCGAACACTAGCCGCAACCTAATATGAATGAATATGATCTACTTTAGATTATGAATTGATGTAGTGAATGAACATACATATGCTATCTATACCACTCTTAATTTGAAAATAATAGTTGTTGAAATTCAATGTTTTCCATAAATTGGTAAAATATGTCCAACTAGCGTCGTAAAACTAGTCATGTAATATTGTGTATAAAAATGTTGGTGTTAGAATTCGGCATTTTGAAAATCCTAGAATTAATATCTAATAATAGTATTAATAACCTTTGACCGTACGTGCTTCAACGGGTAAGAAATACGGCTCTCCATTGTCGTTACTTGAAAACTATAGTTTTTAGTATGAAAAATATATTTCTAATAGAAGCTGTCAAAATATAATAGAGTTATCGGGTTATAAACGCGAATATCTCGGTCGTTATAAGCTCATTTTCTACGTTCTATATATCTATGGTTTCGTATTATAGTGAATGGGTGAATTTTTAATAAGTCGGTGCATTTTATTAATGGTTAGTGTCCTGTTTTGGTCAATAAAACTCGTGCATCAGCACACAATTTTCAGAAAATGTCTAATAGAAGTATAATCTTGTTTTTATCATATCTTTTTCGTCGTAAGTCCGTTTTAACTTGTTCAAGCGGCCACGATTTCGTTTTTAAGTGTATTTTTTGTTTCTCATATCAAAAATTATCCAAGGTCTACTGAGTTTTCTGGAATTTATAAAAATGGACAGCCTTGATTGTATTGTTTCAACAATGTTATTTCTATATTGTTTATTGTCTCAATCCAACTCCAACAACTTCACAAATTCCCTTAAATTACCGCACACCTTCTTAGGGTGTCATGGGGTCCCTAATGTCATCAACCAAGCAAAATCTCCATGGGTTTACATGTTATATATGTTTAAGGCTAAAAATGATATAAAAATGTAAATGAAGTGGTATAAATTTGCACATGCATGTACATCTAGTATAAAAATAACATGAGCTTTGCAAGAATTTGATAAAAATTATGAAAAAGAATTTGGTAAACTTACTTGGATGATAAGGAGATTTTTAGTGATAAAACTTAATTAATCTATAGGTTTATATTTCAAAACCTTGCAATAGATTTCTAATTATGATAAAGTGAACTTGGACCTTGAAAAATTTCTTGTTTCTTCTAGTTCCTTGGTGTAGCCGTGGGTTTACAAGGGTAGGGAGGGAGTATATCTTTTTCTTGATCTAAAAATGGAAGTGGTTTGCATGTATGTGAAGTTAGGTTGTGGTTTTAGCTTATATAATGGTGGTTTGATAAAGTTTAGGTGACAAGTGTGTATATGTGCATGCACAAAACCGGCCACTTAGCATGGGTGGTTGGTTTTGTGTAGTTTTTGTGCTATATATTATTTACAGGGTACCGTTTAGTGTATAGTTTGCGTAGTTTTAGTGTTTTTGGGTACCGGGTTAATTAGAAATAAATTTTAATGGAACCATTGTGACAAAATAAAATTATAAAAATATAATTTTTGTAGATAGTGGGTGTTTCAATAACTTTTGTTTTGTTATTACGAATACCGTTGTAGTTATATGTAATTGATAGTTTAAAGTAAATAAATTCTCAAAACATTGAGAAAGTAACTTTTAAAATTTTTGAAACATTATAATGAGTGTAGAAATATATTAGGACCATTGTGGGAAGTGTCGGATGTATTGTATATAATTATTGATCACGTGTTATCATTTATTTAATAGAATTAAATATATGTAAATTGAAATTATATATATCCTACGAGTGGGATAGTATGCAAATGATGTAGTGATGAAATGTATACTAACTTTAGTCTATGAAATGCATTTTTGAATGATATCTTATGACTACGCGACCTAACCTTCCCGGTTTCGCAAAATGAATGCCCGTAAACCTAGTTTATGTGAAATAATGAATTGTGAAATGATGAATTGTAATTGGTGAATAGTAAACTGTCGAGGTTTGGAAAATGACCTGAAATTGTGAATTGTGACGACTTTGAAGTTCACTACTCTGAGTGTTTAACGACAGTTACAAGGAAATACTAAGAAGCGGTTTTTGAAGCCACGCTGTTTGATAGGGGCAAAGTTTCCTATTTTGATTAACAAACCAAAAAAATGATAAATCAACTATAGAATCAAACAACATATCTCTCCTCGGTTTGTTGGCATCAACTATCAAAGTGTTCCTATATTTCCAAAGCGACCAATTTGTTGTCAACACGATAACCTGAAGAATCAATCTCTGAGAACTAGTAAGATGAACTTGCTCCATCCAATGAACCATGTCTAGGATAGAATGTACGGTAGGCGGAGTTAGGTCACACCAATGATAGAAGAATGCCCATATATCCAAAGCAACATGACATGTAATAATGATATGATCAATGGAAGCTTGCTTGTAATTAACGAACAATTTGACAGTTACTAAACTAGGACCAAATATGATTATGTGCACAAATTGTTTTGAACCATAATATTATAATAACACTAGAAACACAGTTCGATCGATGCGGTGCATTTTAGATGCATTTTGAAAAATTTGATTTTTTTCCAAAAAATGACACTAAATAATCTATAAGGCTTTCGGAACCCTGCGGGAACCCCTTGTTACTTCCCTACAACTAGGAGAATAACAAAAGTAAAAAACTCTCGGTTTGTGGATTTTTTTCCTAGACCACTTCTTAAAAGTATATCATGGTTATCAAGATTACGATTTTAGTTACCTATTGTGGCATCATGCAATCCTAGTCGAGTCATACTACTCAAAACATTGTCAAGTTTACATACAATCACTGAGCAAGTAAGATTGAGGTAGGATCGTAGGATTGATAGCACAATTGATCCCTTACCGATCCGATCTTTCAAATGTGTATATATTATTTTTTGGATTTGATAGTTGCAAATAATCATGAAGTAAATCTCCGGGTCCAGACGGCTTGATGCGTGGGAATCGCACCTTGCTTTACCTCTCGAGGGATCTCGAGAAGCTTACAACCCCCACCAGGCAGTGTACCTGATCGTTGTAGTATAGTATAGTGACAAGTACCGGGGGATTGATCGTTCAGCTTAGGAATAGTGTCGCTAGGATTAGAAAACCTAATTAATAGTTCTAGAGATGAGGGATGATTATTTTTGTATTTTTATATTTTTATGAAAGCAAGTAAAATCTCGGGTTTTGAAGGAGTGGGCGGAATTAGTTGCTATTCAACTAACCCAAAGCTATTAAAATAATGAAAATGAAATTAAACTAATTTATACTAAAGTTGTGAGCAGTGGTTGGAGAAATTGTATTTACTTAGACTTCATTACTCCCTAGATATCTTTTACATGTTAATTACTTGTTACACTTGTATGAATGACGGATTGTATTCCTTAATACCATTCGTGGGGTGGCATACATAACTCCCCAACTCTATGAGCTCTTATCTCCTCCTACACCATGACCCAGCACAACTATAGGGATTGTAAACAGTGGCTCATGCATTAAATACAACCAATAAAGACCTAGTACGCCTCGGTTCATGTTTCTTAAGACGTTCAAGCATGTTACCATTTGGAGATCTGCCAGTTTTCTTAAGCCTAACATATAAATCATTCATTCAAAACAAGAATAGACAAGTAATCAACACATAATCAACATCTAGGTTTCATTAGATCTAAGCAAACACAAAAGAGATCTAGCCTAGCATAATGGAATTGAGACAAGAACAAGATATAAACAACCAACACATAGACATATTGATTGAATTGAAAGTACACTTATCTCAATTACAATGCAAGGTCTCAAGGGTTTGGAACTCTTGAAAAACCTGTAAAAGAGGCACCAAAATCGTCTTTAGGGTTTCACCAAAACTTCCCTCCTTTTAATGAAAAAACTAGAAAACTATATATAGGAAAAACAGTCTGACGGCGTCAAGAGTTACTTGTGACGCCGTCACCTCGCCGCCATATACTTCCTCGGACGGCCTTGATCCACTTATGACGGCCTATGTGACGCCGTCACCACCCACGGTATATTAATTTTGCCACTTTGACACCGTCACGAATCCTTCTGACGCCGTCACCACCTTCGGTGTTTAATTCCTCATGTATGACGCCGTCAAGATGGTGGTCTTGACGCCGTCACCTTGTATTTTCAGCATGGAAATTTGGTACTTAGCCGTTTTCTTCACTTTTATGCTCCAAAAACGTCCAAAATAGCTTCTTTTCCAGAATTCACTCTCCAAACACCTAAAATCACAAAAGGAACGATTTAGGGCAATATTTGATCAAATAAAGTCGGATTCGGGCTTAAATGACCCCCTAAAAACGGATCATTTTTCGCCTCATCATATACCCTTACACTTGATATTTGCTTGTCCTCAAGCAAATGAGCTTTTATTCTACTCAAAAGACAAGTTAGGGGTCATTTAACACTAATATAAAAGTAATTACAACAAATAATCGTTCCACTAAAGACCAATAGACAAGCACGGAGGTCATACACAAGCACCTCACAAATAGTGTTTAGATACTCACATCTCTCGGGTGTAATAAAGTAATATAACATTATGGAAATGGAAGATATTTCTCACTACCTGTCATAGCAAAATAGATTACCATAGGCTTGGGAAAGGATCAAACCTCCACCACATGGCGTAAGCACCTAGGATAAACTATCAAAGAGGTCTTTTAAAGGGTTATAACGTTAGGTGTAGGGATATGAATTACACGGTTTTGTTGGATAAAGAAAGTTTTACTGGTGGCGAGTTAACAATCTCGGTTAATTACATGTACAAGATGGCGTTGCTAAGCCAAGACTAGACTCGACTTAAGCTAATAAATCAAAAAAAATAACAAAAACATAAAATAAACATAGAATGAAAACGGGATGGTAGTCCGTATGTTTTTTTTTTCTTTTCTATTTTTTTTTTCTTTTTCTAATTAATTTTTTTTTTTTTTTTTTTTTTTTTTTTTTTTTTTTTTTTGCATACACTCTTACCCTACCATCCAAAATAATACATCATAGGGGTTTGAGCAATCCCCTTACACTTGAATCTTTACATACTTTATAATTAACTAATCTAATGACTCGAATTAAGAAAATCAAAACACTTGGAGCACTTTTAAGATTAACGTACGTATGGGGGTAATAAATGATGTTCTTCCCCATTACTCCATAAAATAAGTACTTACCCATGAGTCCCAATCGTCCCAAAACAATATGTACAAGGATATGACTCGACTTAGCAACCATGTAATCAATTAGAAAGTTAACTTAGGGTTTAACAAATAACAATAATGCACTAAAAATGAGCGCATACACGGAAGGCTAAGGCGATTTGGGTGTACATTTAAGTGGGGTGTAACAAATTCTTCCTTTAAGTAAAATGCTTAAAGTTAGAAACGAAAAGATAGGCTCGGAGGGGTGTACTAGGGGTTTCGTGTACTAAAAATGAGTAC
The DNA here is from genome assembly GCA_030686995.1 of Artemisia argyi. Taxonomy (NCBI): domain Eukaryota; kingdom Viridiplantae; phylum Streptophyta; class Magnoliopsida; order Asterales; family Asteraceae; genus Artemisia; species Artemisia argyi. The sequence continues at coordinate 174,829,662 of CM060702.1, forward strand.
AACGCTAAGGGTGTGGGAAAAATTAGTTGACTTAACTAGCCAAGTAATATGACTTAAATGGTCAAGTAATTATAATACGGGTTTAACACAAGGGTGATCCTAATGCCTCTTATCATGTAGTAAATCCTACCACACGAATGTAGTCTCACTAGCGGTCTCGGGATGCATCACTAACGCAAGTTCTAGAATCTAAATGCTACCGGTACACTCATAAGCACTAATAGTAAATGCTTTTCCTATCAAAACTAAAGGCGAACCTCACATTTTTGGGTGAAAAATTTTTCTGAATATACGGTTATGTGCTAGTCATACAATCTCCTATCCATGAGACGCTTGCTATGGCTAAAGTTTCACTCCTAAATGTTGTAAAAAATTTTAAATTTGGCGCTAAAATTACACTAACAAGTATTTCTCATAGTTTTATTACTCATCTACTATCAAACAAAACAAACTCAAGCGAAAGTGCATATGTAAGGTATCATCTTTTTACCCTCCCCTTACACTTAAGATGAACATTGTCCCCAATGTTCAAGTAAAGAATGTAAAAGTTAAAAAGTAAAGAGAATGAAATCAAATACTCCCCTGATTCGCTCGGTATGGATTATAGGTTGGCCAGGTTAAATCTTCCTCCAAGAAAACGAACAATCAAAGCTTCCCTTCCAGAATATAAATCATCTTCTTGTCATAAATAACCTGTAAATCCTGACAACAATAGACAAGGCAACCTCGCGTAAAATCGGCGGCATCCTATATAAGTTACTAAATCCTAGAAAACAAAGTAAGATATAATGCTTGTGGAATGAAGTTTGCAGATTTCCTGGAGATTATAAAACTTAATAATCCACAAAAACCATAAGACTCCGTTAGAAAAACAAAACCGGTAAAATTTCCAGATTTTAACTCCTGACGCCGTCAAGAGCAATACCCTAACGCCGTCAGAATGGACCTGCAGAAATTCTTATGTTAAGTTTCCGGAAAATTTCTGGAAAAACTTTGTCCTACTTCCTGGAAAATCCTGCAAAACTTCATTATGACTCAATACAAGCATTTGACTCTAACAAATACGAATATACATGTTCATTAAATATTGTGGAGAATCATGATCGGTTTGTTTCTTAAAAACATATTTGGGGTTTCCCCTTACACTTATCTTTTGCAAAAATACCTTTAGGTTGAAGTTAAGACTAGGCCAAACAACATAATAAAGTATTTTACATTTTAGTAGAGAAACATGATCAACCAACAATAAAAATAAAACATGCATACGGAAGCAAATAACAATCAAACAGATAAAAATCACACAAAACATGGGTTGCCTCCCAAGAAGCGATTTTCTTTATTTACGAGTCTTGTAGCTAGACTCAAAGTCGTGGGTTACTACGTGATTCGGGTGAGTTCCTCATTGAGGACATCTTTGGGATCGAACTTAGGTTTCAACTTTCTATCGGTTCCCTTAGTGTGGTATGACCTTTCAAACTTCTCTCCATCCGGATCATACAAGGTCATTCTAATATGCCATGACCCGTCACCTTCTTTAGGTGGCTTGTCCCACCTCCATTTATACTTATCTCCATCTCTTTTCCATTTATTCAACTCTATATTAATAGGCATTACGCTCAAGAACTCAATCATCTTTCTAAAGACTAAGGGGTCCTCAAAGGGATCTAGCTCCTCATCCCTAGCAATGAGTTGTTCTACCGAATGTGTCTTCTCAACGAAATCCTTTTCTAGATAAAATGGGCATTGAGGTCCTATGAAGTTCCTTTCTATCCAAGGTCCATATCTAGATGGTCTCCTATTCATCTCTACCCAATGCGGTGTTGGTTCATCATCACAATCATAACTATGCTTCTTAACATCATACACCGACCAAGTATCGCCTTCTCCTACCGCTATCTTGGATTCCTTGCAATCTATCATGGCACTAGCGGTTGCTAAAAATCCTCTTCCTACCAATAATGGGCATGTAGTGTCACTAACCATGTCTAGGACGTGAAAATCTGCTAATATAGTTAACCTTCCTACGTGAACAACTACATCCTTAATCATTCCAACCGGGTGGGCAATACTTCCATCCGCTAGCCCTATCAATACCTCCGTTTCCTCTAACTTTCCTAGCTTAAGAGCGGTGAATAAGGATAAGGGAATCAAGTTGAGGCTTGACCCTAAATCGGCTAGTGTGTCGAAAGCTTCGGATTTTCCTATCTTACAAGGCAAAACAAATATACCCGGATCATCAAGCTTTTAAGGCAACTTGTTTTGAACGAAGGCGGTCCCATTTTTACCTAGCTTATACTTCTCATATTTTTCTAGGAGGGCACTATAGTAAGGAGCACGCGCTAAGACATCAATGACGGGGCGTTCAAGGTGGAGTTCTTTGAATTCATCGTCAAGGTCTTGCGTAAGAGGTGTTTCAACTATGCTTTTGACCGGCTCTATAGTGGGTGTTTTAGTTGATTGGTCCTTTTGGGGAACTTGGTGTTGTTTGAAACACGTGCTCGTTGATTTAACCGAGTAGTATTGTGGACACGAAGTGGGTCACGAAACTGAAGATATGGCATTAACGTTTAGTTTCGGATTCTTGATGGTGTCGCTTGGGAGTGCTCCCATTTCTGGGTCATTGAGAACTTTCAACAATGCATCAATTCTATTGGTCATCTCGCTTTGATTTTGTTTGAAATCGGCTTCAAACTTAGCTATGCGGGCTTCTTGAGATGCCATAAATTTCGAAATCAATCCTTCAAGATTGTTGGTACTACCATAGTTGTTAGAAGGATTGTTGTTGAAGGTACGGTTGGATGGTGAACCGTTTGATTGGTAACGATTAGGCGGATTGGAAGAATTGGGTTAATTTTGCTTCCACCTAAGGTTTGGGTGATTTTTCCATGAGGGGTTGTATGAATCACCGTATGTGTTTGGCTCGGGCTTGAAAGTGTACCACTTATCTCCCACTTCGTCGGTACGCGTGGATGCGTAGTCCGCAAAAGCTGTTCCGGGGAGTTCCACACAATCACGAGTGTCATGGGGACCACTACATAATTCGCATGAAAAAGTGATTTTGTTCACTTGGCTTGAATGCTTCGGAGCTTCGTAAGATTTCATGAGAAACTTGACTTGGTCCTCAAGTTCCATGATCCTACGGTCGGGAGTGCTTGAATTGTTCGAAGGCAAAGATATTGCCTTGACCGTTTTGTTCAAATCACGGGGATCATTCCAACTTTCGTTGTCATAGAGAGCAAGATCTTCTATGAGTTCCCATGATTGTTCCGCACTAAGATCACGTAGCTTACCACCGGCCGATTGGTCAATGGTTCGCCTCGTGGAGATGTCGATATGGTCATAGAAGATTTGGACTTGGAGCCAAAGATCTATGCCATGATGAGGGACTTTTTGGAGTAAGTCCTTGAAACGAGTCAATGCTTCATAAAGAGATTCATTTTGACGTTGTTGAAACATCAAGATGTCATTCCTAAGTTTAGTAGTTCTCCCCGGTGGGAAAAATTGAGCAAGGAAACGAGTGGTAAGATCATCCCATGTGGTGATGGGTCCCGCGGGTAAACGCTCAAGCCATTGACTAGCTTGATCCCGTAGAGAGAATTGGAATAGGCGTAAACGGGTAGTCTCTCTAGTTTCAACACCTAGGTCTATGGAATCTACAATTTTGAGGAAGTCCTTAAGGTGTTGGTTTGGATCTTCGGAACGAAGTCCATGGAATGCACATCCGCTTTGCACCAACCGGATGGTGTCGGATCGCAAGGGGGTCACATTGGCTCCGGTGAGCTCAATGGTGTTTCGGTAGCCTTGGTGGCTAGGTCGGGAATACTCTCCTAAGGTTCGGGGCCTAAGGGGTTCTAATGGTGGGTTTTGTTGTGGTGGGATGATGGGTTCAAAGATGTTACCACCTTCCATGATGTCGGATGGTAAAGAGTTACGAACAAAGGCACGAAGAAATAAGATAGACTAAAGAATACCTAAAAATAAAAATAAAAATCTTACTAGAAAGGAATCTAGCAAGTAGACCTAATAAAAAGAAATCCTAACCTAGACAATAACTATTCCCCGGCAGCGGCGCCAAAAACTTGATGCGTGGGAATCGCACCTTGCTTTACCTCTCGAGGGATCTCGAGAAGCTTACAACCCCCACCAGGCAGTGTACCTGATCGTTGTAGTATAGTATAGTGACAAGTACCGGGGGATTGATCGTTCAGCTTAGGAATAGTGTCGCTAGGATTAGAAAACCTAATTAATAGTTCTAGATATGAGGGATGATTATTTTTGTATTTTTATATTTTTATGAAAGCAAGTAAAATCTCGGGTTTTGAAGGAGTGGGCGGAATTAGTTGCTATTCAACTAACCCAAAGCTATTAAAATAATGAAAATGAAATTAAACTAATTTATACTAAAGTTGTGAGCAGTGGTTGGAGAAATTGTGTTTACTTAGACTTCATTACTCCCTAGATATCTTTTACATGTTAATTACTTGTTACACTTGTATGAATGACGGATTGTATTCCTTAATACCATTCATGGGGTGGCATACATAACTCCCCAACTCTATGAGCTCTTATCTCCTCCTACACCATGACCCAGCACAACTATAGGGATTGTAAACAGTGGCTCATGCATTAAATACAACCAATAAAGACCTAGTACGCCTCGGTTCATGTTTCTTAAGACGTTCAAGCATGTTACCATTTGGAGATCTGCCAGTTTTCTTAAGCCTAACATATAAATCATTCGTTCAAAACAAGAATAGACAAGTAATCAACACATAATCAACATCTAGGTTTCATTAGATCTAAGCAAACACAAAAGAGATCTAGCCTAGCATAATGGAATTGAGACAAGAACAAGATATAAACAACCAACACATAGACATATTGATTGAATTGAAAGTACACTTACCTCAATTACAATGCAAGGTCTCAAGGGTTTGGAACCCTTGAAAAACCTGTAAAAGAGGCACCAAAATCGTCTTTAGGGTTTCACCAAAACTTCCCTCCTTTTAATGAAAAAACTAGAAAACTATATATAGGAAAAACAGTCTGACGGCGTCAAGAGTTACTTGTGACGCCGTCACCTCGCCGCCATATACTTCCTCGGACGGCCTTGATCCACTTATGACGGCCTATGTGACGCCATCACCACCCACGGTATATTAATTTTGTCACTTTGACGCCGTCACGAATCCTTCTGACGCCGTCACCACCTTCGGTGTTTAATTCCTCATGTCTGACGCCGTCAAGATGGTGGTCTTGACGCCGTCACCTTGTATTTTCAGCATGGAAATTTGGTACTTAGCCGTTTTCTTCACTTTTATGCTCCAAAAACGTCCAAAATAGCTTCTTTTCCAGAATTCACTCTCCAAACACCTAAAATCACAAAAGGAACGATTTAGGGCAATATTTGATCAAATAAAGTCGGATTCGGGCTTAAATGACCCCCTAAAAACGGATCATTTTTCGCCTCATCATATACCCTTACACTTGAGATTTGCTTGTCCTCAAGCAAATGAGCTTTTATTCTACTCAAAAGACAAGTTAGGGGTCATTTAACACTAATATAAAAGTAATTACAACAAATAATCGTTCCACTAAAGACCAATAGACAAGCACGGAGGTCATACACAAGCACCTCACAAATAGTGTTTAGATACTCACATCTCTCGGGTGTAATAAAGTAATATAACATTATGGAAATGGAAGATATCTCTCACTACCTGTCATAGCAAAATAGATTACCATAGGCTTGGGAAAGGATCAAACCTCCACCACATGGCGTAAGCACCTAGGATAAACTATCAAAGAGGTCTTTTAAAGGGTTATAACGTTAGGTGTAGGGATATGAATTACACGGTTTTGTTGGATAAAGGAAGTTTTACTGGTGGCGAGTTAACAATCTCGGTTAATTACATGTACAAGATGGCGTTGCTAAGCCAAGACTAGACTCGACTTAAGCTAATAAATCAAAAAAAATAACAAAAACATAAAATAAACATAGAATGAAAACGGGATGGTAGTCCGTATGTTTTTTTTTTTCTTTTTTTTCTTTTCTATTTTTTTTTTCTTTTTCTAATTAATTTTTTTTTTTTTTTTTTTTTTTTTTTGCATACACTCTTACCCTACCATCCAAAATAATACATCATAGGGGTTTGAGCAATCCCCTTACACTTGAATCTTTACATACTTTACAATTAACTAATCTAATGACTCGAATTAAGAAAATCAAAACACTTGGAGCACTTTTAAGATTAACGTACGTATGGGGGTAATAAATGATGTTCTTCCCCATTACTCCATAAAATAAGTACTTACCCATGAGTCCTAATCGTCCCAAAACAATATGTACAAGGATATGACTCGACTTAGCAACCATGTAATCAATTAGAAAGTTAACTTAGGGTTTAACAAATAACAATAATGCACTAAAAATGAGCGCATACACGGAAGGCTAAGGCGATTTGGGTGTACATTTAAGTGGGGTGTAACAAATTCTTCCTTTAAGTAAAATGCTTAAAGTTAGAAACGAAAAGATAGGCTCGGAGGGGTGTACTAGGGGTTTCGTGTACTAAAAATGAGTACAACGCTAAGGGTGTGGGAAAAATTAGTTGACTTAACTAGCCAAGTAATATGACTTAAATGGTCAAGTAATTATAATACGGGTTTAACACAAGGGTGATCCTAATGCCTCTTATCATGTAGTAAATCCTACCACACGAATGTAGTCTCACTAGCGGTCTCGGGATGCATCACTAACGCAAGTTCTAGAATCTAAATGCTACCGGTACACTCATAAGCACTAATAGTAAATGCTTTTCCTATCAAAACTAAAGGCGAACCTCACATTTTTGGGTGAAAAATTTTTCTGAATATACGGTTATGTGCTAGTCATACAATCTCCTATCCATGAGACGCTTGCTATGGCTAAAGTTTCACTCCTAAATGTTGTAAAAAATTTTAAATTTGGCGCTAAAACTACACTAACAAGTATTTCTCATAGTTTTATTACTCATCTACTATCAAACAAAACAAACTCAAGCGAAAGTGCATATGTAAGGTATCATCTTTTTACCCTCCCCTTACACTTAAGATGAACATTGTCCCCAATGTTCAAGTAAAGAATGTAAAAGTTAAAAAGTAAAGAGAATGAAATCAAATACTCCCCTGATTCGCTCGGTATGGATTATAGGTTGGCCAGGTTAAATCTTCCTCCAAGAAAACGAACAATCAAAGCTTCCCTTCCAGAATATAAATCATCTTCTTGTCATAAATAACCTGTAAATCCTGACAACAATAGACAAGGCAACCTCGCGTAAAATCGGCGGCATCCTATATAAGTTACTAAATCCTAGAAAACAAAGTAAGATATAATGCTTGTGGAATGAAGTTTGCAGATTTCCTGGAGATTATAAAACTTAATAATCCACAAAAACCATAAGACTCCGTTAGAAAAACAAAACCGGTAAAATTTCCAGATTTTAACTCCTGACGCCGTCAAGAGCAATACCCTAACGCCGTCAGAATGGACCTGCAGAAATTCTTATGTTAAGTTTCCGGAAAATTTCTGGAAAAACTTTGTCCTACTTCCTGGAAAATCCTGCAAAACTTCATTATGACTCAATACAAGCATTTGACTCTAACAAATACGAATATACATGTTCATTAAATATTGTGGAGAATCATGATCGGTTTGTTTCTTAAAAACATATTTGGGGTTTCCCCTTACACTTATCTTTTGCAAAAATACCTTTAGGTTGAAGTTAAGACTAGGCCAAACAACATAATAAAGTATTTTACATTTTAGTAGAGAAACATGATCAACCAACAATAAAAATAAAACATGCATACGGAAGCAAATAACAATCAAACAGATAAAAATCACACAAAACATGGGTTGCCTCCCAAGAAGCGCTTTTCTTTATTTACGAGTCTTGTAGCTAGACTCAAAGTCGTGGGTTACTACGTGATTCGGGTGAGTTCCTCATTGAGGACATCTTTGGGATCGAACTTAGGTTTCAACTTTCTATCGGTTCCCTTAGTGTGGTATGACCTTTCAAACTTCTCTCCATCCGGATCATACAAGGTCATTCTAATATGCCATGACCCGTCACCTTCTTTAGGTGGCTTGTCCCACCTCCATTTATACTTATCTCCATCTCTTTTCCATTTATTCAACTCTATATTAATAGGCATTACGCACAAGAACTCAATCATCTTTCTAAAGACTAAGGGGTCCTCAAAGGGATCTAGCTCCTCATCCCTAGCAATGAGTTGTTCTACCGAATGTGTCTTCTCAACGAAATCCTTTTCTAGATAAAATGGGCATTGAGGTCCTATGAAGTTCCTTTCTATCCAAGGTCCATATCTAGATGGTCTCCTATTCATCTCTACCCAATGCGGTGTTGGTTCATCATCACAATCATAACTATGCTTCTTAACATCATACACCGACCAAGTATCGCCTTCTCCTACCGCTATCTTGGATTCCTTGCAATCTATCATGGCACTAGCGGTTGCTAAAAATGCTCTTCCTACCAATAATGGGCATGTAGTGTCACTAACCATGTCTAGGACGTGAAAATCTGCTAATATAGTTAACCTTCCTACGTGAACAACTACATCCTTAATCATTCCAACCGGGTGGGCAATACTTCCATCCGCTAGCCCTATCAATACCTCCGTTTCCTCTAACTTTCCTAGCTTAAGAGCGGTGAATAAGGATAAGGGAATCAAGTTGAGGCTTGACCCTAAATCGGCTAGTGTGTCGAAAGCTTCGGATCTTCCTATCTTACAAGGCAAAACAAATATACCCGGATCATCAAGCTTTTTAGGCAACTTGTTTTAAACGAAGGCGGTCCCATTTTTACCTAGCTTATACTTCTCATATTTTTCTAGGAGGGCACTATAGTAAGGAGCACGCGCTAAGACATCAATGACGGGGCGTTCAAGGTGGAGTTCTTTGAATTCATCGTCAAGGTCTTGCGTAAGAGGTGTTTCAACTATGCTTTTGACCGGCTCTATAGTGGGTGTTTTAGTTGATTGGTCCTTTTGGGGAACTTGGTGTTGTTTGAAACACGTGCTCGTTGATTTAACCGAGTAGTATTGTGGACACGAAGTGGGTGACGAAACTGAAGATATGGCATTAACGTTTAGTTTCGGATTCTTGATGGTGTCGCTTGGGAGTGCTCCCATTTCTCGGTCATTGAGAACTTTCAACAATGCATCAATTCTATTGGTCATCTCGCTTTGATTTTGTTTGAAATCGGCTTCAAACTTAGCTATGCGGGCTTCTTGAGATGCCATAAATTTCGACATCAATCCTTCAAGATTATTGGTACTACCATAGTTGTTAGAAGGATTGTTGTTGAAGGTACGGTTGGATGGTGGACCGTTTGATTGGTAACGATTAGGCGGATTGGAAGAATTGGGTTGATTTTGCTTCCACCTAAGGTTTGGGTGATTTTTCCATGAGGGGTTGTATGAATCACCGTATGTGTTTGGCTCGGGCTTGAAAGTGTACCACTTATCTCCCACTTCGTCGGTACGCGTGGATGCGTAGTCCGCAAAAGCTGTTCCGGGGAGTTCCACACAATCACGAGTGTCATGGGGACCACTACATAATTCGCATGAAAAAGTGATTTTGTTCACTTGGCTTGAATGCTTCGGAGCTTCGTAAGATTTCATGAGAAACTTGACTTGGTCCTCAAGTTCCATGATCCTACGGTCGGGAGTGCTTGAATTGTTCGAAGGCAAAGATATTGCCTTGACCGTTTTGTTCAAATCACGGGGATCATTCCAACTTTCGTTGTCATAGAGAGCAAGATCTTCTATGAGTTCCCATGATTGTTCCGCACTAAGATCACGTAGCTTACCACCGGCCGATTGGTCAATGGTTCGCCTCGTGGAGATGTCGATATGGTCATAGAAGATTTGGACTTGGAGCCAAAGATCTATGCCATGATGAGGGACTTTTTGGAGTAAGTCCTTGAAACGAGTCCATGCTTCATAAAGAGATTCATTTTGACGTTGTTGAAACATCAAGATGTCATTCCTAAGTTTAGTAGTTCTCCCCGGTGGGAAAAATTGAGCAAGGAAACGAGTGGTGAGATCATCCCATGTGGTGATGGATCCCGCGGGTAAACGCTCAAGCCATTGACTAGCTTGATCCCGTAGAGAGAATTGGAATAGGCGTAAACGGGTAGTCTCTCTAGTTTCAACACCTAGGTCTATGGAATCTACAATTTTGAGGAAGTCCTTAAGGTGTTGGTTTGGATCTTCGGAACGAAGTCCATGGAATGCACATCCGCTTTGCACCAACCGGATGGTGTCGGATCGCAAGGGGGTCACATTGGCTCCGGTGAGCTCAATGGTGTTTCGGTAGCCTTGGTGGCTAGGTCGGGAATACTCTCCTAAGGTTCGGGGCCTAAGGGGTTCTAATGGTGGGTTTCGTTGTGGTGGGATGATGGGTTCAAAGATGTTACCACCTTCCATGATGTCGGATGGTAAAGAGTTACGAACAAAGGCACGAAGAAATAAGATAGACAAGAATACCTAAAAATAAAAATAAAAATCTTACTAGAAAGGAATCTAGCAAGTAGACCTAATAAAAAGAAATCCTAACCTAGACAATAACTATTCCCCGGCAGCGGCGCCAAAAACTTGATGCGTGGGAATCGCACCTTGCTTTACCTCTCGAGGGATCTCGAGAAGCTTACAACCCCCACCAGGCAGTGTACCTGATCGTTGTAGTATAGTATAGTGACAAGTACCGGGGGATTGATCGTTCAGCTTAGGAATAGTGTCGCTAGGATTAGAAAACCTAATTAATAGTTCTAGAGATGAGGGATGATTATTTTTGTATTTTTATATTTTTATGAAAGCAAGTAAAATCTCGGGTTTTGAAGGAGTGGGCGGAATTAGTTGCTATTCAACTAACCCAAAGCTATTAAAATAATGAAAATGAAATTAAACTAATTTATACTAAAGTTGTGAGCAGTGGTTGGAGAAATTGTGTTTACTTAGACTTCATTACTCCCTAGATATCTTTTACATGTTAATTACTTGTTACACTTGTATGAATGACGGATTGTATTCCTTAATACCATTCGTGGGGTGGCATACATAACTCCCCAACTCTATGAGCTCTTATCTCCTCCTACACCATGACCCAGCACAACTATAGGGATTGTAAACAGTGGCTCATGCATTAAATACAACCAATAAAGACCTAGTACGCCTCGGTTCATGTTTCTTAAGACGTTCAAGCATGTTACCATTTGGAGATCTGCCAGTTTTCTTAAGCCTAACATATAAATCATTCGTTCAAAACAAGAATAGACAAGTAATCAACACATAATCAACATCTAGGTTTCATTAGATCTAAGCAAACACAAAAGAGATCTAGCCTAGCATAATGGAATTGAGACAAGAACAAGATATAAACAACCAACACATAGACATATTGATTGAATTGAAAGTACACTTATCTCAATTACAATGCAAGGTCTCAAGGGTTTGGAACCCTTGAAAAACCTGTAAAAGAGGCACCAAAATCGTCTTTAGGGTTTCACCAAAACTTCCCTCCTTTTAATGAAAAAACTAGAAAACTATATATAGGAAAAACAGTCTGACGGCGTCAAGAGTTACTTGTGACGCCGTCACCTCGCCGCCATATACTTCCTCGGACGGCCTTGATCCACTTATGACGGCCTATGTGACGCCGTCACCACCCACGGTATATTAATTTTGTCACTTTGACGCCGTCACGAATCCTTCTGACGCCGTCACCACCTTCGGTGTTTAATTCCTCATGTCTGACGCCGTCAAGATGGTGGTCTTGACGCCGTCACCTTGTATTTTCAGCATGGAAATTTGGTACTTAGCCGTTTTCTTCACTTTTATGCTCCAAAAACGTCCAAAATAGCTTCTTTTCCAGAATTCACTCTCCAAACACCTAAAATCACAAAAGGAACGATTTAGGGCAATATTTGATCAAATAAAGTCGGATTCGGGCTTAAATGACCCCCTAAAAACGGATCATTTTTCGCCTCATCACGGCTTCTCTTTTTTATTCCTCAAAACATATTGGGAGTTCTTTAAAGAAAACGTAGCGAAATTTGTTTTGAACTTTTTAGAGTTAGGTTCTATGCCAAGTGGATCCAACTCAGCCTTTATTACTTTGATCCCCAAAGTTCAAAATCCTCTTCTTATTAAAGATTACTATCCCATTTTCTTCTTGGAATGCAATAAAAAATCATTGCAAAGCTTCTAGCAAATCGTCTAGCAGTTGTGATTGACAAAGTTGTTAGCCCGGTTCAATCGGCTTTCATCTCGGGTCGTCAAATCCTTGATGGGCCTCTAATGGTAAGGGAAATTATTGACTGGTATAAAAAAATGGAACAAGAATCTTATGATTTTCAAAGCAGATTTTGAGAAAGCTTTTGATTCGGTGAGTTGGAGATATCTTGATTATGTTCTTTATCAAAGGGGGTCCGTTGTCTCATTTCTTTTCCTTTCCTTTTCTATGCAATTAACAATGAATTATGCCCAAGTGTTTGAGGAATAACACTTAGGATTGAATGACAAGTATGGTAGGACTCTTCACTAAACTTAAGTCAAGCTTAAGTAGCAACTAACTGAACCTACTGAGCTATCTTAGGGACTAGGTTGCTATTTGGAGGAGTAAAAGTTGTTTGTGAATGTTTAAGCATTTAGTAAACAAACTTGTCAACTTTTACTCCACTTTATGATCCTATTTATACACAAGTAATATTCAACCGTTATGATAAAAACAAAAAATGACCTAAGCTAGTTAGGACAAAATACTTACGTATTTTGTCTCTTTTACAATAGGCTATTTTGGGTATAAGACAATACTGCTTTATGAGGAGTAGTGATGACAATGTCCCAACATTTTTCCTTTTAGGAAAAGTTTGACTTTAAGTTGATAAGGACTTCATCTTATCCATTCAAACGTTTCCCGCCTTGTCCCGCCTATTCTTCACTCTTCAGGTCTTCATTCTTCAGTCCTCTGTCTTTAGTATTTAGTTGTTGAGGAGTCTTGGGGTTCAGTGAGTTATTGTCATCACTCACTGAACCCATCACCTTCTTCTTTGGCTTGGGTGCCACTCACTTAGTTCCGCTTCGCTGAATGGAGAGACCCTCTTATTAGACTCGTCCTAAGCATCCTGAAGGTAACTCACTGAGCAACTGTTCACTCAGTGACTTGAATGTTGTTGAAGGTCTTGTAACACTTAGGTTATTGTGTATTCAAATCCTTGTTTAAGATTGCTTGGGTACTGAATGAACCCAAAAGTCTCCCCCTATTTGGATATAAATGTAGCCTATGTGTTTGATCAGTGTAAGTGAGCAATTGGGCTTCTTCTTACACTGAAGATACTATAAAGCAATTAAAGAACACTTATTTAAAAACATGGGTCATCATCTTATTCATCAACATTACATCAATCCTAACATCTAATACAAAATACTCAGGGTTAAGTACTCAGACTTCCTTATTTCCCATGAGCTCCACTTTAGGTTTCTTGAACAACAACACCTGCTTGTAAGGTCTCACTCATTATCTTATCCATTAGCTTAATGAACTCTTCATTCTCAAGACTCTTCACATGGAGTGCCATCAGTTTGTGGGCCAGCAATATTGTGGCCTCCACCAAGTGAATGTCACTGACTCTCTAAAAGGCTGGTTGACCAAACTCATCAATGAAGAAGATTCTAAACTCAGGGTGCTTGATCACTTGGTTAGGAATGAACTTGACAGCTTCAGGAGGACTTCTGTTGCAGTGTAGTGCAGCAATGAAGTGTTCAGGTTCTTATCCTATTGCTTTCCTCTTCCTCCCTGTGCTCTGAATTAGTTCAGGGATTGTTAGGCCCTGAGATGCAAGTGCTTTCTGATGATCAATTCCAAGACTCTTGGCTACCCTCTCCAGTTCCTCATATTTTTTTGTCAGGGCTGCCAAAAGGTTAGGGACGCACCTGTTCTTCTTCTTCTTCAGGATGGGTCGTCCCATCATGTCCCATTCTTTAATCCCATATGTTGAGAATTTGAATGGAGCATTCTTCTCATTCACTTGTGGTCCTCATCGAACAGTTATGGCAAGAGGATCAGTGTTTGCATGAATGATCATGTCAGTGATGGGACCTTCACCCATGGTCTTGGTCATGGTCCAGACATACCTCTCATAATTTCTTTTCTTCTTCCCACTAATCAGCTTGACCTTTTCAGTATGTGCCTTGATCATATTAACTTGAAGTTGAAGAAACTGTTCTCCCTTGATGTTTTGATCAGTCTCTCTGATTTCTTCCTTGGCAACCTCAAAAATGATATGCTTATTGAGCAGTTCAGCCTTGATCCTATCCTCTTCTTCCATAACAGTAACCAATTCTTCAATTGTTCCCCTGAAGATTTTCCCATTGTGTAGGATGATTTCAATAAGTACTGGTGCATCAGGATCAAGACACACTTCTCTTGGTGCCTGAACAAGTTTAGGAGGTGAGTCTTCAGTTTTCTTGATTCCCTTCCCTTTGTCTGTGGGTGAGGATGTACTGAAAGTGGATTCAGGGAACTCAGTAGTTGTTGTGGCTTTAGTTGGAATAGGAGGGGGTAGAGATAACAATTGTTGAAGTTGTTAAAGGTCCTGGCATGAAGCTTTGAAGAGGAATAGCTTCAGTTGATTACTCCAGTAGTTTCAGGTGTCTGATCATCTTCTTTAGGTTTGGTTGGAATAGCTTTCTCCCCATCAACAGATGTTGGAGCTTCAGTGGGAGCATCTGTTGAACATATCAGTGACCAGTGTTTTGATTTCACTGGTTTCATTTTTCAGGCTGGTGAGATCATTGTTCGTAGTTGTCTGAGGTGAAGAGAGGGCTGAAATCTTGTTGGTTTAACAGGAGACCCGTTTATTGTGCTTTTTGGTCAGTTCATCATATGAGGAGGTGATGAAGATGAGTTTGATATCCTGATCCTTGAGTGCCTTGGCAACAGCTTCCTGATGAATTTGAAGAGCTAGGAAATCTACCTTTTTGAATGTAATATACTCTAATATAAGAACATGGATGGTTATGTGATTTAGGATGATTAGAGATGTATTTTCTAGTAAGATGTTAGAGAGAGAATGAGATGAGAGAAGTGGGAGCCTTGTATGTGAAAACTTGTGAAAGGTTAGATTGCAAATGAAGGTCCAACTCTTTCCCATGGGTGGGAAAGGGTATTTATAGTTACAATGTAAACGCCCCTTGAAACGGGCTGTAGAGCGGGCTGACAGTGGGTAAGAGACCCGACCCGACTCCACAAATACTAACTAATACTAAACTACTTACTAACTAATATGATAATTACTACGAGCTACGATATGCTAAACTATACTCGGGGTGACCGAGTCTTCAGATGAATAATCGTATTCCTAACAATCTCCCCCTAAGGGAGGTCACCCCGGAAAATAAAAGTTGAGTTATAGCATTTAGATCTCTGACAACATCTTTGTAGCTCGTAGCCTTTTGATTCTTCATTGTTGAGATCTTTGTGCTCTAAGTGGAAGACTCTAGATGACACCTTCAATGTGATGGATGATCTTTGGAAATAACATCAGCTGCATCATCCACAAGAATGTTTGAAAGTCATCTTGGAGTAGTAATGTCTCCATGTGATATGAATCTCTTTGTGTTGGCATGCTCATACTTTTCAGGATCATGATCTTCTTCATCAGAGTTGAGGAAGCACGGTTGAAGCCCATACTATTATCATGATATCTTTAAGTTATGAAGTTGAAGTGTGAGCATGTGTTGATGGATCAGCATCTTTTCAGCAATCAACCGCAACAGTTAGAAATTCCTGCAAGTAGACAGTTATCAACAAATCATCCGGTACTTATAGGTTTGGAGTTAGAGATTGTCAACACCATAGTGTGAAGACTCCTTCTAATCCTTACCAAGACCGTTCCCAATCGGCAAACCCTGAAAGGATTTGCACGAACTACTTAAGTAGATCAACGATTGGGTGAGTCGCTGGAGATCACTCCACGACTATAGACCGTTAGTAACCATCATGACCACTAAGCGTAATCCACAAGGAATTACTTAAGTGACCTGCTTTCAGGGCTACTTGATGTTGACCCTGGACGGAATTTCCATTCAATCACTGGGAGTTACAATAGTAACTTCCCTCATAAATGTTCTGGCAGATTGCTAAGATCTGCGTAGGACTCATAAGTTTACCACTGGTGTCCTTAAAGTTGAACAACCAGGGTAGAAGTAGCACGTGTTCCTATGAGATCTTTGTATGCATCTCGAGGCTCTAGACTCAATAAGTGCATTTGGTTTCCTATGCGGAGATTAGGGAGAGGTCTCCTGCTTCAATATCAACTATCTCTAAGAGATATGTCGATAGATTACACCGGTTCCCCATGAGAATGAAACAAGTTCTTTTAAGAGAACTTGAGTGGCTAGAAGGTTTAGTGCATTGCGTCACTGGGTCCATGACGTCTTGTCTTCAATACCAATGTCGCCTTAGCAACAATCAGTAGATTATGAATTGAACCCGATTTCTGCCCTAAGGTTGAATAATTTGAGGGCTATTTCTTTTCACCCTTTCTCATTTCATTTCTTTTTAATTCTTCAACCCCTTCTTTCTCCATTCTCACATTTCTCCTTTTTTTTTCATAATCATACCTACGGACTTTCAAATACTATCTATTGGGTATTGTCCATGGGTAGATCCCTCTGGCTCTGACGGATCATAGGACGATTTTACTAGCCTTAGCCACCTTATAGCTCCATGACTATCCTATGTTGCCATTTACCAAATCATTGAAAATTCTCTCAATGTGTTTATGATTCAAAAACACATTTTGTTAACACATTGAGAGTTTTGTCATTTTCAAATGCTCCCCCTTAACATATGCTCATATGTATTTATTTGAATATTTACACATGTCGGGAAGAGTTGCACTTTTTTTTTAATTGATCTACCTTAAGTGATCATGACCAGGCATTCGAGACACGCTTACATCACTAGATAAACTAGCTTGAAGTTATTACCTGACCCGATCAGGTTCACCCAAGGTTTCTCGAAACGGTACATTCTACTTAAACTAGTCCTCTTTGAGACACGCTTACATCACTGGTTAAACCAGCTTGAAGTTATTACTCGTCCAGGACTAGTCCTTTCGATTCAGGACATTAGTGTTTCATCAATTCATGAGTCACGACTGAGATGCACTCATATGAGATGCAAGGATCTTTAACACAAATCATTTTGCTCCCCCTCAATATGTGCATTGATATGCGAAAGAGTTTGGCACATAGGAAAGAGCAGATTTTTGTTTTCTTGTTCAAAAACATCACTTTTGAATCAGTTTTTCATATTTAAATCACATCTTCTCCCCCGATCAAAAATGTCAAATCAATTTGAGATTTGTGATCCCAAGTGATTTAAATAAGTTTAAAGTTTTGGAGAAGGATGTGACATGTTTAAGAATGACTGATTTTGAGACGACATTTAAGCTCCCCCTCAAACCTTGAGGGAGTATGTTATGTGTTAGAGATGATGAGTTTATAAATGATTTTGAGTTTAGTAATAAACTCATGAAAGATTCATATACTAACACATAACAATTGCACTTAATCCACTTGAAGTTATGCACAAAGATCATTGTTTTGATGATGTATAGTTTTTTTGAAATCATTCTCCCCCTCAATCGATGACACATTTTAAAATTAAACATTTTGCATAAAGTATTAATTTTTATAGCATCGATTGAGTGGTAAATTTTTAAACAATTCTTCAGGTTTGTTTGATCTTCAAAAACCATGGTACCACCAAGTTTGGAGCAAATACTTTCCCGAAGAATCTTTGAAGGAAAAGTATTTGAGATGCAAAGAAGACTTCTCTTCTTTTACCAGAAATGATGCACTTAAGCGTACATCAGATCGGAAAGGCACGAATATAAAGTAATTCATGCCTTTGTAAGGAACAATCGTCTTTTTGGCGACGAACTTTCCCCAATACTAAGACCGGGTTGCTATCTGAAGTAATAGCAAACCATATGTTGAAAGAATAATTTTAGGAACGACATGTTTTAGACAAGACAACTTTATTTGAAACCGAAAAACTCTTGCTCAAGCATATGTATGATTCCGTGTCATTATTGAATGACATTTCTAGAAACGTACATAATATTGATTATACAAGAGACATGTCGAGAGAAGAATATTTTTGGATTTTTTTTTATTTTTTATTTATTTTTAATTTTTTTTTTGTGAATTTTCAGATTTTTATGGATTTTATAAGTTTTATATTTTTCTATTTTTCTTTTTGGTTTAGTACTATGTACAAAGGATATATGAACAACCCCTTTACTCCTCCTGATCTTCTTGAAGACTTATGAGATCCTCAGGAGTGAGACTCTTCATACCAAGGCGAGGGAGGATAAATTGAAATCGATCCCTAGAGAGTGCTTTGGTAAAGATATCAGCAAGCTGGAATTCAGTCCTTACAAAGTAAAGTTCCACAATTCCTTTCTCAACTTGCTCCCTGATGAAGTGATGTCGAATATCGATGTGCTTAGTTCTTGAGTGCTATTGTTGCAGCAAAGAGCAATTGCACTTTTGTTGTCACAATACATAGGAATCTTGTTGCACACGAAGCCATAGTCCGAAAGTTGAGACCTCATCCATAGAATCTGAGCACAGCACGAGGACATGGCAATGTATTCAGCCTCTGTGGAGGATATTGAAGTACTCATTTGTTTCTTAGAAGACCAACTAACTAGCTTGTTTCCCAAGAACTGAGCACCCCCAGATGTACTTCGACGAGTATCCTGACATTCCGCATGGTCAGCATCCGAATAGGCAGTGAGGGCCATTGAGGTATCCTTAGGGTACCATAGGCCCAAGTGGATTGTTCCTTTGAGATACTGAAAGACCCTCTTGACAGCTTCCAGGTGTTTCTTGGTAGGTTTGGATTGATACCGAGCACACATGCAGACTGCAAAAAGAAGATCCGGTCGGCTAGCTGTAAGATACATTAAGGAACCAATCATGCTTCGATACTTGGTTTGTTCAACAGGGATTCCGATATCATCTTCATCAAGTTTTGATCTTTCCATCAAAGGAGTATCAACCGCATCGCATGAATCAAATCCAAATTTCTTCAAGATTTCATTAGCATACTTGGATTGATTGATGAAGATCCCATTGGGATTCTGAGATATTTGCAAACCTAGAAAGAAGGACATTTGACCCATCATGGACATCTAGAATTCAGAACTCATCTCCTGGGAGAATCGATCACACTCTTTGGGATCATAGGAGGCAAATATTATATCATCAACGTATATTTGCACATGAAGAAAGGTTTTGCCCGTCTTTCTGGTAAAGAGTGTAGGATCAACAGCACCTTTGGAGAACTTGTTGGCAAGAAGGAATTTTGATAAAGTGTCATACCACGCCCTGGGAGCTTGTTCAGGATCCACAAATCCTTCAGGTTGACTTGCATACACTACTTCTTTAAGATCGCCATTTAAAAACGCGGTCTTGACATCCATCTGATACACCACCATATTTTGACTAGCGGCATTTGCTAGAAATATTCTTATGGCTTCAATTCTAGCAACTGGTGCGAAGGATTCTTCGAAGTCAATACCTTCTTCTTGACGATATCCTTTTGCCACAAGTCTTGCCTTGTTCTTTAATGCATCTCCATGCTCATCAAGCTTCACTTTAAATATCCATTTGAGAGCAATTATCATAGCACACTCAGGAGGTGGCACTAATTCCCACACATCAAGTCGATCAAACTCATGGATTTCATCCACCATAGCAGTGAACCATGAATGTTTAGACATTGCATCCTTGAAATCTTTAGGCTCAACTTTGGAAAGGACAGAATTGAAGAAACACCACAAAGCGTCGGTAGCAAGTTGCTTACGGGTTGACACCGGACGTGAGGGGTTTCCAATAATGTTGTCAATTGGGTGGTCGTTTGTCCATTTCCTAAGGTGTTCATGAGGTTGAGAATAGGGAACTGAGGTAGCTGTGTTTGATTCATCTGAGGATGTAGCATCATTTGATGGTTCAGGTGCAAAGATGTTAACAAACGGCTCATTATCGGGTGGAGCGAAGGGATTCTCACCAAAAGAGTTATTTACAGCTGCAACTCGTTGTACAGATGAGGATTGACCATTAGATGTGGTGATTGAATGACTGATGGTGGGAGCTTCAGGATCCCATGATAACGAGTTGGATGGACCAGAATTATCAATTGGGACATTAGCCACCACAGCTGGTTGTAGAATGACAGTGACTTCTGGAGCATCCACATTTTGAGGTTCAAAGTATTCATCAAACATGGGGTCAAATAGCTTTTTCCAATCATCACTTGTAGGAGGTACAAAGGGAGTAGCAGGGGTGAAATTCTGTACAAGCCTGGAGCTTATAGGTCCAGGAGATAAGAGGTTAGGTACGGGTCCAGAACTTGATTGTCCAGGAACCAGTTGCTCTGTCAGCTCATCGAACGTGACGTGGATTGTTTCCATTATGTCTCTGGTACGTTTGTTGTAGATTCGGTATCCCTTTCGTTCTGGAGCATAGCCAACAAAGAAACCAATGTCAGCCTTGGCCTTGAGTTTCCCCAGGTCTTCACTATCATTTGTTGGATAGCACAATGCACCAAATACACGAAGAAACGAAAAATCCGCTTTTCTGCCATGGACCAGTTCATATGGAGTCTTGCTGTGGAGAGGATGTATCAAGGATCTATTCTGTGTATAACATGCTGTCGCAATTGCCTCAGCCTACAGAAACATAGGGGCTTTGGAGAAGATGAGCATAGTTCTTGCAGCTTCTACTAATGGGCGGTTGTGTCTTTCAACAACTCCATTTTGTTGAGGAGTTCGTGGAATGCTCTTTTGATGACTAATTCCGACACCTTCATAAAATTGAGTAAGTTGTTTATTCACAAACTCCATTCCATTATCAGTTCGAATGAATTTAACTATTTTGTTGAGACGAACTTGCAACATTTTAATGAGTTTGATGATGGTTTCTGGAGTCTCGTCTTTTGATCGTAGAAACTTTACCCACGTGAATCGAGAAAAATCATCAACAATAACCAGCACATATTTCTTTCCATTGATACTTTGAATCCTCATTGGTCCACAGAGATCCATGTGGAGGGTGTGTAGGACTTCCATGATGGAGTTGACTGTCTTGGGTTTGTGTGTGTGTGCTTTTTGCTTTTGCCCAATTGACATGCAGAACACAAATGGTCTTTTTCATACTTCAGTCGGGGCAAGCCTCGAACAAGATCTTTACGTGTGAGTTTATTGATGGTACCGAAGTTCAAGTGGTTTAAACGACGATGCCACAACCATGATTTGTTCTTGGAAGCTTTAGAAAGCAAGCAGATTGGTGAGGACCGTAAGATGTCTTCGATAGAGATGGTATAAAGGTTAGTGCCCCGACTCCCCTTGAGTAGATCAACCCCATCTAATTCTCTAACAAAACAGGCGTGTTTTCTGAAAGCAACTTCAAGATCAGAGTCACAGAATTGATCAACGGAAAATAGATTGTGCCCAAGTCCTTCCACGTAGTAAACTCTGGATATCACACTGTCTCCAAAGACGTAATCCCCATAACCCATTATAGATCCAAAATGATCATTTCCAAATCTAACTGTACCAATAAACTTTTCCACGAAATTCTTGAGCCGCGAGCGATCTCCAGTCATATGTTTTGAGCAGCCTGAGTCCAAATACCAAAGGACGATTTGTACGACCTGCATTTGAATCCAGACAATCGTGGATAACTGAAAAAGCTGGAGCCCCACAAATAGTTGGGGTCCGTTTGGTTAGCACACACAAATATTGGATTATCGTATGTCATAGATATCTCACTGGAACTTTCACATTTTGATGCACTAGAATTGGGAGTGGTACTAAGTTCTTCTATTAGGAACAGTCTACCAGTAGGTCTCCACTTCTTAATAGGCACAACTTTGGAATTAGTGATCCTAGTCATTGGGCACTTTTTCCTTAGAGTGAATTCCTTCCAGTAGGTCTCCATTGATAACCAACATTAGTGAACACTTTTCCTGTCTTACTCCATACTTGTTTTACAGGTTTAACACACGAGACATTCACAACTGGAGATTTCATAGTGGATTTAAGAAAGGACACAACGCAAGCATCATGATTACCATAAAATAAGCATTTGTTACAAGTCTTACAAATAGCACCAGAATTCGAATTAATTACATCATTGTTAACACAAATGTTTGAATCAACTCGACTCCTTTCGTTAAGCATAACTTTATTGTTCCTAGATGATTTTTCTACTTCCTTCATAGGTGTACTCTTAGCCGGCAAGGTCCTATCATTCTTTGTATTGCACCTAGGCTGTGACTTGCTAGCATTAGATACACCTTTTACTCCTGTAGAAGCAATGACGGGAACATTAGTATGATTAGTTGCTACTTGTTTACCGGTGATCATGATGGTGGATTGTGACATGGTTTGGGGATGATCTAATGTAACATGTTTGTTACCACTTTTAGAGTGTGATGCAAATGACCTTTCCGACTTGTTATCATTATTGGGGCATGATCCTATGGCATATTCTAATAGTTCCTGGGCTCTATTAGTGAGGAAGCAAGCACCAATAACAACATCATCATTAGGTTTAGATATTCTCTCATCTTCAATGGTTTCTCTAAGCATGGCTAGACAGTCCTTAAGATTCTTAAGGTAGTTGTTGTGAACTAACTTATTGTTCCTAAGGGGAAGAGAGACATTGACAGCATCACACACATATTTCTTACAAGCATGTACATTGGAAATTGCATGATCACATGAAACGACGGGCATTTTACCCTTCACCATAGTCTTTAGATTCTCAATTTCATTTAGCAAATAAGTGACTCTGTCATTGTTTTGGTCACGTGTTATTTTAATAGACTCAAACAATTCTTTGTAACGTTGTTTAGCGTTTGACATTTCAGCACGAAGCCACTCATTTTCATGTTGTAATTCATTGATCATGCCCTGTTTCTGAAAGTTTTGAGAATCAATCGACTTCTGGTAATTGGTATTGGTCACATCGCTTTTGTTCAATTTTAATTGTGCAATTTGGGCCCTCAGCTTCCGAATCGTGTTTGAGTGAGCTTGAATTACATCATCCTTTTTGGCTAATTCAAAACATGTGTCAAATTCAGGAGCATCCGAAGATGTCTTGGCATTTGATACTTTTACGTTTTCTTTCAGATGTTGGTATTTTAGTTGCAAGTTAAAATTATCAACTTCAAGTTTTGAAAAACTCCTGACCATGTTGTCATGGTCGTCGTTTTGAATTTTGTAGTTTAGTTGGTAATTCTCCCCCTCAAGCTCAATCACACGATTCTGAAATACATTTAAAGTAATGGACATTTCATGAAATTGCTTAGCAGATAAGGCAGAGCCAGTAACAGTGTAAAAGACATCTTGTGCAATGCAATTAGCAATCAAGTCCTCATTCATGATGAGGATGTTTTTTCTGTCAATTTCACTGTATTTGAGATCGATTGCCAATTGGTTACCCTCATTTTCTACTTCTTTAAAAACCTTTTTCATTTGATTCACATCATTATTGATGGTAGTTTTAAGGCCTTCAAAGTGTTCTTTAATAAGATCGAAAAATGGCATAACTTCAGTAAGTAACACTGCTTAGTTTGCTCAAAACCCCTTTCCCCTTCTGTAATCCCTGTTGGTGTAATTCTAGTTTTGCATGTTTTTTCAAAATCCTTAAACAATTGGCCTAGAACATATAACGCAATTAGGGTATTACACTGTGTGGGTAGGGTATATGGCACAAGATGTTAGGGTGTGTGCAAGGGATAAATGGTTGGGTCTGCAATCCTAAAGATGGTACGTGTATTACCAATGATTCTTTCAGCTTTTATTTTTTCCATGTCAATATTCCAGAACACTTTTTCAGGAAGGATTTTCTTTTGAGGGACAAAAATAGCTGAGTGATTGTCATTTGTATAATCATGGTGAAACACAATATTTTTAGCAACACATAGTGGATCCTTAAGACGCTCAGCAAGTTTTTCCCTAGTTCTATCCTCAGCCTCATCAATCTCATCATATGATTTCACATCAGGAGGGGTATGGTTAGGGTCAAGCATAGTGTGTGCATCATATAGCGCAGGTTGAGCACCTATACCAATTCTAAGAAATTTAGCTTTAGTCTTAGAGGTATCACGTTCACTAAATTCATCTCTTAGTTTCCTATGTTTTTCCATCATTTGAGCAGATTGAATGGTTTGACCTTGCATGTACAACTTATCTTCCAATTTGTTTTTCAACGTTTTAAGTTTTGAAAAATCATTTACAAGTTTGGTTTCTTTTTCTTGGTAGTCGAGTTTGATTGAAGTCAACCCCTTTTGAATTTCCTGTCTTTGTTTGACAGTCAGATCCAATTGTTTTTTTTAAAGAAACCAACTCCTTTTTCAACGTTTCTTGTTTGGCATTGTTTTCAATTATGTAAGTACGCAATTGCCATTCCATTTTCTGCTCACGTTCATTAAGTTCAAATTTAGCACGCTGCTCATATAAGGCCACCTGATCCTTAAGGATGTTAACTCTAGTGATCAAGGAGTCATCAGGGTTGTATATAGTGTGCTCATGTAACTCAAGTTCTCTAGCGTCAACCGACGGCATGTCACTTGGTACAACTTTCATAACATTGTCATTCACATACCGTGCATATGGGATATTATTGGTATTTCCCATATTAGTGATATATGTGTTGTCAATGTTCGTGGGTTGTACCGAGTCACATGCCCCCTGTGGATTGATAGAGCAATTCAGATTAGAATTTAGTGGCTTTGGTACCTCAGAGATAGCAGAAGTGATGGAGGAGCCAGACAGTTGTGGAGATGATGCAGCGGCAGACAGATTAGCCATGAAGATAGTTTGAGCTATGGGTTCTTCATCAACATCCGAATCAAACGCATCACAGTCTTCAACTTGGAAGATGTTCGGATCATTGAGTGCCATGTCCAGAATAGGTTGATCATCCACATCAGTATCAAACGTATTCTTGTCATCACCAGCTAGAAAGAGCAAAGCTTCTTCATCCAGAGCAGTACCATTCTCTTGTGCCTGCATTAGCAACATCTTGTCCTTGAAGTACTCTGAGTTTTGAGGACGCTTTGGAAGAGTGCAATTCCTAGCAATATGGCCCAGCCCTCCACAGTTATAGCACTTAGGCTGTCTAGCCTGCACTTGAAGCGCATTCCCGACTCTATACTGTCCATTATCTCTACCAGCATTTCTTGGATTGACATTTTGTCTTCCTTGCACATTCTGCACCACCACTCTTCCATCTTCAATGACTGCCTGATTACGTGGGTTAGACGAAGTCCTGAGTTGGTTGTTAGTTGGTGGAAGTACAGCTCTGAACTGTTGGACTAATAAGGAGACTTGGTTGGAGAGGTTATCAATCATCATGTCGGTATGAGAATATCCAGAGTCAGGATGGGTGTTTAAGGCAGTTGGTGAGGGAGTTGATGATTGTCCATTAGTAGAGGTAGACCTGGATGAAGGTAGTTGAGATTGATCATTTGAAGACTGAGTAAGTTGTTGAACATTGGACACAAAGGCAATGGACTCATTAGTTGTTGTTGGACTGAGCTTTTCTCGCATTACCCGATCATAAACTGCATGTTTCTCATGTTGTTGGAGATATGCATAAAGTTGTTCATGATTAGTATGCCTGAGACCTTTGTTGAGTTTGACAGCTGTAACAAACCTATCCCATTCAGGTGCCATGTTATTCACAAATTTTGAATTGAGCTGAATGTTAGGCATTGTCATCTTGATGGCTCTCATGTCATTGACAAGCTTGTGAAATCTGACGTAGTAGTCAGTGATGCTTTCACCTGGGTTCATTTTGAAGTGCTCAAATTCATCATATAACTGAGACTCCCTATCTTCTTTGGTTAACTCGGATCCTGCAAGAAGCATCTTCACATTATCCCAAACTGCTTTCGCATCGGTGTTAAAGTTGATGAGTTTGTAGACATCTTTAGGAAGTCCTTGAATGACAATATTCGAAGCTCTGATGTCAGCATCATAGCGTTTCTTTTCTTCATCAGAAAGATCATCGTAGATACGAGGTCTTTCTGGACCAACTGCCGCAGGATTGTCATCAGTAGCTGCGATAGTGTCTCTGGTTGTCCCCATGATGAAAGGTCCATTATCAATGGATTTCAGGATGTTCACACCATTTTCCTTACCCAGGCGGTATAGACGAATCCTTTGTGCCCATGATTCGTAGTCGGTCCTGTCCAGCATAGGAGGACGAGTATCCGATCCTGCTGCCTGAATGTCATCCGATGCAGTGCTTGCCATGTTGTGAAGACTGAGTAGTTACACGTATCAAGCTGTTAAACACACGTGATATTCGTGTTTTGTTGCAACAAGTCGAATTACAATCACTTCTCAGAAAACAAGTCAAATCGTAAGATTAAACTCACAACGTCAAGTTATTATTGAAATAACAAGTCAAGTTGTAGGAATAATCTCACAACGTCAAGTTACTGAAGGAGTAGATGAAACAACTTAAGCCGCTACAGATCACAAACTTCACAAATGTTAACACGCTAAGATAATCACAACTCGCTAAGGCTTAAATTCGCTACAAGTACCAAGTTGCTGAAAATAACTCAACTCGCCACATACCTGCACTAACACGCTAGACAAGAATCAACTCGCTATAACCAAAACTTGACAACTCGCTACTGTCAACACGCTATCAGACAACACGCTAAGTATACAACTCGCCAACGGACAAGTCGCTAATCTGACAAACCGCTATATAACAACTCGCTATCAGGCAACTCGCTATATAACAACTCGCTATCAGGCAAAACGCTAACAGATCAACTTGCAACTAATCAACTCGCTGGATATCAACTCGCTACAAATCAACTCACAAGATGTCAACTCGCTAATGAACAACTCGGCAGATCCACAAAACTCCAAAATCTGACAACTCGCTAATAATGAGACAAAAGTGTCCCTTTCGTAGCGATTTGTCCGTATGTCCCAAAATGGTAAAGAGCCAAAACGCTAATGTCAACTCGCTACACAACACAGCCAACTCTCTACCAGAAGATACCAACTCGCTACCAAGAAACAACACTCGAAATGCCACCAATGTCCACCCAAGTGATGAAATGACTAAACCAAGGTTACAACAAGGTGTCTACACAACTAATAAACAAGAAAGTACAAGAAGAATGTCGAGATAAACACCTAACGAGATGAAACTCGTGTGAAAACCACTAGAATAAGTCGAACCACCCAAGAACCACAAACCATACTATAAATTCGAGCATACCATGAATCCTAGGATAGAACCATGGCTCTGATACCAATTGTAATATACTCTAATATAAGAACATGGATGGTTATGTGATTTAGGATGATTAGAGATGTATTTTCTAGTAAGATGTTAGAGAGAGAATGAGATGAGAGAAGTGGGAGCCTTGTATGTGAAAACTTGTGAAAGGTTAGATTGCAAATGAAGGTTCAACCCTTTCCCATGGGTGGGAAAGGGTATTTACAGTTACAATGTAAACGCCCCTTGAAACGGGCTGTAGAGCGGGCTGACAGTGGGTAAGAGACCCGACCCGACTCCACAAATACTAACTAATACTAAACTACTTACTAACTAATATGATAATTACTACGAGCTACGATATGCTAAACTATACTCGGGGTGACCGAGTCTTCAGATGAATAATCATATTCCTAACAGTGAATAAGTTGGGGAGTTCACCGAATGCTGCTGAGGTAGTCTTATGAGTATCCATGAACTCAGTGAGCTTGCTGATCAGAATTAGATCATCCTTAAACTCGGTCTGAATGTTTTTAAGAGTCTAAAGGATGGAAGCAAAATGAGTTCCCTGATCTGTTCCAGCTTCTCAATTGAGGTCTTCAAGTCACTGACATGTTTATCAGTGGAGGTGGTGACTTGTTTAAGTTAACCTTGAAACTCTTCAACAATAGCCCTGAAGTCAGAATAAGAGGCAACAACTTCAGTATGTTGTTGCCATTGTTCCTTGATGAGCTTATTGAAGAGGGCAGTGTTAGACTTTCTAAGGAATTTGACTAACTGCTGCTCAGTGAGAGGAAGAACATCATCGTATTTCAGAAAGTAGTTAGGAACGACATAAGAAGGACTAGAAGAGCCTGATGAGTTTTGATGAGAGGATGATGATGGTGTTAGTGAGTTAGGTTGATCTTTAAGAAGAGATGAAGCTTGTGGTTCAGTATGTTGAGGGGACCTGTAAGTGAGTTGTTCATCAGTATCCATGGCATCCCCAGCAGCCAAAACTTCATCATCTGCAAAATCCACAAGCTCCTCCTCTAACTCTTCATCTATGAGCAGTGTTCTAAAAGGCGCCGCAAAGGCGTCGTTAAGGTGCGAGGCGTGGCCTCGCGAAATAGACCTTTGCGGCTGATCTAGGCGTGGCATAAAAAGGCGTGAAATAAGGCGAGAAAAGGCGCGCCTTTTGGTAAGGCGTGGCGCCAACTTTGTGAACCATTTTATTATTTATTTATTTATTTATTTATTATTATTAAACTATTTTGAACTAGTATTTGGAATTTGAGATATTTAATATATAGGCCTGGTAATTATATATTAAATAGTAGTCTAAATGTCTAATATAGTACGAGTAATATGATCTAAAATTATAAATACATAAATCTATAAAAAAAAAAAATTGTCGCTTTAGTGACGCCTTAAGAAGCGCAAAAGCTCCGCCATGGCGCGTAAGGCTTGAGGAGCAGGCATGCCGCCATGCCACGCCTCACACCTTTTATAACCTTGTCTATGAGTCTTTGAATATCAGCTAGACCTGACCCAAACTCAAACCTAACCCGAACCCGAATATGGCTTTTTGGGTCGGGTCAATCGGGTTAAAAATTATATTCGGGTCAATCGGGTGAACCCAAATTGACCCGAGTTCTAAACAAGGTTGGGTTCGGGTATGTTTTTATTAGCCTCAATTCGAACTGATCCGAACCAGACTAACCCGGCTCAACTAACACTTTTACAATGTAAAAATACTCGCGTTGACCCAAACCTGAATTGACCAGACCCGAGTTGACCCGAACTCGAGTAACCTGAGTTCTAAACAAGGTCGGGTTTAGGTATGCTTTTCTTGAGCCTTGACCCGAATTGATCCGACTGACCCGAACCCGATCGGGTCGATCCGAATAACACCCCTACCTAACACAACCCAAAAATATACAGGCCAAACCGTCACTCATGGTAAACCCAGACGAGCTGCTTAAAGCTTTTGCGTCATCTTACAGTGTTAATATATTGTTGCTTAAAAAAAGATTGTAGGAGTACTAGGTGTAGTAACACATTAATAACCGTTATTGGCGTGCCACTTCATTATCCTACCAATAACACCTCAATAACTAAAACACCCCTCCTTAGCAATAACACCACATAACTGTTATTGGTGCATGTGTCCCATAATACATCACCAAAATTACCCCATCACTCAACCAAAAAAAATAAAAAATGCAAACAACGGCTGCTAATAGACCAACAAAGCAACGAATGGCTATGCAATGGCACTGAGGGTGATGCACTATGGCATGTCGTTGGTTCCCAAAAAATTCCAATCGCATTATTGCTGGTATATATACCGTGCTTTCTAAACTCAAGGCCAAACCACAACCGTAATTACTATTTACTAATTGAGGAAAGTGAATATGAGGTTGTTAGGCATCTAAGCTTACATGAAAAACCCACCAAAATTATGTATTGTTTCGAAACTACGTAGTTTTGATTATTAAACCTCAAACTAAATTTCCTAAATCCACTCATCAACCATAGAAATGCAAGTTCTTTTGTTTCAAAATATTCATCTCAAAATTAAATTCATATTTTGAAATGCAGAAAAGTAATATCAGCCCCACCAATACTAGTTTGTAACATATTATCTATTCATATTATTATGTTGTAAGCATGAAGATGAGCAATAAAAATGATTAGATATTCACACAAAAGGTGGTTTTAGCAAAACAGAAACGAATGGGAAGTCCAAAATGGATCGGAATTGTTGCGATCAAGATGCGTATTTAATGAATGTTGATGGCGTATTTAACATAACATAAACATTTATTTGAGATAAAAATTAAGGAATAGATAAATACGACTAGAAAAACTGTTAGAGAAACTAAAATGAAATTATTCATTTTGATTATTAAGTAAGATTTGCTTAAAGAAAATGTAGTTTTGATGGGTTTTTCATGCAAACTTAGATGTCTAGCAACCTCGTATTCACTTTCCTCTTACTAATTTACTGAGCCATTATTGGCGCACTTGCAGCAACTATAACCCAAACATTTATTTCATTTAGAGTAAATTGCATAGTTAGTCCCCTAGGTTAGGGCAATTACGGATACACTCAAAAACTGTGAAATTTCATCAAACCTCCCCAAGGTCTTGATTTCTCTTCATGTGGGATCGAAAATTCTATTACTCTTTCAAAATCTCGTTAGTTGCAAACGGTTTTTCATTTTTTCAGCATTTTGTTTCCAAATAACCTTTAACACCAATAGTCCTGACATTTCTTATTATCGAATTAAAAATGGCCTAATCAAAACACTCTTTTTTTCAATCTCTCTTCCATCACCACTAACATTATCATTTATCTCAAACAAAATACTTATAAACAAGCTTTTGCGACATAAATTTTTTTAAACCCATTTCAGCAAATGTATTATTATTATTATTATTATTATTATTATTATTATTATTATTATTTTAATGTGAAAAAAATATTTTAGTAAATGGAAAATTTGATTCATTAATTACATTAAAATAAACAGAGCCAATGCTATGTTTTGGCTAAATTCATATCAGATGGTCAAATAGTTAAAAGAAATGCTACATTCACAAAGAGTTTACAAAATTATACTCACAAAAGACTTAGACATATGTAATGGTCTAATTATTTCGCATTATAATATCATTCTTTTTTCATTTTTACTCTTCACAATTAGTTTTCAAGTCATTATTTGAATATAATTTTGTAAACTCTCTATGTCGATGTATCATTTCTCAATAATTAAATTGGATGACATGCTTTTTCTTTGCTAGATTCTAAAATGGCTTCTATTAGCAAGTTTAAATACCGAATTGCAAGAGTTTTGATTATTTTGTAGCATACTTATATTTTAATAATTCATTACTTTTGAGATAGTAACTCGTTGAATCAATTTTAGGACAATGGCTATGTTTGGGGAGGGGCTTTTATGGGGCTTAGGCTTTTAAAATAAGCAGGCTAATTAAATAAGTCTCGTTTGTCATGGGGCTTATGGAAGAGCTTATAAAATAAGCCGGCTAAAAACTTTAGCCCCATAAAAGAGGCTAAAAACTTAAGCCCAGAGCTTTTGAAGAATAAATTACTTATTTACCTACAAAAATATCTAACATATACAAAAACTCGTTTAATCATGTCCTTTTTAGTAATTTTACAATAATAAGCCCCAGCCCCAACCCATTTGCCAAACAAGTTTATAAAAATACAAATTTTAATTTCGGCTTATAATATAAGCCCTAGCCCCAACCCCAGCTCTAGCCCCAGCTCCAGCCCATTTCGTCAAACATACCCAATATCTTTTTTTCTTTGAAACAACTTGTTTTTTCGATAACCTCGTGGGCCAAACATACATTTTGTCATGCGAACGGGAGATTTTTTATGCACCATTTTTTTTTTTTTTTGCTATACACCACTAAATCACATCAGTAATGCACACAGTACAACATATGACAAACAAAAATGGTGTACAAATCACCTCCCCGTGCGAACCTCTCTTAATAAACATTTGACAAAAAGTTGTCCTGTTCAACTTTTACAACATTATTGGGCAGAAAAATAAAACTGCCAAACAAGTAAGTAGATTGCTTTAGTTCCAACAAGTGAAGGAGTAAAAGATCTCTTTGATTCGTCATTAAAAGTATTACGTTGCCCACATTTGTTAATACGGAGGACAAAAATTTGCTCAAGCAATGGAATGACGCTTCCCAATGAACTAATTGGGTAGAACCATCACGACCACCAAAAGCTTTTTTACTCAAAGAAACATTATATTTCCACACGGTATATATCGATTTTCACGGTGTGCAAACAAAATAAGTGGAAACCACAGTAAGAATCTGAACACACTGAGATACATAAAAAATTTGCATCTTTCGGGATGAAACACGAAAATGTAAGATATCTGTCCATAATGAAAGGTATATTTGCGAGAGAGAAACTTAACCAAAAACCAACAGTTTTCATTTGTCACTTTTGGTTTTCAACATTTTCATTGTGCTGTTTAGAAAGTTACATGTCATAGGCAGTTAGAGATAAGTATTTTAAGCAAAATTTCCTAAAAATTCCCCTCTTGGCATAGCAAGACTGAGCGACTTACCTTGCAGCCTTTATAAAATGAGCAGCTAATAATTTTGAAACACTGAATCCAATGAATGTGTCGACATCAAAGAGCTCTTTCAGCTTGTCATCGCACAAAATTCTTCTTTTGTCGGACGGGTCCTTCAAGAGCAAGAACAAAATGATACGATTGTTATAGTTTAGTAAAACACCAGCTGAGTTAAAATTAACTTATTAACATATATGATAAATTACAACCTCTTCCTAATTTTTAGTGAAATTGTTTGCAAATTCGAACGGGTTTGTAAACCATAGTAGGTAAGCTGTAAATACGACCGCATGTGACTCGATGTTCTGTTGTTGCATAATCTTTTACTTGAATATTGTTTGTGATTATAATTTCTAGAGATGACACAATTTAACCGGTAAGGCGTACATACCTGCAGATTATTTAGTTTAATATAGTCCCAGATTCTCTTAACGACATCTGAACGTGCCAATGCATTTTCACCTGTTCCAAGAAATTTCACTAGAGCTTCTGAAAGTGGAATTGGAGCTAGGATACCAGAGCTACCAGAACTACCGGCACCCTTTTGCCGCTTCTCCTTTCTTTTTGGCTCTTCTGAATCTGCAAGACATACTAAGTGAGACTACAGTTTAATTTGTTACTGATTTATGTTTTTGTTTGTGGCATTTGTGTGGGCAGTGGGACCATAAACAGCTAGCTTCACCATTAGTTGATTGGAAAATTAAAAATGTCCATGCACTTCTATATATTTGTTTTTCAATTACAAGGTCAAACAAGAGGATTGATCCATCACATACTTCTGCACTTACAATCATATACAGTAAATCATTCTGTACAACTTTAATCTAAGTGCCTAACGTTGATTATTTCGAGTGTTTCTTTTGTCTCAACGGACATCTAATTAAGTTAATTTTACTAAGATGAAAAGTCGCATACTAACGTTAGTGATATGATTGTCAAGAGCACATCTAGTTCGCTATCAGAAAAAAAGTGAAAGTACAATGACTACTTTGAATAGTGTAAGGCATAATTTAAGTTATGCAATATTCCTACCTTCTTCTCTTTCCTTCTTCTTCGGCTTCTTTTCTTTTGGTGTTGTAGTGACCGGAGCTGCAGATATAAACTTTCGTCATAAATTTGAATCATAAATCAGGTATAACCCAAAGAAGATGTAAAGTTTAGGGTGAATTTGTAATCAATACTACTGAATATAAACTCCACTGATGAATTTACACAGAAAAAAAGGTATTCATTAAAGTGCAAAATTTACTAGATGCACACAAAAACACAATTAAAAGAAAATAAAGCATAGAGGAAAAAAGACCGAAGGCAGTACCGCCATCAGAATTTAATGGCCATATATGCTTTGCAAGAGCCTTATTCATTTGGAACATGTCAATTGTATCAACATCAAAGAGTTCACGAAATGGTCCATCACAACGTATGTTCCTTCTATTGGCAGGATCTTGCAGATCATGCTCCCGAATGTAGCTCCAAAGTTGTTTGACAACCTAGAAATAAGGTGCATTAGTATTAGTATGTATACAAAAATAAAAATAAAACCACGAATTAGTACTATAACTACCTCTGTCCTGGCCAATTCAGGCACCCCTGTAAATTTCTGAAGTTGTGGAGAAAGACTACATAACTTGGTAAATCCACCCCCTTTTTTCTTCACCTCTTTATTCTCCTTCTTTGACCTGCTCACACAAAGATGTATGGTATATATTAACAGTGGGAAAGCCGAAAATGTTCAATGTCTACACGTGTAATAAACATCATTCTTTCAGTTTAATCAATCTTAATGACACTACTTGCTAGAAGAAATGGCCGAGGAGGTCTACTGAACATATGTTGTGTCCCATTTTTCTTCCCTCCACTTTCAGGTAATCCCACCTCTCTACTTGACGATAAAAAGCATCAGTGCTCCTTTTGATCTCTCAGAAAATTTATAAGATGGACTTACTAGAAACCCCACTGACTACTGCTTAATCTGGAATGTGTGTATTTACAAGTTTATGTCTATACATACACAGATTGACGATCCTGTGCACAGTTCATAATGGAAAAACTCACAAATATAAAAAGTGGAGAAAAGCAAACAAGTGCCCCTAATAAAACTCAACACTCTTACTGTCCCTAACCAAAAAAAAATAATAATAAAATAACTTCTAGTTTTGAGGCCAAACCTATTGGATATTAATTCACAAAAAATGGAGTTTTGCATATATATATTATATCAAAGTTATCGACACGCTCCATTTCAAGTACAACAGAACTGCATTTATAGGACAGAATAAATGAATAAGGTTACTGAAGCTCCAGGGCCAAAAAGGATCAGAGTTTTTTTAACGCAAACCATAGCCTTATTGGGTCACTAACTATTAAAGCTTTTCCTTATTCCGTGCAAAATACGCCCAAATCTTGTTAAGAGAGTTAACATATCCAATGCGCATATGCTAACACACTGAATCTGATATATGCATTGACCTTCTAGCATTTCTTAAACTTAAAGCTTCATTTAGTCTCTAACCAATGATGAAAGAACTAGCTGTAATATTGCAAACTCGTGATCACTCACATTCATTTCATTTGAGCTAAAATAATCCAATACTTTTCAAATGCCAATCCAATATCATTAAAAATCGCCACCTACAATCTAACAAGCTAACTAACAACTTACAACCTATAAAGCAACCCAATTGCTCCAATCTTCACATTTCACAATTCAAATTCAAGATAACAGTTAATAACAACTTGTACACCTTCACTTCAACATGCTTTCTATTAATAGCCCCAAATATGTCCTAAAATAAACATCCAACTTTCCCATTTTACCTTAAATCACATCCTCACAAAACTGCAAAATAATCAAATCTTGAAAATCACATACATTATAAAAGGGCAAACTTGTCATTTAACTAACTTTAACTGCATTTTTCTAAAACTGTGTACATTTTGTCTAGGCACAGAAAAAAGTATAAACATTTATCCATTCCACAAACCACCACCAAGGTCGCATCCTTATATACTCACCCGAGTTCTAAGGTTCAAATCGTACTAGGTAATTATATTGAGCGCATTAAGGAAAAGGGTTCGAAAACAATCATGGGAATACTTGGAAAACCTAAACCGTTAAAAATTTCACAAATCAAATCAAAATAATATTTTAAAAAAAGATATAAAAAAAACAAACCCTTTTTTGGTGCTAGCTTCTTCATCACCATCATCATCATCAACCTCTTCATCTTGTTCATCTATGTTAACATCTTCATCTTGTTCTTGTTCTTGATCATCATTTTGTTGTTGGTTTTGCAAATAAAGATCAACTTGTTCACGGATAAACTTTTTTTTCTCAGTTAAGTCAATACCAAAGTCTTGTTCAAGTTGTTTGCGTACAGTTGCAGTTGTGGTGGTTGTGAGATCGGATATTTTTAAGAACTCGTGTAACCTGTTTACGAGGTCTGAGTCTGAGACCATTTGGTTTTGCAGGCGCGGCGGTGGTTATGGTTGGGAGGTGTGTGTTGTGTGTTTGTTTGTCTGAAAATGGTAAAAAGGGTGTTTTGGAAGGGTGAGAATATGGTGTTGTGTACTTGCAAATGTTTTGTTTGTTCAAGTTTGGTACTTCTGGTTTAGTTTCTTTGTTACTTTACTCTTTAAGGGCGAGTGAGAGTACTTTTTTTTTTTTTTTTTTTTTTTTTTTTTTTTTTTTTAAAGGGTTACCCAGATATATTAAAACCAAAATAAGTTAAGTACAAAGGAATATGGCTGAAATACCATATTAACCTCAAGCTAAGAAGCTTAAAAAACACCTAAACCTAGTGCTTATGACATGCAATAAGCATTTACAACTTTAGAAATAAAAGATGTACCTAGAAAAAAAATCAACTGAAACAAGCTAACCAGCAGGTACCGTGAAAGATTAACTTTCACCTGGATTTGGATTAGTAAATAAGTTAGCCGATTCATCATACACATTTTCAACATGTTCTTCATCTTCTTCTTCATCATTCACCAATGCAGAATACGAATTAGATGTAGTAATATTACCTTCCTTAGAGGAATTGCTAGTAGACTTCAACATAGACAACGATTTAGATGCATTACCCATAGTAGTAGCTCCCTTCTTAGGTTCACTAGTAGCCGCCTTTGGAACATATCTAAATTGTTTAACCGAGGGACCAAAAAACTGACTTCCATTAGTAGACTTGGCTTTACCCTTCTTCTTTTCCTTACCCACCGTTTGGAAACCGGCATGATTCAGTACCACAGTAGGAGTAATATGTGGAAGAGGACTCACCACCTGTTTAGTACATTGATCATGAGTGTGACCAAATATCTTGCATATATTACACCTAGGAGGCCTCCATTCATATTCAACACGGATAGTATCTTTAGTAAAACCCTCCCAAGAAAGTGAAGGAAAACCAATAGTAACAACCTCCACAAGCTCAGCCTCAGAACTGACCTCAATAAGGCACCTAGCAAAACTACTCCTACCCCACGAATCCTTACACGTAGAGCTCGTGTAAGAATCAAGCATAACAGGTTTACCAATGAATGTAGCAATCAAACTAATACCATCCTCTTCAAAAGCTTGAATAGGAACATCGTACAATTTAATCTATACTAGGATGCGAGTCAATTCTTCCTTACACAAACTAGTATCCGTAGAAATTAACAAGTAAATAGCAGGTGAGTCTGATATAACCCGAGATAGGCACCACTTTTAGCAGATGCTAGCTCCTTAAGAAAAGTAGAAGATAAGAGAAACAAATCTGACTGAGAACTATGAGTTTCATTCATGACTGATGCGGTATTAATACCCAATTAACCCTAACTTGTATCACAAGTCGAATACAAAATCAATTCCAAAACAAAGACACTTGCCTAACATAAAGATGTTTCCTATAATGACTCAATGACAGGTCCTAATAAACATAAACATAAAGATAGTTATCCTAGCGTAATACAAAGCCTTTGTGCCACACCGGTGCCATCGACACCCTTTTAGTTCGCCTCGGTTCAACAACAGCCCCTAGCGTATCTTTTGCAACAGCCCATGTCGTATCATTCCCCCTTCTTTCAAAAATGACCTTGTCCCCAAGGTCATAAGCTAGATAAGTACTTTGAAACTCAGACAACAACTCCCATGTTGCTTCCTCAGGAGAACGCCCAGCCCACTGTACCAAAACCTGCTGCACAGCCTGCCCCTTATGCAATATAACCCGTGACCCACAAATAGCTATGGGTTGCTCCATTGGTCATCCATTCTCAACCTCTTCAAGAAGGCCCGTCACTTTGGAGGTATCATCTCCAATAAATGGCTTGAGAAGGGAAACATGGAATACTGGATGGATCTTGCTATCAGACGGTAAGGCTAGTCGATAAGCCACTTTTCCAACACGCTCTAAAATCTCATATGGCCCATAGTAACGCTTAGCCAACTTGTTGGATAATCGTCTCGCCAAGGTAAGTTGGCGATAAGCATGAAGTTTGAATAACACTTTATCCCCCACAGTGAACTCAACCTCCCTACGTTTGCGATTAGCCTTTTCCACCATACGATGCTTGGCGGATAATAGATTTTTCCTTAGTTGCCGCAAAAATGCATCTCGTTCACACAACACATCATCCACAGCCGTAACTTTTGAAGATCCTGGTGGGTACGGAATAATAGCTAATGGAACCTTACCATACAAAGCTTGATAAGGCATCATTTTTATGCTACTATGATAAGTTGTATTGTAACAATACTCGGCCCACAGTAAAACACGAACCCAGTAAGTAGGATAATCCACTACCATGGCCCGCAAGTACTGCTCCAGCCCGCGGTTTACCACTTCTGTTTGTCTGAGGGTGATAAGCGGTACTATGGTTGAGTTGTGTCTCACTAAGTTTAAAAAGTTACGTCCAAAATTTGCTAACAAAAATAGAATCACGGCCAGACACGAAAGATTTTGGTATTCCATGAAGTTTGATAATGGTGTTTACAAAGACCTCTGCCATCTTGTGGGCATTGAAACTAGTCGGAAAAGGAGCAAAGTGCGCATATTTAGATAATCTATCCACCACGACAAGAATAACAGTAAACCCTTTCGATAATGGCATCCCCGTGACGAAGTCCATAGATACGTCCTCCCAAACCGCGGTGGGCGTAGTTAAAGGCTGTAAGTATACTTAGTTTGTTGACATACACGACAACTCTTAATATATTTTCCACTAACTTACGCATACTCTTCCAATAAAACATAGCCGATAAACCAACAACCATTTTCTTAACCCCGCCATGCCCCAAACTGGGTGTGTCGTGGTACTCACGTAATAGTAAGGATTTTAATTTTGATCTACCCCAATAAAATATTGGTCTTGAAAAATCACCAATCCTTCCTGTGGCCTAAAAGCAACTGCGGCTGCCCCTTGGTCAAGTTGCTGATGTAGAGCACGTAATTCTTCCAAATCTCTACTTTCTAACTTTAGTGCCTCCATTAGCTCGGTCACTGGTTGACTCATCGTCATGAATGAGGCTGCCAAAAGTTCATCATTTTCATACATGCAAGACAACGCATCAGCCGCCTGATTTTAAACCCCGGGTTAACATTCAATTCTAAAGTCGAACCCTAATAACTTACGCACATATTTTTGTTGAATTGGAGTTAGAATTACTTATTACATAAGCTCCTTAATACTCCTGTGATCGGTCCGGCTTACAAACCGCCCTAGCAAATAGTGCCGCCGAACAACTCTTTCTGGTATATTGCCAAAGCTCGCATGCGTGGTCCTAATTGCCGACAAAAGTAACAGATGGGTCGAGCATTTTGTAATAATACCGCGCCTATGCCTTCCTCGGTGGCATCCGTCTCAACAACAGAGGTTTGAGAAAACTTAGGCAAACTTAACACCGGAGTGGTAGATAATTGGAGTTGAGTTGTTCAAAAACTTTGTTTCAGGTTCGCCCCACTGAAACCCCTCCTTGGGCAACAAATTAGTCAACGAAGCAGCCAGAGTTGCATATCCCTTTATGAAACACCGATAATACCCAGCTAATCCAAGGAACCCATGCACCTGTCGCTGCGTCTTCGGTACCAGCCAATTACGAGCTGCTGTCACTTTCTTTGAATCAACCTCCACGCCAAGCCCTGAGATTATGTGACCAAGATATTCCAGTGATGATGCTCTGAATGCACACTTGGATTTCTTCACGCAAAATTGGTGCTTCTAAAAACAAGACAAGTGTAACACCCCCATTTTTCACTAATCGCAGCGGATTAAGTGTTTGGGGTATTACTTCATAGTATCACAGTTACAGTAATAGAAAACGACTCGAAAAGAGACGTTTTTAGAAATTTAGTTATCATTCATTTAATTATCAGAGTTTTATTAGTTAAAGATATACTTTTACTTTTGATGAGGTCCCAAAGTCTAGGTGTTAAGTTATGTTTGAATGATAACCGGTTTGAAAATCCTTCGAGTTTAGTACCTCCTTCTGCCATATCTCCTTTGAGGTGATATACCTAGATTACATGCTTAAAAGTCAACACTAGGGCTATGTTTGGCACAAAGCTTTTTGGAGCTTTTTTGGGCAATGAGCGGTGAACAATGAGCTTTTTTATTTTTAGTGTTCGTTTGGCATGAGAGCTGTGGGCTTTGCTATTTTTTAGGAAAGCTCATTTTTCCAATGCTTCTTTATGAAGCTGTGAGCTTTTTTGGCTACTGCTCACTGCTACTGCTCACAGCTACTTTTGCCAAACATATCCTAGGTGTTGAGTGAGAGTCATAGGTTTAAGTGTTAGTGAATACAAGTTCGTTGTTACACCCATATGGGAATATGTTGTGTGTGTGATAATTGTGATGCATGCACAATTATCATGAGTGGGGTATGTTGCACTAAGCTCATGAACCACACGTTAACAATCCGGGTCATGGGGGCTGCAGACCCATCATGAGGGGATGGGAAGGATAACTTGCCAAAGTTAATCCTTTAGTGGGTTCAAATATAGTACTTATTGGTATCATCCATAAAGATGTTAATACCAACGGGAGTTGTCAAACTCCAATAGATCTATCAACTATATTCGCGTTCGCGTGGGTAAAATATCCCAAACGATTAGACTCATGAATTTTTGTTATGTAGTGGTGGCTGTTAGTTTACTCATGCAACAACCAAAGAAAAAGACTTGTATTCGGTTTTAAGTAAAGCAAGTAGCATTTATCCCCCTCACAGGGTTTGTAAAGCATTTAGAGTGGAAGTTTTAAAAAGTGTATGAGGCTATGAACTCACCTGGGCTTAGAGAAATCTAATTGATGCAAAATGTGACTCGGGAACTAGACTGCCTCACCTAGTGTGTTGTAGGTTTGGATGTATGTCAAGCTTTAGTTATCTTGTTTAAGTTTCTTAAGTTATTGTTCTTAGGTTCGTTAATGTTTTAGGTATAATATATCACCGTTCGGGCCATCACAATCCAAAAGTATATGACTCCACACATGAAGCTCCCTACTATTGTATTATGTTATTAACATAATACCGTTCGGGCCATCATAATTCAGAAGTTAATACTCCTTACGTGAAGCTCCCTACTATTGAGCTATGTTGTTATTAAGTTATAACATAACACTGTTCGGGCCATCATAATCCAGAAGTACATGCAATAATCGTTTGAGGAGCCAGGCCACTTTAATTTGTAAACCCAGCAAACTCGTCAAAATGAAATATCCACATGGTACTCCTCACATGAAG
Organism: Artemisia argyi; assembly: GCA_030686995.1. Taxonomy (NCBI): domain Eukaryota; kingdom Viridiplantae; phylum Streptophyta; class Magnoliopsida; order Asterales; family Asteraceae; genus Artemisia; species Artemisia argyi. Next base: position 174,870,894 of record CM060702.1, read on the forward strand.
CTCCCTACTATTGTGTTATGCTTTTAACTTTAATTAAGTTTTATATTTATATAATGTTTTCACTTTATACCCTTATAGTTTATATATTTACATTTTCTACCCTAAACTTATAATACTTATATTATTTATACTTATAACTATCTATACTTGACACAATTAGTCCCTAGACTTCTATATTTTTAGAATATGACAGAAATAACCCTTGGACTCATAAGTTTTCTATATTTACCATTTAGACCCTTAACTTTATAATATTTGCATAACTAGTCCTTTTTAATTTATAACTTATTTTAATTTCTATCCTAGGGTTTCTAAACTTTGCAAAATGATTCCTTACACTAATAACTTCTAGGAAATGTCAAAAACAGTCCCTAGACTTTATAGTTTCAGGAATTTATGAAATATACCCCTATGCATGTAAAGTTTTGCAAAACTAGTCCTAAATGGAATTAAACTATATTTTTATGTAACAACTAAGTTTCCTAGGTTATGTTTAACTAATATTAGCTTATTTAAGTTATATAAACTAGCATAGGGCTTATGATAAGGGCTTATAGCATATATTTAGGGTTTAATCTATAATTAGGGTTTTAAAAAGAAAACTAGCTAATGATTATGACCAAGGCTTAGGAAAGGGTCCCTATGGGATATAAGGCATCCTAATACTATCCTAAGACTAAACTAAAGCTAAAAGAACTAGTGTAAAAACTTACTTGGGTCAAGCTAGTGTTAACGTTGGTATTTAGAGTTTTCTAGGGCAAAACTAAGCTCGACAAGGTCTTAGGTCTATCCCACTCGACTTCTAAGTTTCCTAGGACTCTTGTACTGCTACCAAGACCAGAAGTTTGAAGGTAAAGAGAAATGAAGGTGTGAGTTTGAAAGGAGGGAGTAGCGAGGGTATTTATAGGGTCGATTGGCCTTGGTGAGCAAGTAACGAGAGCAGGAGGTGTCAAGGGGGGGGGTTGGTGAGTAAGCTAAGCTACTAGTGACTAATGGAAGCTAGGGTGGTGATGTGGTGAGGCTATAGGCGGTGTAGGAGTGGTGTGTGGCCATGGTTGAGCCGTGGAGGCGGTTTGAGACAAGTAGCTTACAAGGTGACTTGTAAGCTGCTTGTCTCGTGCATGGTTGGCTGCTTAGCTCTCCTAAGGAGGTGTGTAAGCAGCTTGGGTGGTTTAGTGATGGTTTAGAGTGGTTTAGGGTGGTTTAGTGCTGGTTTAGGGGCGGTTTAGTTAAGCAGGTGACAAGTAGGTGATGCACCTACTTGTGTGGGTGCTTGTAAGGTACTAGGGTGTGTGTTTAGGGTGACTAAGGGGTTAGGGTGCTAGGTTGATGTGCTTGAGGTGCTTATGTTTAGGTTTTATTAGTTTAGGTTAAGTTTAGACCTAGTTTTACTTAATGAGAGTTTAGGGTTTTACCTAAGGTTTAGTGCCTAGGTTAGGTTCCTAAGAGTGTTTAGTGAGTAATCCTAAGTCCTATGGGGCTTATACTAAGTGAGGGTAGTTTATGAGAAGATTTGGGAAGGTTTGACCTAGTTTTGTGACCTAAATAACCTAATTGTATTTAGTGAGAGACTAGGGTTTATCCTATGGTTTAGTGCCTAGGTTAAGGTCCTATGAGCACCTAATAACTAATCCTAGGTCCTAAGAAGCTTATACTAAGTGGTGGTGACTTATGGTGAAGTTTTGGGATAGTTTAGACCTAATTCTAGGAAAGTTATAACCTATTTATGGTTTTGTACTTAAGGGACTTATACCTAAGTTCTAAAGGGTTGTACTAGTACCTAAAGGTCATAAGGTATCCTAATGTTCCTAAGGTAACTCATACTTAAGCCTTGGACACTTTCAAACTAGTTAAGTTAAGCATGTAGGGTTTAATAAGCACATAGACCTAATTAGGGTTTAATTAGTGTTCATTAGGGTTTTGTGATATGTTTAATGTGTTAAATTGGTAGATTACTTATTATGGTGTTGTTATGATCTTATGCTTGACATGCCAGGGGTTTATAAGGTGTGAGTGTTGAGTTATTTGGCTTGTGTGGGTACGTGAGCAGGTCTAGTGAGTCATGCAAGTAATGAATGCACATAAAAAGCAAAAAATTACCTGTGAAATACCTACTATAGGTATTTGTAATGGGAATGATAGCAATGAGATTTTGTGGGTTGTGACAGTCTTACCCCCTTAGAAGAAATCTCGTCCCGAGATTTAGATGATTGTAGGAGTAGAGGAAAAATAAGTCGAGAAAGATAAGAGGAAGAAGAGGGTTGTAGGGAAGATTTTCTGATACCAAAGAAAAATGGTGCGAAAAGAAGGGGAGTTTGCACAAGCGGAGCAGGGAATGCTTGCACAAATGCCAAATACTTAGGCTTATTTATTTATATCTCATTACTTACAAATAAAGGCGTCCCAAAATTTGTAAACAAGAGTTTATAAATTCATAATCCATTTGATTTATAATTTTCTCTTTAAAATGAAGGAGCGTCCTAGTTCATTTTAATAGGATGGTCATTATAAATCATCCTTAAGTAGTTTCGGCGGAAAATGAAGAGAGTTTGTCACACTTAAGGAAATGTGATACGGGAATATTTTAGAGACAAGTTTCAACCATGATGAAGACTAGTTCTAGTCATGGTGGAGACAAGTTCTAGCGACGGTGGAGGTAAATTCTAGTCACGATAGAGACAAGTTCTAGTCATGATAGAGACAAGTTCTAGTCATGATAGAGACAAGTTCTACAGTCTCCCTGTTTAGCAACTTGCCACATGGTAAATTCTCATGTTATGGCTAGAATGACATGCGTTGAAGATCTCATTTTTTTGCAACTCTTGCAAGACGAGATTTAATATCATAGTCAAACATAATGAGGATTACCGTTCGATGTAGATATTCTTACAAGTTCTAACTAATAGATTCTTGCGATATGACGAGAAATAGTTCTAACTTTTAGAACATTGTAAGATGAGATAGGGAGAGAATATAGAGAGAAGAAAATAGAGTGTAAAATGACGGAGGGATAAAAGGATGGAGGGAAAAGGAAAGAGGGATTTTTATAGGAAGGAGTGAAGAAAAAGAAGGAAGGAAAGGGATGAAATAGGAGGGTATGAAGGAATGGGAGATAATGAAAGGATGAAAGGGTAGAAATAGGTGAAGTGGAAAAGTATAGGGGTATAGGATTAAACGGTAGAGTAGGGAAAATGGGAGAGTAGGATTTTAAATAGGAGAGTGGGGAAAAGGCGGGAAAATGGGATTTTAAACGGAAGAGTGTGAAAAAGGCGGGAGAAGGAGATTCAAATGGGATCTAAACGGTAGAATGAAAGGAAACAAAAGAATAGGATTAAATTGAAGAGTAAGAGTATAGGATACCTGAAAGATAGTATCCTAATGGAGTTTTAGATTAACTAGATTCTTTCCCAAAAGTTGTTTTCCCCCTAAGGTTCTTCTAGTTTTCCTAACTAATCCTAAACTTCTAAGGGTGAGGTGTTTGGTTCTATTGAAGTAGAGGGTTCTAAAGAGGGAGTAGGTCTAGGTGTTTTCTTTCCTAAGGGTTTACTAGGAGTATCATTATTCTTAGGTGTAGTTCCTGGTTTTCTCTTTTGTTTTAAGTTGTCTATTACTACCATTGTTACTATTATTATAAGTATTACTATTCCTAGGTATTTGAAACCAGCTAAGGTAGTATCCATAGTATCTTCTAAGTGGAATTTCCTAATGGGTATTCTAAGAAATGTCAAATCCTAAGATATAATCTAATATCCTCAATTATGTAGTATCCTAAGGGACTAGGTAGGGGCAATTTATAATCTAAAATGACTTATTCCTATATGGTAGAAGCTTTTCTAATGTGCCTATGTGGTAGAAGCTTTGCTAATGTGTCTATCCTAAACTAGGGGTTTAAAGGCTTAGAGTGGAGGTTTTACTATTTAATCCTATGTTTTTCCTAATATTTCTTATATCTAATTTGTGTTCTAGTCCTAATGTCTTATATAAATTCTTATGCTAGGCCAAATCCTATCTTATAGGGATGTCTTTCCTAATCTATCTATTGGGGTAGGGATTTTAGTTTCTAACCTATAAAACCTTAAAGATTCCTAATCTTATTTTTCTAATTCCCCAAGGGTTTCTTAGATAGCCTATCCTAGTGATCTAAGGTATTCTATACTTAAGCTTATGTTTTCTAGGGATATCCTAATGTTATTTATAACCTCAAGTATAGGAATCCTAAATATGGTTTGGGTTTTTACTAAGGGGATGGGGAAAACTAACTCTGGAATCATAGTAATCTGAGAAAATAAAGAGAAAGGGATAGGAATATGCTTGTATATGATTATCATATATTTGCATATGGGATAGATAGGGGTAGATTCTCTAACTAGGAAGAAGATAGCTTGAGAAAGCTAAGGAAGTAATGAGGATTTAGAGATCAGAGGAGAAAGAATTAAGATCTCTATGGTGTAGAATAAGAGTTCTCACCATTGATAAGGGAGAGTGTTTGAAAGGAAATGGGGTTTTAGGAAAAGGGAAAGTACGAGGGGAGTTTAAAACAGTTTAGAGAATCTATGTTTCTAAGGCATCAGGGTAGTTTTCCAAAATTCCTAGGGGTAAGGGTTCGGGGTAGGTTATAACAAGTACCTAACTTGTCATGTTCTATGGGTTATATCTATTTTCCTAAGGGTTACTATTGGGTTAAGGGTGTCCTAGGGTAATATGGGAGAGGCATACCTAAATCTAATTTATCTAAATTATCCTAATTGAGGGGTATTAGTTTCTAAAACTTACTCATTTTATTGATTTCCTATCTTACATATCCTATTGGCACTACTTATTCTAGGGCATAACTCCTAAGGCTATAAAAAGCATATTACTTAGGGGTTTCTAAGGTTTTCCTAATTCCAAGAGTTTGTGTTTTCTAGGTTTGATTGATGATTTTCCTCATCATCATCAATTATCTTTTCTAAAGTACAAATCCTAAAACGGGCAAAGGCTATTTTATGGTGGTGTTTCATTTGATTTTTCTGTATTTTAGCTACTTTAAAACGGTTTTTTTAGGTTATTTCTTAAACTATGATAGTCGGGTTGATTACCTAAGTTATTATTATGACCTTTTTCTATCTTCTCAAGAAGGTCAAGGAAAATTTCATATAAATTATTTAAAATTTTCTCTAATTGATTTTCCTCATTTTCAAAAGTTGTCTTAGTGGGGTTTTCTCCAAATTCATCTTTCCAAGATGAAATGGAAGGGTTTACTAAGTAAGGTGTAGGTCTTAAAGTGTAGGTTTTCCTTGGGTCATATCTAGGGGGTATATGTAGGGATAGGGTTTTTTGGTATACATGGTTCTCTAGAAAGAAAGAAACCATGGGGTTCTAATCTAGGTGTGGGGAATGGTGGATGTAAAATAGGGTTTAGGGAAGGGGTAGGTGATGCCTTAGCATAGAAATCTCTTAAGTGTTTTAAATGAGGGTTATCTAAAGAGGTGTATATCCTAAGGGTGAAGGTGTATCTAAACTATTCCTAGAGTCTTCTAAGTGATTGGGAATATATGGTTTAGGAGAATAATCTAGTACATTCGGAGAGGGAAGATCAGAATATATGGTTTAGGGGAATAATCTAGTACATTCGGAGAGGGAAGATCATTCTGCGGTTGTAAACTAGATGAAACGGGGGTAGAGTAGTGGGGAGTAGACATAACTATATAATAGTAAAAATACTGTAAATCATTTAGCAATTAAGCAGGCAATTATTATACTAACCTTAGAACGTATAGTTACGGACTACGGAGGATGACAGAGGTACTGAGGACTTTTCTCGGGTTTAGGAAAAATAGTTGTAGTTTAGGTTTTGACCTTGTTCTCTACAACTGAAGCTCTGATGCCAATTTATAACACCCCCATTTTCACTGATCGCATCGGATTAAGTGTTTGGGGTATTACTTCATAGTATCACAGTTACAGTAATAAAAAATGATTCGAAAAGAGACGTTTTTAGAAATTTAGTTATCATTCATTTAATTATCAGAGTTTTATTAGTAAAAGATATACTTTTACTTTTGATGAGATCCCAAAGTCTAGGTGTTAAGTTATGTTTGAATGATAACCGGTTTGAAAGTCCTCCGAGGTCAGTGCATCCTTCTGCCATATCTCCGTTGAGGTGATATACCTAGAATACATGCTTAAAAGTCAACACTAGGTGTTGAGTGAGAGTCATAGGTTTAAGTGTTAGTGAATACAAGTTCGTTGTTACACCCATATGGGAATATGTTGTGTGTGTGTGATAATTGTGATGCATGCACAATTATCATGAGTGGGGTATGTTGCACTAAGCTCATGAACCAGACGTTAACAATCCGGGTCATGGGGGCTACAGACCCACCATGAGGGGATGGGAAGGATAACTTGCCAAAGTTAATCCTTCAGTGGGTTCAAGTATAGTACTTATTGGTACCATCTAGAAAGATGTTAATACCAACGGGAGTTGTCAAACTCCAATAGATCTATCAACTATATTTGTGTTCGCGTGGGTAAAATATCCTAAACGATTAGATTCATGAATTTTTGTTATGGAGTGGTGGCAGTTAGTTTACTCGTGCAATAACTAAAGAAAATGACTTGTATTCAGTTTTAAGTAAAGCAAGTAGCATGTATCCCACTCACAGGGTTTGTAAAGCATTTAGAGTGAAATTTTTAAAAAGAGTATGAGGCTATGAACTCACCTGGGCTTAGAGAAATCTAATTGATGCAAAATGTGACTCGGGAACTAGATTGCCTTACTCACGTATCCTAGTGTGTTGTAGGTTTAGATGTATGTCAAGATTTAGTTATCTTGTTTTAGTCTCTTAAGTAATCATTCTTAGGTTCGTTAATGTTATAGATATAACATAACACCGTTTAGGCCATCACAATCCAGAAGTATATGACTCCTCACATGAAGCTCCCTACTATTATATTATGTTATTAACATAATACCGTCCGGGCCATTATAATTCAGAAGTTAATACTCCTCACGTGAAGCTCCCTACTATTGAGCTATGTTGTTATTAAGTTATAACATAACACCGTTCGGGCCATCATAATCCATAAGTACATGCAATAATCGTTTGAGGAGCCAGGGCATTTTAATTCGTAAACACAGCAAAGTCGTCAAAACAAAATATCCACATGGTACTCCTCACATGAAGCTCCCTACTATTGTGTTATGCTTTTAACTTTAATTAAGTTTTATATTTATATAATGTTTTCACTTTATACCCTTATAGTTTGTATATTTATATTTTCTACCCTAAACTTATAATACTTATATTATTTATACTTATAACTATCTACACTTGACACAATTAGTCCCTAGACTTCTATATTTTTAGAATATAACAGAAATAACCCTTGGACTCATAAGTTTTCTATATTTACCATTTAGACCCTTAACTTTATAATATTTGCATAACTAGTCTATTTTAGTTTATAACTTATTTTAATTTCTATCCTAGGGTTTCTAAACTTTACAAAATGAGTCCTTACACTAATAACTTCTAGGTAATGTCAAAAACAGTCCCTAGACTTTTTAGTTTCAAGAATTCATGATATATACACTTATGTATGTAAAGTTTTGCAAAACTAGTCCTAAATGCATGTAAACTATATTTTTATGTAACAACTAAGTTTCCTAGCTTATGTTTAACTAATATTAGCCAATTTAAGTTATCTAAACTAGCTTAAGGTTTATGAGAAGGGCTTATAGCATATATTTAGGGTTTAATCTATAATTAGGGTTTTAAAAAGAAAACTAGCAAATGATTATGACCAAGGCTTAGGCAAGGGTTCCTATGGGATCTAAGGCATCCTAATACTATCCTAAGACTAAACTAAAGCTAAAAGAACTAGTGTAGAAACTTACTTGGGTCAAACTAGTGTTAACGTGGGTATTTAGGGTTTTTTAGGGCAAAACTAAGCTCGACAAGGACTTAGGTCTATCCCACTCGACTTCTAAGTTTCCTAGGACTTTTGTACTGCTACCAAGACCAGGAGTTTGAAGGTAAAGCGAAACGAAGGTGTGAGTTTGAAAGGAGGGAGTAGCGAGGGTATTTATAGGGTTGATTGGCCTTGGTGAGCAAGTAATGAGAGCAAGAGGTGTCGAGGGGGGGGGGGGTGGTGAGTAAGCTAAGCTACTAGTGACTAATGGAAGCTAGGGTGGTGATGTGGTGAGGCTATAGGCGGTGTAGGGGTGGTGTGTGGCCATGGTTGAGCCGTGGAGGCGGTTTGAGAGAAGTAGCTTACAAGGCGACTTGTAAGCTGCTTGTAACGTTCATGGTTGGCTACTTAGTTCTCCTAAGGAGGTGTGTAAGCATCTTGGGTGGTTTAGTGGTGGTTTAGGGTGGTTTAGTGGTGGTTTAGTGGTGGTTTAGGGGCGGTTTAGTTAAGTAGGTGACAACTAGGTGATGCACCTACTTGTGTGGGTTCTTGTAAGGTGCTAGGGTGTGTGTTTAGGGTGACTAAGGGGTTAGGGTACTAGGTTGAGGTGCTTGAGGTGCTTATGTTTAGGTTTTATTAGCTTAGGTTAAGTTTAGACCTAGTTTTACTTAATGAGAGTTTAGGGTTTTACCTAAGGTTTAGTGCCTAGGTTAGGTTCCTAAGAGTGTTGAGTGACTAATCCTAAGTCCTAAGGGGCTTATACTAAGTGAGGGTAGCTTATAGGAAGATTTGGGAAGGTTTGACCTAGTTTTGTGACCTAAATGACCTAATTGTATTTAGTGAGAGACTAGGGTTTACCCTATGGTTTAGTGCCTAGATTAAGGTCCTATGAGTGCCTAATAACTAATCCTAGGTCCTAAGAAGCTTATACAAAGTGGTGGTGACTTATGGTGACGTTTTGGGATAGTTTAGACCTAATTCTAGGAAAGTTATAACCTAGTCATGGTTTTGTACTTAAGGGACTTGTACCTAAGTTCTAAAGGGTTGTACTAGTACCTAAAGGTCCTAAGGTATCCTAATGTTCCTAAGGTAACTCATACTTAAGCCTTGGACACTTTCAAACTAGTTAAGTTAAGCATATAGGGTTTAAGAAGCACATAGACCTAATTAGGGTTTAATTAGTGTTCATTAGGGTTTTGTATATGTTTAATGTGTTTGATTGGTAGATTACTTATTATGGTGTTGTTATTATCTTATGCTTGACATACCAGGTGTTTATAAGGTATGAGTGTTGAGTTATTTGGCTTGTGTGGGTACGTGAGCAGGTCTAGTGAGTCATGCAAGTAATGAATGTACATAAAAATCAAAAATTTACCTGTGAAATACCTACTATAGGTATTTGTAATGGGAATGATAGCAATGAGATTTTATGGGTTGTTACAACAAGACACACTCCAGATGCTCCAAATGAACCGTAAGTGAGGTCCTATAAACTGAGATATCGTCAAAGAAAATGATTCAAATTTACGCAAGTAGGGCGAAAAAAACCGGTTCATGGTGGCTTGGAAAGTAGAAGGGGCATTAGTGAGCCCCAATGGCATAACCAAAAACTTGTAGTGTCCATCATGTGTGCAGAAAGTCGTTTTGTAAATATCTCGTTCATAAACCCGTATCTGATGATACCCATCCCGCAAATCCAATTTAGTTAAGATAACTGCCCCTAAGTTCGTCGAACATCTCATCTGCAGTCGGGATGGGAAACTTATCCTTAACTGTGACCTCAATAAGCGCCCGATAGTCCACACAAAAATGGTGACTCCCATCTTTTTTCTTAACAAGCAATATAGGAGAAGAGAAAGGACTTTGACTAAATTGTATGATTCCTTGTTCCAACATTTCGCTCACGAGTTTTTCCATCTCTCCTTTTTAATAGTGTAGGTAGAGACAAGGTCGGACATTAATGGGCTTTGTATTGGGAAGCAAATGTATTCGATGATCAACTGTATGATGGGGAGGTAAAGTAGTAGGTACCTAAAATAAAGGATAAAATCACTCCAAGAGTTGCTCGATCTCGAGTGTTGTTGAGTCCACCTTCCCTAGTAATGTGTCATCCTCATCCTTATCCTTTGTTAAAGTGTATAATTCATACACTCCATAGATATCATCGGTGTCGAGCAATGCACGCATATGATGAATACTAACCTGTCTCATGCGTAGGGACGTGTCGCCCTTCAAGATGTATGTAGTATTAAAAAGTGTGAATTCCATAGTCTGGTGTGCATAATCATGGGTTACCTTGCCAAGGTTCTACAATCACTGGATTCCTAAAACTACATCAAGACCTTTCATTGGAAGAACATATAAATCAACTTTCATTACTACTCCTTGCATACTTAACGTCACCTATGTACAAAGATTCTCACACAGTAGCGATGCCCCACTCCCGGTATAAACTTTAAAAGATTTGGTTGTTTGAAATGGTAACCGCAGTTTTTCCAAGATATCAGGCCTAACAAAATTATGGGTACTACCATTATCAGTTAAACCATGTACCTTATTTGACCCAATCGAGCCCTAGAGTTGGAGAGACCGAGGACTCCCTTGCTCGATTAGAGAATTTAAGAAAGATATATCGCCATTTACCACAACATCAATGGTAGCGGTTTCTGACTCGGGTTTCGCATCATCCCCCTCATTAGCCATCATCAGTAAAAACTTCCCTGGACACTTATGACCAAGCACCCACTTGTTATCACAATTAAAGCACAACCTTTTATTAAGACGTTCCTGACATTCCGCCGGAGAAATCCACTTAATAGCAAGTGGTTTGGAATTTGCATTGACTTTTGTTTGGGTTTGGGATGGTGTCTGAAACAATGCCTGCTTTGTAGTGTTGGGTGAGGTTGAAGGAACCCCAAAATGCGGGGTTGACTGGCGTTGTCCCCTAGAACTCATCACGGATTTGGTTGTTGTAGCAGAAACAGATGTTACCTGGTCATCCAGGCGAGCTTCGGTAATACGCGCTAATGAAAACGCGTCACCAAGTGTTGTTGGCTTTGATACCAACAACTCACGCTGAAGATGAAGCTTAAGCGCAGAGATGTAAAAAGAGATGAGCAACATTTCTGGTATATTAGTAACCATATTCATCAACTTTTCAAACTCCCGTTGATAATCTTCCACGGTACCAAGTTGTAACAACTTCGACAAAGCTCCTTGCGGATCGTCATACTTTGACACTCCAAAATGACTTTTAACACTCTCCACAAACCGATCCCAATCTGTAATCAAACCATTCTTTGTCATCTACCGAAACCATTCCGCCGCAGCACCCTCTAAATTAAAACCCGCAATCCTTAGCCGCTGATTAGCAGGTATGTTAAGTAGGGAAAAGTACTCCATGATGGCAAAGATCCAACTATCCAGATCATCTCTCGAAAATTTTGGAACATCCAGACGCATGGACCTCGGCAATAAAGCCCTTGGATCTTCGCCCCCTCCGTTCCGCCCTTGAATCTTCCCTAGAGTAGCCTGCAACTCGGAACGTAACGCATCAAACTGCAATTGGAAGGCCGCGGCCTGCTGCTGCGCCAATGTCTCGGTGCGATCCTGTTGCTCTTTAAGCAACCCTCGAACCATTGTTTCATCCATGACCATGAGTGCAATGAAACCACCAATTGATACGACCCGAGATAGGTAGTACCAAGATAGGGCACCACTTTTAGCGGGTGCTAGCTCCTTAAGAAAAGTAGAAGAGAAGAGAAGCAAATCTGACCAAAAACTATGAGTTTCGTTCATGACTGATGCGATATTAATACCTAGTTAACCCTGACTTGTATCACAAGTCGAATACAAAATCAATTCCAAAACAAAGACACTTGCCTAAAATAAAGACGTTTCCTATAATGAATCAATGACAGGTCCTAATAAACATAAACATGAAGATAGTTAGCCTAGCATAGCACAAAGTCTTTGTGCCACACTGGTGCCATCGACACCCTTGTAGTTTGCCTTGGTTCAACAACAGCCCCTTGGCGTATCTTTTACAATAGACCCTAGCGTATCATAATCATTCGACACGACACTAAACACGATCTGCAATCGACACGTAATGAACAGATTTTGGTTATGCATAAACAGGTATGGGTAAAAAAATACGACAACATGTTTAATAAATGAGTCAGGGTTCGATGGATGTTAAACAGGTCAACATGTCAACTGTTTAACAAAATAAGCCATTAAAATAAAACTATAATTATTGATAACTAAAATTATGAGAAAAGTTATAAATGTGTAGTCACTTGGTTAAAAATCAACGTGTTTTGATTTGTAATGAAATTATGTATAATTTCAGACGGTTCATGTTAGGATTAGAAGTGGCGATCTTATTTTGTAATTGGACTTATTTTGTAAACTAGTTAGAAACTAGTAAAAGCCCAATGCGCAAATCCCATTAGAGCCCAACTCGTGGCCTAAGAAATATATAAACCTTCTCCTAGTTGAGGAGAGTGTGTGGATTCATTATGTTCGTATAAGTTAATCTAATTTCACACCTTTCGATTCCACTTTCTCTTTATCTACTTTTCTTCTCTAGTTCTATCTTAAAACCTTTCATATTGTGCATGATATTAATCCATTGGGTTTCTACAATTGGTATCAGAGCTTGTACATGATGATGGATTGATCTTAGTATCGAAAAAGTTTACAAATTTCAATTCTTAACAAAGAAACCACTTACATTTGGATGAGGGCATCAAGAAATCGTCCTGTAGGGTTGGTCAAAGTTGTAGAATTTCAAAGAACCAAGGGCAACGGAATTTTGTAGTCGCATGAGGTAGGAAATTGAGCATGTTGTTATTAAGCTTTCAATTTGGGGAAGAACACATATACAATATAAGGAATTTGACGTAGATCTCAATGGTACAAATTTATGACGGGGCATGTATATTCGTCATTTGACGCGGATTTTGAAGGTAAAAAACGGGGGTTTTTGTTTATATCAACTGAAAACCAACAAAGTTTGATGGGTTTTGTCGTATTTTATTGAGTTTATGTTTGATATATGAACATATGAAAAAGTTCCTTGCTATTAGATGGCTTTAACCCTATTTACTACATACAAGTTAACGTGTATTTAACAAAGAGGATGCTATGCCAAAAATAAATAAAATAATAATAATAATAATAATAGTAATAATAATAATAATAATAATAACACCCTAAAGTTCTTAAGTGACATTTTAATAATTATCTTGGTTATAACCTAAAGTATAAGTAAAATAATACATGTACATTAAACCTTATATTAAGGAAATACGAATTAGACTTAGCTAAATAAAATACATGCTTACTAAAATCTCATCCTAACAAAACATTACTTTCTTTGTACAAGTATCTACACGTTTTCTTTCTTCAAGATTAGAACATAATTTTGCTTTTCTTTGATTTTGCCCCACATGTTTTGATAAGGCCAAATCATTTATCAATATGTGAAGATATGCATGCTAGTCCTTACCTTGTAACAAAATACAGAATATCTTATGTTAATACAAATAAACCGTAAAAACTTTTTAAATATTTATCGATCTCTTTAAGTTTTTTGTTGTTAACAAACATAAGATAATGTAAAAGTATAAATCTAAACATTACATGTTTTTACATTTACCATTTACCATTTACATATAAATATATTTACTTGTATTAAAGGAAATGCATGAAAAAGAGTTGGGTAATCCATAACCCATAACCCATAGAGCTTGATCCATAACCCATGACCCATTGCATGACATCATGCATGACTTCATAATGGGTAAAACCCATGACCCAAAGTCCATAACCCATGACCCAAGATGTTCTTAACATCATTCATGACATCACATGACCCATGGACCTTAACCCATAACCCAAAACCCGGAATTGTAACCCAAAATCTGGACTCGTCTACCAGATAGCCGGATCCATGGCTTTACACTGGCCGGATCCCTTTGGAAGAGATCCGCCAGGTTCGGGTGAACAGTACTCAGAATTTCCTATAAATAGTGAGTCATTCCTCTCTTGTTTCACACCCTACTTAGAGATATCTTCTCTCTATATTCTAAGTTCTCTAACCTCAGATCTAAAGATCATTCTTGTATCTTTCTTTCTCTTGTGTTCTCAAGGTTCTTCTTACAAGACGAGATCACGCTTTCTAGCATATGATCCATTCTTCTCTTCAAGTTGTTCAGACTCTTCAACACCTCAAGACCGCTGAGTTGTCTCTTGTTGTTAATACTTCTTCTTGTATTCTCAAAGTTGTTGTGTTAGTTGTGTTGTTGTATTGGATTGGTCTTTCGTGTAAAGGACTCGGTGTTTAGCTTTGTATTGGAAAAAGTGTAAGCGACGTTGTGAGGTTTTTCCACAGGTTGAAGGAGCTTGTTGACATAGTGCTTACGAACTCTCGAGTTGGGTACTCAGGGAGTGGAGTAGGGCAAGGAACGTGTCCTTGTAGCCGAACCACTATAAACCATTGCCTCTCGCTTCTATCCTTTTATCTCTTTACTTTCATCGTATTTATTTCTTTTCAAGCAACTTGATTATCCATATCTCAACATCCAAAGGTTTTATATACTATCAATCTAAAGGTTTATAAACTAAACTTAAATCGGTAAAAACTATTCAACCCCCTTCTAGTTGTCTACATCTTACATTCCATACAAAATACACGACATAACTTAAACAAAACATACAGCTTCCGTTTTATTTTTCTTTCACATGCTTTCCCTTTCCTCAAAATCTTATATTCGGCCTCCATCATTCTTCTCCATACTGAAACAAAACACAACAGTAAGCCAAGAATTTGAAATCATTGTACAAGAAACAAGTCAAAGAGAAGCAGCCTTAGTGTAAATCGTGGTGGTGTTAATCTCTTTCTTTTGATCCTCTCTTGTTTCGGCCAAGGTATCATGTTATTCACTTTTTTCATACATTTAACCTACATGATATACGTTCCGATATGAATATGAAACCTAACCAATGTTTTGTTAATAAGCATATGTATAATCTGGTTGTCGACCTAATTACAAGCCCTAATTTCAAAATCATTAAACCCTTAAAACCAGAATTAATATGGCATGATATGATGGAACCCAAGAAAATCATTAATGGGGTCGATTAGGGTTAAAACGGGATTTAGGGTTTGTGGTTTTGTGAATTTGATTCTCGCAGATTTGTGACCGTCGGAAGAGAGCTGGAATTTGAGTTATACTATAGGGTTTTTCGTGTTTCTTGACTCTAAAATTAACTTCAAGTTGTCTACTTTCTGAATATGTAATCCTCGTGGTCTTTAGAGGTCGGGAAAGGGATCGTTTGATTTTTACAAGATTGATTGTCAGATCTAGGAATTTTAAGTCTAATTTCAGTTAGTTTCTATGATATTTAGTTCACAAACTATAAAGATTGAGAACCCCCAATTTTAGCCGAAAGATTTTCAACATGTTTATTAGTTACTGTAATTTTTTTGAATTTGTCTGGAAGGTTTAAGTGTGTTAATAAAATACAAACTTTCTGAGTGTACCATCCGGTCACATTCTGGAAGAGGTTTTAAAAGCGATTTTTTTGGATACTTGCACTAAGAGATAAAATCTGTAAAAATTATGGGAAATACTAGACATATATAGGTGTCAGTAGTAAAATTTATAAAACCTCAGAAGGTTGTTTGATGTGTCATAAAAATTATAAAATACTAAACCAGATTCATATAAGAACCCCAAACATGACATTAAGTAACAATAAGTATTAAAATCAGTTATGACTTATAAAATGGACTAAAAATAATAAGCAATCATTAATTCGTGTAGATTTGTTGGAAAAGGAGTGACGTGTGTCTCATTGTGCTCATTTCATTTCGTTAAGGTACATATATTCTATCCTTTTTTAGTAAGGATATCTCATGACTTCTCGATCCTTGAGTTTTGTTCATTATTATGATATCCATTTGCTATCCCGTTTGATGTGATATTCATTTCTATCCCATTTGATATGATATCCGTTTTATATTCCATTTGATATGATATTCGTTTGGTATTCCTTTTGATATGAGATTCAGTTCAGTTAGATATACCTTTTGTTTGGACATATTATGATTGATTCATTATGCTATGATTATCATTTGACTTATTCCATTGCCCGAGCTAGTTTGAATTAGTCATGGAGGTACCATGACCATGTCACTGAGGCACCAATGGCATGACACTTTCTGTGGACGTGTGATTGATCTATGGCGTTCCCTTCTGTGCTAGCATTTGATTATTATTATTTTTTCCATTTGTATATGTACTTGTCATTGTACTTGTGTATATGGGTATGACATTATTTTGTAGGGAGCGTATGGATGCATCTTAGGTACTTTATTCAGTTTAGATTAGTGATTGGTTTATGTATGCCATACAACCCATTTCACTTTTGGTACATTGTGAGCTAGCTACTCCTTGTACACTTTGCTATGACAGGATTATGATATATGATGGGATTTTGGTTTAGGGCATGTATCATGCCTTTGACATGTGTTTGGGCTCGTGGGCATTTCCGTATGCTGTTATAATTCCATTATTTTTCTTATGACTCATTACTCCTTTGACTTTGTAACTTATGATTTCTTTGGTTTCATTTCATATTTTGATTCATGTTTAGTTATTCGTTTGTTATATCTGTTCACTGGGCTTTTTAAGCTCAGCCGTATTTCTTTTCTCTGCGGTAGGTTATAAGAGGGAAGCTGGGAATTGAGTGAAGAGTGCATAGGAGCTCTTAGTGGACCACCCTGATGATAGTTTCTATTCGCTTTTGGATTTTACCTTTCATATAGACATGGTTGGATTTGTATTTAGTGTGAGATTCATTATGATTTAGACTTGTATATTCCATTAGTTTTATTTAAAAACTTATGTAACCTTAATTATAATAAAGTCTTCCGCTTGCGTTTTGGTTCTGTTGATGCGATAATTGTGACATTTGACCCGTTCTCGGACCGGGGTGTTACAATTATGGTATCAGAGCTTTAGGTTTCGACTTGTAGTACTTAAGTTATGACATGTGAAGATTATAACCCTTAGGTTTGCACTGTAGCAGGTTATGAAATAACCTTTGAAGGATTTGCTTCAGGTTCCTTTCCACTTCAGTTATGACCGGTGAGGATTGTGTAAACTATATGTTAAGGCATTCGTTTAGGTATCATCTCTTCGCATCATCTTGCTTCATGCTCTTGCTTTTAGTTAAGTCCTTTGAAGATTATTCTTTCCGGAGATTTAGAAAATTTATCAGAATGCGTAGCGTTAGCTTAATGATCAAATAAGTTTAGGATACGTTGTAAATTTTGTGGTAATGCCTTCACTATATAGCTTTTTCATTTTAAGTTTCGAGATCATATAAGGTTCGGTTGATTCGTTTGTTCACTACAAAAAAATTGTCATTTGGTGGCATACAAAAACTACCACTAAAGGCAAAATAAGTGCCACTAAAGGTCTGTGCGGGAATCACTGGCAGAAATTATAAGTGTCACTAAGTATGCTGCCACTATAGGGATTTAGTAGCACTTTTTCGATGTGTTGCTGCATACATTTTGGGTTTAGTGGCATTTAAATATATGTCACTGAATAGTCATAGGAGTTTGTGGCACATACTTTATGCCACTAGATACATGAAATTCCAAACAACAAATTGGTTTTAATGGCAAATATTGAGTGTCTCCTAGTCCTACAGATGTCGACAACAGATTTGTGATACCATACCAATTTTGTATTTGCAGAACAATTTATTATTAAGCAAATTACTTGTAACAATAGGAACTCGATATAACAAATTTATAACATTTCATTATAATCATTCAACAAAATTCTCTTATATATACACGAAAGGAATATCCAACAAAACTAATTAGAAAAGCTCTATATATTCTTCACTTAATCACATAAATAAACCTACAACTACTTAAAGTAACCACAGCTTGTCAAAGGTAACGAATGTCCTCATACATATTCCCGGCACATCTGCAAAAAAAATAAACAAAAGAATGCACCTATTAGATCCAAGATAATGAGGCAATGCATATATCAAAATGGTTCAATCAAGTAATTGAAGCACACGAGTGACAAAGATAGATGCATCACATCTATTAACACCTATATCATCTTAATTGAGTGTGTAACATATGAGCATCACTAAAAGTGCCAACTGCTTTCCTATGTTCTACCATCAAGAAAAGGATTGGCTTAACACATATATCAGCTTACAAAAATTTGGGTCTAACATTGTTTTGACCTTGATTATAAATTATTACTCTAAAAATATTAGTAAAAACATACCTCTAACGCAACACTATACTACACTTATCCCATTTAACGATATCGATGCCGAAAAAGTGATAACCTGCATACACACAATTGAAAACACCAAAGACTTAAAGGGAAAGAAAAACTTCTTGTTTTTGCTTAAAACATAAGTGGTCAAAATAATAAGTACACAAATGCTTAAGTAAATGAATTCATGATAAATCCTTAAACATTCTTTATAAATTATAAAATTTCCATGTTATTTGGACAAGAATCAAGGTACATGTATTTATTTGAGTCTATAAACAACTTCCAAAACATAACGGGATTCAATAGATCGATTAAACCTTTTCGGGTTCCAAAAAACCATTAAATTATATGATGATGTGAAAATGACAAAATGATTATAATCAAAATTCATATAATTAGATATATTACATTCTCGAACGTGGATACTATCGAAACAAGAATCAAGCCATTACATATTGAAATGGTTTACACTTTTTTTTTTTTTAATTTTCTTGATAGGATTACCGGAACAAAATGAAAAAAATATGATACCTTTAAGGGATGTAACTGAGAGACGATGAATGAGATTCTACAGCGGCGGCGAATGAAAATTCTAAAAAAAAAGCCCGCCCAAAGAAAAAGGAATAGGGGAGGGAATGTCTAGAAAAAGCCCGCCCAATGAAAATTCTAATTTTTAATAGTTGCACATTGGAAAAATGTATAAAACTAAAAAAAGCATGTAACGACAAAACATAAATCTGACACTAGTTATAGTACTTTATATTGAAATATGAAAATACATGCCACTATTAAGTAGGTGCTATTATGGCACAAGACATCAAGTGCCACTAAACCGTATAATTTCTTTGGTGTCACAAAAGATGTGTCATTAAAAACAAACTATTGTGACACTTAATATTTTTGCCACTGAATGTGTGTGCCACTAAATGGCACTTTTTTGTAGTGGTTAATCATTGGATGCCTCTTCATCCGTTCTTAGAATTCTTATAGGTATGATCATAATGTGTTTGACACATTATGTGGTTTCTCATGCTTTTGCTAAACATATTAAGTTTCCCTCTACCCTATTAGATTATGCCTTATCCATTTTTATTCCTATGAGAAATCTTGTGATTATTAATCACGAGTATAGGAATTTTCCATTACTTTTGATGATAAGATTCATTCTACTGATTGCTTCCTTTGGAAATGTGATTTCGATACCACTTAGGTGTGAAGTTGAATTGATCTAGTACCGAGAGATTGTTTAGTCACGACTCGGGATAGAATATGATTACAATAAAGGCATATTTATATGATGAAAGTACTATGACACCTGCCCAACGTAATAATAATTACATCATATAACTTGAACTTATTAGGATCATAGGACGTCTTGAGAAGTTTCTTACCATTTGGCATTACCTCCGTATTTGTCTCAAGTTCATATGTGTTCCATGTATCTCTTTTGAGAAGTTACGGCTATCATCCGTTATATGTTGTTTCGTATAAGTTGGATCAGATTCGTTATGATTTGTCTTTTGTTGGAGAGCCTAAGGCTATTCTGGACCATCATGATCGAGCCATGAGAAACAAAACTATTCCGTTTGTTAAAATCCTTTGGAAGAATCATCTCGAGCGGGAAGCTATTTGGGAAACTGTAGAATCAATGCGAGCTAGTTATCCGCATTTCTTTTCGTGATTTGGTACGTATCCGTTTAATCTTTCTACTTCAATTTCGAGGACGAAATTTTTCTTTTTAGAGGGGAAGAATTATAAAACCCTAAAGTTCTTAAGTGACATTTTAATAATTATCTTGGTTATAACCTAAAGTATAAGTAAAATTGTTGATACAAAAGTTGGGCGTTCCTTGTTTGGATTCCTATTCCCGTTTCAATTGGATCTTGATGCTGAGACCTGCGCACTAAAAGAACAAAAAACACCGTTAGGCTTACCGTGGGATTGTCTCCCATGATTATGCTCCGGCGTGAGAGTAAGTAATCGGTTTTAGGGTTTTAGTGAAGAGTTAGGGTTATTAGATGATACCTTAATAAGAGCCGACATGCCCTTTATATACACACGAAATCCTTGTTTGTTTTGTGTTCCTTACCTTTTGGCGTATCCCAACTTATTTGGTCCCTTGATCCTTATCCCATAAATAAGAGATCCTATATCAAGACCATAAATAATAGATTCGAATTTGGGCCTTTGTAAGCCCAAACCTTTATCATGATAGCCCACGCGTGATGGGCTTTGGTATTAGTAATATCCATTGGTCGGGTTCGTGACCCGAGTGCGGACTATACATCATCATGTCCCCTGATGCGTGGGAATCGCACCTTGCTTTACCACTCGAGGGATCTCGAGAAGCTTACAACCCCCACCAGGCAGTGTACCTGATCGTTGTAGTATAGTACAGTGACAAGTACCGGGGGATTGATCGTTCAGCTTAGGAATAGTGTCGCTAGGATTAGAAAACCTAATTAATAGTTCTAGAGGTGAGAGATGATTATTTTTGTATTTTTATATTTTTATGAAAGCAAGTAAAATCTCGGGTTTTGGAAGAGTGGGCGGAATTAGTTGCTATTCAACTAACCCAAAGCTATTAAAATAATGAAAATGAAATTAAACTAAATTATACTAAAGTTGTGAGCAGTGGTTGGAGAAATTGTGTTTACTTAGACTTCACTACTCCCTAGATATCTTTTACATGTTAATTACTTGTTACACTTGTATGAATGACGGATTGTATTCCTTAATACCATTCGTGGGGTGGCATACATAACTCCCCAACTCTATGAGCTCTTATCTCCTCCTACACCATGACCCAACACAACTATAGGGATTGTAAACAGTGGCTCATGCATTAAATACAACCAATAAAGACCTAGTACGCCTCGGTTCATGTTTCTTAAGACGTTCAAGCATGTTACCATTTGGAGATCTGCCAGTTTTCTTAAGCCTAACATATAAATCATTCATTCAAAACAAGAATAGACAAGTAATCAACACATAATCAACATCTAGGTTTCATTAGATCTAAGCAAACACAAAAGAGATCTAGCCTAGCATAGTAGAATTGAGACAAGAACAAGAGATAAACAACCAACACATAGACATATTGATTGAATTGAAAGTACACTTATCTCAATTACAATGCAAGGTCTCAAGGGTTTGGAACCCTTGAAAAACCTGTAAAAGAGGCACCAAAATCGTCTTTAGGGTTTCACCAAAACTTCTCATCTTTTTAATGAAAAAACTAGAAAACTATATATAGAAAAAATAGTCTGACGGCGTCAAGAGTAACTTCTGACGCCGTCACCTCGCCGCCATATACTTCCTCGGACGGCCTTGATCCACTTATGACGGCCTATGTGACGCCGTCACCACCCACGGTATATTAATTTTGCCACTTTGACGCCGTCACGAATCCTTCTGACGCCGTCACCACCTTCGGTGTTTAATTCCTCATGTCTGACGCCGTCAAGATGGTGGTCTTGACGCCGTCACCTTGTATTTTCAGCATGGAAATTTGGTACTTAGCCGTTTTCTTCACTTTTATGCTCCAAAAACGTCCAAAATAGCTTCTTTTCCAGAATTCACTCTCCAAACACCTAAAATCACAAAAGGAACGATTTAGGGCAATATTTGATCAAATAAAATCGGATTCGGGCTTAAATGACCCCCTAAAAACGGATCATTTTTCGCCTCATCATATACCCTTACACTTGAGATTTGCTTGTCCTCAAGCAAATGAGCTTTTATTCTACTCAAAAGGCAAGTTAGGGGTCACTTAACACTAATATAAAAGTAATTACAACAAATAATCGTTCCACTAAAGACCAATAGACAAGCACGGAGGTCATACACAAGCACCTCACAAATAGTGTTTAGATACTCACATCTCTCGGGTGTAATAAAGTAATATAACATTATGGAAATGGAAGATATCTCTCACTACCTGTCATAGCAAAATAGATTACCATAGGCTTGGGAAAGGATCAAACCTCCACCACATGGCGTAAGCACCTAGGATAAACTATCAAAGAGGTCTTTTAAAGGGTTGTAACGTTAGGTATAGGGATATGAATTACACGGTTTTGTTGGATAAAGGAAGTTTTACTGGTGGCGAGTTAACAATCTTGGTTAATTACATGTACAAGATGGCGTTGCTAAGCCAAGACTAGACTCGACTTAAGCTATTAAATGAAAAATAACAAAAACATAAATTGAACATAGAATGAAAACGGGATGGTAGTCCGTATGGTTTTTCTCTTTTTCTTTTTCTATTTTTTTTTTCTTTTTCTAACTTTTTTTTCGATTTTTTTTTTTTTTTTTTTTTTTTTTGCATACACTCTTACCCTACCATCCAAAATAATACATCATAGGGAATTAAGCATTCCCCTTACACTTGAATCTTTACATACTTTACAATAAACTAAACTAATGACTCGAATTAAGAAAATCAAAACACTTGGAGCACTTTCAAGATCAACGTACATATGGGGGTAATAATATGATGTTCTTCCCCATTACTCCATAAAATAAGTACTTACCCATGAGTCCCAATCGTCCCAAAACAATATGTACAAGGATATGACTCGACTTAGCAACTATGTAATCAATTAGAAAGTTAACTTAGGGTTTAACAAATAACAATAATGCACTAAAAATGAGCGCATACACGGAAGGCTAAGGCGATTTGGGTGTACATTTAAGTAAGGTGTAACAAATTCTTCCTTTAAGTAAGATGCTTAAAGTTAGAAACGAAAAGATAGGCTCGGAGGGGTGTACTAGGGGTATCGTGTACTAAAAATGAGTACAACGCTAAGGGTGTGGGAAAAATTAGTTGACTTAACTAGCCAAGTAATATGACTTAAATGGTCAAGTAATTATAATACGGGTTTAACACAAGGGTGATCCTAATGCCTCTTATCATGTAGTAAATCCTACCACACGAATGTAGTCTCACTAGCGGTCTCGGGATGCATCACTAACGCAAGTTCTAGAATCTAAATGCTACCGGTACACTCATGTCACAACTCGTAAATTCTGGTCTTTTCCCGAACTTTCACATTTACTATTCATCAGTTACTATTCATCGATCACTATTCATCATTTTACTATTCATCATTTTTTAGGTTAGTTTGTGATTCTGAGAAGCGTTCAAAAATTTTACTATTCATAAAACACTATTCACCTCCGGAGCGTTCTTAATCGTATATAATAGTTGTATGATGTATTGTTCGTACATTCGCATTGTTCGACACCTATTAGTAGTATGGATAGCGCTATTAGAGGTCGGCCAACCTCTCGTCCACCATGTTACGGGACGCATATTATTTAATTAGGGGCTTTGCATGGCATACATTATTATATAGGTGGTGCTTATATTGTGACTTATTATGACCGCGGGTACTTGACTACTAAACATGCAACTATATTTTAGCAGTGGATTGTGAACACACAGGTTACAAGGCTCTTATGGCGGGACTTGTAACTGAGTGGATTTACGATGCCTTTGCTGTGTGATCATTTTTTCTATATACTTTATTTGTTAAACAACTCTATGAACTCACCAACCTCGTGTTGACACTTTAGCATGTATTTTCAGGTTTTAACCAATGGCACGCTACAGGAGGTTTTGGCAGGGCATGGCATGGTCATAGAAGACTCTGATTATTTATATGGGGACCGTTTTAAACTATTTTAAGGGCCTACTTCCGCACTACTTTTAACGATGTAAATTCATTATTTATGGTTAAACGATTTTATTTTAAATAAGTAAAGTGAAAACCATTTTTGAACTTGTGTTGTAATACCAATTGAGTTACACCCCAGCTACACGTATGCTTCCGCTGGACCCGATTTTGGGGGTGTGACAACTCATAAGCACCAATAATGAATGCTTTTCCTATCAAATCTAAAGGCGAACCTCACATTTTTGGGTGGAAAATTTTTCTGAATATACGGTTATGTGCTAGTCATACAATCTCCTATCCATGAGACGCTTGCTATGGCTAAAGTTTCACTCCTAAATGTTGTAAAAAATTTTAAATTTGGCGCTAAAATTACACTAACAAGTATTTCTCGTAGTTTTATTACACATCTACTATCAAACAAAACAAACTCAAGCGAAAGTGCATATGTAAGGTATCATCTTTTTACCCTCCCCTTACACTTAAGATGAACATTGTCCCCAATGTTCAAGTAAAGAATGTAAAAGTGAAAAAGTAAAGAGAATGAAATCAAATACTCCCCTGATTCGCTCGGTATGGATTATAGGTTGGCCAGGTTAAATCTTCCTCCAAGAAAACGAGCAATCAAAGCTTCCCTTCCAGAATATAAATCATCTTCTTGTCATAAATAACCTGTAAATCCTGACAACAATAGACAAGGCAACCTCGCGTAAAATCGGCGGCATCCTATATAAGTTACTAAATCCTAGAAAACAAAGTAAGATATAATGCTTGTGGAATGAAGTTTGCAGATTTCCTGGAGATTATAAAACTTAATAATTCACAAAAACCATAAGACTCCGTTAGAAAAACAAAACTGGTAAAATTTTCAGATTTTAACTCCTGACGCCGTCAAGAGCAATACCCTGACGCCGTCAGAATGGACCTGCAGAAATTCTTATGTTAAGTTTCCGAAAATTTTCTGGAAAAACTTTGTCCTACTTCCTGGAAAATCCTGCAAAACTTCATTATGACTCAATACAAGCATTTGACTCTAACAAGTACGAATATACATGTTCATTTAATATTGTGGAGAATCATGATCGGTTTGTTTCTTAAAAACATATTTGGGGTTTCCCCTTACACTTACCTTTTGCAAAAATACCTTTAGGTTGAAGTTAAGACTAGGCCAAACAACATAATAAAGTATTTTACATTTTAGTAGAGAAACATGATCAACCAACAATAAAAATAAAACATGCATACGGAAGCAAATAACAATCAAACAAATAAAAATCACACAAAACATGGGTTGCAAAGATAAATCATCAATAAAAATTAAAAGCAAATCGTGCATAATACTAATTAAAAGAACAGAAATGAAAATTGTTCAAAGCCAACAAAGGCCGAATCCTAAACTATTACAAACCAAATGTTTCAAATCGTACAACCAAAAATAAATTGTTCAAGAATCACAGATATCAAGATGGATCACTGAGGGGGAGGACCAAAACGATAATCATAGCCGGGTGGGAGGTGTCCAGTGTACCCATAGGGAGGGTAGTCAGTCTCTCGGCCTGGGAAGGGGTCAATCTGCAGGTGAGGCTCAAGCTGATCTCGGGTGGAGAGGTGCTGCATCTGGCGGACGGTATGATCATACATCCAGTCAAAGCGCTGGTCAGTAGCAGCTCGCCATGTGTCCATCTGACCCATCCAGGCACCCTGGTGTGCCTGCCAGTCTCCCCGACTCATGTGTCGGTGGTAATCAGCTGTCCCCTCCTCATGCTCGGCAAATTGATGCTTCTGGGGCACTCCCTCATCATCACCATCATCATCCTCATTATCAGCCCCTACGTACCATATGTAGGTACCATCCCCCATCTGCATCACAATGCTCATCTGCCTAAGGGATTTCGCCCTCACTACCCTGCAGTTCCCACAGTCGCTCAAGTACCCTATGATCTGAGGAGTAAGAAGACCATAGGAAAGAGCCAACCGTGTGACGAACATCCCCCCCATAAACCATGTTGATATCCCTCTCACCCACACTGGTCCTCAAGTAACTGGCCACCCAAAACGGGATGTTGCAGTAGACATCCTCAGAAAAGATGGTGTACAAGTAGAATAAGTCCGAAGCAATGATACGGTGAGTGGTGCCATGACGTGCAGACAAGCTGTATGTGATGCACCTGTGAACTAGCCTAACAATGGGGTCCCTGATCGATGCTGCCCCAGTAGTCGAGGTATAAGCCCCATTCCCTATGTTTGGCCAAAAGGTAACACACCTCATCTCATTCCGCTGAGTTTCTCCATGTAACAAATTCTGCAGAAAAGCCCCATCAACCTCCTCACTAGTATATAGCCCAAGCCTCCAACCAAACTCAGCCACAGAACAAGACCTCAACTCTCCCCCTAGCCTAAAATATATCGTGGTGCCCCCCATATCTCCCCTAGCCTCAGCTTGATCAAAACGGAAGGTCGCAAAGAACTCCCGTACTAACTCACTATATACCGTCTCTCTCAACCTAAACAATCTCTCCCACTGCGGTCCCGCAAACCCATCAGTGCGGAACCTCCCTACAAATGCAGCCTCCAACCCATAGGCTCTCAGAAAATCCCAGTCAACCACCGCCCCAGCATCAATATGGTGGTTGCACAACTCCTCATACTTGGTACTAGTATCCACATCATTGAATTCCCCCCAACTGTGCACTAATTCCCCATAGTTGACCCCTTGAGTTCTAGAAGAACTACCCTTTTGTTGGCGAGACCTTTTGCTCATTTTCCTGGAAAAAAGGTGGAGTGAATGGAAACGATTAGAACGCGAAATTTATACGAACTTTATGCAGTCAGACACATCTGACGCCGTCAAGAGTAATTTTTTACGCCGTCAGATGGATCAGAATTATAGCCATGCAAATGCGAGGGAAAAAATCAATTTTCAAACTCTTAACCCATTACCCAAACGCTCCTTAAATCAGGAAACAGGGGTGGGGGGTCAAAGAATCCGAGGCATGATGGTTTTTTCCCTAAATTAATGCATGATTTGGGTGAGACAACATCATCAAATGGTAACCCCACGATTACGAATCACCAATTGGATGGCATTACGATTTGTTAATGGTGGGTCAAGAATGGGGTTTCGGGCGAAAGGGGTTTTTCAAATTGACGGGTCCTAAGGATAATTAACCGAGAAAAGATGAGGAAAACTTACTTACAAAGTAGAGATCGGAGGCAGAAGATGTCGAATTGGGGGTTTGAGAGTCGGAGTAGTAGCAACACTTGGGTGAGATTTGTGGGGTATGGTTGGAAAGTGATTGGTTTTGGGTTAATATTGCTGATCCGTCGAGCTGATGGCGTCAAGAGTTAAATCTGACGCTGTCAGATGCCCGTGTGGGGTGAGGTTTGGAGTAGTTTCAAGTTTAGTCCCTGCCCTTTGTGTGAATAACTAAACACAAGTAAAACCCATGAGTAGCTATTTTGTTAACGAGGTCCACCAGGGTCGAATGTCTCGTTACTGTCGCGGAAAGAGGTGAGGTAGCATC
This sequence comes from Artemisia argyi, assembly GCA_030686995.1. Taxonomy (NCBI): domain Eukaryota; kingdom Viridiplantae; phylum Streptophyta; class Magnoliopsida; order Asterales; family Asteraceae; genus Artemisia; species Artemisia argyi. The sequence goes on from CM060702.1 coordinate 174,898,323, forward strand.
GGGGGTCGGGTAATGTTTTGGCCAAGTTGATCCTTATGCATGGGTCATTGGCGCGATAAGAAAGATGTCGTTCACTAGGAGGTTTCAAATCAATGGTATTTATGAGGTGTGAACTCTTTACACCGGGTTTAAAACCAAAGGAACGTTTTTCGGATGAGATCGGGAATGTAGTTCGCAAGCATCCAACGAAAATGCTATTTATTTGCGAGCTTTTCTCCGTATGGGGGTGTTTATGAGAATGGGGGGGTAGTTAATGGTAAAGCTTTTGAGGAGAATCTCCCGCTGTCCTCTTGGTCAAATACCAAAGAGTTTGACACCTCGAAGACTTTCTCAATTCTTTTAGGTATAGAATTTTCTTTGATCTTTTCTTTGACCCTTGATATGAATTGGTCTGCGAAATTCATAAAGGCGTTATGAGTGCTTTCCATGCGTGCCTCAAGGTGCTGGATTTGCTTTTCCTGATTATCCATGAAGGTTACCATTATTCCTTCGAATTCCTCTTGCCGTGAGCGTTCAGGAAAATTTTGGCTGATAACCGTATTCCTATGTGGATTAGGGTTCCACACGGGTTCAGCGGCCAGTTTCTCAATACTCATCAGTTCTTTTACCTGTTTCTCGATGCTTCCCAACAATTGTTCTTGGGTGGCACGTGCGTAATCAAGCTTTGCTTTGCTTGGGAGCATCGAGTCCTCCCATCCTTCCTCTTCGTATTGTGCCAACTCCTCAAGAACTTTCCAGCATTCGTCAATGCTAAGTCTATCTAGCCTACCCTTGGCTGCGTAATCAATGGCTTTCCTTGTTTGATAGTCAACCTTACCATAAAAGATTTGGATCTGTAGCCATGGTTCGATCCCATGATGAGGAACTTTTCGGAGTAGGTCTTTATATCGGCTCCATGCTTCATAAAAGGTTTCATTTTGACGTTGTTGGAACATCAAGATGTCATTCCTAAGTTTAGTAGTTCTCCCCGGTGGGAAAAATTGTGCAAGGAAACGAGTGGTGAGATCATCCCATGTGGTGATGGATCCCGCGGGTAAGCCATTGACTAGCTTGATCCCGTAGAGAGAATTGGAATAGGCGTAAACGGGTAGTCTCTCTAGTTTCAACACCTAGGTCTATGGAATCTACGATTTTGAGGAAGTCCTTAAGGTGTTGGTTTGGATCTTCGGAACGAAGTCCATGGAATGCACATCCGCTTTGCACCAACCGGATGGTGTCGGATCGCAAGGGGGTCATATTGGCTCCGGTGAGCTCAATGGTGTTTCGGTAGCCTTGGTGGCTAGGTCGGGAATACTCTCCTAAGGTTCGGGGCCTAAGGGGTTCTAATGGTGGGTTTTGTTGTGGTGGGATGACGGGTTCAAAGATGTTACCACCTTCCATGATGTCGGATGGTAAAGAGTTACGAACAAAGGCACGAAGAAATAAGATAGACTAAAGAAGACTTAAAAATAAAAATAAAAATCTTACTAGAAAGGAATCTAGCAAGTAGACCTAATAAAAAGAAATCCTAACCTAGACAATAACTATTCCCTGGGCTGCGGCGCCAAAAACTTGATGCGTGGGAATCGCACCTTGCTTTACCCCTCGAGGGATCTCGAGAAGCTTACAACCCCCACCAGGCAGTGTACCTGATCGTTGTAGTATAGTATAGTGACAAGTACCGGGGGATTGATCGTTCAGCTTAGGAATAGTGTCGCTAGGATTAGAAAACCTAATTAATAGTTCTAGAGGTGAGAGATGATTATTTTTGTATTTTTATATTTTTATGAAAGCAAGTAAAATCTCGGGTTTTGGAAGAGTGGGCGGAATTAGTTGCTATTCAACTAACCCAAAGCTATTAAAATAATGAAAATGAAATTAAACTAAATTATACTAAAGTTGTGAGCAGTGGTTGGAGAAATTGTGTTTACTTAGACTTCACTACTCCCTAGATATCTTTTACATGTTAATTACTTGTTACACTTGTATGAATGACGGATTGTATTCCTTAATACCATTCGTGGGGTGGCATACATAACTCCCCAACTCTATGAGCTCTTATCTCCTCCTACACCATGACCCAGCACAACTATAGGGATTGTAAACAGTGGCTCATGCATTAAATACAACCAATAAAGACCTAGTACGCCTCGGTTCATGTTTCTTAAGACGTTCAAGCATGTTACCATTTGGAGATCTGCCAGTTTTCTTAAGCCTAACATATAAATCATTCATTCAAAACAAGAATAGACAAGTAATCAACACATAATCAACATCTAGGTTTCATTAGATCTAAGCAAACACAAAAGAGATCTAGCCTAGCATAGTAGAATTGAGACAAGAACAAGAGATAAACAACCAACACATAGACATATTGATTGAATTGAAAGTACACTTATCTCAATTACAATGCAAGGTCTCAAGGGTTTGGAACCCTTGAAAAACCTGTAAAAGAGGCACCAAAATCGTCTTTAGGGTTTCACCAAAACTTCTCCTCTTTTTAATGAAAAAACTAGAAAACTATATATAGAAAAATAGTCTGACGGCGTCAAGAGTAACTTCTGACGCCGTCACCTCGCCGCCATATACTTCCTCGGACGGCCTTGATCTACTTATGACGGCCTATGTGACGCCGTCACCACCCACGGTATATTAATTTTGCCACTTTGACGCCGTCACGAATCCTTCTGACGCCGTCTTTAATTCCTCATGTCTGACGCCGTCAAGATGGTGGTCTTGACGCCGTCACCTTGTATTTTCAGCATGGAAATTTGGTACTTAGCCGTTTTCTTCACTTTTATGCTCCAAAAACGTCCAAAATAGCTTCTTTTCCAGAATTCACTCTCCAAACACCTAAAATCACAAAAGGAACGATTTAGGGCAATATTTGATCAAATAAAGTCGGATTCGGGCTTAAATGACCCCCTAAAAACGGATCATTTTTCGCCTCATCATCCCCCCAGTCTAGTATGCGCAAGGTGAAACCGCGGATGCTAGACTAACAACGGTAGCGAAAATATCCCAGGATGCGTAGCGGGGAAGTTTCAAGTGTTTCCCGCCAAAAAGTATACGATGAATCTAGTCCAAATAAGTCCCAAATATCCCTCGTAAATCATGAGAGGGTGGGTGAAAAGTATCTCACCTCTTGATCTCCCAGCCACACGATTAGAGCGAGTGGGATACACATGTCAATCATCCATGAATGTGTGTAACCCTATATAAAGTATGGCCTCCCTTTCACTGTGGCTATCACAGTAAAAATCTTCATTTCAACCATTGTTAAGCTTCCCAAACATCAATCAAGAAATCAACGACCTCCAAGGTAGTGGCGCGTGCGCGTCTGAATCTATAGAATCCTGATCATCGTTCTTAAATTGTCCGACTTTACTTCCAATATAACTGAGGACGAACTTCGTGAGTTCACCTCGGATTATTATGTCCCGTTCGTGTTGCATCCGGTAGTTCCGGTGGTGACTGCGTCCATAGCGGAGTTTCCTGGGAAAGTAGGAGAATGCACACGTTTTTTCGAATTTGCGAATCAACGTGTGCCCATTTCACTATTCTTGTGCGATGTTGTAAACTATTATCGCCTCCATATTTCCCAACTGCACTGCATAGGCGCAACCAAAATAACAAACTTCGAAGTAAATTGTCGCTTGTTGGCGATTAACCCTACAATCAACCTATTCCGCGCGTTTTATCATACGACGTGGTCAAACGGGTGGGTGTCCTTTTCCAAACATGCAGGGCGACTGCAATGCTATACGGAAAAGTTAGATGCGCTTAGGAATTGGAAGGAGAAATTCTTCTGGATTGATGAGACATTGTTTCCATGGGATTTCGAATTCTATACCCAAGGGTCATTACCGAAGGATGAGCGCCCAAATCCCGGGACGTATAGCGCAGACGATGCTGAAACAATAAATGCCAATCGCATCCCAATCAACTCCTACCCAGAAGAGTTTTTGGTGCATAACGGCATTAGTCGTAATTACTTCCAATGTCCTGACGAGGTGCCAACTTTTTTAGACGTGGATGACCGGGGTGGGTGCTTGTCTTTCCCTCTCCTTTGCTTATTGGTGTAAGCGCTCTTTCTTATTGTAGCTTATGTAACCCCCTTTTGTTTTTGGTTGTTGTTTGTCGTGCAGAAATGGATCTATTCAGCGTGGTGAAACTGGCGAGTCCCGAACAGGTGACCGTAGGAGTGCGCCCCTTAAGAGAAGGTGAGGCACCGATACTGGAGGCTACTGCGGGGTGCACAATGGAGTTCATACAGGAAGAGCCAGAGAATGCCCCCAGTGGTTTTAGAGGCGACCCCAGTGCGCAGTGTTCCAAATCTTAGGGTACAATCCCCAGAGCTACCACGCACAGATTCGTCAGAAAGTGTGGGGATCGCTAGGGCTGAAAGTGAGCCAGAGGAGATGAGCCAAGGGGTGAAGCGCAAGAAGGCTTCTGGAGGTGATGGCGCAGGGACATCCAAGAGAAGGCGCCATGTTATCCTTGGCGAGCAATCATCATCAGAGGAGGATGTGTCGCTCACCGTTGCTGACAAGGATACAACTGAAACTCCTCCCCCAGTAAGTAATGAAATTTGTGTCTTTTAAAAAAAAATTCATTTCATATTCTCCGTTGATATAAAATAGCCTTGAACCCTTGTCATTTGCGTGCAGTGTTGAAGCTGCTGGGGGTGCTACTGCGCATGCTGGGAAATCGCCACCCAAGGCGAGTCCCCTTCATATTGATGAGCCTTCGCAGAAGATCCAAGGGACTGAACCGAGGGCATTTGAGGATGTGCCAATGGATCATCTTATAGAGGAGCTAGGTTTGGCCACTGCGCACCAGGCCACATTAGTTGCTCAGCTCAAAGCAAGGTATGCTGGTGAAGGTAGCAGTAGTGCGCAAAAAGATGAGGAGATTGCACTACTGAAGACGCAGTTGGCTGATGCTCGGACTGAGGTAGAGTCCACAAATGCGTATGCCAAGAGGCTTGCTGAGGAAAAGATGTCATTACTTGCCCAAGTGAGCCAAGAGCGCGCTGCTTTGAAAGATTACAAGTCCACTTGTCTTTGGACCTTGAAGTACATGGAGCAAAACAAGAATGAACATTTCTCTAGGTTGGATGAGTTTCGCAAGGCTGTGGAGGCTGCGTTGGAGAAGCAAGAGGTCAAGCTGCGCAAGCTCAGTATTAAGTACGATGAAGAGCTATACCCACATCTGGTGTCATCAGTTGCTGAGCATAGGTGGCTTATCAGCCATGGCCCGCCTTGCTGCTTTGAGTACTTTGGAGTCTCAAGAGGTGAGAGAGTTGTTTGGGGACGTTGTTCAATGCGCGTTGGCGCGTGGCAAGGTGGAGGCTATAGAGGAGCTACATGAGAACAAAATGTTAACAGTGCCTATCGCATAAGTGCCAGGTTACAACGGGGATGCCTATGCTGAGCTTGTCGCTGCTATGGAGAAGATGAAGCTGTTAGAGCTTCCTCACATTGCTCAAATGGAATACGACCAAGACTACCCTATAGGTGTTATTATGGAGGGGTTAATCTTGGCTAGGCACACAGCAGAGGGCGCTGAGGCACAACCTGATTATTTTCTGAAGCCTGATGTGTCGCAGCTGCAGGTACCTATCTTTGCTCGTCCGCTTGATATCCTAAATCCTTTTGCCCTTGAGAAGGAAATCCCACTGAAGGAATCCTTAGAGGCTCATGCTATGAGACTTGCGAAGAAGGAGGGTGTAAAAGGAAAGGCCACCCTTTGTGGTGTTGGTGCAGCGCATATTCCAAGATCTGATGGAGTACCTGTTAGCGTGGCGACAGTGTCACCTAAGGATAGTTATCTGCTGAAGAAGCTTGAGGAAGCTGGGAGTGTTGCGTACCTGGTTGGCAGCTCAGAGCTTAAACGTTCTCATAGCATGTAGGCTGTTTGGCTTTTTGTAATAGATGAACATTTTGTTGCACATGTGCATGTTGAATCTATTATTTGTATGAATTCGTAGTCCATAATAAAATGTTATTTTGAAAGTGCGATTGTACGCATATTGTATTATGATGTTTGTACTTAGTTATCTGTCTTTGCATAAAAGACATCTATGTTATGTCTAAGAATCAAACTGTTATATAAACGCACTTAAAAAAGGATTATAGGAATCAATAATCACTTATAACATAATCGTGTATGAAGTTCATGGCTTAATGTATACGCGAATATATATGGAATTCACAAGTGTATGGGTTGACATGCAGCGTACTGCGAATACCATATCAAGGAGTCAAGAGTCTTGACTACTAATTTATTAAATGTGCACAGTGTGCATTGTTGCACGTCCGTCGTGGGATGCACAGTGAACTTACTCCAACGTCTTGAGAGTAAGGTATTTAACAAGGATGCATGATCCGATGTTGATGGGTTTGCAACCCTCTTACTCAACGAGTTATTTAGTAGGTTTACTTATCCTTTACCATCATGGGTTTTAATAAGTGCATGCATGCCATGTAGGCAAAAAGTAATATAACAACAATATTGAGATATAAATAATATGTAAACGACAAAGTGAAGTGTGTCGCGGAGTTAGCTAGAAACCGCGTCATTTAATTAATACTTGCAAGTTTTTGGGAAAAGAAAAACATTTGCCTAGATAAAACAAAATGTAAATACACGAATATTTATTGAGCACTTACTAAACTACGGAGGTGTCCGTGCGCGGGGCCGTAACCTTTCCTAAATATAGCATCTCTTGAGATTGCAAATATTCCATGTGCGTTGTAGCTCACGGCCATCCATGTCACGCAGCTTGTATGCGCCTTTTCCTAGTGCTTCTATGACCTCATAGGGTCCTTCCCACTTTGGTCCAAGTTTTCCTATATCTTCTGCGTGGCTTGCATCATTAGCGCGGTATACAAAGTCGCCTGGTCTGAATGAGGTGCTTCGAACTTTAGCATCGTAGTATCCCTTCATTTTCGACTTAGCTCTTGCCTCACATATAGCTGCGCGTTCGCGCCTTTCTTCCAATAGGTCCAAGTCTATACACCGTTCGTCGTCATTAGTTGCGGCATTAACTTCCGCCGTACGAATAGTTTGCATCCCAATTTCAGCTGGTATGACAGCTTCTGTCCCATAGACAAGAGAAAAGGGAGTGCCTCCAGTGCTAACTTTTATTGTCGTGCGGTGCGCCCACAAGACGTGCGACAATTCATCCACCCATCTTCCTTTGTGTTTGTCTAGGCGCGCTTTAATTCCTTCACCCAGACTACGGTTTGCGCGCTCAACCAAACCATTGGTTTGTGGGTGTTTAACCGACGTGAAGTGTTGTGTAATATTTAGTTTCGCGCACCAGTATTTGAACGGGTTATCACAGAATTGTTTTCCGTTGTCCGAAATGATTTCCCCAAGTAATCCAAAGCGGCATACAATATTTTCCCAAACAAATCATTTTACTTGATTACCTGTGATTGTCGCTACTGCTTTTGCCTCAATCAACTTAGTGAAGTAGTCTATAGCCACAATAAGAAATTTCAGTCCCCCTGCTGCAACAGGGAAGGGGCCCGCAATGTCGATACCCCACTTATAGAATGGCCATGGCGAAGTAATAGGCGTTAGCTCTTGTTGTGGTTGGCGTGGGATGGGTCTATGAACTTGGCAGTCGCTACATTTCTTTATCACATCACGCGCATCGCGATGCATATTGGGCCAGTAGTATCCTGACCGCAAGGCTCGTGCTACAAAGGAGCGTGGTCCTTAGTGCATACTGCATGAACCAGTGTGGATCTCTCGGAGTACGTAATCTGCCTGAAGAGGTCCATCGCACCGAAGCCATGGTTGTAGAAATGAGCGCCAATATAGGGTACCATCTCAAAGTTCGAACCTCTGCGCTGTGCGTCGTATCCATCGAGCGTCCTTCTGCTCATGGGGCAATATGCCCTTGCTTATGAATTCGATGATAGGGGTCATCCACGTAGGATCCTGCTCCTCTATCACCGTAGATATCTCCATCTCCGAGATGGATTTGTTCTTTAGGATATCTACCAATACTTGTTTTGACAGGTGCGCAAAGCTTGTAGATGCGATCTTGCTTACTGTGTCCGCTTTTCTATTTTCTCCTCTAGGAACTTGTTTAATGGTGAACCTGTCAAAACCCTGGATTAGTGACTTGGTCTTGTCGAGGTATTGAACCATGTTATCCTCTTTAGCCACATATTCGCCCAACACATGATTGGCTACTAATCAGGAATCCACGTTTGCTTCTAGGTTGCGTACACCCATTCGAGTTGCAATGCGTAACCCAACAATTAGGGCTTCATACTCTGCCTCGTTGTTCGTGGCTGTGAATTCAAAGCACAGTGCATAAGTGAATTCCATTCCTTCTGGACTGGTGAGGATAAGGCCTGCGCCCAACCCATCCACGCATGAAGATCCATCCGTGAATAGGACCCATGGTTCTTGTAGTTCTTCCTCGCTTCGTGAAGGTGCAACATCAGTATCTGGTTTTTCGATGATGAAGTCTGCTAGTACCTGCCCCTTAACCTCAGTGCATGGCCTATAAGAGATGTTATGCTCGCCTAGCAACACACTCCACTTTTGTAATCGCCCCGATGCGTTGGGTTTGGAGATAACTTGCTTGATAGGTTGGTCCGTGATCACCGCTATTGGGTGTGCTTGAAAGTACCTGCCCAGTCTTTTGGCAGTGAATACTAACGCCAAGACCAACTTTTCCATTGCGCTATAGTTAATCTCTGTCTTCTTGAGTGCTCTGCTTACAAAATATACCGGTGTTTGTACGGAGCTCCTATATGTCACTAGCACCGCGCTGAATGCTCCATGAATCGCAGACAAGTACACAATTAACACTTCCCCTGGTCGGGGTGCGACTAGCGTGGGAAGTGTTGCTATATGTTGCTTAAGATGTGTAAAAGCTTCTTCCGCTTCCGTAGTCCAACGAAAGTCTCTCTTTTTTGTACACTTCTTGAGTGTTTTAAATAGGGGGAGTGACTTCTTTCAACGTGCGTGGTGAAGGGAGTTGGATGACAGCCTTTGTTTTTTCTGGGCATGGCTTAATGCCACCAGGCTCTATCAAGTATCCAAGGAACATGCCTTCTGTAGCACCAAAAGCGCATTTCTTAGGATTTAACTTCATGTTGATCTTTCCCAGTGTTCTAAATGTTTCTTCAATGTCACGTACCAATTCGTCTTCGGCATGGCTTTTTATGACAAGGTCGTCAACATAGACCTCTAGGTTGCGGCCCACTTGCTTTTCAAATGCATTATCTACCAATCGCTGGTAGGTGGCGCCCGCGTTCTTTAAGCCAAAAGGCATTTTTGTATAACAGTAGACACCCTGGCTTGTGTGGAAGGCTGTTTTTTCCTCATCTTCCTTAGCCATTTGGATTTGGTGGTACCCTTTGTATGCATCTAAGAAACATTTAAAGGGGTATCCACACAAAGATTCTATCTTCCAGTCTATCTCTGGTAGTGGGTAGCAATCTTGTAGACATGCTTTGTTGAGATCGGTGAAATCCACGCACATCTGCCAACTACCATCACTCTTTTTGACCATCACTGGATTGGAGAGCCAGTCATGGTAATAGACTTCTCGCATGATACCTGCGTCGACAAGCTTGTGTACTTCCTCCAAAATGGCTTTTGCGCGCTCTGGAGCCTGGCCGCGCTTTTTCTGCCGTGCTGGGGAGTATCATTGTCGGATTTTTAACTTGTGTTCTGTAATCGAGCGTGGTACACCAGTCATGTGCTTTAGTACCCATGCGAAGATATCCAGATTCCTATGTAAGAGCGTGCACACGACCTCTCTGACTTTATCAGACAGCGATCCCCCGATCGATACTTCTTGCTCCGGGTAATCAGGATGAATTGCGACCTTCAGGTTTGATACTTTAGTTGCGCGCTGTTCTGGAGTGTGTGTCGTTTCACATGTAATCGTGTTACACTCTCTAGGTGGTATGGTGGTATTGTAGAGGGTGACTATGCCGCCTTCTACCAGGAATTTGAGCATCCCATGTGCTGTGGATGGTACCGCGTGCATGGCTGATATCCCTGGTCTTCCAATAATGCCATTGTATGGCGAAGGAGATCTGATCACCATAAAATTCATCCAGACTGTCGTGGAGCATAAAAGTGAAGAAAACGGCAAAGTCTTAATTTTCCTTGCTGGAACAGTACCTGATGGCGTCAAGAGTTCCCAAGTGACGGCGTCAAGAGCAATACAAGAGGTGGAAGTGGATAAAGTCCGTGACGATCCAGAAGATTTTTGCACTAGGGACATGACGGCGTCACCATAGGCCGTCATGGTCCAAATGAGAGTGACGACCCATAGTAGAGTTGCACATGACAGCGTCAAAACTGGATCTAGGCAATCCGATTTCATTATGGGTGGCAAGTTGACGGCGTTAGAATTTCCTTGTTGACGCTGTCACCCTGTAAAATCTATATATAGTTTTGCAATTTTCATTCATAGAAAAAAAACAATTAGGGTGTAACTTTGGAGAAAAACCCTAGTCCGAATATTACAGCTTTTTCAAGGGTTTTTACCCTTTGAAACCTTTCATGTTCAATTGAGATAAGTACTCTTTCAATTCATTCAATATGTCTATGTGTTGTTTGAATATATCTTACACTTGTCTTGAATTTAACATGCTTGGCTAGATCTCTTTTGTGTTTGCTTAGATGTAATGAAACCTAGATGTTAATTATGGGTTGATTGTTTGTTTATAGTTGTTACGGATGATTGTGTTCGATGTTAGGCTTAAGAAAACTGGCAGACTTCCATTGGTGACATGCTTGAACGTCTTAAGAAACATGATCAGAGGTGTACTATGATATTTGGTTGTATTTAATGCATAGGAGAATTCTAATGATCCCAGGTTAGGAGCTTCTAACGGCTCGACATAGGAGTGAAGTAGGATCCTATAGAGTTAGGGAATATTGTACACGGCCTTACGACTAGTATTAAGGAATACAACCCGTCATCCATTCAATTGTAACAAACTATCAACCTGTAAAAGATATCTAGGGAGTAATGAAACCTAAGTAAACACAACTCTCCTTATTATTCTTTACACCAAATTAGTAATTAGATTTCATTTCATTTTTGTTATTTTATTTTGATTGCATCTTAGTTATTGGGTTAGTTGGCTAGCAACTAATTCCGCCCACTCTTCCAAAAACCAAGATTTTACTTGCTTTTATAAAATATAAAAAATACAAAAAGAATCATCCCTCACCTCTAGACCTAGTTTTTAGGCTTTCTAATCCTAGCGACACTATTCCGGAGTTGAACGATGAATCCCCCGGTACTTGTCAGTATACTATACTACAACGATCAGGTACACCGCCTGGTGGGGGTTGTAAGCTTCTCGAGATCCCTCGAGAGGTAAAGCCTGGTGCGATTCCCACGTATCAAGGTTTTGGCGCCGCAGCCCGGGTAATAGTTATTGTCTAGGTTAGGATTTCTTTTTATTAGGTCTACTTGCTAGATTCCTTTCTAGTAAGATTTTATTTATATTTTTAGGTTTTCTTTAGTCTATCTCATTTCTTCGTGTATTTGTTTGTAACCTTCACCATCCGCCATCATGGCAAATGAAGATTTCTCTAACCTTAGAGTCACTAGGAGTTGTAGTTCCGCTAGAGACCTAGTTTTGCCCTATGCAGAACCTAAAAGGGAAATGCGTAGGCTAAGACAATCTCTCTCAACACCCGAACCATCCAGCATAGCTATCAACTTTGAATAGGCCCTTTCTGAAGAAGATTCAGACAATCACCTCACACCCTCTAGCCCCCAATCCAACAACGATATGAGTACCCCTGAAACTCCCATTCCTAAGCGCCTTAAGGACTACTCCTCCCCGAATCCTAGTGGCTTCTCAAATGCCATTGTCTTCCCAAACGAACACACCGATGAGGTCTTGCGTGCAAGCGATGTTTGGCTTGTCCAAAGTGTGTTCAAGTTTTGCGGATTACGTGATGATGACCCGATTCAACACATCAGGGACTTCTTGAAAATAGTGGACACCCTCCATATGGATGGGGCCACTAGAAACACGTCCCGATTACGATTCTTCCCTTTCACTCTTTATGAAAAAGCCAAAGAATGGTATGATAGACTTCCCTCCGAGTCTATCTTTACATGAGAGCAACTTATATCCAAGTTTTATGAGAAGTTCTTCCCAGCAGGGAAAACCTCAGTATTTAGGGATAGGATCCTCTGCTTCCAAAAGGGAAAGGACGAACCCATCCATAAATCGTGGATTAGATTCAAGGACTTAATAAGACAAGTTCCCCATCATGGCATCGAACTCTGGCTTCTGGTCCAAATCTTCTATGACAATGTCTCCTCAAACGACCAGAACGGAATCAACAATTCTAGAAAAGGGAAAATAGCCAATCTTAGTGCCGAGGAAGGGTGGAATAGGATTGAGGAATATGCTCAAGACCAGGATGATACTTGGGATGAACCTAAGTCGACTGCGAGCATGTCTAAAATCACACAAACACCCTCAGATCGACTAAGAAAAATTCACAAAAGGATGGAATATCTTGCGGGGTCGCGAACAACTAAACAACTTTCAAATCCTTACTTGATCTGTCACTACTGTGGGGGCCCGCACGAGGAAGAGGAATGCGGAGGAGAAACCACGACCGAACATGCGTGTTTGTCAGGAAATGACATCTACGCTGACCCCTCCCTTTTGCCTTTTTACCAAAACGATGATTATACCCTTTGGGGAAATCTGGTGAAAAGAAAAGAAGGAGAGGAAGGCCCTGAATACAAAATCAGGAGCACTTTTGAAGATGACCTCGGTCACTTCACTCAAGAAAAAGGCTTACAATTGAAAGGTCTTGATGAGCTCATCGCTGAGCAACCGAATGACATGGAAGAATGGTTTAACAAGCTTAATGCCACCCTTGATGACCAAGATAGGCCATCAGTAAGCCAAAAAGATAGCCTGCTCGCGGTGACTACTCGAGTTGGAACAACAACCAAGGACCCTCCTTATCGGAGCTCACACCCTGTCACCATTGACCCAAACGAGCCCCACGAGAAGGAAGGTAATGTGAGCAACGAGGCTCCTGAACAACCTTCCCTGGTGACCCCATCCCCATCAACTCCACCTAACCAACCTGTGAGAATCCCATTCCCATCCCGCCTAAAGAACCAGAAAATTGAGAACGATAATAAGAGATTCTTGTCATATCTAAAAGATTCAGTGGTCACCATACCTCTCCTTGATGCTTGCTATCACATGCCAAAGTATAGCTCATACTTCAAAAAATTACTCGCCAACCGAAAGAAACTCGAGGGTCTTGTGACTCTGGGGGAAGAATGTTCGGTGGTGACCCAACGAGGGCTACCAAAAAAGGTAGATGATCCAGACAGCTTCACCTTGCCATGTTCCATATGATCTCTATCAATAAAGAATGCTCTTGCTGATTTAGAGGCGAGCATCAACCTCATGCCCCACTCCATGTTCCTCAAACTAGGATACTCCAGACTAAAGCCTACCCATATGAACATCCAACTAGCCGATAGATCAGTCAAATATCCCATAGGGATATGCGAGAATGTGCTAGTCAAAGTTGGGAAGTTCAAATTTCCGGTTGACTTCGTGATCTTGGAGATGGAGGAGGATGAATTGGTGCCCATCATCTTAAGGAGACCATTTCTTGCTACCGCTCGTGCAGTCATTGATGTTCATGATGGCAAGTTAACCTTACGAGTAGGAACCGATAGCTTAACCTTCGACATTAAAGACACTATGAATCTCTCTCTCGAAGCAGCTAATCGGCTCTATTTCATCAGAGAGGTCGATGAACTCACGGATGTCATTGACAACTGTGTTGATGAACAGATCGAAGAAGGCTGGTTACGGGATGAGAGTTTCCTCCCCATATTGGAGGAAGAAAAGATGGAGGGCGTTAGAGCAGTCTCCTTCTACCCCAGACAAGAGACCACTGAACAGCTCAAATTCCGAAAACCTGAAAACAAGCTTAAGCCCTCTATTATCGAACCACCTAAGCTAGAGCTTAAAGAACTCCCTAACCACCTAGAGTATTCCTTCCTTCAGGGAGAGGATCAACTGCCAGTAATCATAAACTCCTCCCTCGAACATGAACAAAATGATAAGCTCTTAGAAGTCCTAAAGAAATATAAGGGAGTCCTTGCATGGAGTGTAGCCGACATTAAGGGGATTGACTCAACTTTTTGCACGCATAAGATTCTTATGGAAGAAAACTATAAACCAGTCGTGCAACCCCAGAGGCGGGTGAATCCCAACATTAAGGAGGTAGTAAAGAAAGAAGTCATCAAACTTTTGGATGCAGGATTGATTTACCCAATCTCGGATAGCCCGTGGGTTAGTCCTGTACAGGTTGTACCAAAGAAAGTAGGAATGACTGTGGTGAAAAATGACAAAGGTGTGATGGTACCCCAGAGAACGGTTACTGGCTGGCGGGTATGCATCGATTATAGAAAGCTCAATGATGCCACCAGGAAGGATCATTTTCCCCAACCATTCATTGACCAAATGTTGGAAAGATTATCCGGGCACGAGTACGACTATTTCTTGGATGGGTTCTCAGGATATTTCCAAATCCCCATAGCACCTGAGGACCAAGAGAAAACCACGTTTACTTGCCCCTATGGAACATTAGCCTATAAAAGGATGCCTTTTGGGCTGTGTAACGCTCTCGCCACCTTTCAGCGATGCATGACCGCAATCTTTCACGAATTAATGGAAGACAGCATGGAAGTTTTCATGGATGACTTTTCGGTCTTCGGGAGCTATTTCTACCGCTGTCTTGCCAACCTAGAAAAAAATGCTCAAACGTTGTGAGGAAACCAACTTGGTCTTAAATTGGGAAAAAAGCCATTTTATGGTAAAAGAAGGGATTGTGTTAGGACATAAGGTCTCAGGGAATGGGATTGAGGTGGACCAAGCAAAAGTGGAAGCTATATCTATATTACCTTATCCCACGACTGTTAAGGCAATACGCAGCTTCTTGGGCCACGCCGGGTTCTACCGGAGATTCATCAAAGATTTCTCTAAAATAGCTCGGCCAATGACTCAATTGCTGGTGAAAGATGCCCCTTCCGATTTCTCTCAAGAATGCAAGGATGCATTCGATCTCCTGAAAAAGGAGCTCACGCAAGCCCCAATCATGGTTACACCCAACTGGGAGTTACCTTTCGAGATCATGTGCGATGCTAGCGACTATGCTGTCGGGGCAGTATTAGGCCAAAGGCGTGACAAACTATTCCAACCTATTTACTATGCTAGCAAAACTATGAATCCCGCTCAAGAGAATTACTCTACCACCGAAAAAGAATTATTAGCCGTAGTGTTCGCCTCCGACAAATTCCGTCAATATCTTGTCCTTTCAAAGACAGTTGTTTTCACTGATCATTCGGCTCTCTAATATCTTTTTGCTAAGCAAGACGCTAAACCACGACTAATTCGGTGGATCTTGTTGTTACAAGAGTATGATGTTGAAATTTGTGATAAAAGGGGGCCGGAGAATTTGGTTGCTGATCACCTCTCTCGACTTGAAAATCCTCTTAATGAGCTTGATAAAAGCGAGATTCGGGATTCATTCCCTGAGAAACAGCTCATGTCAATGATAGATCCTGAACCTTGGTACGCTGATTATGCTAACTATCTTGCAAGCAGGCTCATTCCGGAACACATGACTAGATACGAAAAGAAAAGGTTCTTTGCCCAACTAAAATACTACTTCTGGGACGAACCATTCTTATTTCGAAGATGTCCTGATCAAATAATCAGGCGATGTGTTTCCGGAAATGAGGCAATAAAGATTATGAAAGAGTGTCATTCGGGCCCTTCTGGGGGCCATCATGGGATAAACACCACCGCACGAAAGATTTTCGATGTGGGATTCTATTGGCCCACGATATTTTGTGATGTTAAAGAGATGATACAAGCATGCGATGCATGTCAACGGGCCGGGAATATATCGAACAGAGATGAAGCGCCTCAGAATTTTATACAAGTTTGTGAGGTTTTCGATGTCTGGGGAATCGATTTCATGGGACCCTTTCCATTTTCAGGGGGGAATGAATACATTTTAGTTGCCATCGATTATGTTTCAAAATGGGTAGAGGCACAAGCCCTTAGGACCAACGATGCTAGGGTAGTTATTCATTTCCTGAAAAAGTTGTTTGCTAGGTTCGGCATTCCTAAAGCTCTCATTAGTGATAGGGGGACCCACTTTTGCAATGCGCAAATGGAAAAGGTCATGAAGAGATATGGAGTGTCCCACCGATTCTCCACCGCCTATCACCCACAAACCAATGGTCAAGTCGAAAACACCAACAGGGCAATTAAAAGAATACTAGAAAAAACGGTTAATCAAAATAGAAAACATTGGTCCTTTAAACTCGATGAGGCCTTATGGGCATTTCGAACTGCCTAAAAGACACCTATTGGAACGACTCCGTTCCGCATGGTTTATGGTAAGGCATGTCACCTTCCGGTTGAACTCGAAC
The DNA here is from genome assembly GCA_030686995.1 of Artemisia argyi. Lineage (NCBI taxonomy): Eukaryota > Viridiplantae > Streptophyta > Magnoliopsida > Asterales > Asteraceae > Artemisia > Artemisia argyi. The sequence goes on from CM060702.1 coordinate 174,914,809, forward strand.
ATAAGGCTTATTGGGCGCTTAAGGCATGTAATTTGGACTATACATATAAGGAGAGGGCGAAAAGATGGCATGACCAGCGAATTAAGAAACTTAAGGAATTTTCAGAAGGGGACAAAGTCCTATTATATAACTCTCGGTTAAGGTTATTTCTCGGGAAACTCAAGTCTAGATGGTATGGTCCCTTTACGGTGAAAAGCTCCTCTAAACCTGGAGTTGTTGTGTTAATAGACGATGAAAATAGAGAGTTCACTGTCAACATACAACGTGTAAAACATTATCAAGAAAGTAGTAATGAGATGATTAGTGAGGAGGATGTAACATTTGAAGATGAGGTCACATAATTGCCCATGACCTTGAGTCTAGCTACAAGACCCGTAAAATAAAGAAAAGCGCTTCTTGGGAGGCAACCCATGTTTTGTGTGATTTTTATTTGTGTGATTGTTATTTGTTTCCATATGCATGCTTTATTTTTATTGTTGGTAGATCATGTTTCAAAACTAAAATTGTGAAAATGCCTTATTTTGTCGTTTAACTTCGTCTTAACTTCATACAAAGGTATTTCGCAAAAGATAAGTGTAAGGGGAAACCCCAAATTTATTTTTAAGAACGAAATTGATCATAATTCTCCACAATATTAAATGAACATAAATGCTTGTATCGAGTCATAATGATGTTTTGCAGGATTTTCCAGGAAGTAGGACATAAGTTTTTCCAGAAATTTTCTGGAAACTTAATGTAAAGATTTCTGCAGGTCAATTCTGACGGCGTCAGGAATTAATTCCTGACGGCGTCATGTGTAAAATTCTGGAAATTTTACTAGTTTTGTTTTTCTAACGGAGTCTTGAAGTTTTTGTTAATCCTTTAGTTTTATAAACTCCAGGAAATTTGCAAACATTCATTCCACAAGCATTATATCTTACATTGTTTTCTAGGACTTGTTAGTATATATAGATTGCTGCCGATTTTACGCGAGGTTGCCTTGTTTATTTTCTTAGGTTTAATAGGTTATATATGACAAGAAGATGATTTTTTTTTCCTGGAAGGGAAGCTTTGAATGTTCATTTTCTTGGAGGAAGATCTAACCTTGTTACCACACTATCCACAACGAACGAATCACGGGAGTATTTGATTTCATCCTTTTACCTGTTTTACTTTTACAGTCTTTAATTGAACATTGGGGACAATGTTCATCCTAAGTGTAAGGGTACTATTGCACTTGAGTTTGTTTGTTTGATGGTAGGTGTGTAATAAAACTATGAGAAATACTTGTTAGTGTAATTTTAACCCCAAATTTAAATTTTTTTACAACATTTAGGAGTGAAACTTTAGCCATAGCAAGCGTCTCATGGATAGGAGTTGTATGACTAGCACAAAACCGTACCATTCAGAAAAATTTTCCACCCAAATATGTGAGGTTCGCCTTTAGATTTGATAGGAAAAGCATTTACCATTAGTGCTTATGAGTGTACCGGTAGCATTTAAATTCTAGAACTTGCGTTAGTGATGCATCCCGAGACCGCAAGTGAGACTACATTTGTGTAGTAGGATTTACTACATGATAAGAGGCATTAGGATCACCCTTGTGTTAAACCCGTATCATAATTACTTGACCATTTAAGTCATATTACTTGGCTAGTAAAGTTAATTAATTTTTCCCACACCTTAGCGTTGCACTCATTTTTAGTACACGAAACCCCTAGTACACCCCTCCGAGCCTATCTTTTCGTTTCTAACTTTAAGCATCTTACTTAAAGGAAGAATTTGTTACAACCTACTTAAATGTACACCCAAATTGCCTTAGCCTTCCGTGTATGCACTCAGCTTTAGTGCATTATTGTTTCATATTTAAACCCTTAGTTAATTATCTAATTGATTACATGGTTGCTAAGTGATGAGGCGAAAAATGAACCACTTTTAGGGGGTCATTTAAGCCCGGAATTGAATTTATTTGATCAAATATTGCCCTAAATCGTTCCTTTTGTGATTTTAGGTACTTTGGGAGTGAAATCTGGAAAAGAAGGCATTTTGGACGTTTTTGGAGCATAAAAGTGAAGAAAACGGCAAAGTCTCAATTTTACAAGCTGGGAACAGTAGGTGACGGCGTCAAGAGTAACTTTTTGACGGCGTCAGGAGTAATTTTCATGACGACCCAGTACAGAAATGACGGCGTCACAAGTAGAGCGTCAAGAGTAAAATGCATGACGGCTTGGAAACACACAACACATGACGGCGTCAGAAGTAGATCAAGGCAGTCCGAGAAGTATTTTGGCGGCGAGATGACGGCGTCACCGATTTGGTCTTGACGCCGTCAGCCCCTATTTCCTATATATAGTTTTTTAATTTTTACACATGAAGAGAGGAAGTTTTGGAGAAACCCTAAGGCCGAACTTGGTACGAATTTTATAGGTTTTTCAAGGGCTCTCAGCCCTTGAACCCTTTCATGTGTAATTGAGATAAGTGTTCTTTTAATTCAATCAATATGTCTATGTGTTGGTTGTCTATATCTTGTTCTTGTCTTAATTCCATCATGCTAGGCTAGATCTATCTTGTGTTTTCTTAGATCTATTGAAACCTAGATGTTAATTATGTGTTGATTACTTGTTTATGGTTGTATTAGATGAATGATTTCGATGTTAGGCTTAAGAAAACTGGCAGATCTCCAAATGGTAACATGCTTGAACGTCTTAGGAAACATAAACCGATGTGCACTAGGTTTTATTGGTTGTATTTAATGCATGAGTAAATTCTAATGATCCCATGTTAGGAGCTTCTTAGCCGGCTCGACATAGGAGTGAAGTAAGCACTCATAGGATTGGGGAAGTAAGTGTGCCACCCCATGAATGGTATTAAGGAATACAATCCGTCATCCACGCAACTATAACAAGTAATTAACGTGTAAAAGATGTCTAGGGAGTAGTGAAATCTAAGTAAACACATTTTCTCCACTTATTGCTCACAACCTTAGTATAATTTAGTTTTATTTTCATTTCTAGTATTTTATTTTGATTGCATCTTAGTATTGGGTTAGTTGACTAGCAACTAATTCCGCCCAAATCTTTTAAACCCGAGATTTTTACTTGCTTTCATAAAAATATAAAAACACAAAAATAATCATCCGTCATCTTTAGTACTAGTAATTAGGTTTTCTAATCCTAGCGACACTATTCCTAGCTGAACGATCAATCCCCCGGCACTTGTCACTATACTATACTACAACGATCAGGTACACTGCCTGGTGGGGGTTGTAAGCTTCTCGAGATCCCTTGAGAGGTAAAGCCTGGTGCGATTCCCACGTATTACTAAGTCGAGTCATATATTGTACATATTGTTTTGGGACGATTGGGACTCATGGGTAAAGTACTTATGTTATGGAGTAATGGGGAAGAACATCATATATTACCCCCATAGGTGCGTTAATCTTTAAAGTACTCCAAGTGTTTTGATTATCTTAATTCGAGTCATTAGATTAGTTTATTGTAAAGTATGTAAAAATTCATGTGTAAGGGGAATGTTAATTCCTTATGATGTATTATTTTGGATGGTAGGGTAAGAGTGTATGAAAAAAAAAAAAAAAAAAAAAAAAAAAGAAAAAAAAAACGAAAAAAATTAAGAAAAAGAAAAAAAATATATAGAAAAAGAGAAAAGAGAAAAAACATACGGACTACCATCCCGTTTCATTCTATGTTTGTTTTATATTTTTGTTATTTTTGATTTATTAACTTAAGTCGAGTCTAGTATTGGCTTAGCAACGCCATATTGTACATGTAATTAACCAAGATGATTAACTCGCCACCATTAAAGATTGCCTTTATCCAACAAAACCGTGTATTCCATATCCCTACACCTAACGTTATAACCCTTTGAAAGACCTCTTTGATAGTTTATCCTAGGTGCTTACGCCAAGTAGTGGAGGTTTGATCCTTTCCCAAGCCTATGGTAATCTATTTTGTTATGACAGGTAGTGAGAGATGTTTTCCATTTCCATATTGTGATATATACTTTATTACACCCGAGAGATGTAAGTATCTAAACACTATTTGTGAGGTGCTAGTGTATGACCTCCGTGCTTGTCTTTGGTCTTTGGTGGAACGATTATTTGTTGTAATTACTTTTATATTAGTGTTAAATGACCCCTAACTTGTATTTTGATTAGAATAAAAGCGCATTTGCTTGAGGAAAAGCAAATATCAAGTGTAAGGGTATTTGATGAGGCAAAAAATGAACCATTTTTAGGGGGTCATTTAATCCCGGATTTGAATTTATTTGATCAAATAATGCCCTAAATCGTTCCTTTTGTCATTTTAGGTACTTTTGGAGTGAATTCTGGAAAAGGAAGCATTTTGGATGTTTTTGGAGCATAAAAGTGAAGAAAACAGCAAGGTCTTAATTTTCCTTGCTGGAACAGTACCTGACGGCGTCAAGAGTTCTCAAGTGACGGCGTCAAGAGCAATACAAGAGGTGGAAGTGGATAAAGTCCGTGACGATCCAGAAGAGTTTTGCACTAGGGACGTGACGGCGTCACCATAGGCCGTCATGGTCCAAATGAGAGTGACGACCCTAAGTAGAGTTGCACATGACGGCGTCAAAACTGGATCTAGGCAATCCGATTTCATTATGGGCAGCGAGTTGGCGGCGTCAGAATTTCCTTCTTGACGCCGTCACCCTGTAAAATCTATATATAGTTTTGCAATTTTCATTCATAGAAAAAACAATTAGGGTGTAACTTTGGAGAAAAAACCCTATTCCTAATATTACAGCTTTTTCAAGGGTTTTTACCCTTTGAAACCTTTCATGTTCAATTGAGATAAGTACTTTTTCAATTCATTCAATATGTCTATGTGTTGTTTGAATATATCTTAAACTTGTCTTGAATTTAACATGCTTGGCTAGATCTCTTTTGTGTTTGCTTAGATGTAGTGAAACCTAGATGTTAATTATTGGTTGATTGTTTGTTTATAGTTGTTACGGAAGATTCTATTCGATGTTAGGCTTAAGAAAACTGGCAGACTTCCATTGGTGACATGCTTGAACGTCTTAAGAAACATGATCAGATGTGTACTATGATTTTTGGTTGTATTTAATGCGTAGGAGAATTCTAATGATCCCATGTTCGGAGCTTCTAACGGCTTGACATAGGAGTGAAGTAGGATCCTATAGAGTTAGGGAATATTGTACACGGCCCTACGACTAGTATTAAGGAATACGACCCGTCATCCATGCAATTGTAACAAACTATCAACCTGTAAAAGATATCTAGGGAGTAATGAAACCTAAGTAAACACAACTCTCCCTATTATTGTTCACACCACATTAGTAATTAGATTTCATTTCATTTTTGTTATTTTATTTTGATTGCATCTTAGTTATTGGGTTAGTTGGCTAGCAACTAATTCCGCCCACTCTTCCAAAAACCGAGATTTTACTTGCTTTTATAAAATTTAAAAAATACAAAAAGAATCATCCCTCACCTCTAGACCTAGTTTTTAGGCTTTCTAATCCTAGCGACACTATTCCTGAGTTGAACGATCAATCCCCCGGCACTTGTCACTATACTATACTACAACGATCAGGTACACTGCCTGGTGGGGGTTGTAAGCTTCTCGAGATCCCTTGAGAGGTAAAGCCTGGTGCGATTCCCACGTATCATGGTTGTCGTAGTGGCCTAGGTAGTCCCTGTGAGCGGTCCTATTGTCGTAAAGATCATATCTGAGCCTGATTCTTGGTGTTTGGTCGCACTGGTTGTTCTAGAGGCATGCTTAGGGGCTGAATCACTTTGCTGCTTCTTCCCCTGTAGGTCGCCATACGTTTCCTTCACCTGCGGAGTCCGATGGTTTAAGTTTTCGTGCTTTGTCATTCTAGTTCTTAGTAAAGTTCTTAGTGTTCGAGTCCCACGGATGGCTCCACTTGTTGATACAAAAGTTGGGAGTTCCTTGTTTGGATTCCTATTCCCGTATCAATTGGATCTTGATGCTGAGACCTGCGCACTAAGAGAACAAAAAACACCGTTAGGCTTACCGTGGGATTGTCTCCCACGATTATCCTCCGGTGTGAGAGTAAGTAATCGGTTTTAGGGTTTTAGTGAAAAGTTAGGGTTATTAGATGATACCTTAATGAAAGCCGAGATGCCCTTTATATACACACGAAATCCTTGTTGGTTTCGTGTTCCTTACCCTTCGGCGTATCCCAACTTATTCGGTCATTTGATCATTATCCCATAAATAAGAGATCCTATATCAAGACCATAAATAATAGATTCGAATTTGGGCCTTTGTAAGCCCAAATCTTTATCATGATAGCCCACACATGATGGGCTTTGTTATTAGTAATATCCATTGGTTGAGTTCGTGACCCGAGTGCGGACTATACGTCATCAAAAATAATACATGTACATTAATCATTATATTAAGGAAATACAAATTAGACTTAGCTAAATAAAATACATGGTTACTAAAATCTCATCCTAACTAAACGTTACTTTCTTTTGTACAAGTATCTACACATTTTCTTTCTTCAAGATAAGAACCGAATTTTGCTTTTCCTTGATTTTTCCTTACATGTTTTGATAAGGCCAAATCATTTATCAATATGTGAAGATATGCATGATAGTCCTTACCTTGTAACAAAATACAAAATATCTTACATTCCATACAAACATACATGACATACCTAAAACAAAACATACAGCTTCCCTTTTTATTTTTTCTTTCACATGCTTTCCCTCTACTCAAAATCTTATATTCCGCCTCCCTCATTCTTCTCCATAACGAAACAAAACACAACAGTAAGCCAAGAATTCCAAATCATTGTACAAGAAACAAGTTGAAGAGTAGCAGCCTTAGTGTGAATCGTGGTGGTGTTAATCTCTTTTCTTTTGATCCTCTTTTGTTTCGGCCAAGGTAAAAGGTTATTCACTTTTGTCATACATTTAACCTACATGATATACGATCTAATATGAATAGGAAACCTAACCAATGTCTCGTTAATAAGCATATGTATAATCTGGTTGTCGACCTAATTACAAGCCCTAATTTCGAAATCATTAAACCCTTAATAACCAGAATTAATATGTCATGATATGATGGAAACCCTAGAAAATCATTAATGGGGTAGATTACGGTTAAAACGGGATTTAGGGTTTGTGGTTTTGTGAATTTGATTCTCACAGATTTGTGTGCCGTCGTGAGAGGGCTAGAATTCGAGTTATACTAAAAGGATTTTCGTGTTTCTTGACTCTAAAATTAAGTTTAAGTTGTCTAATTTCTGAATATGTAAGCCTCTTGGTCGTTGGAGGTCGGGAAAGGGATCGTTTGATTTTTACAAGATTGATTGTCGGATCTAGGAATTTTGAGTCTAATTTTAGTCAATTTCTATGATTTATATTTCACAAACTTTAAAGATTGATAAATTCCAATTTTAGCAGGGGAATTTTCAACATGTTTACTAGTTATTGTAATTTTTGTAATTTTTTCTGGAAGGTTTAAGTGTATTAGTAAAATACAAACTTTTCGAGTATACCATCAGGTCACATTCTGGAATAGGTTTGAAAAGCGATTTTTGTTTGGATACTTACACTAAGATATAAAATTTGTGAAAATTATAGGAAGTACTAGACATATATAGGTGTCACTAGTAAAATTTATAGAACCTCGGAAGGTTGTTTGATTTGTCATAAAAATTATAAAATACTAAACCAGATTCACATAAGAAACCCCAAACATGACATTAAGTTACAATAAGTATTAAAATCAGTTATGACTTATAAAATGGACTAAAAATAATAAGTAATCATTAATTTGTGTAGATTCGTTGGAGAAGGAGTGACATGTGTCTCATTGTGATCATTTTATTTCGTTAAGGTACATATATTCTATCCTTTTTTATGATATCCGTTTGCTATCCCATTTGATGTATTCTTTGCTATTCCATTTGATATTATATCCGTATGCTATCACATTTTGACATGATATTCGTTTGCTATCGCTTTTGCTATGAAATTTAGTTTAGTTAGATATAACTTTTGTTGAAAACTAGAAGGGGTTAAATAGTTTTACCGATTAAAATTACTTATTAAAACTTATAGAACGACTTATGTCAATCTAGTTTTGACGTGTTGGATATTGATAGTAATAAAAGCATATAGAATAAACCAAGAGATAGAGTTAGAGAGACACAACCACAACACAAGTATTTATGGTGGTTCGGCTACAATGACACCTTCCTTGCCCTACTCCACTCCTCGAGTCACCTACTCGAGAGTTCGTAATCACAAAACCAAGTCTCCTTTCAAATGACGGAGAAGCCTTTACACCATAGCTCTCACTTTTTCCGGTACAAAGCTAGATATCGGGTCCTTAGCACGGCGGACCAAACCAACACACCCAATATAACTCAACTAAAGGATTTCACTTCCTTTTTACACCTAATAACCTAACACCTTTACAACACCTTTAGAGAAGAAATAAAGAACAAGAATCACTTCTGTGATCTTGGAAAAGAAGATCCTAAGCAACTCATCACCCGAGCTTGCTAGTATTCGTGAGGTTGTGTTCTCGCCTTTTGAAGGAAATCTAAGAGAAACACAAATAGAAACTACATAGAAAGATCCTTGGATCTGTGGTTAGAGAGTTTAGAGTGTAGAGAGAAGTAAACTCTAAAAAGTATGTGAGAAACAAGTGAGAAATTGCTCACTATTTATAGGCAATTTTGCCTACTGTTCACACGGTTTCGCTGGTTCCCTATCCAAAGGGATCCGGCTGGTGTAAACCCAGGGATCCGGCACACTGGGTAAACCAGTCTTGATTTTGGGTTACACACCGAGTTATGGGTTATGGTCCATGGATAGATGATGTCATGCCTGATGTCAAAGACATCTTGGGTCATGGGTCATGGATTTTGGGTTATGGGTTATGGACTTTGGGTCATGGGTTTTACTCATTATGGATGTCATGCATGATGTCATGCAATGGGTCATGGGTTATGGATCAAAGCTCCATGGGTTATGGGTTATGAACTTGGTTTTGGGTCATGGATAGTCCAAGTGTTTACTAGCATTTTTCTTAACATGTATAACAAAAGTTACTAAAATGTTTTTATAAAATAGTTTTGGTTTCATGTTAACTAAACATGTTTTATATTTGTTTAGTGAAATGAGTTAGTAAACTATTGGCTCAAAGCATTACGTATTTTATTTATTTCGTTAAAATGATTTTACGTTTGTTATCGACAAAACATTGAAAAATCGTAAAATACAAATAAACGTTTTGAAGGTTTATTTGTATTAACACCTTTGTTTGGACATATTATGATTGATTCATTATGCTTTGATTATCATTTGATTTATTCCATTGGCCGAGCTGTTTTGAACTAGTCATTGAGGTACACCAATGGCATGACACTTTTTGTGGAGGTGTAATTGATCCATGGCGTTCCCTTTTGTGCTAGCATTTGATTATTATTATTATTTCCATATGTATATATACTCGTCATTGTACTTGTGTATATGGGTATGACGTTATTTTGCAGGGAGCATATGGATGCATCCTAAGTATTTTGTTCAGTTTAGATAAGTGATTTGTTTGTGTATGCTATACACCCCATTTCACTTTTGGTACATTGTGAGCTAGCTACTCCTTGTACACTTTGCTATGACAGGATTATGATATATGATGGGATTTTGGTTTAGGGCATGTATCATGCCTTAGACATATGTTTGGGCTCGTGCGCATTTCCATATGATTTTATGATTCCCTTATTTTTCTTATGACTCATTACTCATTTGACTTTGTAACTTATGATACTATGCTCAACAGATTTCTTTAGTTTCATTTCGTATTTTGATTCATGTTTAGTTATTCGTTTGTTATATCTATTCACTTGGCTTTTTAAGCTCAGCCGCATTTTTTTTCTTTGCGGCAGGTTATAAGAGGGAAGCTAGGAATTGAGTGAAGATTGCATAGGAGCTTAGTGGAACACCGTGATGATAGTTCTCATTTGCTTTTGGATTAGACTTTGGAATTTACCTTTCATATAGACATGGTTGGATTTGTATTTAGTGTGAGATTCATTATGATTTAGACTTGTATTTTCCCGTAGTTTTATTCAAGAAGTTATGTAGCCTTAATTATAATAAAGTCTTCCGTAGTTTTATGAAAAAATAAGTGATCGGAATTTGTTTAATATTTTTTATATTTATCTTACTCTCGTCTAGCAACGATTATTAAAATTAGTTAGTTGGATTCCTAATTTCGTATGCATTTTTAGAGTTGTTCATCGGTTTTGTTATTGGGTTCGATTAATTCTAAATTTTTTTCTTTGGCAAAACCGAAAATCGAACCGTACTCTAATTGGATTAAACCGAACCAAAAACCGATTCAAATAACGTGAATTACTTAATTTAATTATTTATTAATTTAGTTATATATATTTGTAGTAAAAAGAAAATTTTCAAGCTTAAAAAATGTTATATTTATACTATTAAAGAGTCTTAATGTGCGTTTTTTTTTTTTTTTTTTTTTTTTTTTTTTTTTTTTTTTTTACATAAATATATAAAAAAGTATATATTCATGTGAATCCGTTTTTTGGTTCGTTCGGTTTTGATAAATTCGGTTCAGTTTTTTTCGATTTGATTTAGTTTTTTTAGGTTCGGTTTGATTCATTTTTTTTAAACCCGAATTTTGCACACCACTAGGTATTTTATGTGGTTATTTACCAGTGGGCCTCTGACCCATAAATGGGATGCACTATCAGAAATTCGAAGTCTATAGTCCAAAAGAGCATGAATTGCCTGTTATTATTATTATTACTAGTTTTAGATCCCTGTGCACACACGGAGTTTTGGATTTACTTTTTGTTAGATTAGTTTTAGGTTCAAAAATATATCAAGGGGCTTTCGTTCTACTTTTTTGTTATATTAGTTATTTGTTTAAAAATACGTTGTTATATTGGAATAATTGTATTTGAATAATTTTGATGTATGACACATTATAGATTAATATAATACACAAAGATAAAACATAAATATACAAAAACAAAATATTATATGGTTAAAAAAATGTTACTCTTATGTAACATTGGACCTCAGCATGTATTTCACATGTCCATATCATAAATAATACAAAAATCATATGATGCACATTTGGGCCTCCACATCTAATCCACTATCAGGGCCGGCCCTGGTTATGGGCGGCATGGGCGATGGCCCAGGGCAGCATATAAATAGAGGGCATCAAATTTTTGATGTTGTGAATTGATTTTATATGATAAAGCTTGTTTTATGATGATAACTTGATGTCTAGTAGAATATAGAAGAAATAAATGGAAAAAGATGCAATATTTCGAAAAAAAATTATGTTCACCGAATCATCGGAGAAACATACTGTCGCTTTAAAAAAGGGAATTGATTTGCACACTCTAACTTTTGATTGGGACACTCCACTGTGTGCATTCGATACTTGTACAAGGTTCACAGTGTGCTTTAACTGTCTGTACAGTTGAATGTCCCAATCACAAAGTTGAGTGTGCAAATCACTTTCTTTTAAAAAATAAAGGATGAAGAAGGAAGATAAAGATAAAAAGTTAACATGAAAAGACTATAGAGGGTAATGACTGAGTTGTGTTTTACCAAATAGTATTTACTATTTAGGTCATAGTCAAACTTTGTCGTTTTAAAGTTATTTTAGTTTATTTTCAAAATTTATTTCTACATTACTTTTCATTTTTCATTAACTTTAAATTTATTAGTCCAGCATCTCTTATAAACTAGTAGTAACGAATTTTTTATAATTAGATGTAAACATTTATTACTCCGTAATAGCAACATATACTTTAATTATATAATGTCTTATAGTTAGACACTTAGCTTTTTTAATCCTTGTTATATTAGTATAGGTAGTAAATTATTATAATAATTGGTAAAATTTTGCTAACGACTAGAAGTTAAGCTCGTTTTAATGGTTGAAAAATGATTGATGTGCTTATAAATCATTCCTACAAATGCACCTAATGATTTGATTGGTTGATTTAAAAAAAAATTGTGAGAATTTGAGGATAAAATACATAATACAATTATATAAGTGATTTATTCATTAGGCATGTATTGGTTTTATATAATCATTTTCAAATATTTAGTACATAAACGCAATATTTTAGTTGTGTACACTAATTTTTAAATGATATCTCAAAATCAAATGAATTTTAAGAAACTAAACCAATATTGAATAACCCGAACCGGAAAGAAACCAGAGTTAACTTAACTTTACAAAACGTAACATTTAACTTGGAAATATTTTGTAACATTTTATCATAACGTTTTATTTATCAAATAATGTTCGGCGTAGGAATGAGATTTTAGCTTGATTAGGTTTTAAACTAAAGACTAGTGTGTTGTTTGTTTAAAAGGGGCATTTTTTGACCGGCTCGTCCAGGGCAGCAGAAAACTTAGGACCGGCCCTGTCCACTATGTTAGGTATGGCTTCCAATTGAGTTGTCTAATCATTTATGTATTTTTACCCATTCCAAGTTAAATGGTAAACTTGGATAAGTTAAGTGAGTTCTCATAGTTTATATAATAATTATATAGTTTGTATAATAATTATATCAAATACTTCATTATATCAAATACTTCATAAGAAATACATATACTTCTTCAAATAATTAACATGATGCAACCGTGACTTTTTAACCCTACTACTATTACCATACGAACAACCTTATTAGAATTTCTTAAGTTTCTTAATGATCTTGGATTTCTCACAAGCCTTAACGGCAGCAGCATGGCCCATCTGCAACAAAAGACCTATTTCTGCAAAGTCTTCTTGCTCCGCATCCTTCAAATCTGCCAACGCTTCATCCAGAATATGACTGCCCACAAATTTCTTCAGCTCAAGAATAATTCCATGCCACTGGTCAACCCTGGCCAATATCTCCTCAATCCTTTCGCTGTAGTTCTTTTCATCACCCCTGTATGCCTTCTGTTCTCTAGAAAAAATTTCATTAAGAACCCTATCAATTGGTCTATCACCAATCTGATGAGCAATCTTCAAGCACTTAGGAAATTTAGGAGCCATAACGTTTAGATCAATAAAGATTTTACACCGTAATGAATTGTTCGTGCAAGATCCCTATTTATTGATTTGCCCAATAACCATTCACAAAATATATATATTATTTATTTATTTTCTTTTCAGCTTAGAACTCAAATATATATATATATATATATATATATATATATATATATATATATATATATATATATATATATATATATATATATATATATATATATATATATATATATATATATATATAAAATATAATAAGCTATATATTTATATATAATATAATTCTATACAACTCAAAAATTAATCTACAAAGGCGATTTTATCTTCTGGTGTGATAAAGATATGTTTCTGATTCAAATGATTCTGATATTATAACATTACGTGAATAAAATATCGTATAAGAAACACATTCAATTCTGATATACAAACGTCGTCATTTAAAAAAAATCAATTTGATTAATATTTCATTGATTAAATTATAAAACTGTACATATACTTTGACCGCCAGAAGATAATGCGTAATTCAAATATAGAAAGATATCGAAGAGGATAACCATTGTTTTTAAAACGTTAGTGTTTCGCAACCGTGATCCAAAATATAACGCATAATTCAAATATAGAAAAGATATCGGAGAGGATAACCATCGTTTTTAAAACATTCTAGAACGTGTCTCTCATACTGCCAGAGATCCCACGACACCAAAGTTTCAGAAAACACACTCGGTTCCAAAAGGTTTTTTTATTCGCGTTTTCGACATGTCTATGTTTGGGGAGGCCCCTCAAAAAACACTTTTGGCGTAGCGACATTCTCCCGATTGGAAAACCAATTAACCATTGAGAGGGCTCGAAAAAAAAAGGAATGACAACATAAAAAAAAAAAAAAAAAGGAATCTGTTACATAACTTTGTATATTAACTACATTACCAGGTCACCGTTGAAAGAAAAAATAAAAATGTATCGAATGTTGCTCATTCTATGTTTCTAGCAAAAATCTGTAATAGATTTAATTTTTGTTACACTAGTTTTACGTTTAAAAAGATATATATCATTTCAAGTTTGATTATTGTTAGATTAGTTTTTCAGTTAAACTTGGACTTCAAATTTTAGTAACTTTCAATTGGGCCATATTAGTAAAGCCAATATATCAAAACATAACATGTTTATTAGAAACGTAAGTTTTATAGTATTAGAAATTGTTATGGTTATATTTATAAAGGGTATCTATCACGTAGTAATATTTTTACAAATGATTAATCATGAATTTCATAAGGCTCAAATCCGCAACCTAAACGTTCCCAAACTGATCCATAGTATTAGAAACAAATTACAACGCAAATGTAATTGTTATACAGAACGGAAAACATAAATAAATAAAATCTTAGTAAAATATTCTAAAACTCAAAATTAATTATAATCTTGGTCCGTCTTTGCAGTTTTTCTTCCACCTCGCTTCGGGAGTGTTTTTGTCTTACGCTTACTACCAGTTAATGATGTATGTTCAACATCATCTTCCTCAGTTGGGAGAGGGTTTTCAACCTGCTCCACCTCAACTGATCCAGCGTCTTCATCTTCGGCATGAATATGAATAAACACATGTTCTGATAAAAGGCTAATGTTCAAAAAATATATAAATAACCATATTTTTTTATACGTATACCTTATTACTTCTATGAAGCTCAGGTACAACTTGATGATTATCCATCATTTTAAGAACATTGTACGCGTGTCTGTCCATCTCGATATTATAATCAGAAATTTCAACTTTAAAAGCAAACTTCCTACCTACAAACTTTCCAAAAACTTGTGGGAAAGTGTTGATGTCACCGATCTTTGTAAACATAATGCTGTCAGTGATTACAAAAGTAAATGTTTAGTAGTATTGAAACAATGTAAATTATTTGCATACATGTTTTTGTATTTCTAGACACTTCTATGTCAAGCATTATGAAGGCAGTACCCCCACTATCATCAGCAACTCATGCATGTAACCTGAACCTACAATATTGTATTCAAATGCTATTGTTTCATGAATTTACATAATTAAAAATTTAATAAAGAATTAGTAAAATAGTAATTTGGTACCTGGGTACAACATTTTTTGGATTAACTTTGCAAAATCTTGCGCCACAAATTGTTATTTATTGTGATGAAATCTGCAAGATTTGGGGCAACACCAATCACATTATTCATATTAGTAACTTTCCTGTTACAATCACAGCAACTCATATAAAACCATGATATGTCAGTATCGAATGATACTATAGATGCCAAAACTACAACATGGCACTTCTGTCAAATAACGGAAGAAATAAATGTATGTCAGTCAACTATTTTTAAAATTATTAGTTGTATTTAAAAAAATAACGTAGGATAATAACCTTATGTAAATCAAGAACATCTTGTATAGATATTTTGGGAAGCCTGTTCACGAAATCACCAATGTAACATTTGTTCTTCTTTACTTTGCTTAGAGATGTTCGTAAAGATATTATGGCTTCATCATGTTCAATCAGCAGCCTTTGTAAAAAAAACAATTTTCAGTACTGGTAGTATGAAATATAATAAATATGTTACGGTTAAGCATATTAGAGATATGTTTCACATACTTGTGTTTGAATTCTTCAATTTCGGGCAACTTTGAGTTTAAGAACAAACGGGTGGCGTGATAAGCATTATGAATTCTTATATTATCTGTAAAAAAAATAGAAAAGAAAAAGATTATTGAATCAGAAAATCATGTGTGCGCAAAATTTTGGTTTATGTGTTAACATTAGATAATCATTACCGCTCCAAAGTTTACACCGGGCATATTGAAAAATTATAATGTTGCTTGTATTGTTATAGTTATCATCATCAGCAACATATTTGCCTAATTGCCGTGCATGCTCTCCGTAGAAAGTGCAATACAAACGATTACGACTGTAGAAACAACCCAACTAAAATATTAGTCCTTTTTACAATTTAAAGGTATGTGAAAACAATTGTTTGGATATGAACAACATACTTTAAATCCATAATGTTGCAATCGAATTTCATATTGGGATGTCCATTTATTTCCGTGTCTTCAATATCATAACATCCCGATAAAAACCCTATCAAGTCTACATAAAGTAGAAAATATGTTTGGTAAAACAAAACAATTAAGGAGAATCTAATGTAAGTCGGAAATAAAAAATGCATACTGCAAAACTTACCAATGCAGGTGTTATCCTCCACATGGTGGTTTAGTAGCTTATCGAATTCAACAAAATGGAAACGAGTATAACCGACTTTAAAACTGCTACATTCCTTCACTCTGGTGTTTTTGTTAAAATTAATTTTGTGCGTATGATTCGTGTACTTAGTTTTACATTTGTACTGATGTACATCGAAATTGGATATATGTACGTAACTGGATTCAACAAGTATTTTTCCAAAACTATTTATAAATTCACTCGCTACAGACGCATGTATTCTGTGACCCTGTTTATAGATGCAACAAAACAACAAATACATGTGCAAATTAATTAGAACTATTTAAAAAAATTTAACATTGTTTAACAAAAAACATACCTCCTCGTCAATCAGTATAAATTCCAAGTTTTCAAACCAAGTTGGTTTCCTAAAAACACGTTCCTTCCACATGCTGTCAATCTTAACACAAATGTTTTGTGTTTCATTCGTGAGAGTCAACTGTTTTAACAATACACAATTATAACTTGTCATTATAATGGTTAATGTAAATAACATAATCCAAACCCTTATTAAAAAGATTAATGAATGATTAGCAGACGCATTGGGCAAGTACATATAGGTTATGGTTTAGGGTTTCTGATAGGCCCAAATAAGCCCAAGAAGATTAACACACCCGGTTTATCATATACATTTTTTTAATCCATTTTTTAGACAATAAACAAATAAATAAATAAATAATAATAATAATAATAATAATAATAATAATAATAATAATAATAATAATAATAATAATAATAATAATAATAATAATAATAATAATAATAATAAATAAATAAATTAACAAACTCATATAAAAATTGTACATTTACGATACTCTCGATACTAATATTAGTAGATAAATTATTTTTTCAGCTGAAATCTTTTTCCAAGACCTCTTTGTAAACAACATTTGTTGTTATGTTTGAAGCTTTTCCATCTTTATCACATATGAGTACTTTTAGCCCCTTCTTAGTTGTAACTCTTGAAATTGCCATGTACAGTTGCCCATTAGTGAATACAGGTTTCCGTAAATACGGCCCTACCTCTGCCAATGACTGACCTTGACTTTTATTTATAGTCATTGCAAAGCATACAGCTATTGGAAACTGTCTTTTATTAAATTTGAAAGGAACTCGCTTGTCTGAAGGCATTAGTTGCATTCGCGGTAAATATGTTATCTTCCTTGCATGTGTTCCGGTTATGATTTTTGTCGATGACATGATCCGCTAATCTTGTAATCACCAAACGTGTTCCGTTACACAACCCTCTTTGCTGATCAATGTTCCTAAGAAACATGACGGGCACACCTACTTTAAGAGTGATGTTGTGATTCGGTAAACCTGATATTTTGTAAGCATTCAAAAGTTCAGGTGAATATATCGACTCATCAAAGTTGGCGTCTATCTCTGTTTCACAAATTATGTCTGCGCTTAGATAAGTTTTTTCTGGTCTCTTTAATTTTTTAAGCAGATGGTCATTAGTCATATCAACCTCTTCATTTGTTGGAACTAGTATAGGTTTATGATGAGGCGAAAAATAAACCGTTTTTAGGGGGTCATTTTAGCCCGAATTTGAATTTATTTGATCAAATATTGCCCTAAATCATTCCTTTTGTCATTTTTGGTACTTTTGGAGTGAATTCTGGAAAAGGAAGCATTTTGGACGTTTTTGGAGCATAAAAGTGAAGAAAACGGCAAAGCCTTAATTTTCCTTGCTGGGAACAGTACTTGACGGCGTCAAGAGCAATGCAAGAGGTGGAAGTGGATAAAGTCCGTGACGATCCAGAAGAGTTTTGTACTATGGAGATGACGGCGTCACCATAGGCCGTCATGGTCCAGTTGTTAGTGACGACCCAGAGTAGAATTACACATGACGGCGTCAAAAGTGGATCTAGGGAATCCGATTTCATTATGGGTGGCGAGTTGACGACGTCAGAATTTTCTTCTTGACGCCGTGACCCTATAAAATCTATATATAGTTTTGCAATTTTCATTCATTAGAGAGGAACAATTAGGGTGTAACTTTGGAGAGAAACCCTAGTCCCAGTATTACATCTTTTTCAAGGGTTTTTACCCTTTGAAACCTTTCATGTTCAATTGAGATAAGTACTCTTTCAATTTATTCAATATGTCTATGTGTTGTTTGAATATATCTTACACTTGTTTTCAAATTAACATGCTTGGCTAGATCTCTTGTGTGTTTGCTTAGATGTTGTGAAACCTAGATGTTAATTATGGGTTGATTGTTTGTTTATAGTTGTTACGGATGATTGTATTCGATGTTAGGCTTAAGAAAACTGGCAGACTTCCATTGGTGACATGCTTGAGCGTCTTAAGAAACATGATCGGATGTGTACTATGATTTTTGGTTGTATTTAATGCGTAGGAGAATTCTAATGATCCCATGTTAGGAGCTTCTAACGGCTCTGTTAGATTATGGACATTATTTTAGTAGTCGTATGTTAGGATCGAACTCGAGATCGTGAGATTGCACACTTTACGTATGAAGAGTAAAAGAATAATTATTTATAAATGTTATATATAATTATTAATATACAAAAAACTAGTAACAACCGTTAGTATTTAACAGAGAATGGCTAACGACCATTAGACGAAGATTAGGAAAGTAATACTTGTGAATAATTGGAAAGTCAAGAATGTTCTAGAAGGAGTTCCACCTCCTTTGTGCCTTGGACTCCAAGTTATCTCAAGGATATAAACACCTCATGGGATATTGTTTTCTCATAACTTGTACACACATAATAGGTGTTTTCTTTCTCTCATCTTGTCCTCAAAATCAATCCATCTTTATTACCCATAAGGGTTTCAATTTTTATAAAGTTAAAAGGTTTTGTGTTTAATTTACTTGCATAAACTTTTACTTGAATTAGTACGTGTGTACAAGAACACGATTCAAACACACTATTGTTTGATTCTTGGATTGAAGTACGAAATAGGTAAGGGGTAACTCTTATAATCCACATAAACCCTAATTAGGGTTATTGATTTGAAGATTGCAATTGATTCTTGTTCCGGCTAGAATCACAAAGGTATGTTTACTATTTTATATTTGATTAATTAATTACATGTTATATGATTGTCATGATATTATAATTCCAACAATGGCATCTAGAGCCGTTATAATGTGTAATTAATTATCGAAACGCATAAAAATTGAATCTTGATTCGTTTAGTTACATGTTTTTAGGGTTTTTTTTTATTCCTAACCCTAATTTTTTTTAATTGGGTCGATTTAGACCTTTTAGGGTTTTAGGGTTGTGGTTTTGATTTTTTAATATGATTAGAAACCCTAGGATGTCATGTAATTGGTTGTGCGTTTTAGTAAACGATCTTGGTTCAATATGTTAATTGTTAAGCATAATCCATGAAAAAGTGCATATTTGCATGGATTTTATTGTGTGATAATTTAAATGGTTTAAATTGGATATATGAATTAATTGTTAAGTTATATCGAAACATGTAAATTTATTAATAGATGTCGTATTGGGGAAGACTCCAATATTAAGTAATCAATTATGCGCTATGTAGTATTTGTTTAGTTTTGGCTTACGCAATCGATTTATCGATGTATGTGGCTCTTTTTCCTAGAAGAAGAAAGCCTTAATTGAATAAATATATTATACACCTAGACTTGATTATTAACAGGACTATTGAATAAAATTTGCATGTGGCTACATGTTTATACATATTTAATTGTTATGTTATGTATATGTTTATTTGGTTGTTTTATTTTTTATTATGTATTACTTGTTTTTTGTTTATTATTATGTGAGACATGTTTATAAACGAAAAAGGGTAATTTTTGAATAGAAAGATAATATGGACTAAATAAATGGCGAAATTGTTTTGGTTTTAAGAGTTTAAATTTCAAATGATTGGTTGATTGATGTTTTTGTACGTAATGGTTAACTAGGCCCGACCGAAGTTTACACACTACAAGATGGGTATAAGGTTGGCTTCGCATTAAATTGTGGCCTTAGATAGACAACATTCTGTCTTAACGCTCGTTTGTGTGTAAATTAGACTTACCGAACAACCATTACACGTACACTGTCATCTTAAGGGTGAATTCACCACAATTCCATAATGATTATCCGAAACACTAAGCCTTAGGGCTTATGCAAAAGTACGATAAAGTGGACGATAATTGTTGGTAATTCTTTAATTGGTGAACCCGATACCTCAATCAAAACTTTGCTATTTTACTCTTAGCAAATTGGTAATAAAAATGTTTTATAAAACCAATGTTATGAAGTTGTATGCATGCTTCTTCACACATTATTTTGATCACGTCAAAATTAAATACTCTTATAAAATTAAGTTGAATGCCATCTAATTAAGAACATTTGAAGTTGTAATTTACGTCATGTGAGAACTTGGCGAGATTGCAATGGAGAGGTAAATTTTGTAATTTCATTTCTAGCAGATCAACTGATGTAATGGATTTATAAGTTTGCAGTTTTTAAGTTAGACGACTTAAATTGAGTAGGAAGTGAGATCTTGGACTCAAGGCATTAAGATGGGGATGAAACATGCTTACATTACAAAGGTTTTGTGAATGTAAATCCCATAAATCTAGGAATTGGACAAATGTTATGCCAATTATTGTACGACAATTACCTTGTTGAATACTATCATTACTAGCAGATCAACTGATGTAATGGTACTATGTCAATTTGGATCCAAGCTTTAAGAAAATACTATGGTTTATATGAATATATTTACCAATGGGTGTTTTATTTTCTTAAAGATCTAATTATCGAAAATACTGAAATTGAATTTTGTAATTCGTTTTAATGTATTAATGCAACGTTCAAACCGTAAACGTACTTTGTGCTTTGGTAAATTGATCTCGTTCTGTTTTCAAACAAATGTTTGATTAAGAATAATTTACTTAAAAGACAAAAGAAGTCTCCTTTCTATGAAAGAAGAGTGAGATACAATCCTATTCCTTTTCATGAATGAGAAAGGATAATAGAAATATTATATATGTCTAAATTCTAATTTAACTCATAGCAAATTTTTTAATAGTTAAGAAAATTGCGAATATTTTCATAGGGATTTTTTCATCCGCATTCGGTGATTAAATTCTTAATAACAAATATGATATTTGGTGAACAGAAAATTATGTATGACATTTTATGAGTTATTATAATTAGAAGCTAGACTAATTACCGCAAAATGTTTAAAAACAAACTAGTTGTTTTGACTATTTAAAAGGTACTACATACATTGAAGGATGGTAGACCTATTAAGGAAGAAATTGCATGCCCAATTTTTCAAGTTAATAGCATTTGGTGGATAGTCCATCATTTACGTAGTAGAATACACTTTTAATGCATAATTAATTGTTATGTATGGACATTCAAAGGTGTAGGAAAGTTAAAAGCACACTATTTTCTTTCACTGGATATGAAACAT
Source organism: Artemisia argyi (assembly GCA_030686995.1). Taxonomy (NCBI): domain Eukaryota; kingdom Viridiplantae; phylum Streptophyta; class Magnoliopsida; order Asterales; family Asteraceae; genus Artemisia; species Artemisia argyi. Next base: position 174,936,521 of record CM060702.1, read on the forward strand.
TTACAATGTTGTCAAATTTAGTGGGATTATTGTGTACTTATTACTGAATAAGGAATTATTGTAATGATCTTTAATTCAGTGGGAGTTACAAGCTTTGACATCTTGGTAGCTAAAGATAATTACTTTCCAAGTGTAGACACTCATACTTTTAAGGATAGTCTTGTACGTTTCCTTACTAGACATTGTTGTTCTACATCTACTTGTTATGCTAAAATCTATGACACAATCATATTTAACACATAAACAAATGCATGGTGTGTTGTTTATCAACTATATGAGGTTGTTCCATGCACAAGTGGGAGAAATGTTATCTTTAATGTGTGCAAGAAACAACTCATAAAGATATGATTTAATGGATTCTCTTGACTGCAAGGTAAGAGAATTACATTCTAATATGCATTATACTAATCTAATTCAAGAAACACTTGGTGTTACAATTTATGTTATGTGAGAGCTTAGCTAGATTGCAACAACAAGGTGAATTTCGTATTTTCATTACTAGCAGATCAACTGATGTAATTGAATTATGAGAATTTACAGTTTCTAAAATTAGATACCTATTAGAACATGTGTCAATATGATATCAAGACTACTTTAATTTGTATATTTATGAATTCATGGAATGACATAAATTAATAAAGTAATCTAATGCTGCTTCAATCTGAATATTTATGTGTTCTTGGAATGACATAAATAAATAAAGAAATAATGTTATTTACATTATTATGAAGTAATAAATTAACTTGAAATTACTATTGAAACCAAAAGATGGTGTTCATAATTACTTTAGTTAAACATGTTTATGTTTTATTGTAAAGATATAAACATAAAGTCTTTTAATTGTTACAAGACTTATAATAAAGTAAGACGTTATCTTGTTATGTTTTTTAATTAAGACATAAACATGAAGCCATTAAATTGTTAAATGACTTATAACGTATAGTGGGAATATAACAGTTTATGTTTTCTTGTAAAGACATGGACATGAAGTGACTTTGTAAAAAGTACTTGTGTTATAAAGCATGTAATCGGCTTGAAAATACTATTATACCATTATAATAAATTAGTTGGTAAATAGACAAGTCAAAAGAAATATGGTTATCTTAAATATTGTTAGATTGTATTACAATATTAATAATAATGAAATACCAAATGTTTGTGGTATGTTCAGTTAGGAAAAAATCAAACTCTTGTTATAGTGTTTGATTAAAGATAACTATGACTTCTTTTCTTCCAAAAGTTATCAAGGTTAGAATGTTGAGTATGACTTGGTCATATTTAATAAAACTCCAACATAGAAGATTAATAAGACATTATCATATGATGGAATGTGATGAATCACATTAAGTCTTAAATTGAAGTTCTAAATTTGTTTAACTGCTTATGACGAGGTTATTAACAAAGTAAAGTCAGGAACAATCAATAAGTATTTGTAAAATCCCAAAAGAGAACATTGTATTGTTGCTTTATTTTCTAAGTAATTAAAGACAGTCTTTAAATTGCTAAAAGCAAGTGGGAGTTTTGATCTTTAAAAGATAAAATTACAAGATACATAATCTTCTAAAATACACTAGTAAATATCATAATGAAGTTTGACATTTGAATGTTAAATCTCAACATGATAATAAAGTTTGACATTTAAATGTTAAATCTCAAGATGATGGAATTATCATTCATAGAATAGCAATATATCTTAGGTATTTGATTAATATGCTGAGGGCTATGATTTACAGGATTATTGTAAACCTGATAATCATTATGATACATTACCAAATTTGAAATTGGGTAAAGTATACATGATATGAATGATTAAGATGCTGTCCATGAGATAATCAATTTTAGAAACTTGGTTTATCTTAATAGTTAGACTAGAAAATGAAGATGAGTTTCTTCAAAGATAAGGTAACCATTGTGGTTTAAATCTTTGTATAGAAATCATATGGAAAATATTGTGCATGTATTTAATGCATGTCTTATGACAAGATTATTAATCACACTTAACCAATTAACTGTGATTGAATATTCTTTTCTCAATACATTAAATATATAAAGATTATGATTGTCATATTTATGAAATTGACAATGGAATATCAAAACTCTTTCTTGAGTGATTACTTGAGCGAGGACGATAAGTAATCAAAAGGAGTTTATGAATTCAAATAAATCTTTGGAAGTGTACAAAGTGCAATAATTCATGGATGGATAAATGCATGCATCTAGAAGATTACTCTTATATTTAATTATTAAATCCATGTTTTGATTTATAATTGAAATAAGATAATTTCTAAGTATTCCTAAAAGCTAGTGGGAGTATTATGTTTAATTTCTTAAATCATATATGTTGTAAAACATATAAAAAATAACATTTCATATAAGTTAAGTCTTAGTTTGGAATGAAACTTTACTTGTAGGATTTAGAAAATAAGACATACAACCTTGGAATGAATGTTTATTGTTGAAACATGAGCGGTAAATAAATCTGATATAACATGATATATTATTTAGAATGTCTAAATAGATATGTATGACATGAATAAAATCTAAGTATGACTCAATGATTTTTCATGAACATCATGTTTTGTTGTATCATGCTTGATTACAAGATGATTTTGCAATATTAATATCTAATTAAAAGTTATTAGATAACTTGTGTAATATTCTAAAAAGAATATGTTAGATTATAGAATCACATCCTAAATCTGGAACAGCTTCCAAATTTTATAGATGAACAATTTTTCAATTGTTGTGAAAATTTTCATAGCCAACAAACATGAAAATTTGAAGGGCATCAAACATTACACAATAGATATTAAGGTTTACGGGAAGTTTTAATAGCATATTGTTGTTTGTATACAATAATGCTAATGAAACTGAGATGACACTCAATACTAGTCATGGTAAGGATTTCATCCTTGACTATATATACTAGTTGTGCTTACTAAAGGCATAGTTGCATTATACATTAAGAGAATAAGAATACTTCAAACTTTAAAATGTTTGGAAGTTTAATTATCATAAATTGGTGGTTAAGGATGTCACACATTTTATGAAATATTATATGGCATTATCAAAATGGTTGATTATGTACATACAAGAATTTCAATAGTTGAATTCTTGAAATAAGTATTCTTAAAATTCCGATAGATCAAAGTTGGATGATTTATGACTTGTCAACAAGTATGAATGTCATTACTTGAGACATAATTCATCAACAAGAGTTATCATGCATTGATCTACTTAGTATTTGTATAAGAGATGTTAAACAATTATTATAAATTTAAATACATGGTATGTTTAATTTATAATATATTGTATCCTATATTTGTATGTTTAATCCATGAATAAATGTTATTCTAAATTGTCCGTTGTGAGTTAATAATATGGGAATATTATTATATCAAGACAAATATGAAGGTTGGTATAATATACTTAAAGTATATTGATGCGTAGTCATGCCATTTCAGATGATATTCAATGATACCGAATATAGGACTTATCCCAACAACATGATGTTACTTTATGGATTTTGTTATTAAGTAAATCATGAGAAGTTATCCTCAGACTTGAGATGCAAGATAAGTGTCATGAATGTAGTACATTTTCGTGGAACAACTTAACACTATACGTAATTGGTAGTAATAAGGGTTGTTTTCGAAAGTGTTACAAAGTTGGTGGGTTTTTCTTGTAGTCAAGATAGAATTTGTTCCTTCAAATTTATTTTTTGGAGCTTAATACTGCTGGGCCCCTCGTAGGGTTGGTAAGATGCATGTGCGGCCGCACCCAAGATCTCCCCTGAATATGTTCAGAAGATTTGGTAATCTTGATCAATCACAAACAACGAGAAACAGAATGGTTAATTAAGGAATGACTTTAATCCATATCCTTATTAACGTTGTATTAGAAATAAAAGGATAATAATAATGAGAAATCATTGAAAGGTTTTTCCAGGAGCCTTACTTGAGATCGTACTAGAGGCATCGGCGTGTTGCAAGACGCTAACCGATGTGATTACACTATTAAAATATGTCCAAGTGGGAGTTGTTAGATTATGGACATTATTTTAGTAGTCGTATGTTAGGATCGAACTCGAGATCGTGGGATTGCACACTTTACGTATGAAGAGTAAAAGAATAATTATTTATAAATGTTATATATAATTATTAATAAACAAAAAACTAGTAACGACTGTTAGTATTTAACGGAGAATGGCTAACGACCGTTAGACGAAGATTAGGAAAGTAATACTTATGAATAATTGGAAAGTCAATGAATGTTCTAGAAGGAGTTCCACCTCCTTTTTGCCTTGGACTCCAAGTTATCTCAAGTATATAAACACCTCATGGGATATTGTTTTCTCATAACTTGTACACACATAATAGGTGTTTTCTTTCTCTCATCTTGTCCTCAAATCGATCCATCTTTATTACCCATAAGGGTTTCGATTTTTATAAAGTTAAAAGGTTTTGTGTTTAATTTACTTGCATAAACTTTTACTTGAATTAGTACGTGTGTACAAGAACACGATTCAAACACACTATTGTTTGATTCTTGGATTGAATTACAAAAGAGGTAAGGGGTAATTCTTATAATCCACATAAACCCTAATTAGGGTTCTTGATTTGAAGATTGTAATTGATTCTTGTTCGGGCTAGAATCACAAAGGTATGTTTACTATTTTATATTTGATTAATTAATTACATGTTATATGATTATAACGCTTCCGCATATGCTCTCTTGATATGTTTGGTTTATTTTATATGATTGTCATGATATTATAATTCCAATAGGCTCGACACAGGAGTGAAGTAGGATCCTATAGAGTTAGGGAATATTGTACACGGCCCTACGACTAGTATTAAGGAATACGACCCGTCATCCATGCAATTGTAACAAACTATCAACCTGTAAAATATATCTAGGGAGTAATGAAACCTAAGTAAACACAACTCTCCCTATCATTGTTCTCACCACTAGTTTAATTAGATTCATTTTCATTTCTGTTATTTAATTTTAATTGCATCTTTAGTAATTTGGGTTAGTTGGCTAGCAACTAATTCCGCCCACTCTTCCAAAACCTGAGATTTTAATTGCTTTGATAAAAATATAAAAATACAAAAAGAATCATCCCTCACCTCTAGACCTAGTTTTTAGGCTTTCTAATCCTAGCGACACTATTCCTGAGTTGAACGATCAATCCCCCGGTACTTGTCACTATACTATACTACAACGATCAGGTACACTGCCTGGTAGGGGTTGTAAGCTTCTCGAGATCCCTCGAGAGGTAAAGCCTGGTGCGATTCCCACGTATCAAGTTTTTGGCGCCGTTGCCGGGGAATAGTTATTGTCTATGTTAGGATTTCTTTTTATTAGGTCTACTTGCTAGATTCCTTTCTAGTAAGATTTGATTTTTATTTTTAGGTTCTCTTTAGTCTATCCTATTTCTTCGTGTCTTTGTTCGTAACCTTTACCATCCGACATCATGGAAGGTGGTAACATCTTTGAACCCATCAACCCACTACAACAAAACCACCCACAAAACCTACCACTAGCAAACCAACCTCTTAGGCCCCGAACCCTAGGAGAGTATTCACGTCCTAGCCACCAAGGCTATCGAAACACTATTGAGCTCACTCAAGGAGCCAATGTGTCCCCCTTGCGATCCGACACCATCCGGTTGGTGCAAAGCGGATGTGCATTCCAAGGACTTTGTTCCGAAGATCCTAATCAACATCTCAAGGACTTCCTTAAAATCGTAGATTCTATAGACCTTGATGTTACAACTAGAGAGTCGACCCGATTACGCCTATTCCAATTCTCTCTATGTGATCAAGCTAGTCAATGGCTTGAACGTTTACCCGCGGGATCCATCACCTCATGGAATGATCTCACCACTCGTTTCCTTGCTCAATTTTTCCCAACGGGGAGAACTACCAAGCTTAGAAATGATATTTTGATGTTCCAACAACATCAGGGTGAAACTCTATATGAAGCATGGACTCGTTTCAAGGACTTATTCCAAAAAGTCTCTCATCATGGCTTAGATCTTTGGCTCCAAGTCCAAATCTTTTATTACCATATCGATCTCTCCACAAGGCGAACCATTGACCAATCACCCGGTGGCAAGCTACGTGATTTAATTGCGGAAGAATCATGGGAACTCATAGAAGATCTTTCTCTCTGTGACAACGAAAGTTGGAACGATCCTCGTGATTTGAACAAAACGGTCAAGGCAATATCTTTGCCTTCGAACAATTCTAGCACTCCCGACCGTAGGATCATGGAACTTGAGGACCAAGTCAAGTTTCTCATGAAATCTTACGAAGCTCCTAAGCCTTCAAGCCAAGTGAACAAAATCACTTCTTCATGCGAATTATGTAGTGGTCCCCATGACACTCGTGATTGCGTGGAACTCCCCGGACAAGCTTTTGCGGACTACGCATCCTCGCGTACCGACGAAGCGGGAGACAAGTGGTACACTTTCAAACTCGAGCCAAACCCTTACGGTGATTCCTACAACCCTTCTTGGAAGAATCACCCGAACGTTAGGTGGAAACAAAACCAAAACAATTCTTCCAATCTGCCTAATCGTTACCAACCAAACGGTCCACCCTCTAACCGTACTTTCAACAACAATCCTTCCAACAACTATGGTAGTACCAACAATCTTGAAGGGTTGATGTCCAAGTTTATGGCATCTCAAGAAGCTCGCATAGCTAAGTTTGAAACCGAATTCAATCAACAACAAACGGAGATGACCAATAAGATTGACAACTTGTTGAAAGCCCTCAACAACCAAGCGCTAACTACACCTAGAAAGGACACTAGGGACGCCAATAGTGGAATCCAAATTAAGGACCCCTCGTCATTCAAACACGTCCACTTTGTCAATGTTATCACCATTAAGCCAAAAGATAAGGACATAGAAGAGAGTGACAAGGATGAAGTTGGAATAGAAACCGAGACTAGGGAAGAAATTAAGGAAGTTGAGGTTAATAAGGGAGAAAAGTTAGAGGAATTAGAAAATGTAGAAGAGTACTTTGATAAGTTGCCCACCAAGGAAGAACGGGAATATCACAAGGATTTATTCGATGATCCCGAGACACTATATATCCTTGGTTAACCCCTTATTAAAGTAGGTGATCCCTCTAACATCAACATACCATGCAACATTGGGCATATGCATGTATGGAAAGCTTATATCGATCCTAGGTATCCTATAAACATCATGACTAGGACTTATTATAATTGGGCAATGAAGAAGCAACTTGGTTATAGGATGATGCCCTTCAAGAATTTGATAAGTAATTTTGTAGGAAGAGTGAAAGGATTGCATGTGTTTGTAGGAAACTTCACTTATGTGACCATTTGTTGAGGATACTCGTCCGGTAATAGATTCTTGCCTTAGTCAAGTAGTGTTCGGAAAACCATTTGTTGAAGCCTCTAAGATGAGTTATGACCCGAACCTAGGGATAGTTAGATTCAAGGAAGAGAATGATGAGATTGCTTACCAAATGCCCTATAAGATTGAACAATACCGCCTCCTATCAAACATAGAAAAGGAACACAAGCAAGCTGTTTACTATAGGAATGATGAGGATAGACGTAGAGGAGTAGAATATGTTATGAATAGAATACTTGGTTTCTACAAAGAATGCTTGCAACTAGGTCCAGAATACAAAACTAATATTGGAGATGACCTAGAGAATGAGACCAATGATGAGGTCACGTAATAGCCCATGACCTTGACTCTAGCTACAAGACTCGTAAATAAAGAAAAGCGCTTCTTGGGAGGCAATCTAAGTTTTGTGTGATTTTTATTTTGTTTGATTGTTATTTGTTTCCGTATGCATGCTTTATTTTTATTGTTGGTAGATCATGTTTTAAAACTAAAATTGTGAAAATGCTTTATTTTGTCGTTTAACTTCGTCTTAACTTCATACAAAGGTATTTCACAAAAGATAAGTGTAAGGGAAAACCCCAAATTTGTTTTTAAGAACGAAATTGATCATGATCCTCCACAATATTAAATGAACATGTGTATTAGTATTTGTTAGAGTCAAATGTTTGTATCGAGTCATAATGATGTTTTGCAGGATTTTCCAGGAAGTAGGACATAAGTTTTTCCAGAAATTTTTTGGAAACTTAACGTAAAGATTTCTGCAGGTCACTTCTGACGGCGTCAGGAATTAATTCCTGATGGCGTCATGTGTAAAATTCTGGAAATTTTGCTAGTTTTGTTTTTCTAACGGAGACTTGAAGTTTTTGTTAATTCTTTAGTTTTATAAACTCCAGGAAATCTGCAAACATTCATTCCACAAGCATTATATCTTACATGGCTTTCTAGGACTTGTTAATATATATAGATTGCCGCTGATTTTACGCGAGGTTGCCTTGTTTGTTTTCTCAGGTTTAACAGGTTATCTATGACAAGAAGATGATTTATTTTTCTGAAAGGGAAGCTTTGAATGTTCATTTTCTTGGAGGAAGATCTAACCTTGTTGACACACTATCCACACCGACCGAATTAGGGGAGTATTTGATTTCATTCTTTTACCTATTTCACTTTTACATTCTTTAATTGAACATTAGAGACAATGTTCATCCTAAGTGTAAGGGGAAGGTAAATGATGATACCTTATAGGATACACTTGCACTTGAGTTTGTTTTTTTGATGGTTGGTGTGTCATAAAACTAAGAGAAATACTTGTTAGTGTAATTTTAGAGCCAAATTTAAAAAAAAAATTACAACATTTAGGAGTGAAACTTTAGCCTTAGCAAGCGTCTCATGGATAGGAGTCGTATGACTAGCACAAAACCGTACTATTCAAAAAAATTTTCCACCCAAATATGTGAGCTTCGCCTTTAGATTTGATAGGAAAAGCATTTACTATTAGTGCTTATGAGTGTACCGGTAGCATTTAGATTCTAGAACTTGCGTTAGTGAAGCATCCCGAGACCGCTAGTGAGACTACATTCGTGTAGTAGGATTTACTACATGATAAGAGGCATTAGGATCACCCTTGTGTTAAACCTATATCATAATTACTTAACCATTTAAGTCATATTACTTGGCTAGTAAGTCAATTGATTTTTCCCACACCTTAGCATTGTACTCATTTTTAGTACACGAAACCCCTAGTACACCCCTCCGAGCCTATCTATTCGTTTCTAACTTTAAGCATCTTACTTAAAGGAAGAATTTGTTACAACCCACTTCAATGTACACCCAAATCGGCTTAGCCTTCCGTGTATGCACTCATCTTTAGTGCATTATTGTTACATGTTTAAACCCTTAGTTAATTATCTAATTGATTACATGGTTGCTAAGTCGAGTCATATCTTGTACATATTATTTTGGGACGATTGGGACTCATGGGTAAAGTACTTATGTTATGGAGTAATGGGGAAGAACATCATATATTACCCCCGTATGTGTGTTAATCTTAAAAGTACTCCAAGTGTTTTAATTACCTTAATTCGAGTCATTAGATTAGTTTATTGTAAAGTATGTAAAAATTCATGTGTAAGGGGAATGTTCATTCCCTATGATGTATTATTTTCGATGGTAGGGTAAGAGCGTATGCGAAAAAAAAATCGGAAAAAAAAGAAAAAAAAATAGAAAAAGAAAAGAGAAAAAAACATACGGACTACCATCCCGTTTCATTCTATGTTTATTTTATGTTTTTGTTATTTTTGATTTATTAGCTTAAGTCGAGTCTAGTTTTGGCTTAGCAACGCCATATTGTACATGTAATTAACCAAGATGATTAACTCGCCACCAGTAAAGATTGCCTTTATCCAACAAAACCGTGTATTCCATATCCCTACACCTAATGTTATAACTCTTTGAAAGACCTCTTTGATAGTTTATCCTAGGTGCTTACGCCATGTGGTGGAGGTTTGATCCTTTCCCAAGCCTATGGTAATCTATTTTGTTATGATAGGTAGTGAGAGATGTTTTCCATTTCCATATTGTGATATATACTTTATTACACCTGAGAGATGTGAGTATCTAAACACTATTTGTGAGGTGCTAGTGTATGACCTCCTTGCTTGTCTTTGGTCTTTAGTGGAATGATTATTTGTTGTAATTACTTTTATATTAGTGTTAAATGACCCCTAACTTGTATTTTGATTAGAATAAAAGTGCATTTGCTTGAGGACAAGCAAATCTCAAGCGTAAGGGTATTTGATGAGGCGAAAAATGAACCGTTTTTAGGGGGTCATTTTAGCCCGGATTTGAATTTATTTGATCAAATATTGCCCTAAATCGTTCCTTTTGTCATTTTAGGTACTTTTGGAGTGAATTCTGGAAATGGAAGCATTTTGGACGTATTTGGAGCATAAAAGTGAAGAAAACGGCAAAGCCTTAATTTTCCTTATTGGGAACAGTACCTGACGACGTCAAGAGATTCCAAGTGACGGCGGCAAGAGCAATGCAAGAGGTGGAAGTGGATAAAGTCTGTGACGATCCAGAAGAGTTTTGTACTATAGAGATGACGGCGTCACCATAGGCCATCATGGTCCAGTTGTTAGTGATGGCCCAGAGTAGAATTACACATGATGGCATCAAAAGTAGATCTAGGCAATCCGATTTCATTATGGGAAGCGAGTTGATGGTGTCAGAATTTTCTTCTTGACACCGTCACCCTGTAAAATCTATATATAGTTTTGCAATTTTCATTCATTAGAGAGGAACAATTAGGGTGTAACTTTGGAGAGAAACCCTAGTCCGAGTATTACAGATTTTTCAAGGGTTTTTACCCTTTGAAACCTTTCATGTTCAATTGAGATAAGTACTCTTTCAATTCATTCAATATGTCTATGTGTTGTTTGAATATATCTTACACTTGTTTTCAAATTAACATGCTTCGCTAGATCTCTTGTGTGTTTACTTAGATGTAGTGAAACCTAGATGTTAATTATGGGTTGATTGTTTGTTTATAGTTGTTACGGATGATTGTATTCGATGTTAGGCTTAAGAAAACTTGCAAACTTCCATTGGTGACATGCTTGAACGTCTTAAGAAACATGATCAGAGGTGTTCTATGATTTTTGGTTGTATTTAATGCGTAGGAGAATTCTAATGATCCCATGTTAGGAGCTTCTAACTGCTCGACGTAGGAGTGAAGTAGGATCCTATAGAGTTAGGGAATATTGTACACGGCCCTACGACTAGTATTAAGGAATACGACCCGTCATCCATGTAATTTTAACAAACTATCAACCTTTAAAATATATCTAGGGAGTAATGAAACCTAAGTAAACACAACTCTCCCTATCATTGTTCAAACCACTAGTTTAATTAGATTCATTTTCATTTCTGTTATTTAATTTTAATTGCATCTTTAGTAATTTGGGTTAGTTGGCTAGCAACTAATTCCGCCCACTCTTCCAAAACCCGAGATTTTAATTGCTTTCATAAAAATATAAAAATACAAAAAGAATCATCCCTCACCTCTAGACCTAATTTTTAGGCTTCCTAATCCTAGCGACACTATTCCTGAGTAGAACGATCAATCCCCCGGTACTTGTCACTATACTATACTACAACGATCAGGTACACTGCCTGGTGGGGGTTGTAAGCTTCTCGAGATCCCTCGAGAGGTAAAGCCTGGTGCGATTCCCACATATCAGTTTATTTTCAAAATATCCTGGTTTTTCCGTTTCTTTTTCGATTGTCGGATATATGGCTGATATCATTGCTTCAAGAGAGTCACCTTCAAAGTTAATCAGCACATCGGAGGGAAATTCTATTTCAACTTCTCCATTATTTTCTGCTCCTACTTTTCCTTCTCCAACGTTTAATAACCAATCAACAAATTCCTTCATTTCTTTTGAATCGTTTTCATTTGCCGATTTCAATCGCATGTTGGTGGTTAATTCTAGAACTTGACAAAACTCCCAAATGGATGAATGATTTATAGAAGCATTGACTATTTCTTCTCTTGTTCCTTTTTGAATTACAGGCAGAACTTGTTGAAAATCACCACCGAACAATATTGTTTTGCCTCTAAAAGGTTTTTTTTTCTTTTTTTTTTCTTTTTTTTTTTTTCGTTTTCGCCGGTTACGATATCCCTTAAACTTCTATCAAGAGCTTCGAAAGCATGTTTATGTGTCATTGGTGCTTCATCCCAAATGATTAACTTAGCTTTTCTTAATAATGCACCAAGCTGGCTATCGGGGATGATGTTGCAAAAAGATTGCTTTGTTAGATTGATTGGGATTTTGAACCTAGAATGAGCAATTCTACCTCTTGGAAGCAATAGAGCAGCGATACCGCTGGATGCGACATTTTACAATGTTCCCTCTTGATCTAATTCTTGCGGATAATGCATTCCACAGAAACGTTTCCCTGTCCCTCCATAACCATATAAAAAAAAGCACCGCCTATGACACTATCTATCGCTTTTATAACTGTATCATAAACTCCATGCTGTTCATTTGTCATTGATGACATTAATGATGTATGTTCCTTCACAAGAAGTTCTTTGTCTATGTTTAGTTCTTCTTGTATCAATATATTTATCCAATCGTCTTTGTTCGTTAAATCAAGACGTGGCATGTAAGGAATTTCTTCTAGTTTCACCCCTCCTGTTAACAACATTTCATTTATTAGTAACAAAGCGCAATTTTTTTCTCTTCATCAGAAATAACATGATATGTATTTAAAAAATAAGCAAACAATGTTAAATTTCATTAACCAAATTACATGTAATAAAAAAATATAATCATAAGACTAACATGGTTTATTGAGTTTAGTTATTCGCATTGTTTGTATATCTTCTGATAGTTCAACCCAAGTTTCATCCCAAACTTTGGCTGGGTTCTCTACCGTTTTATGTACAATAAGCATTAAAAACAATATTCTGCATTGCCAATCCTACCGGTTTCTTTTATCGACTCAATGAACTCTTTATCATCTTGAAGTAATCCCCTCGCATAACATGCATCTTGGAAAGTGTTGTAAACAATATCATCATGCGTTTTGAAATGATCAAATTCCATGGCACCTTTTACGACATTAAGCAATATTCTAAGGTAGAAGACTTCTCCCAACATTCTTGGGACATATGTAATTCTTCCTATTGCTGAATCTCTCTTCCTTTTTGTCTATTTCCTGTCAGCTTTATTCCAAACGTAATGTTTTGGAAATTCAACGTACGTATACTTCCTGGCTTCTTTGTCAATCTTGTTTGTTTCCATCCATTCCAAGAATTGTGAATACCCTATAGAAGGCTTCGACAAAATATAATATCATCGACATCAGCACCACCTTCAAATATAACTGGTTGTTGATCAGGTAAATGGAACGATAAACGCTCTACATGTGGATATTGGAAATGAATGTTGAATTTAAAAAGTCTCCAAGCTGATTCACATGCACATATATAACGACAATTGTAATGTTATACAATCTCGTCCCTGTTTTTAGCCTTTGGGTCTTTGTTTTTCGCCTTCTTTTTTTTTTTTCAATAGCCATGAGAACTCTATCTTGGCCTTTGTTTATGTATTTAAATAAATACTTGATTGCTCCTGAGTGGTTGCACCATTCAACGTTCATATGAGCTTGAAACATTTTCGGCAATATTGGGTTGTACCCAACCACAAATCTGTCATGAAAACATGCTTACAATGTTGCCATATTTTAATTAAAATTATGATAAAATAACAAATATATAATAAGGGGTTGCACCTATTATCCAACTCGACATTGTTTTTGACACATTTTCGCCCATTATCGGAACGTTTGTAAATAGGATAACCCTCAGCATTGATACGTGTCTGTTCAATAAAATCCATCGGTAATTTCTTACAGCATACATTATTCTTCATGCAAGGGGAGCTTTTGGTTGTCTGGTCCACAAGGTCCGTGCATCATTATTTCAGTCGCCAATTTATATAGCTCCGGATCCTCATCCAAATCAGGTATTTCTGCTGAAATTACACGGTCTATATCTTCTGGATTTGGAAGTTTACACTCTTTATAAAAAAATGCATATGTGTGCATGAGGGAGACCTCGTTTTTGGAATTATATAGTATACACAACTGTAATTAAAAAGTTAGTATGTAATTTAACAAACAGTAAATATTAGTTAAATACGGAGTAATATTTATAAGTTATAATTAAAAAAAGAACATTTACCTGCACTGACTTTTCCAAGAACTTGTTTTTCCTGCAATTCTAATATAAGAATGTCAAGTTTTATCTTGAATAGCTTCGATAAAACATCTGGTCTGTCTTCTGTACTTAGTTTATGTTTTTGCATAAACCTATTTATTTCTGGCCATTTTGTGTTGCATGTAAATGTAATAAACAGATCTGGATAACCATATGTTTTGAAAAGAGCCATTGCATCAAGATAATTTTGCATTTTATATCTAGTTCCAGCTACATATGAAGAAGGTAGCACTATACGTTGACTAGATTTCGAAGTATCTTCAACTCCTTCATCTGCACATTTATTTAAATCTCTCACTGATGATATACGTAGTTTCTTTTGGTTAAACCTGTAAAATTTAAGTCTCTCGTTCTCTACCATCGTGAATGCATCCACTAAAAACTGTTGGAAAAGTCTTATTCCATTTAATATGAAAGAAGTCTCCGTATCTCTCTGTTGTAATCTATATGCAAACCATTCTCTAATAGAAACTCTATACGTTTTACCATCTTTGGTTTTAACCTCAATACCTTTAAGAAAAATATCATCTCTATACCCATCTTCAGCATATGGGAATAACAAAGGATACTGCAATGGAAGGTATAATCGGTGCATTTCGTCAATGCGCACGTACTCACTATTCTTTGCTTGGACAATAATATCTCTTTTGTCAGTCGACCCATCTATATCTCCAACGACGATAGCAGCTACTTCATATGTTGTTGGCAGATCATAGTTTTTGCCTAATTTTTCTTTGTTTTTGTCTGCATCGCTTTCTTTTCTTGATATCAATCTGATCTTCACTGTTGAAGCATTGTTCGAGTCGATTTGTTCTTTTATTGCTTGATAATCTTTAACTAAAGCATTGTAACTGTTTAGTATTTCTTTAATCTGAACTGCGATTGAATGATCAATTTCTTTGATCTCTTTTGGCGAATCCTCGTTCTTTGAACTATTTTATACAACCATCAAAAAATATTTAATTGAAACAATACATACAATGAATATTAACTTCAATTTATTAAAATTACGTTAGTGCCGCATATCTGTTTGGAATTTCGTTATCGGTGTCCACTATGTATAAATGTGCAAATTTTGGAATCTCTTCATCGCGAGGCAATACAGTTCCATGGAGATGGTAATTTTACCAGACATCCTGAAAATGAATGGGCCACCACCTTTGTTGATATCCCTGTCAACATTCCTCCCATAGATGTAAAGCTAAACATCATGTTGAATTTTCTAATATCATGCTGGAAAATTTTACTTCTTTTATTGTCTGACTTGAATAATCGTAATAATTCTTCAGGAGGATCTATCATTCTATCCAATTTAATTTTACTATTCATGCAACAAATTGAAAACGAATCACCATTTTTTGCCGACACTCTTCCCTTACTCGCTTCAGCTGCCCATACTTTTGCCATACATTGTGAGCATGTAAAAGTATTGTCTCCAATGTCTATATATTATGTTTAACATTTACAAATTTTAATATTTACAAAATAATCAACATTACAAATTGTATATCAACATTAAGTACGCTATTATACCTTAAGATATTCCTTTCATAGATGCTTTTGCCTTATCATGTTCATCGTACTCTTCCGATGTGCTTATCAAAACTTCAATAAGTGAATCTTCATTTGGCATGTGAGGAATCAATCTTTTATTTGATTTTGATTGCGTATTTGTATGTTTTCTTTTTTTTTTGAACTTCTGAGAATGCTCTATTCCGATCCTTCAGTCATGGGAACATCATGTAGAACCCAACAACCATAGTTACTTGTCCTTTTTACTTTTTCTTGAAAATAATAAAACATTTCTCGGGTCCAACATCGAGTTTTCTCGTCCGATGGATATTTCTTTTGAACAATCAGCCTGTCAATCAGTATCACTTATATTATGTGCCACTGCATATTTATTACAGTATCATTTTTGGTATAACATATTAGGTGTAACACCCCCAAAAATGGATCAGCGGAAGCATACATGTCACTGGGGTGCTACTAAATTGGATCACAACACATAGTAAAGAGAACGGATTTACCTTATCCGTTTTAAAGAGAGTTTTCATTAAAAGATTTAAATAAATTTAAAACATCATTCGAGTGCGGAAATATAAGCCCATAAAAATTTTTACGCGGTCACAGATACATCAGAGTAATCTATGACCTTGCCATGCCACGCCAAAAGCCTTCAACAGTTAGCTATTCCCTCAAACCTGAAAATACATGCTAAAAAGTGTCAACACGAGGTTGGTGAGTTCATAGGTTTGTACAAATAACAATTTAGTATAAAAGAAATGTGAGTTCGATAAAAGTTTTGTGACAATTGTGTCGCTCACAATGTCATGAAAATATAGTTTACTTTCAAGTAAATGTAGTAAAGTCGACCACAAGGTTTTCGAGTGTGAATAGCCATTCACGTACAAATCAAGTTAAGTTTTAGTGACTGATGCTTTACTCACAGCGTCATAAAAAATATCAGTAAAGTAGACCACAAATATTAAGCATAAAGTTGGACCATAGGCAAAATATGTGATCATTACAACGAAAATAATGTCACATAAAAGTAAAAGTCTATTACACTAGCACTAAGTTCATGCAACCGAAGTTATGACAGTGTACATGCTCTAGAAGCATGTTAAATATAAAGGCCCAACAAGTGTTTATCCCGATACACCTGTAATCCGACATGTTATACGTTTGCGTTTGCCTATCCGGTCAAACCGAACGGGGGAGTCACCCACAATAGATCTATTTATAATATTCGTGCTTCCCAGCAGGAATTGACGGTTCATGAGTTTGGGCAAAGTGGGATTCAAGGCTTAGGCTAATCCGCGTAATAGTTTAAATAAAGCATAAGTTTCAGTGTGGTCCATAAAAGGGTTTGCATAAAAGCAGTTGTCATTCAAGTGGTGGCGTAACAGCAATGATTTGTAAAGTGGTTTGCATATAAGCAATAGTTCATAAAGTGTGTTGCATACAAGAAATAACTCATAAAGTTTGTTGCATAAAAGCAAGAATTCATAAAGTGTTTGCCCGTTTCTCACCCCAAGTTTGTAATGCAAAGTAAAGTAAAAAGTTGGACTATAAACTTACAATAATATGAAAATGTTTAGGGTACTTGTGAAAGTAAAAATAAGTAGTTGAGCATGTATCTTTCCCAAAGAATTTATAAAGTAATTAAACGAGTAAAAGTGGGGCTATGACTCACCTTAGTAAAGCAGTCTGATAGAGTAAAGTCAAATGGTATAAGTGTGCGGCACCGACACGCGACCTAAATTAGTATGACAATACTTAGTTTACAATTTTGTATACTCACGACTCAAAATATTTAAATAAATCTAAGTGGTTACAAGTGGTTGTGTTTAATGTTGCTTGTGTGGCAGAGTTTACGTTTAAATCATTTCAAAGAGTTTGTAAGTACTGGCTCTTAGACGACAGTACGAATATATATATATATATATATATATATATATATATATATAAGTATTCATGACGATTAAATTTTCGGTTCAGGAGTAACCGAAAGACTTAGTACGGAAACTATTCACAAGTAAAGTGTTTGAGAATTAACGGTCAGTAAAATAGTAATAAATACTTGGCGCTTAAGTATTTATATTAGTAATGGTTACGTGATACGGTGTATATATAAATGTGTTTATATATATTTAATGAGGGGATGATAGGTTAGAAAATATTTATATGAAGTTTTGTTATAACATATTTTAAATTTTGTCTTTTTGTCGGGTTTTAGTAAATAATCTTAAATATATTATTTCGCCGAAATGTGGACAAAGTATGTTCAAAAACATAAGCTTTTACTTTTTTTATTAAGGGTTATAAAAATATATTAGATCGGGTCTAAAAATATTAGTTAGAATGATAAATAATATATATATATATATATATATATATATATATATATATATATATATATATATATATATATATATATATATATATATATATATATATATATATATACCAAAAATGTTCCTGGCAAATAATATACAACAATTTGTTTTAAAAAAAATATATAACCACAAGGGACCGCGCCCAGACTTGAACCTGAATCATTTATGTAGAGGCTAAGCAACAGTACCAAATGAGCTAAGGGCTCATTAGTGTTATAGTTTACCATATGATTGTAATTAAAGAGTTTGTTATCTATTATATATTTGTTACATTGACAATGTAACTGTGATCGTGTATATCAGTATATGCATGAAATATTTGTGTTTCATTTCTTCTTTCTTAACAATTTCTGTTTCTTATAAAAGCTACCAAGTTCAAGAGTCGGCTTAACATTACAAGGACGAGACCGCTTATGCTCAAATGAGTCTCGACTCATTTGGGTTTTGTTCTACTAAATCTTCCAAACGCGACCAAAAACATAAACCAATTTATGTGACGTTTAAAAGAGTTAAGTTTACGTTTCGAAAATAAACTATACAACTAATAAGTACTTTGTCCATTCATGAGCTAACACTTAAGTTTGTTTATATATAAACTTTCTTTTAGTCGTTTTAAGTTTCCAAAAACTCAACAAGCTCGACATGAAACATGAGTACTAGTCTCTTCTAGCGGAGTTTATATGTTAACGAGATTAAAGATTACTACCACACAAGCTCTTAAACACCACATGGATTTATGAAAGTCGAATATGGAAGTGCACATACTCGACTGTGCAACACCTCTTATTGTTTTCCTAAACTAAACATATTGACATGAAGTTTAAAAGATTATAACAAGTTTAGGTGTATACTATTCTTACAGTGACCTTGTATGAGTGTGTGTGTTGAATGGGACAAGACCAAGAGCAAAGCTTTCTAACCCAAAGCTTTCCAAAACTATACTCCAAGAGGCTTTCAATACTTTGTAACCCAAAAAGAAAGTTGTGGTCTCCTGGTGTTTTGCTCGCTGATGTCGAACCAAGAAGAAGGGGAACAAAGAAATGTGTGAGTTTGTATTTTGAGATGAAAGGAAAGTTATGCATTGGTCTATTATATAGTAGCATTGTTAAGGAGTAATATAGTTGACAATGGGCATGATGTGTCTTCTGGTTTTGTCCCTTGACATGCAAAGAGCAGGAACCAAGGAGGGTTATATAGGTTAGATTTTGCATGGAACTACAAAAAGGTGGTGTTTGGTTTGTTTTCTGCTGTTGAGACCCAAGGGGGAAACAAGGAGAACAAGGAGGAGTGAATGTGTTTTGTGGTGAAGTGAAAATGAAAGATACTAAGGTCCTTAATATACATGAACTAGGCATGGAGTTAAGAGTTAGATAATACGCTAGAGTTAGCTAGAATGACAAGTGCATGGGAAGTGTGTTAGGTTGCTGATGTTCGTGGCTAAAGAAAAAGAGAAGACCAAAATATTTCCTAGCTTGTTTTGTGGAACCAGAGAGATATCAAGGGGGTGTGGATAGCAAGATGTATGGTCTTACACATGCATGGTCTTAACAATTTAATAAGAGCATTAGGTGTAGTTGGGGAGGCAAGCCTTCTCATTCGGGTCCCACTCCTGCCACATCACTCAACACCTCAACTTCAACTCTTCACAACAAACCCCCCTCACCAAACAACAAACCTCAACTTCCCCATTAGGGCCCCACCTCTTACACATTTATTTTTTTATTCATTTCATTAAATTAATTAAATTCATTTCACTAATTACTGAATAACATAAAATTCATTCATTAGATAATACAAATAATACAAATAACATTTTTATTTAAAAAAAAAAAAAAAAAAAAAAAAAAATCTAACTGAAACACACAAACACAAATAGAAACCAAAGTAGCCCAAATTTATATGTCCTACCACTTAATAACTAGCCCACTTCAACAAAAAAAAAAATTAAAAAAAAAAAAAAAAAAAAAAAAACTGTACATCGTCTTCTTCACACATACACACACTCATATTACACACACAAAAACACGAACACAAACACAATTACACAAAATACCTTATAGATCTAAAAAAAATGAAAAAGAAAGAAACCTAACAAGAAGTACAACACCAAGCCTCACCGTGGCCACGGGGAGATGCCCAACGAAGAGGAACGACGAGGGCATTCTGGTGTAGAGGCGAGCTTCGGCTCGCCGTTGTTGTTGCCAGGTCGGACGGCGAGCCTACACCTAATGCTCTAAGTGCACAGTAGGCTAGCTTGAATAAAATAACACAAAAGGGGTGTAGTTCGACTAAAAATGGGAAAAAGAAGAAGGGACAAGCATGCTTGGGAAGGATGGGACAAAAGAGAGACGTGTTTGTACTGTGTCATGTCATTTGTTTGCAGCCGAAGCAAAGAAAAAGCAAAAAGGGTCAAGTGTCAACTTTAACAACAATATTACACAATGTGTTGACAACTTAGACTAGGCAAGGTATGGACTTGGATGGTAATTGTTTATTAATCCTAGTAACAAGCTATACCCTTATTATATTACAAAGGGGTGTTCATTGGCTGCCAAAAGAAAAGAGAATGAGACCAAGTCATGCACTATTCACTTGTTTAATAATCTAGCTAGTGTTGTAAGATGTTATTGGTTTGGTCTCATACGCAAAGTGCAAGAAAGGGTAAGGTGGGCAGGTGGTTTCTTTGTTTGGTTCTATACGTAGAGTGAGGAAGTGAGGGAGTTAGTACTTTGGTGTGTAAGAGGTTTTGGGTAAAAGAAAGCAAAAGATCACAATGAGGTAAGGCCTTAGAGGGTACGATCAAGATAGGGATACACTAACCGGACCCTCCCTTGAGAGGCAAGTACCAAACCCTCTCATAGGGTAGGGTACTATTTGTATTTTTTTTTGTCCTTTTGTCCTTTGTTGTCCATGTTTTGTCCCATCACAAGCAAAATACAAGTCCAGGTTTTCCCAAGCAACACAAGCGTAACACAAGCAGGTTTGTCCAAGTCCAGGTTTTCCCAAGCAACACAAGCAACAAAAGTCCCAAGTCCAGGTTTTGACACAATCAACACAAGTAACACAAGCAAAAAGTCCAAGTGCAGGTTTTTGTCAAAGAAAAACAACTAACACAAGCAAAAAAACACAAACACAAAAAAAGTCCAAGAGCAGGTTTTCGTCATCGCCGAAAAAGGCTCGGATTTGAAAACATGATTTTAAAAAAAACAGGTTTAGTAAGGCTCGGATTTGAAGGTTGCAAACGTAATTGTTTGCCATCTATTCGGGGTTGAAAAACCCATTCGTCATCGCCTTTTGCACACAAGGTCCAGGTTTTGACCAAAGCAACACAAGAAACACAAGCAACCAGATTCTCACAAGCTCAGATTCAACAAATTCCCAACAAAAGCCAACACAAGTACCATAAGATTCTCACAAGCTCAGCAACACAAGAAACACAAGCAACCAACTCAGATTCAACAAATTCCCAACAAAAGCCAACACAAGTACCATAATATTCTCACAAGCTCAGATTCCACAACCACATAATCACAAGCTCACATTCAACAAAAGCCAACAAAAGCCTGTTAAATCATCACAAGCTCAACGATATCAAGCACATGTTACACAAGTGAAACAAGTTTCACAAGAGGGTTAGTATATCAGAATAGAGAGGGTCAATATATATCACCCACCACAAGGGATACACCTCACAAGCAGCACAAGTAACACAAGCAAAGAAAGTCACAAGTGCAGGTTTTTTTCACCCAAGCATTAAGGGAGCTGTTAACCGAACCCATACCACAAGTTTACAAGTCCAGGTTTTGTCACAAGCAGCAGAAGTAACACAAGCTAAGAAAGTCCAAGACAACAAATGTCGAACTCACCATTTAACACAGAACAGGTAAAGGCTCAGATTCATATATATATATATTGCTCATCATTTTTGGCTGCAACATCAAAGGTTGCAAATTAATAGTTTATTTGCTTGTCCATTTGGAAATGCCATGCCAAAATCTAGTTTTTTTTTTTTTTTTTTTTATATAAAATCATCATTGCCTTTTCTGTTATTTAAAAAAAATGGTTTCATCACAAGTCTGTGGGGAATGGGGTAGGCCAGAGCAGGTATTCATACCACTCTATGGTGACAGATCAAGGTGTTAACCTACCCACATAATCACCACAGAACCACCATAGGGGGTAGGATATATTGACCCTCCCTACTTAGTATCACATATCACATATCACAAAAACCTGCACCAATGAACCACCAAAGCAGTCACATATAACATATAATCCACCACAGAACCACCAACAATATCAAACAAGTGATTTTGTTGGTGGTGAAATCACCAACATCACCATATAATCACAGAATACACCAATTTTTCAAAAACCCCTAACTTTTTCTCAAACCTTAATTTTTCCAAACCAATAATACACCACAGAATCACAAAATAATCACTGAAATACACCACAGAACCACCAAACCAAACCCTAATTTTCAACAATTAGGCGTTTAATTAATTAAACATAGATCTGTTAAAATTAACCACAAATATGTCAATTAACAAACGTTAATTGAAATAAATCTTGCACTTTTTCAAAAACCCCCAACTTTTTCTCAAACCCTAATTTTTCCAAACCCATAATACACCACAGAATCACAATATAATCACAGAAATGCACCACAGAACCACCAAACCAAACCCTAATTTTAAAAAATTAGGCGTTTAATTAATTTAACATAGATCTGTTAAAATTAACCACAAATATGTCAATTAACAAACGTTAATTGAAATAAATCTTGCACTTTTTCAAAAACCCCCAACTTTTTCTCAAACCCTAATTTTCCCAAACCCATAATACACCACAGAATCACCATATAATCACATAAATACACCACAGAACCACCAAACCAAACCCTAATTTTAAAAAATTATGCGTTTAATTAATTAAACATAGATCTGTTAACATTAACCACAAATATTTCAATTAACAAACGTTAATTGAAATAAATCATTCAATTTCTCAAAAACCCCAAAAAAATTTTCAAAACCCTAATTTTTAAATATTAGGCATTTCATTAAATTAATATAGATCCGTGTTAATTAACCACAAATATTTCAATTAACAAACGTTAATTGAAATAAATCACTCACTTTTTCAAAAAAACCCCAAATAAACAACAACAAAACCACCCAGAAAAAGTATATCAACGTACCTCAGTCACA
Source organism: Artemisia argyi (assembly GCA_030686995.1). Taxonomy (NCBI): domain Eukaryota; kingdom Viridiplantae; phylum Streptophyta; class Magnoliopsida; order Asterales; family Asteraceae; genus Artemisia; species Artemisia argyi. Next base: position 174,959,819 of record CM060702.1, read on the forward strand.
CATAACGCTCTTATCACACACACTCACAGCATAAACATAACCAAAACCACCAATTTTAGATCTAAAACCATGTTTTAGATCTAAAAAATGAGACAGAGTTAATAGAGAGAGAGAAAAGAGAGGATATGAGAGGAGTGTGTGTGAGATAAGAGCGTTATGTGAGTATGTGGTGAGTGTGTGTGAGATAAGCTGTGTGTGGGGAGGCGTAAAAAGCGTTTTTTTTTTTTTTTTTTTTTTTTTTTTTTAATGTTATTTTTATTTTGGTAATTTGTAAAATGTTATTTATAAAATCTATTTTGTAAAATGTTATTTATAAAATGTATTTTCTAAAATGTAAAAAGTTATTTGTAAAATGTATATTGTAAAAAGTTAAAAAGTTTTTTTTGTATATTGTAAAAAGTTAAAAAGTTTTTTTATATATTGTAAAAAGTTAAAAAATGTAATTTTGTAAAAGTTATTTGTAAAAAGTTAAAAATGTAATTTTGTAAAAGTTATTTGTAATTGTAAATTTTATTAGTAAAAAATTGTCATTTTTGTAAAATGTATTTGTAAAAGTTTTTTGTATTGGTAAAAATGTACTTTCAGGCGTTCGGTTCTCACGAGAAATTAACTGAGTGGGTGCAAAGTATAGCCCATGAGCTCGGTTTTGTCATTGTTAAAAGAAGAACCAAAGCAGAAAAGGGTTATCTGTACGAAATAAACTATAGGTGTTCAAAGGGTGGAAAATATACACCTGAAGGTAGTGGAAAACGGCAAACCAGTACCTTTAAAACGGGTTGTCCATTCAAATTAGTGGCGAAATATCATCTAACGGGTGATTTTTGGATTTTGATGGTGAAAGATAATAGCCATAATCATGATTTGGCAAAGTCGTTGCATGGTTTCCCATATGCAATGCGATTAAAGGAGGATGAGTTCGGTTTGGTCGAAGAATTGGCAGGTTATAACGTACGACCACGTAATATACTTTCGACAATACAGGGTCGTAATCCGGATAACGTGTCTAGCGTTAGAACTATATATAACGCACAAGGTAAGATCCGGAAAATCAAAGAAGGTGGTCGAACTCTAATTCAAGTCCTTTACTCACATTTAAGGGATGCAGGGTATATATATTACAATAAGGTAAATGAGCAAAATCAGCTTGAGGAACTATTTTTTGTTCACCCCACATCATATGCTCTATGGTGTACATTCCCTCAAATCATGCTTATGGACTCCACGTACAATACCACAATGTTTAAATTGCCGTTATTGGAAATTGTCGGAGTAACTTCGACAAATAAAACATTCTCAATAGGGTACAGCTTTTTAAATAGTGAAAAAGGGTTTAATTTTCAATGGGTATTGCAACGTTTGAAGTTAGTGGTAGATCAAAGATACTACTCGCGTGTTATCGTCACCGACAGAGATTTAGCGTTGGTTGGGGCATGCAAAGCGGAATTTCCTGACGCTCACAGATTACTCTGTCGATGGCATATACAGCAAAATATTCTTCAGAATTGCAGAAATAGATGCGTTTCATTAGAGGACTATGAATCCATCAAATGGAGATGGGATCATATGATTAAAGCTCCGACACGCAGAGATTTCGTGCATCATTACGAATGCCTACAACAGCGATTGGTCAATCATGCGGGTACTTAATTATTAATTCACTGATTTTTATTATTTAGTAAATAAAAACCCGAATGACCTTTTGTTAGTTCATTACTTTTTTCCGGTATTGCTCAGTATCTGAATAACTTATTGCGAGATTACGGTAACATGTTTGTCTCGTGTATCATCGATCAATATCACTGCTACGGCCAGACAACAACGTGTAGAGTTGAGAGTCAACACGCGTTGTGGAAATTATATTTGGACGGCACACAGTCCAACTTAGACAGGTTGTTGAGTGCGGTTGATAAAATTCTCATTGCGCAAGAAACTGCGATAAAAGAGAGTTTTAATAGAAGCATGAACAAGAAATTCAATAAATGTGACATACCAATATTTTCAGAATTGTGGTACAAAGTTTCAAAACATGCTTTCAACCACATGCATAAAGAACTTAACCTGGATATCATCGTAGAAAAATGTAGCCCTAAGTTGCGGACAATTTATGGACTACCATGCTTCTGCGAATTTGAATTTTATCGAATTCATGGTAAGTATATTCATTTTATGACTATCAACTTATTTTTCCACATTAATATCAGTAACTTATATAAGTCACTTTTAACTCATGCAAAACAGCCCATTCCATTGGATGCAATTGATGTTCATTGGAGAACCCTATACGTCATGTGGCCTGTTATCAATAAGCCACCGCCTGAACATGGTCCATCTGAAGATGGTCCTTCTAGTGACCATGAAGATGATATTGCTTTTGAGGAGAACATGCGAGAATTCAAAAATGTTTTTAGAAAAGCGACTTCGTTTGTCAAGAAAAGCATGTTAACGGAGTTGAGAGGGATATTCCAACCAGAATCTGTGGACATACGAGTGCAAAGGACAAAAAGTCGCAGGCTACAAAAGTTCCGGACTTGAATGAAGTCCCGGACTTGAATGACTTGAATGATGTGCCAACCATGAATCACCGAAGAAGCACAAATTCAAGATCTACGAAAGTCCCGAAACGCGCCAAAGAACCTGCAAGACATAGTTCGTACACGGGTCAAAAAATAAGACACAGATTTTATGTTGGAGATAAGGATAGCGAGGATTTTATTGATCGCATTCCACAGATTTTCCGTTCACTGGTAATAAGTATACATAATGTGCTAGGTGACGGAAATTGTGGGTTTCGGTGCATTGCCCACAGTATTCTGCAAGACCAAAATAGCTGGGCCGATGTTAGATACACGTTAATGCAAGAGTTACAAGCACATAGTATAACTTACGTGAGTATGTGGGGGCAAGAAGACTTTTACCTGCTTCGTGATATTAACTGCTTTAATGGACCAGCGCCTGAAGATTACTGGATGACGATGCCAAACACGGGTCTGGTCATCGCTTCAGCTATTAACCGACCTCTTGTATATATAGACCGTCAGGGTTAGTTCACATGTTTTCCACTATTTTCTGGTCCAAACCCATCACATGGAATTGACCCCATTGTTATTGCGCATGTGGGGGGAGAACAGTGGTGCTCATTACATTTGTCTCAATCTAGACAGAGATTCTCCACTACCACATAACCACCCACAATGGAGATGGTTCAAACAGCCAGTTGCAAACGAATGGGAAGAAATATATAACCATCAAAAAATTTTGTAAATGTTGTAAATGATTATTCATTTATTTAAATGTAAATTTTTTGAAAATGTTGTAAATGATTATTCATTTATTTAAATGTAAATTGTTTGAAAATGTTGTAAATGATTATTCATTTATTTAAATGTAAATTATTTGAAACTTAAAAGTCTGCTTTTTTGTAGAGTGTTAGTTCTGCACTAGTTATACCCCCTGATCCCGCACTGGCACCACCTAGTCCAGAAGAGGATCCAGAGATGGATGATAATGAGATGGATCCAGAGATGGATGATGATGAGATGGATGATGATGAGATGGATGATGATGATGAGATTGCTGTTGCTGATGATGAGATGGATCCAGAGATGGATGATGATGATGATGATGATGATGATGATGAGATTGCTCTTGCAGATGATGAGATGGATGATCATGATGCTGATGATGTTGATGAGATTGCTGCTGCTGCTGCTGCTGCTGATGGTGTTGATGAGATTGTTGCTGCTGCTGATGATGATGATGATGAGGAGGAGGAGGAGGTTCTTCCTTTTCTACCTTCGCCAGTCATATCAGATATCTCTTATGAGTCAGGCACTTCAGATGCCTTAGGTCATGCACTTGCGACGGAGGTCAGATCTACTTTTGAGGTTGGCGTGTCTTCGACCAGACCACGAGTTTCTCCTGCCGAACTTAGGGCAGAGTTGAGTCGTTTGAGGGAGGACATCTCTTGGTGTCGGGGTCGCTATGTGTCGATGTCGAGGAGGTTGTGTGAGCGACAATATGATGTCAAAGGATAGAGGAGGGAAGTTAAGCATGATAGGAGAGATATAGGTGATGTGTATGTTACGTTGAATGAGCATGCATCTAGGTTGAGTGATTTAGAGAAAACGGCTGTAGAGTTTCGAGAGCAGTTAGAGACTTTTGAGAAGAGGATGAAAGAGATAGAGAAGTTGCTGGAGCAGGTGGACAATGATAGTAGTTAATATCATAGTTAGTATATTGATAGTAGTTTGCCTTTGTATGTCTTTATTTTCAATATGTATGTTATTTGACAAACCTTTGAACTCTAACTGCTTATTTATGTAATTCGAATGATTTTTTTTATTATTGCAGAAAATTACTTTGTTTAAATTAGTAATAACATTATTATTGATGATGTAAATTATTATGCAAATTCTTTGGTCAGATGAGCCGAAGAAATCCTTTCTGGTGTCGATGTGATAGAGGATTTATTATAAAACGGACATCCTGGCAAGAAGGTAGTCGTGGGCGACAGTTTTATGCATATCCTCTTTCAGTGGTAAATAATCATACGTTTGCTTAGTTATGTAAATAATTTGTTTGTTAAAAATACATTTCTTATTATTTTCTTAACATGTAACAGCCAGGTACAAAAGACTATGGGTGTCGATACTTCAAGTGGAAAGATGAATTTGAAGAAGAGCACTTTAATCAAGCCTCTTCTTCAACGCATTGCTCAAACTGCGTTGCTAAAAATAATGAGAACAAGTTGTTGAAGGCAAGAATAAAGGCGCTGGAGATGGAGTTAGAAATGACAAGGAATCCTGAGGATCACGCTAGTCAGTCAAGTGCCCGGCTTCATGATCTTTTAAATGAAATGAATAATCTTCATATGTTGTAGATGTTGTAGCTTTAAATAATGTATTAACGATGTACTTTAATTGAATAATAACAGTTGTTGTTGTAATTATTTAATGTGGTAATTTTTAACGTGACATTGTTGTTGTTGTTACTTAAATAAAATACATTACACGTCAATTATATAAACATAATAAATAAATATTATACAAAATACATTATATATAATACATCATACACCATAAAATATATTATACAAAATATTTAAAAAAAAAACACAAAAGTACAAAAAGTAAAAAAAAAAAAAAAAAAAAAAAAAAAAAAAAAAAAAAAAAAACTTTGTACCTCCCTACCTAAGTAGGGAGGGTTAATATATCCATGTAGGGAGGGTCAATATATCCTACCCCTCAAGATAATGAAAAGAAAAGAGACACATGCATGCTTCAATCTTATTGAAATGACTACATCATGCTTGTAAGAAAAGTGAAACATGGTATTTGATTTAAAATATGTAATAGCTAGACTTTTGTTATGTTTGTGTGTTGACCGATTTCTAGGAGAAAAAAATATATATATTTGAGTTCTGGAATTAAATGTTGACGTGAAATATTACGGGTTGTTACAGTCTCACCTCCTTAAATGGAATCGCGTCCTCGCGATTCAATTCAAGTTACCCATTACGGTCGAAAAGATATGAGTATAAACGCACGATAGTTCACCTTCACGTTTCCCCACGTGAATTCAGGATCTTTTTGCGAGTTCCTACGAACTTTTCGATAGGGATAGGGGTTGGTACTCACAACCGATTTGAGTCTTACCTGGTGGTAAGGGTTCCTATTTGTCTGTGAAAGAGTAATACAAAATTATTTGCTAAAAATTTGCAGTTAGGTAAACTGGTGCGACTTCAAAAGACTCGTAATTTCAGTAAGAACAGTCTTTAAACATGATGTGGATAAGATGTTTTCACCAAAGTTATCGTCTAATCACTCCTTGTTATGCAAAAATTTGATGAAGTTTGACTTGAAACTTTTAACGCTTCAAAATGAGTAAACAGTTCATAGGGTGATTGCAGAATAGCTTATAAAAAGATTTGTAAAACAGTTTATAGAGCAACAGGAAATCAGTTATTATTTGCATAATAGTAGCAAAACTGTAGTTTAATTCATAATATTGTAGCAGGACAGCAAACCGATGTATAAAATCGTTTGTGAAATAATTTGTAAAACAGTTTATAGAACAACGGGAACAATTTGTTGTTTACAAAATAGGTGTAAGGTCGAAATTTTGACCTCATGAAGTAGCAGTAAAACATTTGTAGAGTGACCACAAAATGGCCTGTAGAATAATCGAAAACAGTGTGTATGCCATTAGTGAAACAATTTATTATCTTATAATAGGGTAGCAAAGATAACTGGTATTCCCAAGAAACGGGTGAAGAATTTGGTGTATGTTCCAAAGAACGTGATCTGCCAAATGGGAAGTTTAGCAATTTCAGAGTACGACTCTGAAGGAGGATATTGATTGCTGCTAGCAACTAGTTGGTTGACTCAGTATTGTACTTAGAGTAAGGGCGGAAAGTACAACCTCGATTGAACATCGTCAGTTAAGCATAAGGCTTAGGGTAGGGGTGACTGTAACCGGATCACAAACAAACCAAGGCTAAATAAATCCAACTCCGGAATGAGGTCCAAAAATCACAAATCAGCAATCCGAATTCAAACGTAGCCAAAATCAATTCCGAACATGGCCAAAATAAAATCCAACCGTTCTAATAAGCTAGAAAGGGCTTGTTACGATCTCAAGGGGTCAAGTCAAACACTCGAATTCAAACGGTGCCAATCGGGTCTAACCCGACCTGATGCGAGCTATGGTGGACAGCAACGAATAAGAATTCCATATAAACGAAGACGTATAGTGACGCCAAGAGTATTACGGTTCGTGAGGTGTTGTGATGCCAGTGTGTCGTTTGTAGAAATAAACTTTCGTGATATTCGATGCTCGTATACACACGCCAAACTTAATCATTCTCAAAATCAAAAATCAACCAGACATAATTCTATTATAATTGCTCCCAGTATCGCAAAGTTCACCTCTGAGTTAAACATAGGTGATCAGGCGATGTCCCACTATCCCTGTTTGAATATAGGTGATCAGTATATATTCAACTGAGGTTCAATGAATTTTGAAATACTCGGTTCAGTTACACTAGTAAGATGTCTCTAACATTCAAAAGTTGTTTTGAAAGACTACAACAAGTTTCCACACTCGAGGATGGACGATGATATTGCATAGATAAAAGCGCGTAACGCTACGCCATGTACAATACGTAAGCATAAGTATGTCGAAGATACTTATAGTATATATAGTGAAAATAAATGGATATACTCATCCAATCACAAAGCGCACATCTCATCAAATATAATAGCAATAAAAATCACAAATGAGGCATCAACTTGGCAGGCAGGCAAGTGGCGGTCATAGAGTTAAGTTTTCACAAAAGTAGTTATAGTATGGGTTTAAAAATACCCATTTCTCTATAACCAAGGCTCTGATACCAATCTGTAACACCCCCAAAAATGGATCAGCGGAAGCATACATGTCACTGGGGTGCTACTAAATTGGATCACAACACATAGTAATGAGAACGGATTTACCTTATCCGTTTTAAAGAGAGTTTTCATTAAAAGACTTAAATAAATTTAAAACATCATTCTAGTGCGGAAATATAAGCCCATAAAAGAATTTATGCAGTCCCAGATACATCAGAGTAATCTATGACCATGCCATGACATGCCAAAAGCCTTCAACAGTTAGCTATTGCCTCAAACCTGAAAATACATGCTAAAAAGTGTCAACATGAGGCTGGTGAGTTCATAGGTTTGTACAAATAACAATTTAGTATAAAAGAAATGTGAGTTCGATAAAAGTTTTGTGACCATTGTGTCGCTCACAATGTCATGAAAATATAGTTTACTTTCAAGTAAATGTAGTAAAGTCGACCACAAGGTTTTCGAGTGTGAATAACCATTCACATACAAATCAATTTAAGTTTTAGTGACTGCTGCTTTACTCACAATGTCATGAAAAATATCAGTAAAGTAGACCATAAATATTGAGCATAAAGTTGGACCATAGGCAAAATATGTGATCATTACAACGAAAATAATGTCACATAAAAGTAAAAGTCTATTATGCTAGCACTAAGTTCATGCAACCGAAGCTATGACAGTGTGCATGCTCTAGAAGCATGTTAAATATAAAGGCCCAACAAGTGTTTATCCCGATACACCTGTAATCCGACATGTTATACGTTCGCGTTTGCCTATCCGGTCAAACCGAACAGGGGAGTCACCCACAATAGATCTATTTATAACATTCGCGCTTCCCCAGCAGGAATTGACGGTTCATGAGTTTGGGCAAAGTGGGATTCAAGGCTTAGGCTAATCCGCGTAATAGTTTAAATAAAGCATAAGCTTCAGTGTGGTCCATAAAAGTGTTTGCATAAAAGCAGTTGTCATTCAAGTGGTGGCGTAACAGCAATGATTTGTAAAGTGGTTTGCATATAAGCAATAGTTCATAAAGTGTGTTGCATACAAGAAATAACTCATAAAGTCTGTTGCATAAAAGCAAGAATTCATAAAGTGTTTAAACGTTTCTCTCCCCAAGTTTGTAAAGCAAAGTAAAGTAAAGAGTGAGACTATAAACTTACAGTAATATGAAAATGTTTAGGGTACTTGTGAAAGTAAAAATAAGTAGTTGAGCATGTATCTTTCCCAAAGAATTTATAAAGTAATTAAACGAGTAAAAGTGGGGCTATGACTCACCTTAGTAAAGCAGTCTGATAGAGTAAAGTCAAATGGTATAAGTGTGCGGCACCGACACGCGACCTAAATTAGTATGGCAATACTTAGTTTACAATTTTGTATACTCACGACTCAAAATATTTAAATAAATCTAAGTGGTTACAAGTGGTTGTGTTTAATGTTGCTTGTGTGGCAGAGTTTACGTTTAAATCATTTCAAAGAGTTTGTAAGTACTGGCTCTTGGACGACAGTACGAATATATATATATATATATATATATATATATATATATATATATATATATATATATATATATATATATATATATATAAGTATTCATGACGATTAAATTTTCGGTTCAGGAGTAACCGAAAGACTTAGTACGGAAACTATTCACAAGTAAAGTGTTTGAGAATTAACGGTCAGTAAAATAGTAATAAATACTTGGTGCTTAAGTATTTATATTAGTTATGGTTACGTGATACGGTGTATATATAAATGTGTTTATATATATATTTAATGAGGGGATGATAGGTTAGAAAATATTTATATGAAGTTTTGTTATAAATATTTTCTTGTTATTTTAAATTTTGTCTTTTTGTCGGGTTTTAGTAAATAATCCTAAATATATTATTTCGCCAAAAATGTGGACAAAGTATGTTGAAAAACATAAGCTTTTACGTTTTTATTAAGGGTTATAAAAATATATTAGATCGGGTCTAAAAATATTAGTTAGAATGATAAATAAAATATATATATATATATATATATATATATATATATATATATATATATATATATATATATATATATATATATATATATATATATATACCAAAAATGTTCCTGGAAAATAATATACAACAATTTGTTTTAAAAAATATATATAACCACAAGGGACCGCGCCCATACTTGAACCTGGATCATTTGTGTAGAGGCTAAGCAACAATACCAAATGAGCTAAGGGCTCATTTGGGTTATAGTTTACCATATAATTGTAACGAGGGTATAAGCCCGCGCGTTGCGGCGGGGTTTTTGTACATGTAGGTTAGCTGAGAAAAAAGAGCAATGAAAATGTTTGTACCTGTCAAACATGTTGAATACAAATTTTTAAGTGCATTTTGTGGAGAGTTTTTTGTTTTAAATAAGTAGTAAACCAAATATATGTGACGGCCAATGAAAAAACGTGACTACCACGTAAAATTTAAAGTAGGAGGTTTTTTGTTTCATGCTTTAAAGCATGGTTTTAAAGGCTCATAATAGTGTTGCATGGGAAAATGAAGGTGCGTGTGGATTTATTGCATTGGAATGATTCATTGTATTTACTTTTCAGGCTTCTTTGGCTATTTATATTGTGGCCTAATACCACATTAGTCCATCTCATTCTATGCAAAGTACAGTAAAACAAAAGCAAAACTGCATAGATGAGAAAAAAGCATTCAAGACTTACATTGAATAAGTCTGATGCCAACCCTTCTTGTGGCGATGGCCGCCTCAGTTGATTTAGTCTTCTCCATTAATCGGTTCTAATAATCTCATCAATGGAGCTGGTTTTGATACATATCTAACCCGTTCATAACCAAGTCAACAACAGTTTTGACAGGTTGGTAAAACCCCAAAAAAAATGCATTCAATTTGAAAAAAATAATAATAAAAAAAAGGAGCACACCCGATGGGACTCGAACCCACAATCGCCTGAATAGAAGGCAGGTGCCTTATCCATTAGGCCACAGGTGCTTTTTCAAGTTAAATAAATCTGGTAACTACATTTTATTTTAAAATGTAAAGTGGCATGATTAATGAATAATGCAAATAAATTTACATGTTGGCTCTTTCACAACAGGTTCACTAAGCCAGCTACGTGTCGCCGCTTCTACATCTACAACGGTTGTAGAGCTCACTTCTTATGACCCCGTGCGACTTGCATCCACAATGGGTGTATCAGTTAAACTTGATGGGCACTGAACAATAGAAGGCGCTTCGAGAAGCCACCAAGCCACAACAAAGTATTCACTCTTTTGCAGCAATCGCATGCTCGCGTTCAGCTCCTGTACTCTGCAGCATTGGTACATTAGGCAGCCGTAACGAAGGTGGCAGCTAGAATAAGATTTTTAAATTAGTAAGGAGCATGTACCTTGGTTTACACCAGAAGTGAAGGTTGACTATTTGAAGCAGCTTGCGGGTGCGCATGTTTTTGTGAAACACGATTAACAACACGCATGCGCACGTTACCTATGTTGGCGGGAGCATCTGAGGAACACCGTTGCAGTAACTGTGATGAATTTCTTTTTTTTAGTAGCAGGAATTTGAGAAGTACTTGTACCAGCAGCGGATAATGTACCAATGCTAAAAACATTCAACAAATATCATGTTCTGTACGATTCATGTAAGCAAACTAAGAGCTGGCCCAAAACCTAAAAAAAATAAAAATGAAAGCACTATTATCTTGGAAGCTGTGTGCACACCTTTCTTTCATATGAACATCATAATATTGTATTAACTAATAGATACAAAAACAAAATAAGGGGCGTTTGGGATTGCTTATTAAAGATGCTAATTCGATCAGCAATTCAACAATCTTACTTATGATCGTCAGTTATTCTAAATCCAAAAATCTTAAGTGAAAAATAATTCAGCGATTTGTGGAGTCATAAACATGGCCTCCAACCCCTCCATCCTAAGAGAGTTTCAAATTTTGAACCATTGACAATATATCAGTTTAAAGAAAAAAACATTATCGTCCATTATTCAATAATGTGAATTACAGCTAACTCTTGTTGCATTTGCACACACGGCATACCCCAACTTTTTTGTTCTTGTAGTAATTAGACAAATTTATTTGTGTTCTGCATACAACTTTTTACTAATTGCAATATGTTATTGGGAGAAAGGATATAAAAGATTCTATAAAAACATGCAAATTAAACTAAACTCGTTTTTTTTTCATATATTTGTATAGAAATCAAAAGACACAATATCAAAGAGGCAAAGACATTTAAATCACATATAATCCTTAGAATAGCAAATAAATGAAGATAACCAAACAAATACATGAAAGATGAAAATTTATAAAATGAATTAAAAAAAATCTACTATTGGCCGTCATCAAAAGGAGGAGGTGGGACTTGATCACTATTAAAGTGAGCCACCAATGTGTCAAAGCAATACACCACCATTTCCTTCTTTGCCGACACTATCTTTTGTTTGAAAAATATTTGACTCTGAAAAATGTCTGACAAATGAAATTTGATCAACAAAATATTGAAAATATATATGTAACTAACACACACAGCTCCCTAATAACTTAGAAAAGCAAAGATGCGTTGAAACATATAGCAAGTATCATTTGTATTATATATCATGAGAATGATAAGCTAATAAGCTCATATTCTAAAAAAGGTGAGTTTATCGGGGTTTTTTTATTATTATTATTAAATAAATGCATAAATAAGCTAATTGCAGACGGCCTTTTGTTCTACAGTACTCATTCGACCACCTAATTATAAAACATGACTTCAATTGACCCGTTTATAAGTTAATGTGTCAAGACGACCACCTCTATACTAAATCTCAATGATGTAGAAGTTAGTTGGGTAAGGAAAACACAATATAAAGACTTTCCAAAACCACCTCAAAGATTATGCATAAAGGAATAACAATTTCATAAGGAGGTCTGAATAACCTGAATGTACCTGGCTGAGGCGGAGTTCCTTTAGCTGGGACCGCAGTCATCTTTCTTATAACTTTACGGTTATACGGTGGTGCATTTTCTCTATTTACACCATCTGAGTCAGGACACCATCATGTGGCCACCCCATTTCAGCTCTAGCAATCATAACATCAGAGTATCCATATCTAGCCATAGCAAAAAAAAAATACCGAGCGAAGCATCTTGCGCCATTAATCCATAGAGAGAAAATTGTAAAGTATATCCGATTCACATTGTGGATTATGCCATTATATGTGCACATATGATTACTACATCAGTAACAGGGGTGGCATGTTACATTTAGCATGTGTGTATATGTATTTTTATATCTCAAAAGGAAAATGCGATAAAATATGAAAGCTACAGGTCACTTACAGATTCAGGACCCGCTTGGCCGACCCTATCTCTAAGCATCATCGCCTCTTGCGTTGGCACACACTCTACCTCCGTTGAAATACCTTAGAATAACATACCCACCATCACCATTCTTCCTACTTGATCTCCTCGCCTCCGTAGGAACTGTCATCCTCCACTTCACCGTCAACAACATCCTCACCGCTCATTTCTTATATTACTTTTGACAGTTCGATCCTCAACAACATCTAACTGCAGCTTACTTTTGACAGTTTGATCCTCAACAACATCCCACTGCAGCTCCCAAAGACACCCATTTCTGGCCCATTTCGTCACCCAAAGTGACCAATTTTATGCTCTAAACGCACCCATTTCAGTACCTAAATGCACCTATTTTAGCAAGCCAATCTGACACCCATTTCAGCTTCCAAATTGAGCTATTTCAGCACCTTGAACCCACCTATTTGAGCCCCTATTTCATCACCTAAACACGTAAATTAGGTTCCACATGAGTTACCATAAGAATGCTTCATTTGGCAACGCAACTCGTAAATTAGCAGTTATTCCTCGACTTAAAACAGTCCTGCAAAAACACATGAAGCAAACAAACATCTGGGCCATATTCTTGACGTTAAATATATTTTAAATCAACCCATTCGTTAAAACATGAAGGTGCTCACCAAAAGTAGCCGTCCTTTTCCAAAGACCATCATCAGTTCGTCTCGAATCCAAGTCATCTGCACAGAAGGGCAGCACATAAGGCAGATCCTTTAGCGCAATTTGACACGTTAAACAAAAAACCATCTCTCGACACACTTTATAGATGTATCTTAACACATTTGGACACGTTACCTTTCAAGTTAACCATAAATGTTCTTCAAATATGTGTCCATATGTGAAAAAATATCCACACCTACAAACTTTAGTGAGGCACCAAAGATCCAATGGTAGTATCTGCTATTCTAAATTAATCCACACCCTGAATGGAAAAACACGCTAACAATTGAATACATAACCATACACAATGTTTTAGAGTTGTATTATTTACTTGTTCTTTATCAAAAACCGAAAACAGCGCCTATGTTTGGAAGTAATGTTCTTCAAATATGTGTCCATATGTGACAAAATATCCACACCTTTGGGTTCAACCCGTGTATACAAAATCGTTAAAAAGAGACATTGTTCTTAGAAACTTTGAAAAAATCCCATCTTTGGGTTCAACCTGTGTATACAAAATCGTTAAAAAGAGACATTGTTCTTAGAAACTATATGCAAATTTTTTATTAACAGAAAATGGTTAACATATAATAATAAAAACGAAAATTTATTCAGAGAGGTTTGTCCACATATGACCAAAAAAAAAAAAAAAATAGAATTGTGCTGCTTGAAGGGGTGTACCCTGCACCTTAGTGTGTTTACGATAATGTGGCATTTTATACTTTTAGGGGGTGTTTGTTTAAGCTTATATGTGGGCTTATGAGCTTACTTGGTTTCGACTTATATTTTATATAAGCCTCAATATTTAAGCTTATTTTGTAATCTTTGGGCTTATATAATCTTATTATATCATAATAAAATTATCTTATTATATCATAATAAAATTATATAAGCCAAAAAGCATTAAAATAAGCCGGAAAATTGAGGCTTATGAAATATAAGCCGAAACCAATTAAGCTCATAAGGTCACATATAAGCTTAAACAAAGACCCCCTAAATTTATAATCCCATATAATAAGCTAATCCAAAGCACCCATATTAGTAATCATATGCATATAAGCTAATCTGAACACCCCTAAGAATCAGGAAAAAACTATTACCTTGTCAAACCTACTTGTTTTTTCCGCTTCTTTGTTCTCCAATTTTCAGTAAGTTGGCTACACCAAAAGCCCTAAATTTAAAAACCATAAAATTAAACACAATAAATTCGCGGTAATTCTCCACATATAACAAATGTAACAAAAATCCCAAATTAAAAAAATAAACCCTAATTCGATTAAACCGGAAGAGAAATAAAAAAGAATAATGACTTTATACGAAATAAATTGAGAAGATACCTTCGATTATGATGGCATATCCGATGAGGTTTTTCATTGGATAGATAACCGGATTTGTTCTTTAGTATATGGTTGTGTGTGTGGAAGAACCTTGAAGAAACACAAAAACAAACACAACCGTATGATTAGATGGAGCCGGTGTGTGTGTTAGAAGAGATGAATGAGAAATGAGGACGGATCTAGAATTTGTGAGAGAGAAGAGAAGTTTCAAGAAACACAAATGAGGGAGGGGTGGATTTTATGGGTGAGAGGATTCTGTAGCAACACTCACAATAGGTACTGTAGTAGCTAAAGTTTGATGAACAAAACATGCTCTTTATACTTAAGTTATAATTAAAGAGTTTGTTATCTATTATATATTTGTTACATTGACAATGTAATTGTGATCGTGTATATCGGTATATGCATGAAATATTTGTGTTTAATTTCTTCTTTCTCAACAATTTCTGTTTCTTATAAAAGTTACCAAGTTCAAGAGTCGGCTTAACATTACAAGGACGAGACCACTTATGCTCAAATGAGTCTCGACTCATTTGGGTTTTGTTCGACTAAATCTTCCAAACGCGACCAAAAACATAAACCAATTTGTGTGACGTTTAAAAGATTTAAGTTTAGGTTTCGAAAATAAATCACAACCAAGCAATTCATAAATAATATATAATTTAATCATTGGCACACAAAGTGACATAGACTAACTTAGAAACTTTAAATTTCAGTACATGAAATACATCTAACAAAAAAAAGTAACATAGACTAACTCAGATTTTGATTCCTTCAAGCTTGATTCTTTTATGAGCTGGGTAATTTGTGCTTTTCTTTCTAATCTCCGCTTCAACCAACCTCGCAAACTCTTTCTCCGTCGGCATTATGGGGGAAGTGGTTCTTAATCTATGCACAAACATGGATTGGAAAATATATAATCTATCTAACGAACATTTATGAATATCCCTTGCCTTGATAAAACACTTGTGCATATATCTGTTCTTGAACAACATACAAAATTTTGGTTTATATACGACTTCACCATCCCCAAATTGTTTACCCACCAGTTCTGGAGCAACAAATGATCCATCCTTCTCTATTTCTGAAAGCTTTCTTCTATTCACAATCTCCTAAAATTCAATCATTGGATCAAGCTCCTTTAAATCGACATTTTCATTAACACCAAGCATTTTCCCAATCTGCCTCAATTCGCTCATCCCGGCTTCAATACGTATCATTATAGTTTTGGCATGGGCACTGGTTTTCCTGTTTATACATTTCCAAATCTCTTCCCATTTGTATGCACTGAAATCACGCAGACAGAGATTCTTGTGTGTTTTGTATTTATCAACAGATGTAATTTTTTCAGGAAGATGTCGACAATTCGGATCCATTGCTCTAACATATCAAACATAATGATTCTTTTTAGCACGATATTGGTCCAGCGATTGCTTATAATTTTCTCCAACTTCCTCTGAAATTCTAGCCACATTAAATCTCGCATCCTCTTCAAGAACTTTAAAAACCTCATAATGAAAAGCCTCTGCTTCTTTCTTTTCCTTTCGAATCATTTCTTCCAACAATTTCTGTTTTCCAACATCTACCGTCACATTTTCCCTTCTGCGGTGAATTTAAAAATCCCATCTTGTTCAGCAGCTTTATCTGAAAATTCAGATGTTTCTTCACTTGATTCTGCAATAACATGTGCTTTCCGTTTTCTTTGGCTAGGCCGAGAATGACTCTGTTTTTGTTTCTCTACCTCGAATGCGCCTGTAGGCAGATTTAACTGATTATCATGTGTTTTGTTGGCTTCCTGCTCCTGATTAACTACTTTTGTGTTATTTTTTTCTCGCTCCAACATGAATGTATCGGCAGGCTGATTTAACTGGTTGGCATGTGCTGTGTTGGATTGCGGCTCCCGAATAACTTCTTCTGTATTTTCTGCACGAGTATTGTTTTGCTTGTCTCCATTTACACCTGATGTCTGCATGTACTGCTCGTTAGATACTTTGGTTTTTTTCCTGAACCTTTTCACCATCAATGGATGTTTCATGTCGGGGTGGTTGTCGAAGTCTGTGTTGTTCAGATGAAGATGACGACGTAACTTGACATGGATGTGAATCTGGATTTACGACAGATTTTGGATCTAACGGTACTTCAGCAATAACTAGCTTCCCATAATGATCTTTTCGATCAGCAGATTTCGTCACATCTTTTACTTGATCTCCAACATTGTTAAAACCTTTTTCACTATGGGAAACTGGAGGACTTGTTGTTGTCTCTTCTGGTATATTGGAAATAGAATTTACATTAGATTCCGGGTCTAAGGGTAATTCTGTAACATTTCTATCACAGAATGGTTGCTTAAATGGTGGTCTATCTCCTTCAACATTTGTTTTAGAAGTAGATGATGAATTGTCAACCATAGTACTTTCAGTCCAACGCACAAGAAGCAGCATGCTATCAGCTATCTTCGACACTTTATCCTTCAAAACTCTTTGATCTATCGTTAAAAGAGTGAGAATTGAAGATAGACATATTCTCTTTGCTCAAGTTAGCATAACGGTCGATATCCGTTTTAAAAGTGAGAATGTCCTTCAGTGTTTGATTCAAATTTTGAATAGCAGATGGTAATTCAAGCATTTCAGAGCATAGCTGGATAGGTCTCTGAGAAATAGTTGCGACAGTATTCACAATGCTTGAGACATTAGATGAGAGACTTGTGACGGATTCGCTAACCTTGATGAACTCTTCTGGAACATTTATCTTAAAATCTATCTTGTAAAATGCCACATTCATACAGTCAATGAAACTATTCAGTTCCAGCTTGATTTGGGCAATTAAACCTTCACTTATATCGCTTGCAGGTGTTTTTGCCAATGAACAACTGACGATTTTTTCTACCCCCTCACAAATTCTTTCCTGTTTAGCTGCAATTTCACCAACATCCTTTGAAATTACAGAGTGACAATCCTTAACAGACTTGTCAAGATTGTGCACCAACAATTCAAACGATTTAATATCTTCAGTGTGAAACTTCCTGACATGTTCTTTTAAACCAATGAGTTCTGGGTTAACACCAGAAAGAACAACTTTAGTGATCTCTTCTGCTGATATTTTTGCTAAAGAAGATTGAGTTAATTTATTTACTTCCCCAAATGTTTCTTTTTGTTTCAGCGCTAAATCACTTATTTCTTTTGCTATCGAAGAAAACGATGGCTCAAAAGCATTGACAATATCAACATCAATTCTTTCTTTCTGCTTTGATGCTGAATCACTTATTTCTTTCATCATTGAGGAAAACATTTCTTTTTGTTTCAGTGCTAAATCACTTATTTCTTTGGCTATCGAAGAAAACGATGGCTCAAAAGCATTGACAATATCAGCAGCAATTATTTCTTTCTGCTTTGATGCTAAATCACTGATTTCTTTCATCATCGAAGACTATGATGGTTGAAAGGCCTTCACAATATCTGCAACAAATGTTGTCGTGGATGCAACTGATGGTTTGTGAAGTTGCATGAATTGACGTTTAAAAGCCAGTTGCTCACTCTGAAGTTCACATATTTGATCTGTAAGAAGACGAACTTGCTTTGCCAAATCACTGATTTCAGAAACATTTGCTGAAGTTTTTTTAACCTTCTCAAAAGGAATTGAATTACCACTGGCTTCTTCATCTTGAACTCCAGCCAAATTCATTACATCATCATCGCCTCCGTTTAGATCCACGAATGAATGCAATGTTGATTCCTGTCTTCTAGCAATATCAGCAAACAATCTACCACCATTTCCTTCATCGTGATGATACGTATTGTTAAACTGTTTCGGCAAATTCTCATGTGGTTTCGTGGGACCATCTTCAACTGTTTCAGAAACAACGAGATATAAAAAAAACATTAATATTCTCAAGCTGTATTAAAATACATATAATTAGGTGGATAAAATCAAAACAATTATAAAAGTCTATAACGACCTGCATTGACTTTAGGATCTTCAATAACCCTTCAATCCACAGAATCAGCAACATTGTCGGAACTTTCATGTGAATCACTAGAAGAATCAACTAACATGTCCAAGTCACGATGATGTTTATCATGAAACTTTCCAGTCAAATCTGGACGCATAAATAAAAAATATGAATATAATCAAAATACATTTAAATATACAAATACAATTATATACGAAAAAAGCATTCCAAAACAATTAATCTTATTAGAAAAGTTATCCAAAATATTATACCCCTAAAATGGAATGATAACTAATATAACAACATACCTTTAAATACATTTGCTTGTGCCGATTTCGCACCTTCATTGACATCTTGGCTGATATAGAAAATGATATATGAAATTCATTTTTTTCAAAAGGGAAAAAAACGGATAACATACTTCATATGAACTTCCTTTTCCTTATTTTGCTGAATCAGACATGTTTTTTGTAACAAATCAGAATCACCACAGCCTAAAAACCAAAATTGTAATAATTTGTAGAATTTTTAAAATACACAAACACAACAAATATGTAATAACTTTAAATCAATAACAAAAGTGATTCAGGAAAATAATAAATATCCGAAATGACCTGCCGGTACCGTCGATGGTGATCCCTTTGACTTTGGATAAACCAAAACTAAACCTGACTTTATCTTTACTTCCCTATCATTTTTGTCTACACCAAGCTCAACAAAGTTATCGCCATAATACTCATGACCATCACTATCAATACCATCAATATTTTGTAATGGATGTGTAGGTTCTGACAGACTTTGGCATACCCTTTCCATTGCAGATGTGATTGGAACCTCAGAAGACTCTGGTTTAGCACTAAATATTGCATTTCCCATTATATGAAGTTTGACAGCCTTTTCATCACAATTCACATAACTTTTCCCAAGTAATTTTTCCAAAATAAGATAAACGAATCTTGTATATGCTGGTTTTGCAAAACATACTTCAACATTCAGTTTGGAAGCAAGGTCATTAAAACTAATTTGCCCATAGTTTAGTTTAAGACCATTGATAAGTCCATGTGCAATAAGCTGGTGCATATAATTCAACTGATCTGAAGACCCGGTATTACCTCCCAAACTGCTGCTTATATAGGTCATAAGCAATTTCCATTTCGCAGGAAACAAATACTTATAAAGAGTATGTTCAAGCGATTTGCCTGACCCGTTTGCCTTTTTATAACCTATTTTTAGCATTGTTTGCTGAATATCATCAAAAGAGGGTTCTTCATCATACTCAAAGGCTTTTTCAAGATAATCGAAACCACAAATGCTTGTAAATGTCTTGACACCGAATTTCAATTCAAAGGAACCCTTTTTAATGGTCATTGAAATTAGCTTCGTTTCTGTATTATATGTGGCTGTGTACCAATTCCATTAAATACGATTCATACATGACAGTTGGATGAAGAACAAACGCTTTCTTAATACAACAATTTTTATAAAATCTACTATCGGTTTATACCCTTCCTAATTTTTTGTCGATGAAACATTTGCAACTTGGTTGTTTCTTCCTATTTCAATTTCAGAAAAGCGTTTGCTTACCTGTGGGGCTTTCCTAAGCATTTGTTTATAGATTGAAATTGGCTTTATTTGAAAGTCTAATACTCCCTCTTCTTGTGGTAGTGTTTGTCGTTGACCATCTTGTTGCGCATTCGCCACGTTTTCTTGAATTAATGAAGTTTCCATTTTTTGATTTTTGAAATTAGGGATTCTGTTGAACGAATTGGGGTTTTTGACTGTATGTGTAAAAAAGATGGGGTATATGATTGTGCAATTTAGAAATTTCTATTTATACAAAAAGCGGCGGTTAGTTGAAAAAAAATTACTACTGATAATAAAATTAAAAAAAAAAAAGTACCAATAAAATAAACGTATAAACAAAAAAGTGTTAAATTTTCTGTTGAATCGGAAACATAAAAAAAAAAAACATATACTCATAAACAATATTGAATTATTATTATTATTTTTTAATTGAGATGCAATAATCTAAATAAAATAAACACATTTGAACCCAGAAAGTAATGTCAGAGTCAATTAATATGCATATTTATTTACAATCCGAACCCAAAAACTAAGTGACGGTAACTTTAGCAAAAACTGAAACAAATAAAATGTTAAAAATATACATATCAATCACCAAAGGTTTAATTGCGAATCAGGAACACAACATTTTTACCACGTAATACAATAAACACATATAAGTTGATCAAGAATAGTAGATTACGGTACATATGTAAAATCCATACACATGTGAATTTTCGGAGATGCAAAAGATAATAAACCATCACCACCCTCATTAGGAGAATATCTATAAGTTATAAATATACGTGCCCAGATAGATAACGTAATTGAGATATAAAATATATTGATAAAGGTAAAATCAGTTTAGAAGATACCTCTATATATTATGGGAGACGTTTATTATAACACATGATCCATATATTTAGAAACAATTTTTAAAACCAACTAACACGCCCCTACTTATTTTCAATTTTAAAATTTATGATAAATGTTTGAATAAAGATTAATCTGGTGTTATGTTTAACCTCTGATTCTTTTCAGTCATTATCTGATTCATTTATGAGAAATATATTCTCTAGTTAAAGTAATAAAAGTAACCTGCGAACAACATAACTAAGTTTAATGAATCAACAAAATCATTTAGTATTCGCTCTAGACACGATTCTAATATTTTAAACCACGGGATAGATGGAATGAAGATATATATAAAATGAGTAATTACAATGTGAACATATTTCTGATACAATAGATTTCATAAGAAAAACATTGCTGTGATGTGCAATTCGAGGAGGAAAAAAAATAAAAAATAAAAAAATAATAAACAATTAATTGACATAAGTGTCTAAATCTCATAATTCTATTTACAAAATAATTCTTTTAATCCAAAGGAAGTTTGCATCTGATATGATAAAGATATACGTAAAACATAAATATAATGTAATTCTGATGTAATTGAATATGATCATATGACCATAACGATGAGTCATAATTTGTTGTTCTTATAATAATGGGTTCAACCGCAATGGAATCTGATACACATTACCATATAAGAAAATTAGTATTGTGATGTACAAACCAAAACACAACAAAAAATAGACGAATCTTTAATATAAGTGTCTAAAATTCAAAATTCAAGTTAAAAAACAGAGACTCTTCGTCTGATGCGATAAAGATACCAATATTTTGTTATACATACGACGTTGATGTATTAACATCATACAAACCAAGTATTAAATAATTATAATATATTCAAGTTTCTGTTACACTTAAATCCGATATAGCAACGTTACGTAAATAAAATATCATATCAGAAACACATAAAACACAACTGATTGGTTAATCAAATCACTCAGGTTGGACAAAAGTGAAAAAAATCAGAAAAATATGGTGTGAAACCATGTTTATGATGCATGTGATATAATTCTTTAGAATTCAAAAAAATATATGCCTGTATAAAATAAACTATATATTTATATAATATAATTATGCACAAAGGCGATATTTTCTTCTGATGCGACGAAGACATGTTTCTGATTCATATGAATCTGATATTATAACGTTACGTGAATAAAATATTGTATAAGAAACATATTTGATTATGATATTCAAAGGAAAACACATGTTGCACAAACCAAAAACTAAACATTCTGTAGAAATTAAAAATTAATTTACAAACGCGATAGTTTCTTCAAAAACCTCTTTGTAAATTTATTCGTGGAAGATACGAAATATTTCCTGCATGTGTCCCTGTTAAAATCTTCACCTCAATGACATGATCTGATAATCTTGTAATCAACAAACATGTTTCTTTACACAACCCTACTTTATGATTAACGTTTCTTAAAAGCATTACAATAGCGCCTATTTCATCCGTCTCCATTGGAAGCAATATAAGTTTATTGTCAGACCATTCCAGATCTTCGTAACCAATTGTTTCAATAAACAAATATAAAAAATTAATGAGTATCCATAGAGGTTAGCAGAAAAGATATAAACGATAAAAAATTTTCAATACATGCAATCGACAATTAAAAACATCATAAATAAATAAACGAATAAGAAAGAAATAAATATAACAATAATTAATTAAACAAACAAAATATAAATCAATATAGGAAAAACAAAAAACTAAAATAATAAAAAACTACAACGAATCAGATTTAGGGTTCCATACCTAGTAATAACGAAATCCACAACATACACCTACTATAAGGAAAAAAAAAAAAAAAAAAAAAAAAAAAAAAAAAAAAAAAAAAAAAACGATAACCAATCAGAATTAGGGCTCTACATAAACACATAAGAAAGAAATAAATATAACAATAATTAATTCAATAAACAAAATATAAATCAATATAGAAAAACCAAAAAAATTAAATAATAACGAACGGCAACGAATCAGATCTAGGGTTCCATCCTAGTATATATACCTGGTATAAGAAAACGAAAGAAAAAGAAACGATAACCAATCAGAATTAGAGCTCTATACCTATTATATTTCTGTAATTATGATAATTATGGAGCCTATAACAGAAACATGCGATAAAAAAACGAAAGCAAGACAATTGAAAGTCTGATGAACGATGAGCACCTACATTTTGGCGACTATATATAGGCTCAGGATTAGGGTTTCACAACCGTGGGCCAAAAGATAACGCGTAATTCAAATATAGAAAAGATATCAGAGAGGATAACCATCGTTTTTAAAACATTCTAGAAGGTGCCTCTCATACTGCCAGAGACCCCGCGACACCAAAGTTTCAGAAAACACACCCGTTTCCAAAAGGTTTTTTTATTCGCGTTTTCGACACGTCTATGTTTTGGGAGGCCCCTCAAAAACCACTTTTGGCACTCCGACATTCTCTCGATTGGAAAACCAATTAACCAATGAGAGGGCTCGATTTCAAAATGGAGACCTCCCATTGGTTAATCGAATCCTTCGATTTGGCCAAAAGTGAGTTATCATATTATATAAAAGATTGTTTTTGTTGTTGTATGACAGATTTCCTTGGCATTTTTATAGTGTAAATGATATATATTATATACAATGCTTTGGCACAGGTTCGCATGTAGAGATATCGCGATAGAAAGATGTTTATTATTATTATTATTATTATTATTATTATTATTATTATTATTATTATTATTATTATTATTATTATTAGTGTTGTTGTTGTCGTTATATGACATATTTCCTTGGCATTTTTATAGTGTAAATGATATATACTATTACACTCCGTGCCCGCTTTGACCGAAAATTAAAACTTTACGCGCAGAAACGCTTGACTTTAATGGACATACCGTTACTCTTTTGACTATTTACAAAAATATATAAACATTCAAACCTTGAGACTATTTTTAAATGAAACTAGACGAAATTACCTTTAAAACGCCAGGTGGCGCGACCCATAACGGCTTACGGATGATTTTATACATAATAAACAAAGTGACCAAAAACTGGAGCATATGGCTTTATGCTTCTGGGCATACAGCCATATGGTCTACTCAGAAAACATGTTCCTATAGCGTACAGCCATATGCTCAGACGCGTATGGCTTTACTCCCTTGTATCAGAAACTGTCCCAAAATATACTTAACACATTTTCTGAAAAACTCGACTTCCATGACTCTAAAATTAATGAAACTTTCCATAAATCTTTAACATAACATAATACATCATTTTCATAATCAATCGACCCGTTTGACCCCAAAAAGGGTATAAACACGTGTTATGCCAAACACCCCTTTTAACTTGACCATAAACACATTAACCACACTATAACTTACCAATTGACTACCAAATCGTTATACAACTCTTGACATACAATTTGACACTTGTTTACTCATTTCAAAGCATTACTCGACTCAGGGGGTACAAACTCTACACAAGAGCTCGGTATTCTACCTAAGCCCTTAAATACAAGCTACCTTATATCTTACATCACCAAATCCTTAGTCCTTACGTCCAAGCCATCCATATAAACATGTCGACCTACAAAACGGTTAGACAACTAAACCGTAAGCACAAATGCTTAGTAAGTAAAACGACCATAACATACCATTATACTTCAATCAAACACATAAGCATCACATATATCCAACCACTTACTTAGCGGCTCAACTTTCTAACTCTTACAAGAACACATAACATCAACTTACTCTCACAACCAATTTCATCACTTAGATCATATTTATCATAGCACATATGCACATCTCAAGTCTCTTTTTCACTAACCACAAAACATAAATAACACATATATGTTAGACATTCATATAACACATGTCATCATCATTTTACTTACCTTAATCTAAGCTACATAACATCAAGAACATCATCATCATTACAATCTTCCATCATCATCATCATCCTCTACAATATATCAAAACCTAATAACATAACAATCAAATACATTAACAAGGGTTAACAAAACCCATCAAATACACTTATCTTTCAAATCATATCATCATATGATCATATCTTGATCATATGATGAAAACCCACTTTACTCATAACCTATAACTTCACTAATCACCAAGAACATAGATACTTACTTGAAATGATCATAGCAAAGGGTGGCCATAAGCACTAAGACTTGATCATCTTCTTTTCTAAGCCATCAAGATAAACCTTTCCCTTCCTTTTCTTCCTCTAGAATCGGCCTTCCCAAAGACCCAAGAAAAATGTGGATTTCTCTAGACTTAGCTAGATATAACTAGTTAGGCACAAGTTTGGGCCATTGGCAAGAATGGCCCCTCAAGTCCTATTCTTCTTACTTTAGCCACAAATAACTTATAATATATTTACCCCATTGGCAACTTAAGCCCTTGAAGACTAATTCCTTCTATTCTTGCAACATAATACTTTCATAATCTTATAATACATGGTTTGGCTATCATTTTGACTATCGGGTTTGACCATTATGCAACATTCGTTGACTAACCAATCACATGAGATCTTTATCCATTTTCATCTAGGGTTGGGTCCCAACACCTGAGAAACGGGTCTAACAATTCTACCTCCCTTATTTAGATTTTGTCCCTGAAATCTCTCGTCTAATTCTTATCAAAACTTAGTTTCACCTTACCTCCATTCTTAGCACTTTCCATTCTTCATCCTTTTTAGTTGCAACGATCTAAGTGATTGTGCAATTCAGGGTCCACTATTCGCACTTCATACCCTTAACTCATTCCATTTCTAGCATAACTTCTCAATTCTTTCATTTCTTTTTAGTCATTATGTCATTCAAGACATAATCCTTACCTCTAATATATGCCATCAAACCATTCTACGTCTATCGCATAACCTTCTAACTAGTTCCATTTAACTTTTTCCATCAAGGACTATGTGTCACTTGAACATTACACACCCTTTTTAACTTTTTATAAGTCGATTATTCATTAACTTTATACTTTTACCTCAACTTTACCACTATCTCATTACTATTTTACTACACGTTACATTCGTCTTTACTTTTCTTCTCAAAATTTTATATAGAGCTTTTAGTCCATATTAGCGTTTATAAGCATCCATTACTTCACCTTTCCTTCAATTCATGTTGCAACAAGCATATCATTTAAAACTTAAATTGTTTGAACTTACACTCTAACACCTAAATCTTATACTTCACTTGACGTTTCCCACCTAGGTTCGTCATTAAACTCATTATCTATCCACCTATCTTAACTCCTTATGACTTCTGATCATCCTAGACTCCTTCTTCTACCCTTCCACCCTACTCATGCTATGTCGAGAACACATAAGCCCACTCATTCATACTTCCTTATTTACACGGAGAGGCGTCCCAAACGATGTAAATCAAGAAATACAAATTCATGGTTCGGTGATTCATAATTTCGTTATTCAAATGAAAAGGCGTCCCAATCCATTTAAATAAAGAAACCATAAACCATCCTACTTACATACTTCTGACATAACACTCGCACTACTATTACTTGCTTTAACTTTCAATCTTCCATGTTCTTCATTTTAAACTTTTCCATTTTCTAGCTTGGATCCACTTTACTTTAACATTTCCCCCGATGGGACTATTACACATGCCAAGGATGTAGGCAATCTTTACCGGTGAAGGCAATACATTTTATCCCGAAGGATTTCTTTAACACATCCCGAAGGATTCTTTAACATTCATTTACTTGGTCATCCCGAAGGATTCCACCTTTAACATTCATCCCGGAGGATCATTAACATTCATACTTTATCACTTTCACATTATAGCATTGGATCCAAGCTATTAACATTTTAACACACACATTATTCCATCCATTTTATTTTGTAAACGCAAGCTCATAGTGCATATGAACTTGCTTATTATAAGTACACATTTCTATGTGTTTATCATCTTACATTCTAATCCGCTTTATCATTTTCGCCCTCTTACTCTACCCTTTAGTCCATTCGACTCTTTCCACTTTTAAACCTTGCATAGGTTAACTTACATTCGTTCATTAGTACCATTCATTCTTCTTGCACATTTTAGTTATCTAAGCATTTTCCACGTCGTTACACTTTTCACTCTAACTTACATTCTTTAACCCGCGTTAGTCATTTACACCTTTTTACATTACACATTAGTCTACTCAACTCTTTTACATATAGGCTTTACACATATCGTTAACTGCAACACATACATTCATTATAATAATTACTGCTAATCGCCTTAGCCGTAATATAATGATTTCAGGGCAACACCTTTACCTCATGCATACTCATCTTATTCTCTCTTACATTCTTAACTCATCGCAATTAACTTTTAGCATTTAAACTTTTTCACTTAATTTCCATCCTTTACATACCAACACACTTTATCACAACATCACATTCACACTTAAACCTTACGTAATTTACCTTACTGTTACCCCGTCTCTATACCACTTTAACATTAGTATTTAGTCACTAAATATAATGAGACCATATGTTGGTCACATTTCATGCCACCATTCCCTAACCTCATTCTTTAAACTTTAAGTCATTAAACACTTAATCATTAGTATGTCAATTCCATCTTAACTTCTCACGTTACACTCTGGCACACTTATTATCACTATGTTTCATTCTATAATCGTCAACATATTACTTAGTAGCCCATCTCTAATACCACTTATCCTTCCTACTCATATTCCATTACCGTTACTCTAACACACATTCATATAATCGCCGACACCAACTAAGGTGCACGACCAACTAATCATTTAAACGTTTCAACCCCTCCTCGGACTCACATCACATAAACATTAAAGCATTAAAACATATTCATCATTCATCAACTTAGATTCACATAACGTATCACATATTCCTTCTTCTAACTTAAAAATTTACCTTCTGCATTTTCTATACTTACATTCAACACTTCTATGAGTGGTTTAAGACTAGGCAACCTAAAGTGGAAACCTAATTCACTTAAACCAAAGCTCTGATACCAATTTGTTACACCCCATGCCCCTTTGACCAAAAATTAAAAATTTACGCGCAGAAACGCTTGACTTTAATGGACATATCGTACTCTTTTGACTATTTACAAAAATATATAAACATTAAAACCTTGAGACTATTTTTAAATGAAACTAGACTCAATTACCTTTAAAACGCCGGGTGGCGCAACCCGTAACGGCTTACGAATGATTTTATACATAATAAACAAAGTGACCAAAAACTGGAGCATATGGCTTTATGCTTCTGGGCATACAGCCATATGGTCTACTCAAAAAACATGTTCCCATAGCGTACAGCCATATGCTCAGACGCGTATGGCTTTACGCCCTTGTATCAAAAACTGTCCCAAAATATACTTAACAAATTTTCCGAAAAACTCGACTTCCATGACTCTAAAATTAATGAAACTTTCCATAAATCTTTAACATAACATAATACATCATTTTCATAATCCCGTTTGACCCCAAAATGGGTATAAACACGTGTTATGCCAAACACCCCTTTTAACTTGACCATAAACACATTAACCACACTATAACTTAACAATTGACTACCAAATCGTTATACAACTCTTGACATACAATTTGACACTTGTTTACTTATTTCAAAGCATTACTCGACTCACGGGGGTACAAACTCTACAATTGAGCTCGGTATTCTGCCTAAGCCCTTAAATACAAGCTACCTTATATCTTACATCACCAAATCCTTAGTCCTTACGTCCAAGCCATCCATATAAACATGTCGACCTACAAAACGGTTAGACAACTAAACCGTAAGCACAAAAGCTTAGTAAGTAAAACGACCATAACATACCAGTATACTTCAATCAAACACATAAGCATCACATATATCCAACCACTTACTTAGCGGCTCAACTTTCTAACTCTTACATGAACACATAACATCAACTTACTCTCACAACCAATTTCATCACTTAGATCATATTTAACATAGCACATAGGCAAATCTCAAGTCTCTTTTCCACTAACCACAAATCATACATAACAAATATATGTTAGACATTCATATAACACATGTCATCATCATTTTACTTACCTTAATCCAAGCTACATAACATCAAGAACATCATCATCATTACAATCTTCCATCATCATTATCATCATCCTCTACAATATATCAAAACCTAATAACATAACAATCAAATAAATAAGCAAGGGTTAACAAAACCCATCAAATACACTTATCTTCCAAATCTGTTGGCATAAATATTACGATATTTAATCTAAACATTCTCTTCATGTTTTTATGATGACAAAGATGTAAGCTACAACACATAACGTAAAGTGCTTGAGTTATTTGTGATCACAAATCATCTATTCATTCATACATCAACATCTCTCGACATCTCAATGTCTCAAGTATGCTTCGAAAATCACTTAAGTACAAAACGTAAAATGCACAAGTCTCTCGTAACTACAAATCATCATCTCAGGGCTCTTATTGACTTGGATAATTGGATGGGCCAAGCATACAAGACTTCTACATATGGATTTAGTTAATTGGATCGGGCCAAGCATGCATATGAACTTAGCTAAATGGAACGGGCCAAGCAAACAAATAAGCCCAGTCGGGGCCCAATAGTAACCAGCCCAACAAGGCCCATCAAGACCCAACAATGCTTCTAGAAGCCTCTAGAACATGGAGGGAAAAATGGAAAATTCAAAATTTGAATTTAGGAAGGAATGGATGGTATATTCTTTGGCATATTCCTTATGCTTTGGAATATTCTTTGGCATATTCCTTATGCTCTAGAATATTCTTTTAGAATATTCTTTGGCATATTCCTTATACTTTGGAATATTCTTTTGCATATTCCTTATGCTTTGAAATATTCTTTGGCATATTCCTTATGATTTGGAATATTCTTTGGCATATTCCAAGATCTCATTAGCCTATAAATAGAAGGCATTTCTCAACTTCTTGGGGTGATTTTCCAAGCATCAAAAAACACACACATTGATTATTTCATCATATTAGTAGTGGCATGAAAAAGTAGTGTAGTCATGAAGAAGTAGTGGTGTGAAGAAGTAGTGTAGTCATGAAGAAGTAGTGGCGTGAAGAAGTAGTGTAGTCGTGAAGAAGTAGTGGCGTTAATAAGTAGTGCTAAGTAGTGAAGAAGTTGTGAAGAAGTTGTGTAGTGACTAGTGGTATGAGATTGGTTCTACCTAGGATTAGAACTCGACATTTAGCTTTGTGTCGTTAAATTGGTGTAAGCGAAAGTATGTACAGTTTTCTCTGCCAAAAGGGAGCTTGTTGAGTAGTGTTGTGAACTCTCGAGTAGGTGACTCGGGGAGTGGAGTAGGGCAAGGAATGTGTCCTTGTAGCCGAACCACTATAAATCATCGTGTCCGGTTTGCATTTTCTTTCTCTTATCTCTTTACATTTATTCTTGCATTTATCGCTTTATATCCATGCTTGCAAATATGTGTTGATTGTTGCTTATATTGTAATGATGATTGATTGTGTTTTAGTTACAAGTTAATATTGTGATTGTGTGTATAACTATATGAAATGGACTTAGATGCATTATTCACACTTCTCATGTTGAGTTTAACTTAATCGATAATTTGATACAAAATATTTTAAGATTTTAAAAAGGAAAACTTTAATTGAAGATTTTGAAATTAACCTTTTTATAAAACGAAAAAGAGGTAAAACTATTCAACCCCCCTTCTAGTTTTCCACAATTGGTACCAGAGCCACGTCGCTCTAATTTTCAAAACAAATGGTTTTAAAAATTGAGTACGATCCATGTATCAAATTACCCATTAAGGAGGATTAAATATGAAATTGTTTTGTTGATTAACTTGTATTAGTTTTGATGTTATATACACTAATTATACTTGCTCGAGATAAAATTATGCTTTATATAAGTATTATATGTTCGGTATCAAATTCAGAAAGTTTCACAACTTTTAGCATAATCAGAAAATAATTTTTTGCAAAAAATAAAATTTTGAGTACCAGATGGGTGGCCCCCATAATTGTCTGGGCGGCCCCCTTAAATACTGGGCGGTCCCCTTAATTATTTAAGGGGTCCGCCTGTCTGTTCGCAGTTTTTTTTTTTTTTTTTTAAACTTTGAAAAATCATATAAAAATAACCGTAACTCCGTAGAAGTCGTACCACCCGGCGTTTTAAAGGTAATTGAGTCTACTTTTATTTAAAAATACTTAAAAGTAAACATTAAAAACTCAAATAAGTCAGAAAGTGAAAATACTACACGGTGGTCTAAAACTTGTGTCTCGTTTTAACGTAAAACTTGTATTTTACCCTTTCCTTTGAGTCGGGCATTCCTAGTCGTTATATCTTTGAAAAATTATATATTTATGCTTTCGAAATATTGATATTAATTAAATTATAAAATGAGGAGGAAACTATTTTATTTTCAAATAAAATCGAGCTAAGTAAACATTGTTGTATATAATACACAAAACGACGACAAGTGTTTTATGTATTATGTGAACTTATTTGTGATTTTATTTTGTTAATAGCGTATATTATATAATCGTTTCTATTTGAAATTTAGATATCTTAGCATACGTGCCATGTACTCTATTAGTTCGTAGCTAGTTGTCCAATTATGCCTTACTAGATCTTATGTTAAAATTTCTTGCATTAAGTTTGCATAATTAGTCTTGCATTGCATATAAGTATAGATGGCTTAATGTTACTTAAACATCTTTTAAATGAGTTAAATTTAGTTACCTAAATATTTCAAATGATCTAATTTATTTTCAACAAACGCTTAAATATTTTCAATAAATTACCTTGTTTCACTTTAGGTTGTTTAAACAAGAGAAATCGGATCACTTTAAAACATTAGTAGTTATATAAAAGAAAAAATATTTTCAAAATATAAGTGTGTTCATTATACGTAACAATAAATAGTTTTTCACATAAACAAAACATATAACAATCATAAAGTACTAAGTCAACTTTCAATCATTCACTAATCTCACTCATAAATAATCTTAGGATTAATGGAACACACTATCAAAATGTTTATTTATTCTAAATGAGTGTTCGTGAGGGTCAAGAAAGATCTTGATATTATATCAATTCATTATTCAAATTATGGTTGATATATTTATCAAATCTAATTGACATGTTTTTGTGTATGTACAAGAAATTGGATTCTTATTTGTTTAGTTTCAAGATTATATCAAATTACAACAAAAGATATATTCTTGAATCTACATACTCAATCACAATAGATTGATATGAAAATATTTACATCCTTTGTAGATGAAAAGAATATGCATTGGATCATAACTTACACTTGTGTTGATAATGTCATATTGAGTCTACTTGTCCAATAGTTGTGTTCCAAATACTAGAATAACATGTTTAATACATTCATAAAATATACAATGAAGTAGGATTGACAACTTGGATGTTTCGTCCGAAATATTCAAGCAATTTACATTGCAATGCAATGGATAAATGTGTCATATCCGAAAAAAACCAAACATGAGCAAACTAACAACATATGTAAACTTTGCTCACACTACTTAAAATCATCACTTCCAGATAAAATACATATTTAAGAATAATACACACTATGTATTCTATGTATTTCATTTTCTTTGTAGCATGAATTGTTGTGTTACAAGATAATGCACTACATATTCCTTTTTGAAATAATATAAGTTATTAGAATTGAAAAATAACTTGTCACAATGCACAAACAAATAAAACTCATTTTTCTTAATACTAGTTAAATTATGGAATATAACATTGACAAAAATCATAGAAAATAATATTTGTTTAAGAATACATAAATGTCTAGTTTTAATATCATTTAAAAATCACAAACTCATTTAAGATAAATCATCTTAATGAGATTCATTTCACAAGATATGCTAAGGAGCATTCTTAAATCAATCACATTTATTAAATCAAGTAATATGCCATCAAAACCAAACAACCGCTAAATCATGAACAAAAGATTAAAACATTTTGTTTACTCTTATCAAAACATACAACACATCTCTATAGAGATCGTGAGTAAAACATATCATCTAGATTTATCTTCACAAGAACATGATGTTTGAGTCACATTAAGCCAAGTATTAGTGAATCAAGCAAACTTCATATTTGGTACTTTTCGATAGGTAAATTTAGGAACTCAATTTCTTCTAAAAAGAGAATGACTACTGGATAATCTATTGACTAGAAAATCAATTTAACCTAACGGTTGAATTGCTTCTATGTGAGAAATTGGGTGTTTGTAACCCGTAAAAATGGTCGTGTTTAGCCTTAATTGAGCACCACTAGTAATAGTCTCATACTCATTCTCCAACTTGATTAAATTGCTATTCCTAAATATACCTAACGCTAAGCTTACTTTTATGAACTTTGTTTTTCATTAGAGTTTTTCATTTCTAGATCTATGACATCTTGCATATATGATATTTTTAGATTTTTACTTGTTCCTATATGTTTTGATTGTATGCCTTCGTAATTATTTGCTTAGTTATTGAATGCATGTTCATTATAAAAGTTTTTGTCTTTCTCAAACTATTCCAACATGATATACATTAGGACATCTATATAATACTTGCTTAAATGCTCTTAAAGGATTAATTCTAGATGTCTCATCCATCTAGGTATATTCTTCTTGTCCTTAAAATTTATACCCTTATTTCATGAGAACCTTAGTGTCCTAGAGTCTCCATGCATACTCACTTCCTTATTCATGTTACACTTTATGTCCGGATGATCACGAATTTAATAGGAAGGGAAAACACACTCACTCACATATATATCTCTACCTTACACTCAAACCTCATGTTCACTCAAACGAACCCTTTCACACACCTCATCATAATAACCAACCATCCATTCTTGCTCCCAAAAATACACCTTCATCTTACCCAAATGATTCTTATGAAGAACATGCTCAATCTCAAAATAACAATCCTAATCTCATCACCAACACCTTACATCTTGTTCCACCTACCAATGCACCATCCAAAACACCCTCCACTCATGGAACACCCTTTTCTTCCATACCTTCATATTCTTCCATTAATGATTACCTTAACTCACATTGTCTCCACCACCAAAAATATCACCACCACAATTTACCATCTTCACCAATAACTCGACCTAGTCATCTCCACAATTTACCATCTTCACCAATAACTCCACCTAGTCGTCTCCACTTGATGCTCATTTCCCATCTTCACCAATAACTCCACATAGTCATCTCCACCTAGTCCACCAACTCACATGCTACTCCTATGTTGAATGTCCAAACATCCATTCCAAATAACAACCACACTCCACCATCATAACCTTCTTCCGATCACTTGAAGTTCATTGAAGAACTTAAAGAAGCCCATGAGCTTAGTGCTCTACTTGCTTTACACCTTGCTCAACGCAACTTGGATCAACCCCCTTCTAGTTCACCTTCATCACCCCACAACTTGAATCAAGTTGAAAAACATATCAACAATTATCCTTGTTGTATCTTTCTCTAAAAACAAACCATTGCCTTAAATGAGCATTTATCTTGGATTGAGCACTTTCTCACTAGATCTCATCCAAAACCTCTACTAGCACAACACTCTAACCCTCAATCAACCTCCTCCGCTCCAAACTCTCCACCTCCAAACTTTCCACCACCAAACTCTCTAACATCCATGCACCCAAAAATATACCTCTATTAATCCAACATCCTTACCCTCACTCAACCACCTCATTTCACATATCCACCTTTAGTCGTCAACCAACAAAACACCTGAAAAATTCCATAATTCCCAATCATCCACCTTTGATAAATGATATATTAATCTAAACCATATTTGCCAACCTTGTGTCATCACTTCCCTTTCTATTCATGGTCATCCTTCTCCATTTTTCTACGTTTTTAAAAGAATGTACCATTCTTATTTTCATTTTTCTTTTGCATAAGTCGGTTGAATCTTTGCATTAGGTCCTAATCATTGTCATGTTTTAAGCATTGGTCATGTTTTTTTTTTTGGTATTTAGGTTGTTGTTTTTAAAACAATCATTACATGTGTCATATTTTTTAGTGCATATACCTAATACGTCCATATATTGTTCCCCTATTAGTGTCATGCATATATCTATCATCATCATTATATATATGTGCACTTGTCTACTAACTTTGTTTTGTAGGATTACTTCATCGCTCGATTCTTTGGTAGCCAAAACAAGTTTTGAGCATACACCAAGGGGGTGTGTACATCAAGGGAGAGTATACACCAAGGGGGAGCATTGTCTATGTGTATTTCATCCCTATCAAGGCTTCACTTATGATGATGCAAGCTCGCCTTATACATTCTATCTCAAAGGTTCAAGTGTAGTGGAGGTCTCGTCTTGGAGTCCACCTTTTTGCTTCGACAAAAGGGGGAGAATAAGTGTAAACAAGTAACTTATACATTTTACTATGAGTTATAGTTTACATAGTTTGTCATCATCAAAAAGGGGGAGATTGTTGGCATAAATATTACGATATTTAATCTAAACATCCTCTTCATGTTTTGATGATGACAAAGATGTAAGCTACAACACATAACGTAAAGTGCTTAAGTTACTTGTGATCACAAATCATCTATTCATTCATACATCAACATCTCTCAACATCTCAATGTCTCAAGTATGCTTCGACAATCACTTAAGTACAAAACGTAAAATGCACAAGTCTCTCGTAACTACAAATCATCATCTCAAGGCTCTTATTGACTTGGATAATTGGATGGGCCAAGCATACAAGACTTCTACATATGGATTTAGTTAATTGGATCAGGCCAAGCATGCATATGAACTTAGCTAAATGGAATGGGCCAAGCAAACAAACAAGCCCATTCGGGGCCCAATAGTAACCAGTCCAACAAGGCCCATCAAGACCCAACAATGCTTCTAGAAGCCTCTAGAACATGGAGGGAAAATGGAAAATTCAAAATTCAAAATTTGAATTTAGGAGGGAATGGATGGTATATTCTTTGGCATATTCCTTATGCTTTAGAATATTATTTGGCATATTCCTTATGATTTGAAATATTCTTTGGCATATTCCAAGATCTCATTAGCCTATAAATAGAAGGCATTTCTCAACTTCTTGGGGTGATTTTGCAAGCATCAAAAAACACACACATTGATTATTTCATCATATTAGTAGTGGCATGAAGAAGTAGTGTAGTCATGAAGAAGTAGTGGCGTGAAGAAGTAGTGTACTCATGAAGAAGTAGTGGCGTGAAGAAGTAGTGTAGTCGTGAAGAAGTAGTGGCGTTAATAAGTAGTGCTAAGTAGTGAAGAAGTTGTGTAGTGACTAGTGGTGTGAGATTGGTTCTAGCTAGGATTAGAACTCGATATTTAGCTTTGTGTCGTTAAATTGGTGTAAGCGAAAGTATGTACGGTTTTCTCCGCCAAAAAGGAGCTTGTTGAGTAGTGTTGTGAACTCTCAAGTAGGTGACTCGGGGAGTGGAGTAGGGAAAGGAAAGTGTCCTTGTAGCCGAACCGCTATAAATCATCGTGTCTGGTTTGCATTTTCTTTCTCTTATCTCTTTACATTTATTCTTGCATTTATCGCTTTATATCCATGCTTGCAAATATGTGTTGATTGTTGCTTATATTGTAATGATGATTGATTGTGTTTTAGTTACAAGTTAATATTGTCATTGTGTGTATAACTATATGAAATGGACTTAGATGCATTATTCACACTTCTCATGTTGAGTTTAACTTAATCGATAATTTGATACAAAACATTTTAAGATTTTAAAATGGAAAACTTTAATTGAAGATTTTGAAATTAACTTTTTTATCGCTTTATATCCATGCTTGCAAAGGGTGGCCATAAGCACTAAGACTTGATCATCTTCTTTTCTAAGCCATCAAGATAAACCTTTCCCTCCCTTTTCTTCCTCTAGAACCGGCCTTCCCAAAGACCCAAGAAAAATGTAGATTTCTCTAGACTTAGCTAGATATAACTAGTTAGGCACAAGTTTGGGCCATTGGCAAGAATGGCCTCTCAAGTCTCATTCTTCTTACTTTAGCCACAAATAACTTATAATATATTTACCCCATTGGCAACTTAAGCCCTTGAAGACTGATTCCTTCTATTCTTGCAACATAATACTTTCATAATCTTATAATACATGCTTTGGCTATCATTTTGACTATCGGGTTTGACCATTAGGCAACATTCGTTGACTAACCAATCACATGAGATCTTTATCCATTTTCATCTAGGGTGGGGTCCCAACACCTGGGAAACGGGTCTAACATATACAATGCTTTGGCACAGGTTCGCATGTAGAGATATCGCGATAAAAAGATGTTCCATTTAAGCTCTATGAGTACGTTATACAAAGTCTCAGGAAACATGTAAAAAGATCAATGCACCTTCAAGTATGCATAGGGGTGTAAACGAGCCGAGTCGAGCCGAGTATTGACATGCTCGAGCTCGGCTCGTTTAAAATCGAGTCGAGTCGAGTATTTTTCGAGTCGATCTCGAGTTGTTCGCGAGTTGTCTCGACTCGATTACACCCATATATATATATATATATATATATATATATATATATATATATATATATATATATATATATATATATATATATATATATATGTGTGTGTGTGTGTGTGTGTGTGTGTGTGTGTGTGTGTGTGTGTGTGTATATATTTTGGGGTGTAAATGTGTAATCGATTCGAGTCGAGTAGCTCGCGAGTTGTCTCGGCTCGTTTAAAATCGAGTCGAATCGAGTATTTTTCGAGTCGATCTCGAGTTGCTCGCGAGTTGTCTCGGCTCGTTTACACCCCTAATGTATGCATTGTAAACTCTAAACATAAATTCACATAATCTTCAAATATATATAATCCTTTAGATGAATGAGACACCTATCTGCTCGTTGCATAATCCCAAAATACATAAGGATCGGCTTCCTATAACTTCCATAATCAAACTATTTCACTCTTTGTTTAATCCAGGTAGAATCTTTTGCGCTTTTTTTGCCTGAAAATATATAAGCTTGATTATTACATTATATATATATATATATATATATATATATATATATATATATATATATATATATATAAATTGTGATACGGATATGCCGATCGATATGCATTAAATTTTTTCCATGAAATATATGATCATGGAAGATCGATTTAATTAAGCATGGAAAAAGCTGATGTGCAATTGGCTCATTGCACTTGCACACAACTAACATCCCACTTCATGTAGTTGGCAACTTGATGTTCATCCATCCCTATGATACTTTGTTATTTTCAGGATATCAAGTAGCCATGGCTGCATATATGTGAATAATTTGACAACTATTCGTATATTTAAGTGCTTGGAAGATTGGTGATGTGACACATTTTTGTTAGGCATACAATGACATTTTTGTAATGGGATTTTCGTAAAGAACAAGTACATAATAGCCCAAACTTAACATCGGTCGCATTATGTACACAAAAATGTACGTGTATTCATATATGTGTAAATTCATATGCAGAAATTGACTAATTACATACCTTTTTGTTGTGTTTTCTTGCCATCACTAGTCGTTGGATCAAATGTGATGGAAATAACTAAAACCAGCCAACGAATATTAAACTATCAAAGGGATCATATCCCTTTCACAATGATTTTTTCCATGAAAAACGTGTAATTAAACTAACAAAGTTATCTCTTTGTCATATCATGATAAATATTTAAATGATCGGTTCATTCTTTTCCTATATGTATTCGTTATCTAGGATGTGTTCATTACTCTTTAGTCTTTAGTTTATGAATGTAGTACGTTGTGAATATCGATCCCTTTGTTGTTCTGTTTCTAGCTCTTTGAACTCATTTGGTTTTAACGTTAGGATTGAATTCGTGAATATCTCGCTTGGGATTATACGTTTCTCAGTTTTGGTTTTGCGGAGAAAAAGCCATGACACACTAGTACATTCATCATTTTTCCAGACGACATTTTTGCCACCATGCCGACGTCATGACGTCGGCATCATTCATTCCCGTTGACATGACGTCGGCCCCAGTTTGTCGCGACTGGCTCGTCGGCAACCACTATCCCATCGACAACGTGGGTCCCACATGGTTTTTCAGTCAAAGGTTTCGGTGGTCCGACGTTATATTCCCGTCGACATGTCGACGGGATAATAATACTAATTATCTAATTAATTAATAATCGTTAATTATGTTTTAAATAATCCTGTCGACTTGACGTCGGGACGGTTTCGTCAAATTCAATAGGCTGGTCAAGTATGTGTTTATAATACCGTCGGCATGACATCGGTAATATAAAATATATTACTATTAAATTAATGTTATGATACCGTCGACATGTCGACGGTATCATAAAATAAACAATTATATTTAATGATGTTACCGTCGACATATCGACGGTATTATAATGGTATGCTGCTAAACAGCAGGCTGCAAACCAGCAAATTTCTAGATTTTTTCCGAAAATTTTTTCAAAAAAATCTACCAAAACCTATAACCAGAAGCTATAACCACTCAATATGAACATGTCCTAACACATACAACTCGACATCGGCTAAAACACTTGCAAAATTATCGCTAAACACCTTCAAAATGCATTAAAACATATAAAGTCTTCAAAACGGGGTGTGGTAATGTCTAAACCTAGCTGCCATATCCACAAATGTTTCAATATCCGCGATGTTCAAGTCGCCAAATGGTTAAACTACAAAATACTAAGATAAGGGTGGCCAAAATATTGTTTCAACCATAAGTACAACACAAAATAACCCAAGTTTGTACCTCTACATCCCCAAGTCACTTTTCATCACTAACAATATCCACATCCACATCGGTGTCGCCACTCCGGCTCCTGCTCCCACTCCTGCTTCCGCTCCTGCTCCAGATCCCGTCAGCTGAGCCACTACCTCCAGCGCCAGCTCTACTGCCCGAGCCATCCACGTGCTGAGAACCCGCCTGACTAATATACTGGGACCATTGCCGGTTGGTTGAGACAAAACCGGTCAACAAATCGATTTTCGCCTTCATGGCCTTACTTCTTAATGAATCTTCCCAGCTCTTCTTCTCAGCCTCAGCAATCTTCTTTTGAGCTTCAGCAAGCTTAGAAGTCATCTCGGACATACCTAAAAACGAAATAATCAAAATTTAAAAACAGCCATTGCAATACATAAATTCAGTCATTAGTAATCTATAATTAATATTATCACATAACTCCAACTCGTTACACTGCAGGACCTTCAACATCGAGTCCTGTAAATACAGAGTGCTTAAATTGCATAAAATTGAATCACCAGATAATGGTACTCAATAAAATGCTATAATTGTATCAGCATCCCAATAACCACACAATTGATGCAGCTGCCTTGTTTCACGACCTTTATAATGACATGATAGGCGGCATGGGAAATCTTCGTATGTAGTGTTGTTGTTGTTGTTGTTGTTGTTGTTGTTGTTGTTGTTGTTGTTGTTGTTGTTGTTGTTTAATAAAATGTTGTTGTTGTTGTGAAAACTCATGTCCAAACACGATTAGATACACTCAAAACTGCTTAATCACTAGAAATCGTAAGCTTTTATCCAAACATTCAAGATTGTACATTTTCATACAAACTCAAACTAAACAACTCGACAAGCAAACGAAACAGATCAAACGAAACAACTCGACAATCAAACGAAACAACTCAAACTAAACAACTCGACAACCAAACAAAACAACCTGTTTATTTTATTTTATTTTTTTTGCGGCTACTTCCCGCTTTTCTTGAACTCGCACCATCTTTTCCTTTCCTTGCTCTCATTTCCTTGAGATATGCAAACGTAGCTTCCAGATATCTTATTCTATTTTCCAGATTATCAGCGTGCTTTTTGACGTCAAAGGTGCTTTCAGCTTCATCGTTACTTCCGGCAGCAGCTTGAGCATCAACAACATCCAATATCTTCCAAATACTCTCTATAATACGGCTTTCGCCTCAACCATTCCAGAATCCGGTCCCTCTGAAACGGTGCACAGTTCGCATAAGAACCATATTCATCAAAAATCTCCCAACCCCAAAAATTTCCCAACCCCAATGATTTATAATTTCACTATACAGGAGCTCGTGTGAAAAAGCCTTTGACCACTCCTGTTCCGGCATTAAACCGTCCATTGTTGTTTGTGATTTGTTAAAATTGACAATCGGGTTTTGTGAGAATCAAGAATGTATGTGTAAAATGAGACGGGAATGATTTTGTGATAATGGTTTTTGTGAGAATGATTTAGTGAGAATATTTATAAGAAAAAAATGTGGGGACATAATCCCGTCGACATGTCGACGGGAACAAACAGGCGGGAAAAATCCCGCCATATTATTGGCAAGTATTTTGTTATAATAAAATCCCGCCATATTATTGGCAAGTATTTTGTTATAATTAAATAAATGAAATCCTCCCGTCGACATGTCGACGGGAACGTTAAACAAAAAGCAGTAATTAACGTTAATCACAAGTTAATTACGCTTTGCTTCGTTGTTAATATGCTCCCGTCGACATGTCGACGGGAACATATTGGCGGGATAAATTCGCGCCCAACTTTTAACAATAATAGAGGTGTGAAAGTTTGACCAATATGGTCCCGTCGACATGTCGACGGGAGCGTGTTAATCCGAAAAATTCAACGCAGCTAGGCTCGGTCAAGCTTATTTTTTGTCGTTCTGTGCACATTGCCGTCGAGAAGGTGTTGACGGGAATATTCTCGTCGCCTTTTATCTTGATTCTTGTAGTGACAATTGTCTTGTGAATATGCATTGGTGTTAACATTCCCTCTAAATACTATGGGGCATGGACTCGATTTCCGTGTCGGTATAAAAAATTAATTTCTCCAATTAAATAATATTACCGGGTATAGATGCTTTACATAAATAATTAAAAAAAAAAAAAGAACAAGAGGCGGTTGCACAGCCATTTAGGCTTTGGAAATACAAGACCGCCTTATCCTCTCCAAAAAACTCATCCCCAACATCTTCGATTCATATGGTGGTGAACATGCTGAAGATTCATCAGATCTGCAGGTCTATAAAATCTAATCGTGTTTTCTTTTAAGTTTAATTAAGGGGGTTCTACTAATTTCGGGTTTGTTTATAAATTTTAGGTGATTCTTGCTTGATGTCCATGTTTTTGGCATCTTTCACAATCATCGTCATCATAACTATGTCAAAGAGACACAGACCAGGTAAATTCATCTTTATTAGTTCAATATTATGCTCTTTTTTAATTGGTTTAAGCAGTTTACTATGTAGTGGGTGTTTGAGATTTGCTTATTTTTAACCACAATATTAGCAATTCATATTTCTTATCGTATTTGAGCTAACTTTTGCCCCTAAAATCGTTAATAAATGAGAAGCAGTTATTTTCACCTCTAAAAAGTACTTATATATAATCACAAGTAGTAGAAATAAGCAAACGTAAACACCCCCATCGTAAGTCCGGTCAGGTGTTATCAATCTAATGGATTATAGGTTACTTATTATAAGGGTATAGGCTAATTTTAATTAAAACATCTTAACTAAACATCTCCTTCGTGAAAGTTGCTTTTTATACCTTTAAATAAGCAGGCCACCACATGCTTGCTGTCCTAGATTGCTTACAATTATTCTGTTTGGGTTGAAGTTTATATGTGACGATGTCAGAGATCTCTTGGACGATACGAATAAGGGAAGATGTGTGAGGAGGCGATTGTCAACACCTTTCATGATGTAGCGGAGCGGTATAGTTCTATCTATGTTTTCAATTTCATATCCAACTTTTCTAGCATCATTTACACCTCCTTCAACTACAGGTGAAGGTCTTATGCATATGAAATTGACGTCACATTTTATTTGACTTTCTCTTTATCAAAACTGTACTTTTAATATAATTAGTAAAAAAAACTTCAAAATGCTAGATTTTATTGTTTTTTTCCTGACGAATTGACAGTCAAGAAATGCTCAATATGTTTATTGTTGTTGGCAGTTGGAAACAGCAGTTTGCAACTTATTGCTTTGTCTGTGGAAACTCTTAAGGTTTGAATTATTAACTCTTTTTTAATATAGCTTGGGTTAACGATTGACATGGTTTGGAATTGTTGTGATTTAGTCTGCTGCAACAAACGCTTTTTGGCTGGTATAAATGGGGTGTTCAAGGGTTTAATTCACAAATCTACTTTGGTAGTTTACCTTTGTGTGTTTAAGTTATCATTTCATTTAATAGATGAATCAATGTCCAACATAGGAAAAAAATTATGGGTATCGGCGAATTAAATATTCCGAGTGTACCCAAAGATAAGTGTAAACCAAAAAAGGAAAAAGAAAAAAAAAAAAAGGATAAAATTTTTTGCACTGCCTCCCACAACACATTCGGATAAACTTATCGGCGAATTGGTTAACAAAACTTATTTCATGAAATTGACATAACGTATTTTTTTTACGTTACACATTGGTTCATCGGTTTTAATTACTGTAGTGGTATCAACGACTCCAATAAAACCTTATATAGATTCACTTATAGTTATTTTTCCTTACCGTACAAATGTTACATTGTAATAAGGACTAACATTTAGTAGCCATATAATAGCGAACGTCAGTATTTCCAAATAAAGAACACAATGCACTTTAAAGTGTCAACATTCGAGTCAGTGACGTTCTTTTTTTAA
The DNA here is from genome assembly GCA_030686995.1 of Artemisia argyi. Taxonomy (NCBI): domain Eukaryota; kingdom Viridiplantae; phylum Streptophyta; class Magnoliopsida; order Asterales; family Asteraceae; genus Artemisia; species Artemisia argyi. The sequence continues at coordinate 175,003,710 of CM060702.1, forward strand.
GCATAACTAGCGGGGTAGCCCGCGCTTTGCCGCGGATTTGTTTTTTTTTTATGGTGTTGTATTTTTTTTTTGTATTTTTGTTTTGTATTGTTTTTGTTATTTGTTTTTTAAAAAAAAATAATGAATAACCGCATAATAAAATATTTTTGTGCAAGTTTTGTATTTTTTTTTTTTATTTAAGAAAAATTATTCATAGTTTCAAAAAAAAAAAAAAAAAATGCTACAGTACATTGCTACAGTACTGCTACAGTACCGTACAACACGGGACAGCACAGTGTGCACTGTTCATCCAACTGTTTCATACAACTAATTTATGCGTGGTACTGTTCATATGAACAGTAACTGATCTTTAAATATATTTATAATATTTCTGATTCAAAATTTCTGTTTGTGAAACCAGCTTCATGTTTGTCGAGGAAGGAGGCAAAGAAAGGTTATTTCATATAAGAAAGCCCAAGCCCCCAAGTGTATGGATACATCTGAGGTATCTTCTTTTTTTTATTTATTTGTAGTATACTGTAAAAAGACATGTGTCGCTGATTTGTATTAGCACGTACGTGTTTTTTAAATGATTTTCCAAGCTTATTACTCTGTTACTGGGTTGTTTTTCTCTTACTTATGGGTGTTTTCATGCATTTATTTTTAGCCCGGGCAAGAGAGTACTCGGGGTCCAACAGACAAAGCAGGAAAACTTTGTGGCAACGGGTGCGTTTGAATGCCACATGATGCTACCATCTGGGAGGTTGTCCAGGAGGTAAAGATTGCTTGCCAAGAAAGATGAGAGGTAAGTAATCTTTCTAATGTTCATAATCCTTTCTGCCTAAAGCCCTAAACAGCTTGCACACGATTTGTTCAAGCCACGCTCTTTAGTAAATATGGGGATCAGTAGTAAGTGGCAACTTATTATCATGTATCTCTTTTTGTTACAGGTTTCGTCATTTACATCCTAAAATATCATGATATTGACCAGGTAAGTTACTCAATATGAGGTTTCATATAGATAAATCACACACTTGGAGTTTACGATTTCAAAAATTTCCCATTTTTTGGTAAACCATTTTGGATTTGTCACTGAATTCTTTTTTGTTTATAGTTCAGTTGGTACCGCGCGAAAACCTACGGATTTGCATTCCGGAAAGTAGCAAGAAGCTGAGGAGAGATTGTACGAAACCAAAAAAGCCACAAAAGGTTGGTCACTTTGCATATACATTATCTATCTTTCAAACTTACGAAAAGTACAATTAAACAAAGTCCAAAAAACAGGCATGATTAGGACTGAGCATACACATAGTTCATAAAATGACCGGGCCATTTAGGAATTAGCTGCATAAAGATTGGAGTGTTTAGTGGCGGGATTTTCGGGCCTGTACTTTGCAACTCCACTTAGTTAATTGCATTGTTCTTTGTTGGACCGTATATCGTCTATTGCGACTGTTGCTACGCCACATATTTAAACTTTAGGATAAATGTGAAACTTATGGTTAAACATTCTTATAAAATGATCAGTGACTAGATTTTATATTTGTAGTTGGTGTACTTTCTAATAACGCACGTTTTTGCTTTCAATTCATGTTACAACAGATGTAGAAAGGTGAGCAGCTGATGAGGTTGAAGGTGGATTAACAAATTTGTGCGAGATTGTTTATAAAGCTGTGGAAGCCAATTCTGCATTGATTATGGTTGGTGAGATTCCTCTTTTGGAGGTGGCTGCGATACACTATCAGGCCAGTATGTAATTTTCTAGACAAAAGTGGAATTAGCCTACCAATGAATTGACGAGCGAGGACAGTAAGTCTATAAACTCAACATATGCATTGTTCCTATCATCCTATGTGCCTCCATCTCATTATATACGAATCTTATAAATTTGACATCCGTATAACTGAAATTCTTTGGTACTTCGACCATTGTTGTTATTAAGACTTTAAGGAAATCTTTAGATGGAATAACTTAATATTCCTAGAATTGGCAGACATATGTTGTTGCACATGCCATAAAACTAAGCTTAGAAGATTAAGAGCAGGTGAGCTACTATCATAGAAATAATTAGTGGAGTTGCTGTGATGTTTGTTTGCATGTGATGTTAAACTACCATGCTTATTGAAAACTCCGTAGCTTGCCTTAAGTTATGTGTTTATTACAGGTGGCGTGCGTTACATGAATAGTTAGTATCTTGATGCTCTCACTATTTGTCGAGTATACGAGAATCCCACAATATTGAATGTCGTCTGGCCAGAGATCCACAGATATATATCTGCATATCCTGAACTCACACCGACGGATAGACCAGGTGTGGTGGACTGGGTTTTTGAGAAAAAAAGTTCGCAATTTTGTCAGGGTTCTTAAAGAAAAAAAATGGCATGTTACAGGAGGTAAGCGATAAGTTTATGCTATTTTTTACTTTCTGCTTTGTCTTGACTGGATTCAATATACATACTTTGTCGTGTTTTTGCTGTTAAATGCTGTTCCATTACTTTTTCAGTTTGCTTAAATTGTACTACGAATTAAGCTGTAATAAAGATATAACATCGTGTGCCAATATTGACAAATAAAGAACATGGTGCACTCTATAGTGCAATGGTTCCGGTCAAACACTTTTGCTAACTAAAATTTTTCCTGCTAAAAATTCCTATTTATCAACGAGACTCTTTCTACTCTAAAGTTCACCACGTTCTTCATTTGTTAATATTGACAAACGATGTTCGATATAGTTACCCATTCTGAGCTTCCCCTCCAATTCCTTTTGTTATTTCAACAGTTTAGCAATTCGCCTGCTATAGGCGTTTGCACAAAGACTGTTAAAAAGGCAAAAGGGATTGGAAGGAAACCTCAGAAGGGTTAACTATATTGCTTTTTACCTACTACAGTTATTTTGTAAACTACATAACAACGTTGTATCAGCCTTGACGTTATACAAAAATGTATTTTTTCACCTGCACAACTAGCTTTATATAAATATTATTTACCCACATTATTTTGCAGGCGGATGGTTTAACACCATAACTTAGATTAAAATTAAAAAAAAAAGCCTTTTAACACTACTAAAATCCTTTTCCTGAATTCCTGCGTGATTTATGAGTTTAAACCACCCATTTACGAAACAATGTGTGTAACGACCCATTTTTCTATTTTTCTATGTGGTTAGTCATAGATATGAAACATCGGGTGTCGATATTAGCAAACAAAGAATACCATAGATTCTTCATTTGCTAATATTGATACACGCCGTTCAACATAGCTATTAACTCTTATCTTTCCCTCAAATTCCTTTTGTTACTTGAATTGGCTAGCAATATATCTGATACGTAACGTTGTGTAAAACCATTGAAAGAGCAAAAGGGTTTCGAGGGGAAGGTGAGGTTTCAGTTATGTTGATAGTTGTCTGTTATAAGTCTTCTTTTACTTGCAAATGAAATTTGTGGCGTTCAGTATTTGACCATGAAAAAAAAACGGTACAGATGATAACACTGTCTGTCATTTTTTTCCTTCATTAAATACTGATTTCCATTATTTGTTTTGTTGTATGAAATGGCAACGTTTTTAGACTTGCAGCTACGAGGTTGCAAAACACCTCCAAAATGTGATGACTAGCAAACTGTTTTCACAGCATATTGTGTGGGATTAGAATACCTTTAACCCTACAGCTTCCTGTTATTGAATATGCAATTATTCTATACATGTTTACTTAAGAATTTGTTCGACATGTTGAAGGCACTCTTGGCTAAACAAGCTAAATTCGAATCGGCGTGCGAAATTTGAGCAGTATATATTTTTTTTTACTGATATACAAATGTAGTTTGTTGAAATAACCAAATGTTTTAATATACATTCCTAAACACCCTTAAAGTTCAAGATGGTTATTTTGTTGCTCCACTATTTATGGTCGATGTAATAACAATGACATTACTACATAGGTTGTTGTCAACGAACTGACCATGAATTTTTCCAAAATGGTTTAATATAATTGGCATCTTACAATGAATCACTAAATATATTATTCGTTCATTTGTATATTATAGTATGTTGTAATGAAATTGTTTTGGATTTGGTATGACAGAGAAACGATGGTAAGAAAATCAAGCAGACTACGTGGCAGACTAACGGTTGCAAACCATTTGGGTGCCGCAAATAGACATCATCTACTCTAAAAAATCAACCAGACTAAAGATATAAGGCTTCGAAAAACCAGAAACACTGGACATGCTTTGGTTTTACTGATTGATTTATGACGACGATCAACCAACGATAAATATTTAATATCCATTCTTTATTTACTTTTGTTGTCTGACGAGTTACAAATGAAGTTGAACCATATTTTTAGTTTTTAATGTATTATCGAGCAACGTTTCTGTTACTCCAAAAGCAAAAAAAGCATGGTGCAAAAAATAATACGCGTGTGTTAACGTGGGAGGAATATATATGTAATATATGTATGTGGAAACCCATACCCACCTATCAACAAGTAAATGACAATGAAAAAACTCAAACGAACCGGATAAACCATTAGAAAATTCATACAATAGTCCCATAAGAAAAACAAAATATTAACAAAACAGATCAAAATATTATTTGAAAAACCCGCTGCAACGCAGCGGGCTCCTCTACTTGTTGGAACCAGTGGCGCAGCTTTTAAGGGGCCGGGGGGGGGGGGGGGGGGGGGGGGGCGCCCGACCCCCCGAAATTTTTTTTGCGATGTGGGGGTATATAGTTTTCGTGTAGAAAAATTTCGGTATATTCGGTTTCGACCCCCCGAAAATTTCGGTATACCTGAAATATAGCCTTAGGAAAAAAAAATTAGATCCCGACCCCCCACTTAAAAATTCCAAGCTTCGCCACTGGTTGGAACTATATAGAAATGATAAATTTTTTTCATTTGTTATGAGTAGTCCCATTAGGTAATTTATTTTTATTTTTATTCCAAACATGCATGTCAAATCGGTAAAATTATACTAAAATTAAAAACTTGAATAGAATTTCTTCTGGTTCCGCCCCTAAAACCACTGGTAGATATCTTGTGTTTAGTTTGGTTTGTGTACATTTTGCATGTATATGAACTTGAGAGATCGCATGTAGCTCATAACTCACTTGGACCAACACGCGTAGAATTTGATCACCACTTGGTTAAAGATAATTCGTTCATTACTTATTTTTATTCTTTCAAATGCATGCCGTTCAATGGTTCTTATATTATATGAAATCAACGTCAACCATGATGATCAAATCTTCACAACATTCCACCAATCGTAGCAGGTTAAATTGTTCTTATATTTGATAGAATTTTCCTCCACAATGGTTCGTTTCTTTCCGCCGTCCGCATTATCCTATGGTCAATTTGTTTGTTAATATATCATCAAGTTGCAAATTAATTATCTAAGAAATGCCTTCATATTTACAATTTGAGATAGTTAATGACTAAAACCAAAGAATCTTTAAAGCACACGCATCAAATAATTGTAACAAATATATATTCTAATACAGATAACCAAGTCGAAATAAAGCCGGCCGTTTAAATGAAGTCTAGTTTAGAATGTTAAATCCTCTATTTATATTCATCTTAAGCGATTAAGGGCACGTACTTGTAATTAGATAAACTGTAAATCTGTTACTGTTTCAACTTTCAAAGTTAATCCTTTTCATGGTTTGAATAATGTTCATGTAAATAAAAGTATCACTTACATTAGCCAAGCCGAACGTAGAAAAAAAAGGTGAAAATTCATGTATAATCACCCAAAATTTCCTAAATGATCATTTCTTTTAATGTAAATTTCTAGATGATCAAAATCATTATTTTATAAAATTTTATTTTTATAGCATGCTTTCATGCAACTATTAACACGTACACGTACATGCATGATATTTTCATCAAAAAACATAAAACACAATTCGGTGTAATTTTTATTAATTTGCATTTGAAGCTCCTGAGCTGGAAACAATCACAAAGTTACCGTACATACGCATTCATACACATATAATACACTAAATGCTCGAGAAAAACAACCTTTCTAGTGATGTTTTAGTTTTTGAGCTGATTTTAGGCTTTTAGCAGTAGGCGATTTTCGGCAATGATGTAAGATAGGGATTTGTCCACATTTTTTTGTGTGAAAAAGATTGCAATGTTACGGGTAATTTTAACTTATAAGTGCATGTTTATAGCGAGGTTATGATAATCGAATTATAAATTTTGAGTTAGATTAATTTTCTTTATATAAATAATATCGCAGATAACTAAAACAATTATAAAACATACACAAATGGTTTGGCACCGGAAATAACCAACTTGATCAAACTATTCGGCTGTTGATTTCTATAAATAGATATCAAATTCTTTCGTTTTAAACTAAACAAACTGATTGATTCCAATTTGATTTTCCATATTCAAATGGTTAATACCTAAACCCATGATCCTTATTCAAACCAAACACAATATTTAAATACATCAAATATAAAACTTATAATATCTTCCCTTCTTCGTGAGACAACATAAATATCTTCAAAATCATAACAAGTTGTATTGGGAAAATATTAAAGAAAACAAGTTGCATGTTATAATAATTTGACTACCAATAATTCATCCAATTATGTGGTGTGGGCCACAAGAAGTCAATAAATCACGCCTCCTTTTTACCATGCTAGCTAAATGTATAAAACTATATCCAAACTCGTGTCTAGCTAAACTTTACGAATTAGTCATGCCCGTCTTGTAATAATTGTCTCAAGTTAAATTTTTGTTAAGTGCAAACAACTTTTAAGTAGTCACGCCAACTTTTTAAAAAGAAAAAACTTTACCTGATTTGAGTTTGCCTAGCAATAAGTTTAAACCCTGTAGATTAATTGGTCAAAAGATCGAAAGTCAGAGTTACCAAAGAAAAAACATCCCCCTCTTGATAATTACAGAAAAAACACATAAATCTTGTTATTGAAAATGGCTAAAGCAATGCGTACGTTTGGAGTTATAAAAGAATGAGAATGACCAGATATTGGTACCTTTAGCACAAAAATTGTATGATTAGCTCATTTAGGCTGAAACTCGACTCGACTCGGATCGTTAGCATCTCTAATGTGTATATTGTGAAATAGTTATTTGCCGTTCTTAGAATAAATAAATAAATAAAATTAACATTTATCAAAATAACCATGCATTTTGAAATGTTTTTGTTACTTAAAAAAGTACTACTAGTAGTAAAAAAACAACAATTTAGGCCACTCCGCCAGCCGATTCAGACGAAGTCCATATGAATTAAAAAAAAAGGACAAAAATTCATATATAAAACCGATAAGATAATTTGTCTGATAGCAAACCAACCATCACTCATCATATTTAACGTCCAATAACTTACTCGGTCTCCTTTCACCATCACAATTCCAACTTCTTCTCCACAATTAAAAATAAGAAGAAAAAAAACATGAATAAACTCAAACACATTTTGTTTTTCTTTTTTCTAAAGAACACTAGCTAGCACTTTCTGGTCACATATATAAGTTGTAGTGTGCACATTTTGGTGGTGTATGTTACACTTATGGTAATATTATTGTTGTAATGCTATATTTGTTTTCGCTTTTTTGACGTTGGAAAATGAATATGGATCGTTTGGTGGTGGATATGACGATTGTGCATGATAGTGACAAGTATGATTTTGTTCGTGATATTGGTTCTGGTAATTTTGGGGTGGCAAGGCTTATGAGAGATAAACTTACTAAAGAACTTGTTGCTGTTAAGTATATTGAGAGAGGTGAAAAGGTTTGTTTTCTTAGTTTTTACTTGTAAGTTTTATTATAATTAATGTTAATATTGATTGATGATATAATTGTGTTTGTGCAATTACAGAAGTTTTATATGGTTGATGGGTTGTTTTTTTTTTTTTTTTTTCAGATAATTTCTTTCCATTTTTTGTAATCCAAGAAAAAGTGGATTTTCTTTTAACATTTTCTAAAACTGATGTAAGAAAAGTGGTTTTTGAACTTCAGTTGGACCAACTTAAATGTTTCTAAAATTGGAAATGAGAACTTTTTTTCTAATCAAAATTCTGAAGCTGAAATTACATATTTTGTGCTTAGTTGGTTGATTAATTCAAGATATATACCTTTTCAATATTTTGTACGAGTAATTGTTTAGGGATATATGCTAAATATGGAAAGTTTTAATTCGAGGTATGCCAGCCAACTCACTCGGTGATCATTGAGTATAACCATCCTAGCGGTTGATGGAACTAGCTTCATGTTACTTAATCAGGAAATAATGACACAAATTAGTTATCTAATAAGTATGTTAACGGTTGTTGTTTGCAGATAGATGAGAATGTTCAAAGAGAAATAATCAATCACAGGCCTTTGAGACATCCTAATATAGTTCGGTTTAAAGAGGTTTGACAGCTTTGACTCTTTCTTGTTCTAAACTTCTACTATTGTTATGCGTTAAGTCATTATTCATATTGTATTACTATTATAAAACTGTCAGAGACTCGGAATTTAAATCCTTATTGTGTTGGTTTATGGTTACGTTGAAGGTAATATTAACTCCCACCCATCTAGCGATTGTGATGGAATATGTTGCTGGAGGGGAGCTTTTCGATAGGATTTGTAATGCAGGGCACTTCAATGAGGATGAGGTAGCTTTCTCCTGAATTCAGTGTCAAATGTCAAAGATAGCTTTTTATAAGGAAAAAAAATATGGCTATCAGTGATTTTTATAACATGAAAATTTTGAAATTATAAACTTAATGATGTTCGTGAGACAATTTTGAAAAGGAAAATGATATATTTTTCTAGAAGTTGTGCTTACTTACCCTCCTACTCATAAGATTATGACAAGTGGAATAATTAACGAACTAAGTTAAGAGAAAGAATTGGTGCATGACATGTGTTATATTTTTGTGTGGGTAGGAGGCTATAGCAAAGCTCAAAAGGGAAGACATGTATTGCAAGTTTCTGTGTCAGCGTGAGTAACTGATTTTTGACACTTTTCTTATTTCTCTTTTGTGCAGGCTCGATACTTCTTTCAACAACTTATATCAGGGGTCAGCTATTGTCATGCTATGGTATGATTTAGATGTCCTTTATATATTTTGGAAAATCACTTAAGTATGATAAAATTTTGTTCAATTCATTATTATCTATCTAAAAGCATATGAGGATATTAACTGTCTGCTTTTTCTTTGTTCATTTGCATCATTGCAGCAAGTATGTCATCGTGACTTGAAGTTGGAAAACACATTGATAGATGGAAGCCCGGCTCCCTTATTAAAGATATGTGATTTTGGGTACTCCAAGGTAGCATTTTTCATGATCGTAATTGTGTTGTTCTATTTCTATGGTTTAGAATCTGATTTTTTATACATGTATTGCAGTCCTCTGTGTTGCATTCACAGCCTAAATCAACAGTTGGAACACCAGCATACATTGCTCCTGAAGTGTTAGCCAGGCAAGAATACGATGGGAAGGTAACAATTCCAGAAATATACCTAAAAGGAAGTAATGGGGTTGTTAAAGCATAAACATAATGAAGTCGATAAATGTATCTTTTGCTGTACCTGTTTTCAGATTGCAGACGTGTGGTCATGTTGTGTGACGTTATACGTCATGCTCATTGGTGGCTATCCTTTTGAGGACCCAAATGAGCCAAAAGACTTCCGAAAGACAATACATGTATGTGGAAACACTCGACTATAACTGGTCATTCTATCAATCTTAAAAATAGTTTCACTTATGGCAGATCTTACTTTTATGTGTTCACAGAGAATTCTTGAAGTTCAGTATTCGATTCCAGAAAATATTGAATTATCACCTGAATGTCGCCACCTCATTTCAAGAATCTTTGTTGGTGAACCCACAGAGGTTTACTTCTTGTACTAGTTGTCGACTCACCAAGTCTTCTCAAGACAAAACATATTTTTAGCAGCATAAATTTCAGTTTATGACCCCTTTTAGCATTATCTTATAACTATTTCTATTCATTTTTGTGTATGTAAACAGAGAATCACAATGGCGGAGATAAAAACGCATCCATGGTTTCTGAAAAACCGGTCTGCAGATTTGATGAATGAAGATAAGATGATAAACATGCTGTTTGAAGAGCCTGATCAACCAATGCAAGGTGTGAATGAGATCATGCAGATAATATCAGAGGCCACAATTCCCCCTGTTGGTTATTACGATATAGATATGATGGAAGATGATCTTGACTTAGACTTAGACCTGGACGACTTTGACTCTGATCGTGAAGAAATTGATATAGAAAGCAGTGGTGAGGTTGTGTATGCCCTGTGATCAGACATACGCGGATTGATTGTTCATTTGTTCTTACATATCACTATTCGAGTTAAAAATGTACACGAACTGTGGTTAGCATATCTTTATAATGCATCTGGAAATTAAATATTTGCAGTTGTCTTTACAAATTAACAATACATTATACTACAAATTACAATCCCGTGTCTTTAGCATACTCATTACAGCAGATTAATTCTAGACTTTGTGTTATCATACATTGAAAGAAAAGCATCTTAAACTCAGAGATATGAATAACACATTCGAATATAACTCTATAATTTGATAGTAGGTTACATTTATCCCAACTGATTCTATAAACTGTACAAAGTTACATGCTGGTGACATTTATACAATAACTTCTTAGCTCTCATTCCACAATAGTTTACTGCCCTAGCACACATGGTGTGAACTATAAGCGACAAGTTGCTAAACGTCAAATGTCAAATAAAAACTATATTTGCTACTCTTAGCAATCATTTTGAATCGAAAAAGCTATTACATAAGTTTGATAATGCAATAAAACTGGGCTAGCTACATAATTTCTAAATGAAATTTAAAACTGAACAGAGCATCAAAGCAAAAAAAAGCTAAAAATCACAACCAAATCGAAATTCATTCCAGTAACTAACTAGAGTACAACCATGAGATGCATCGAAACAGACCGATTTGACAAAAAACTATAACTATGCTATGCATCAAAACACTCCAAAATCAACTAGTTTACCTGGACGGCTTGACTCTGATCGCAAAATGTACACGAATTGTGTCCTGCCTAACTGTCATAAACTTATAATGCACCTGGAAATTAAGTATTTGCAGTAGCCATAAAAAATTAGCAATACAGATTACAATCCATTGTTTTCAGTATATCCATTGCAGCAGATTTTAGTTATCTTCCATTGTAAAAAGAGCAACTTAAATTCAGACAAATGAATAACAACTTTTGGATCAGTTACTCTACAATTTAAAAAACAGTTGCAATGTATCCCAACTGATTTAAGAGCCTGTATAGAGTTACATGTTGGTATACAATAACATCACAGCTCATTACTCAATCGCATACCACACAAAGTGTGAACTACAAGCTGCAAGTTGCTAAACGTCGATTGTCACATTAAATCTAAATTTGCAAACGAAAAAACTCTTAGCCAAAATTAAAAATAAACAGAGCATTAAAGCAGACAAAGGCACAAAGCTACAAGATCACATTCAAATGGAACTTCATTCCAGTAACTAACAAGAGTGCAACCATGAGTTGTATCGAAACAGACTAATTCTACAGAAATTACAACTACGCTGTGCAAACAAAACACTTGAAAATCAACTGGTTATCCTAACTATTACTCATCGCTTATTACTAATCTCTGCTAACACAAATCGAAAATTGACTAACAATTGACTAACAATTGACTAAACAGGACACATCAAATCAAATCACGTGGTAAACACGATCAAGCCTAAACACATCACAAGCCTTGATGCTCAGTCCTAACAACAATCGGCTTAACCTCAGGATGTGCAGTAACAACACTAGGAGCAACACCACAGCTTCCATTAGCTTGATCCTTGGCACACGATCCAGTCGCTAACGCAGTCACATTAACCAAACTCTTCTGCTCCAAACGAGGCGCCACGTCACCACTACCACTCGCACCAGCAGCCTCGCCGGCGTCGAACGTAACAGCAGACGGATGAAGATGAGGAAACGGCAAATAGATACTATGAACCACAATCTTCAAGTTCCTCATGACGTCAGGCACCTTAATCCTGACGTAATTAATCCTCATAGGCGTAAATCCACCACCTGTAGTCGTCACCATTAGCGACTGCCCTGCTTCAAGCGTCGGTAACAACGTTCCAGAAGACAACTTCTCCAAATCCGAAATCGCAAGCAACTGATTCGGAACGATATGAAACCTCACATTATTCACATACGCATGCGAACCAGCAAATATCGAAACATCATCTAACGCGAAAACCGTAATATTCTGCAAATTCATCAACTCAACTGACTTCAACTTCATCGCTAGAGCTAAAATACTAAATCCGCTATTTCGCAACCTCAACATCGCATCACGTAACATCAACCTCATGATATAACTCGGATACTGAACAGACTGATGACCTCCTTGCGCCTGATTGGCCATTACATTCTGCCTATTATCAACCTGAATCGGAAACGAGAGTGACGTCATCCGTTCAACATTACACGAAAACGGAGACAAAGGCGCTACATATCCTTGCAAACCGTGAACAACAACCAAACCGTTATTAAACAAATCAGGCCTAGTAATCTCCACACCTCCTACATATATCCTCGTCACATTATTCACATCATTTGATGACGTCACCGTGATACACCTCCCTGGATCCATAGTTTCAATCTTCGTTCCAAACGCTAACTTCTTCAAATACTCATGCGAAAACAATCCAGGCACAATATGCTCACGCAACAACCTCACAACAGAACAGGAGGAGCAGCTTCTAATCGATGCGTCAGTCGGAGCAAACAGAGTCGTAGGACCGTTCCACGTGGCGAAAGCTGAGTCGTCGGAGAGTGAAGGTACCGCCATTGAAAGCTCTTGATAGCCTAAATTAGCTAAAATCGGTTCGAAAATCGAGGTCGGAGCGAATGCATCGTGAGATGACGGTGGTGATGCGGTGAAATCGAGCGGTGGTGGATTGATGAATGTGTCGGTTGTGGTGGTTGGTACGGTGGCGCGTGAGGAATCTGTTAGTGTTAGGAATGTGACGGTTATGAGTATGAGATAATGAGAAGTAGTCATTGTGTTTTTTGTGTGTGAAATTGAAGGTGTGATTAGTGAGTGAATAAATGAAATTGAAACTGAAAATATCTGAATCTGTTAGGAGGGAATTTGGGTGTATTTATAGGCGGTTAGAGAAGGGAAATGGGAGATGATTGGGTGTGATGCGGGTGTATGTGAAGCTGGTGTGTACGGGATTTAGGTTGTGACACGTGTGGGGGGTAAGGATCGTACGGGATTTTTATGTATGGTATGGCTTGGTAGACATGGATTAGATTGTGTGACATAAATGTGTATTTGTTTGTTAAAAGAGATTGGATATGGATAGACAGATAGTTAGCCTTTGGATAATTTGAACGTATATTTGGCGCTTGTATGTTTACACAAGACTTTGAGTTGTCTAAATGATAAATTTATCGATCGTAAACTTATGAAGACATGGCTTGTTCTAATTCTATTGGGAGTATTATTAATAGACTCATTATTGCAGCAACTGTTTACTATGTTTGGAAAGAAAGAAATGAAAGAATTTTCTCACAAGATGCAAAACCTGTTGAGGTAATTGTTATGAACATAAAGGAACAGTTAAGACTTCAACTTATGAGCATTAAGGTGAGGAAAACTGTGAATACTATGAAAGCTCAAAAGGTATGGAACATACAGTTTCATAAATAAGGAAGTTGTATCAGATGAAAGGTATTGGCAGTGGTAAAGTTTGGTCTCAGAATTAAGTCTTGGTTATGCAAGCTGTGGTATTGGTCTCTCCCTTTGGTTTTCCTGATATCTTAGTGAGCTAGATTCTCTGATTTCTTGTTGTATATGGGTAGTTTTGGAGCTGGTTTGATTGTCTGCTAGCTTTGTTCTGCCTTAAAGGGGTGTTTGGATCACTGGATAACAGAGGCAAAAAGTCTAAAATTTGCTACTGTTTTATTGATACAAGCCATTACAATTGTGAGATACCTTGTACCTTGGAGTCCTAACTGTGTGACTGTACCTAATATAGCTCCATAGTTTTTCTCTAGTTTGGCCTTGGGAGGGAACTAGGAAGCTATGATAGGCTAGTTAGGAGGTCTATCTCAGTATGGATGTACTATAACGTAGGGTCTCCTCTTGTGAAGGGTAAATGGCTTGGGTGGATGGTGTATGATGGATGGAATAGAGAGGAATGAAAGATGATCCTTCTTGGTCCATCCAACACATCATCATAGGAGGAATGGTTGGTCTTCCCTCAAGGTGTGTGTTCCTAATTGACTGAAGCCATTCTTAGAGATGGAAATGTAAGTCAATTGGCAGAGCCCTTGATTGGATGGGTAATGGGTGCCTAGTGATGCCACCCTCCATTCTACTTAGTCTACTGTGGTGGCAGGTTGAGTGGATTTGTGGAATGGAGTGGTGGAAATGTTGCTAGATGGTAGGTGCATTTATTAAGGTGAATGTTTGTTTTGAATTGAGTGATTCTGAAGATAAAGATCCTGTGGTTTTCTTGGTCTTCTGGTTTTGGATGTCATCAGATTTTAGCATCATTAGATATGTTCTTAGCTTCATCAGACATTGGATGTCTTAGAATAGATAGTTCTTTGTATTTTGTTGATGTATCTGATTTGGGAAATGCCCAATATCAGCTTTATGGTTATTTTCATGATGTAAATTTTGGTTAAGTAATATATAATTCACCTTTGCACAAAAAAAAAAAAAAAAAAAAAAAAAAAAAAAAAAAAAAAAAAAAAAACTTATGAAGTGTTAGACCACTAGTAGTAGTGGTGACCAGTGCGGACTCAATAAAAAATCTAAGGTAGTTTCTTGATTTAGGCAAGTTAAAAAATTATACTATTATATAAAACCCAGGCACGGGTTTGGCAAAAAATAAATAAAAATAAAAATAAAAATAAAAAGGTGCACAGTAACTCTTAACGGGATTCGAACGGGCATATATGTGGTCCTAAGTTATTGTTGGTACACGATTGTACTATCCCACTGTTGATAGTGGACCATGCGGCCAGTGCCTATTGGCTACAACCATTCCTCCCCGTGCCGTTTAACAACTACAGTCCGGTAAAACAACTGTTACTGTTACTGTTACAGGCCGTAATACGGGTGTAATCAGCCTGTTATTTTCTGATATGTACCTGCAATTACTTTGTGTGGCTGCTATTATTACCACCTTAAACCTACACACAGATTGTGTTTACTTAATCAAATACCACCGACAATAAACCTAAAGTTTCTCTACCAGTATTCAACATTGCTACAGACACTACGAAACAAAACACTTTGAATCTTTGTTTTCCACATGTTTTATACTCATTCGATTTGTCTTTCTTGCATGCTATATAGTTTCCCACCCCTTTTTTTTTTTGCCTTCTTTTCTTTACTTGACCTTCTCTTCATGCAGGTGTCAACTTCAACAACACTTGATCTACTAAATCTTCTTTGTCCAGGTACCTACAAGTTGTACCACTTTTTTGGTTAGTCTCTACCTGCATTTATTTTGTTTTAGAAGCTTATATAATACATGTTTACTAATAGTTTGATTATGCATCTATTTAAAAAAACTCAATCTGTTGAACTCTATTGCTCATGAACACTTATTGCATCTATCATTATATGTATTAAAGTTCGTGCTGCAACGCGTTCTTTCTTTTATAAATTTGTACTTCATAATCTATGTTATGCCTAGACAGTGTGTCAAACCAGATTCACCAAACCAAACTAAAAATTACTACTCTTACCTGAATACTGAATATAGAATACATACGAAACACCCTATTGAGTTAACTCCCATACAACAACAAAAATGGTTGGAAAGCCACGTGCGATATCACCAGTCAAGAAGCAGTCATGTGACAGAAAATGCCATTAAAGGATGTACGCCTGCAAAGAAGCAAAAAGTGACATCTAATGAATTACAAAGAGGGCCACTCCCTTTACAGCAACAACAAAATTTGCATCAATATCAGTCACCAAATGTTTATAAAGAAGGGTATCATTTCAGTTACAACAGCCACAAACGTACAGCGGATGCAATAAATGCAACTGCATTTCAGAATAACAAAAAACAAAAGGGTAAGTTCATTGATTATTTGTATCCATGCATTTGAGTTTCATTCATACTAACTACTTTTATTATGTATACATGATTACTACTTACTAATGATGGTTACATCACAGACGGTTGCTTTTGTGCTCCATCTCCTATCCTATGTGACGAAGGTTCCTCTCATAGAGAAGAATCTCAGTGTATTCTAACCCCTTATGACAAATTGACACATACACCTGAAAAGGCACTTCCTAATGACAAACACTGTACTGATGGTAACTAATTCTACAACAATGATTTTAACAAATAACAGGTTGCAAAAGTAATTCAATCCAAACGTTGCACAGGTTTCTTTACGCGCGGAGGCAAACCTGTCTACTTGAAATGCCTAAATGCTGAAGACAACAATATTTTCTCATGGCAAGACATAACTATTTGCACACGCTGTCTAAACACTGAACATGGCAGTACCGGTTATATAACTCAAGAGGCTGGAAAAGAAATAATCCAAAGAGAAACAACAATGACACATACAGCTGGAAGAGGACGCAAGAGACAATCATCCAACCAAAATACAGATACTAACGACAAAGGTATTAAAACAAAAAAAAAAAAAAAAAAAAAAAAAAAAAAAAAAAAAAAAAAAAAACCTTACTGGCAAGAGATGTACGATGTATACTCTCACCCAGTATTTTTTCCTGCTGGTTTCTTTGACCGTAAAGGTAAACGAATAGCTTTTGAATCTGAAAATCATCAAGATAATACGACTTATTGTACATCTCAGCCCACTACAACTTCTTTGGACATTCAAGGTGAGCAACAGCAATGTTGGTGTAATGTAGCATGAAAATACTGCCTAAACATATATCAGCTTATGTTTATCAAAACAAACTACAAACGCAGGTACAACTGGTAGAAGTCGAAAGGAAAAAACAGATGTGCAAGAGTCTCTAGAAAACAATCAAGGAACCGAATTCCAGACCATCAACAACTTAGGCATCACCAGAACACACAACCTGCAAACACATTGCCACCTAACAATTCACAGATTACTCAAGGTATTAAAAACAATAACGGCGGCATAAAAAAAGCAAAAAAATGGAAAAAAAATCATGTACTTCATACTTTATTTTACTAGAAAGATATTGCTAATAGTCTATGTCATTTAAAATTACAGGTGTGTCAGATTTATACATTGACTTAGGTGATTGTCAATGTGTATGTGAATACTGCAATGCAACTTTCTGGTATGGAGAGCGTTTGAAAAGTCATTCTCAACGAGGTAAATTAAAATATGGTAAATGTTGCACGGGAGGACAGCTCTACCTTAGAAAAGAACTAGATCCGCCACCATATCTGAAACAACTGTTCAAAGATAAACATTTCTTAGACAACATCCGCGCATATAACCAAATGTTTAGTATGACATCTTTTGGTGCTGAGATTGACGAATCAGTCAATGATGGAAAAGGTCCATATGTATTCAAAATTTCTGGTCAAATACAGCATTGGATAGGGACATTGTGCCCTAACAATAGGGAGGACCCGAGGTTTATGCAGCTCTACATCTATGATACGCAGAATGAAGTTAAAAATAGGATGGAGCCTTTTGGTGGAACAGAAAAGACTAATCTGAAGCCTGAAATTGTCCAAAGTCTGATACTAATACTTGATGAACACAACGAGTTGGTCCAAGTTTTCAGAACAGTGAGAGATAAATGCAATGAAGAAAATGTGCCTGAATTCAAGATACAACTTTACAATGTTGTCGCATCACGAGAATATCAGCTCCCTTTTTCCGGGACTCTTGGAGCAATCGTGTTTGAACCCGATACAAATAGTCAAACAGATTTCGATATGATTATAGAGTACATAGATAGACAACCAAAGAGAATCAACAAACTTCATAGCTCATACATGTCCCTCCAGTTCCCGCTACTTTTTGTATATGGACATCCCGGTTACAATACAAATTTGACACTGAAAGGTGATGCAACGAGAAAGCGGAAACAAGGTATCTATGAATATGTATTATAAATACCAGTTACATGAACGTGTTGGTGAGTTCGGGCATCTCTTTAGAGGTGGAAGGTTGTTCCAGCAATATGTGGTATGCGTATACTGTACCCTAGAACAAGAACGGTTAGATTTTACAAGAGCAAAGCAAAATCGTTTAAGGAGTGACTGCCTTTCAGGCATTTGTGATGCAATGTTGAAAGGAGACCATTTCAGAAATGATATAGTCAAAGAATCATCCTTCCTTCAAGCTTCACTGGCAGTCCAAGATATATGTAGAGCCATTATCTTGATGCTCTTGCCATATGCCGAGTTCTTGGGAATCCACAATTTTTTATTACATTCACATGTAATGTCAATTGGCCGAAGATCAAACGACACATGGCACAGTATCCAGGACTCACGCCATCAGACAGAGCTGATGTGATATGCCATGTTTTTTAGCAAAAGGTTGAAGACTTCTTGGCAGTACTGAAAGAACAAAATTTATTTGGCCGATGTACTGGAGGTATATAGTAGCTTTGTCTCAATATTTTCCAAAAATAGTCAAACACTAAATGTTAATTTACCTTTGTCATATTCAATAATTTTATTCACTAATGTTTTAATATGCAGTTCTATACACAATCGAGTTCCAAAAATGTGGTCTACCACATTGTCACACACTCTTATGGGTGGACAGTAATGACAGAATAAAAGGTCCAAAAGACGTAGACAGTTTCATTTCAACTGAGTTACCTGACAAGACAACTGACCCAGATGGCTACAGAGTTGTTGCTGATATGATGATGCATGGTCCATGTGGAAATGCTAATAAAAAAAGCTCCATGTATGGAAGAAGGTGTTTGCAGCAAGAACTATCCAAAAAAATGTAGCGAAAATACTTACTTTGATCAGAATGGTCACATACACCATCGTAGAAGAAGGACTGGCGCTTACGTACCAAAGGGTAAATTGAAGTTAGATAACACATATGTGGTACCATATAATCAGATACTTTTTTTTAATGTTCTACGCACACATTAACGTTGAATACTGTGGGTGGAGCATGTTGATAAAGTATTTATTCAAGTATATCTCTAAAGGCACAGACCGAATTGCAGCACGTATTGTAAAACCGATTGGTGATCCAGGATCATCATCATCATCTGTTCCTAAGATACAAGTTGATGAAATACAAAAGTTCATTGATGACTGCTTCCTCTGTCCACATGAATCATGCTGGCGAATACTTGACTTCCCCAAACATCACTGAGAACCAGCGGTCCAGATACTTGCAGTCCATCTTAAAGACATGCAAAAGATTACTTTTTGTGACTCAGAACCATTGGGCCACATTGTCACAGATGATGGGAGGAAGCTAACAACGCTCACATAATGGTTTACATACAACACGTTGTTTGAAGATGGCCGCAATTTAACTTATTTAAACTTCCCTACTAAATACGCTTTGTATGAAGATGAGAAGATATGGAAACGACGAACAATTAAATCCCAATACTCGATTGGGAGGTTAGTATACATGCATCCAGTTGTAGGAGAACTCTTCTATTTCCGCATGTTACTTGCCCACCAAAAAGGTTGTAGATCGTTCATTGAAGTATGGAAGGTTAACAATATCGTACTGCCAACATACATGCAGCATGTCAAGCTATGGGCCTTCTTGATGATGACAAGGAATGGGACATGGCCTTGCAAGAAGCATCCATGTCTGCATCAGCAAAAGAATTACGTGCCCTGTTTGCACATATTCTGATGTATTGTGAAGTTGCAGAACCTCTTAGGCTTTGGGAAAGGCATGATAGTGCATGAAAGACGACATCCCAGCAAAAGCATCCACGACAACTAGTGTTAGAAACCTCCATGTAAACGATCCAGAAGTAAAAAGCTACATCCTTTATGAAATAGAAGTGATAATGAACAGCTGTTCAAGATCAGTGAAAGAGTTTGGTTTCTCAATGCCTCCACAACATTTACTTGATCAGTTGCAGAATAGATTATTGATGGAAGAAAAGAACTATAACCGTGAGAAACTAAGGGAAGAAGTTGCAACGTCAGTGATTAAACTTAATGGTGAAAAACGGAATATTTATGATCTCATAGTTGGCACGTGCAATATGAAAGAGCAACAGTTAGTTTTGTGTATGGGCATGGTGGAACGGGTAAAACTTTCCTCTGGAAAGCAATTATTAATACTCTAAGATCAGAAGGAAAGATTATGCTTGCCGTTGCATCTTCAGGAATCGCCTCCTACTGCTATCGTCTGGCCGTATAGCACATTCAAGATTTAAAATACCCCTTGAGTTAAAAGATCAGTCAAGGTGTCAAATTAAAAAAATACAATCCTTTCAAAGCTACTTAGTGAAACAGACTTGATCGTATGGGATGAGGCGCCCATGAATGACCGTTGCTGCTTTTAAGCACTGGATTGAACTCTCAAAGATCTCCTCAATAGTCCAGATAAGTTGTTTGGTGGAAAGCTAGTTATGTTAGGTGGTGATTTCAGACAAACATTACCGGTTAAAAAAAGGTACAAAAATGCAGATAATTGGATCATCAATTGCTAAATCATATTTGTGGAAGCATTTTAAGGTTTTCAAGCTTAAACAAAACATGAGAGTTCTTAAAACAGACCTTACTGAGGATGAAAGGAGCATAGTACGTGATTTCTCTTCGTGGCTGCTCGATATAGTTGACAAAAAAGTTGGCCAACCGGATGAAGAAGATCCACACGATACTTCTTGGGTTACAATTCCATGTCAGTATTTAATACCAAATGATGACAACGGCATTCAAGCACTCATTGATTTTATCTACGATGAAGAAACATTGAGAAACCCAACCGCCCAACTTCTGCAGGAAAAAGCCATTGTCTGCCCCAAGAATAAGACAGCACAGGCAATCAATGAAAAGATATTATTGAACGTTCAAGAGAGACTGCAGAATATATAAGTTCAGATGAAGCAATACCTGTTGGAAGAGATGGTGCTGCAACTGAGATGTTATATCGAGAATACTTAAACACTTTCAAATTATGAGGATTGCCACCAAATATTTGATGCGTAAGGATTGCACCAGGCTTTACCTCTCAAGGGATCTTGAGAAGTTTACAACCCCCACCAGGCAGTGTACCTGATCGTTGTAGTATAGTATGGTGACAAGTACCGGGGGATTGATCGTTCAGCTAGGAATAGTGTCGCTAGGATTAGAAAACCTAAATACTAGTTCTAAAGGTGAGGGATGATTATTTTTGTATTTTTATATTTTTTTAGAAAGCAAGTAAAAATCTCGGGTTTTAAGGATTTGAGCGGAATTAGTTGCTAGTCAACTAACCCAATACTAAAGATGCAATCAAAATAAAATACTAGAAATGAAAATAAACTAAATTAGCTAAGGTTGTGAGCAATAAGTGGAGAAATTGTGTTTACTTAGATTTCACTACTCCCTAGATATCTTTTACACGTTAATTACTTGTTATAGTTGTGTGGATGACGGATTGTATTCCTTAATACCATTCATGGGGTGGCGCACTTAATTCCCCAATCCTATGAGTGCCTACTTCACTCCTATGTCGAGCCGGCTAAGAAGCTCCTAACATGGGATCATTATAATTTACTCATGCATTAAATACAACCAATAAAACCTAGTGCACGTAAGTTCATGTTTCCTAAGACGTTCAAGCATGTTACCATTTGGAGATCTGCCAGTTTTCTTAAGCCTAACATCGAAATCATTCATCCAATACAACCATAAACAAGTAATCAACACATAATTAACATCTAGGTTTCATTAGATCTAAGCAAACACAAGATAGATCTAGCCTAGCATGATGGAATTAAGACAAGAACAAGATATAGACAACCAACAGATAGACATATTGATTGAATTAGAAGAACACTTATCTCAATTACACATGAAAGGGTTCAAGGGCTGAAAACCCTTGAAAACCTGTAAAATTCGTACTAAGTTCGGCCTTAGGGTTTCTCCAAAACTTCTCTCTTTTTTATGAATGAAAATTAGAAAACTATATATAGGAAATTGAGGCTGACGGCGTCAAGACCAAATAGGTGACGCCGTCATCTCGCCGCCAAAAGAATTCTCGGACTGCCTTGATCTACTTCTGACGCCGTCACATTATAACTTTTTCCAGGCCGTCACGTATTTTACTCTTGACGCTCTTCCTTGTGACGCCTTCATTTCTGTACTGGGCCGTCATGCAATTTACTCTTGACGCCGTCAAAATGTTGCTCTTGACGCCGTCATCCACTGTTCCCAGCTTGGAAAATTAAGTCTTTGGCGTTTTCTTTAATTTTATGCTCCAAAAACGTCCGAATTGCTTCCTTTTCCAGATTTCACTCCCAAAGTAACTAAAATCACAAAAGGAACGATTTAGGGCAATATTTGATAAAATAAATTCAATTCCGGGCTTAAATGACCCCCTAAAAGTGGTTCATTTTTCGCCTCATCAATATTCTCAAACTAAAGATTGGCGTTCCAATCATGATGATAAGAAACATGAATCTGGGAGGCGGTCTCTGCAATGGCACAAGAATGACTGTTACAAATCTTTATTCAAAACTCATTGAAGCTGAGATTATCACAGGCACAAGAATTGGCGAAAGAGTTTACATTCCAAGAATTCCATTAACCCACAAAGATCCAAATCACCCTTTCATTTTTAAGCGTAACCAGTTCTCAGTCAAAGTTTGTTATGCAATGACAATCAATAAAAGTAAAGAGCAATCCTTGAGCAAAATTGGAATATACCTTCCGTAATCAGTTTTTGGTCATGGCCAATTGTATGTTGCATTGTCACGAGCTACATCACCCTATGGTTTAAAAATCCTTTTGACACCAGACCCTGAACATCCACCTGACACAACCAAAAACATAGTTCATAAAGATATTTTGAATCAGATTTGCTCATTAGAGGTCTATTTTATTTACAGACATACATACGCATGCATTCTCAATATTGCATTAGTATTATGTATCCTAATTTTCATTTTCACTATATTATATTACAGTATACAAACAATTTACCATTCAATTAAAAAAATACTAAAAATAAATGGTCTAACTCTTACTTTTTCTTTTTTTCTTTTTTTTTTTTTTTTTGCCCTTACAGGATAATGCAGACATATATCAGGGAGCTACGTCCAAAAGATAGAGACAAAGTTATAGAAGCGAAAGTGTATCGGTCATGGGTGGCTAGAGACCCACCAGATGTCATAGAGAAAGGCAACCGTGCAATTTTACTAGACAAAAAAGTATTTACCAATTCAACCAAAAAAAATAAAATTACCTAGCAGTCTTCATTTAAATGGCTATCATAACTACGTTTATGTAAACAGGGAGATGCAATACAAGGAAACACAGACATCAATGACAAAAACCATTTTACAAACATCCTCATACCCGGAAAAGCATACCGAATATCAAGATTCAATTGTGTTCCAACAGACAACTGGCAACATACACTAGAAAACACAACATCTCTTTCATTTACCAGATTTACCAAATTCCCAAATCATTACTTCGATTTTGTTGCTTATAATCAGCTTCCATACAAAGTGGTTGACCCAAACGACACAAACAAAACACAATATCCAGTCGTTACAGGTTTACACACATATTTTATAATCTTTACTATACAATCACACGTATATAAACTAATCTGTATCTAATGATCTGCAGATTACATAGGATGCTACATGAGGTCAGGCGAAAAAGAAAAATGGGGAAACCTAAATAGAACCAGATGATCAACCGTAGAATTGAAATTCAGAACCTAAAGTAAGTACAGTGTAATAACCTGTTTATAATTTATAACTAACACATTCGTATAGAAAAACACAGTAGTTTCTAATATTTCGTTAACACAGCCGAAATTCCATTGAGCTGACACTATGGGATGATCTTGCGTAAACTTTTAAAAAGGAAGAGATCGATGCGTTAAAAAAACCAATCATCATAGCTGTAAGCTCCTGTCGTGTTTCAAGATACCGAAACACCCTACAGTTACAATCTACACCAGCAACGTACTACTACATTAATCCAAAGATTCCAGAACTAGAACAATATCGGGCACAGTACGTCATATATCATAACTTTTATTCTACATACAATAACTATATTAACATGTTTACTTATGCCAACACATTTCTGCAACAGATACAGAGAACTCTTCAACATAAACCCGCCATTGCCCTTACCAAGACAAAGAACAAGAGAAAATGAGAAACATGATACTATTAGATGCGCCGTTAAAGGAATCTCCACAAAGCCACGTTGTAAGTTCAAATCAAATGCCACATTATATTTTGATATTCCTTTTTGTTTAACCATAAAAAAATTTACTAGAGTTTGTTATCTCTTTACAATATATATATATATATATATATATTGTTTATATAAATAATGCGTAAAAACGTTATTAATATTTCTCGATATCCCTATGTTTTGACGATCACAAAATGTAAAATCATTAAACGTAAAATCATTACATAAACAAGTATTTAGTGACAAAATATCATTACATCCAACTAAATCACTTAAGGTATGAATAAATAATTGCCTAATACATTTTATAATCAAAGGAAGGTTTATTTACTAATTACAAATTATATAAAATGGTATAAACATTTTATATATTTAGAAAAATATTTTTGGTAATTAAAGGAAAATGTTTAATTCATAATAAATATATGAATTCAAATTTTTAACCAAAATCAGTTAAATCTACACCAGATAAACTTTCCCCAGAAAAGACAAAACATTCAGGCCATTACAGGTGGGTGGCCCCCTTAATTTTAAGGGGGCTGGCCATGAATTAAGGGGGCCGACATACGCTCCTGTGGTCAGAATCTTTTGCCTATAAATACTGGTTCAAATCTATAATTTTTCCTTACCTTTAGCACTAAAACTTTCTGTCCAAATCCTCTCAAATCATCCTCCTAAAACCTTT